>JAOPSE010000079.1:5287685-5888573 GCA_029449295.1 Zea luxurians | reverse complement strand
GCACGACTGGAGGGAGCTGGCCACGGCGGCCAAAGCTTGGAAAGCTTGGCAGGCGGTGGCGTGGCGTGCTCGGGGCAAATTCCGGTGATCTCTGGCTTGGGCAAGACTAGTGAGCACGCGGGAGGGATGGCCGAGGCTCGGGGCTGCTTTATAGGCACGGCGCGGTGCACAGGCGGCCGTGGACTGATGAGCGCGCGCGGGCGGGCGCTGGGAGCGCGGGTGCGCGAACGTGCGTGAACCGAGGGTGTCAGCCATGGTCGAACACATGGAACCGTTGCCCCTGCCCAACTTCTAACGCCGATTGGCGCAAATCTTCGCGAATTTGGGCAAGATCACTGTGAAGGATTTGTTCACCTGACATTGCTTTGTCTTTTGAGTATGGACGTCGCGCGGTTTTAGGCTAGGGACAGGGAGTTGTAGCGTCACCAAGGTGCTAGTGTCAGAACGCATGGTCCCGAGGTCGAGCTGCACCAAAACCATGTCAAATGAATTTGGTTTGAGTTCAAAATTTTCTAGAGTGTGTTTAATGGAATTTGGCACAACTTTGATATTTGGACTTCCTAGTTTTGAGTTTCGAAAAAGAGAGAACGCAAAGGATCTTTGGAAAGGGTTCTGAAATTTAGAATTTAGAATTCTGAATTTCCCCCATGGGACCATGGTTCAAGGGCTGATTTGGGGATTTTGGAAAAACCAAATGGCCAAACTTCCTTACTATAATTTGTTAGTTATTTGGTGAGCTAAAACATTGTAATTTGGTCTTTTCTATAATTTGCATTTTCCCCAAAGATTTCTCCCAATTCCCTTTATGCTTAATTTGCTCACTTAGGATTTATTAGGGTGTGAGATTTTTCTTCCCTTAAGGTTCATGACAAGATTAAGAAGAGTTTGAGAATACTTATTATAAATCTTTGTTCTTAATCTTTGATGTTCATTCCTTTACTAGGTTTACATGTGGTAATAGGTTGGGGTTAGCTTAAAGAAGAACCCTAGTGACACTGAGGTGTCACTGCCTTCCCCCTTAAAGGAATCTCGTGTCAAGATTCAGGTCGGAGTCCTACCAGGGTGAAGTGAAGGGTGAGACTTACTTGAAGTGGATACTTTCTTTATTAAGGCAAACTGCTCTTTGAATGTCATTCTCTTTGCAACTTCAGAAGGAGGTCCTTTAGAATTTTGTTTTATAACTTATTCCTTTCAATTCAAGATTGTATTACTGAATTTTAGATTCGAAGGGCAGGAGGAGGGTTGGGCATGAATACGTACCAATTTCCTTAGGCAGATAATCAGGAAAGTTGGAACGCAGAAATTCGTCAGTCTCCCAAGTAGCCTCTTCCTTTGAGTGATTACTCCATTGGATCTTATACATCTTGATCAATTTTGCCCGAGTTGATCTTTCTTTGCAATCCAGAATCTTGGAAGGGTACTCTTGGTACGATAGATCTAGTTCTATCTCCATTTCTGGTTCTGCTATGATCTCAGTCGGTAATTGAACACACTTCTTCAGTTGAGATACATGGAACACACTGTGGATGGTAGACATTTTTGGAGGTAACTTCAACTTGTATGCCATGGGTCCACATGCTTCTATGATCTCATAAGGTCCAATGTAGTGAGGGGCTAACTTGCCTTTGATCCCAAACCTCTGCACTCCCTTGGTGGATGATACCTTGAGATAAACGAAATCTCCCACCTCGAACTGGAAAGGTTTCCTTCTCTTATCATGGTAACTCTTTTGCCTGGCCTGAGCAGCTTCTAGATTCTTCCTGATTAGTTTGACCTTCCTTTCAGCTTCAGTCACTAAGTCAGGTCCAAAAACTTCTCGTTCTCCAGGCTGAGACCAATTGAGTGGTGTTCTGCATCTTCTCCCATAGAGAGCTTCGAAGGGTGCCATCTTTTAGGCTGGATTGATAACTGTTGTTATAAGCAAACTCTGCTAAGGAGAGGTTCTTATCCCAGTTCTTGCCACAATTGATTGCACAAGCTCTCAGCATATCTTCAAGAATTTGATTTACCCTCTTAGTCTGACCATCAGTCTGTGGGTGGTAAGCCAAACTTCTGATTAGCTTGGTTCCCAAAGACTCTTGCAGTTGTTCCCAAAATCTGGCAACAACGGGGCTCCTTGGTTAGAAACAATGGTCCTAGGCAATCCGTGCAAACACACGATCCGGTCAATGTATAGCTCTGCATACTTTTGAGCCTTATCAGTGGTGTGCACTTGGGAGAAAATATGCCACTTTCGTCAGTCGATCCACAATAACCCAAATCGAATCATGATGACGAGAGGGTGTTGGGCAGACCCACTATGAAATCCATGCTGATGTCATCCCATTTCCACGAAGGTAATGGGCAGGGACTGCAAGGCTCCGGCTGATTTCAAGTGGCTTGCCCTTTATCCTCTGACAGGTGTCACATTCTGATACATATCGGGCTATCTCCCTCTTCATTCTGGTCCACCAATATAAGGGCTTCAGATCGTGGTACATTTTGGTGCTCCCTGGATGCATGGAGAATTTGGAGAGATGGGCCTCATCCAAGATTCTCTTCTTGAGATCCTCATTTTTAGGAACCACCAATCTGCTTTCAAACCATAAGACACCCTTTCCATCTTGGCGGAAACATTTATACTTCTCAGTCTCCTGATGGAGATTCTCCTTGATAATCTGCACTCCTTGTCACTGAGCTGGGCCATGATGATCTGGTCTTGCAAAGCTGGCTCAACAGAAATGTGAGACAATGCACCAGAAGGAATTACTTCAATCTTCATCTTGCACAACTCATCGCACAAGGTGTCAATACGAGAATCCATCAGAACACAATTGCACTGCAACTTCTGACTCAAGGCATCTGCTACCACATTGGCCTTTCCTGGGTGATAATGTACCTCTAGGTCATAATCCTTGATCAGGTCTAGCCATCTTCTCTGTCTCATGTTGAGATCAGCCTGAGTAAAGATATACTTAAAGCTCTTATGATCAGTGAAGATGTTACAGTGGGTTCCCATCAAATAGTGCCTCCACATTTTTAATGCATGAACCACTACTGCCAACTCAAGGTCATGAGTGGGATAATTCTGCTCATGAGGCCTGAGTGCTCTTGAGGCATAAGCGATGACTCGGTTGTCTTGCATCAAGACACAACCTAGTCCAGTGCCAGAAGCATCACGATACACATCAAATGGCTTGCTGCTGTCAGGTTGCGCTAATACTGGTGCTGTGGTCAGATGTTGCCTTAGTGCATGGAAGGCATCTTCGCACTTCTGACCCCAAACAAACTTGGCTTCTTTCTTCAACAGCTTAGTTATGGGCTTTGCAATTCGAGAGAAATCCGGAATGAATCTTCGGTAATAACCAGCTAATCCCAGAAAACTCTGAATCTGACGGACAGTCGTGGGTGGTTTCCAATTCATCACCTCTTGCACTTTATCAGGATCAACAGCTATGCCCGCCTGAGAAATAGTGTGACCCAAGAATTTGATCTCCTTTAGCCAAAATCACATTTCGACAACTTGGCATAAATGTGGTGCTCTCGCAGACGTTGAAGCACTACATGCAAATGCCCGGCATGTTCTTCTTCGTTCTTTGAGTACACCAAGATATCATCGATGAAGACCACTACGAATTTGTCCAATTCAGGCATGAAAACAGAATTCATCAGATACATAAAATATGCTGGTGCATTTGTCAGCCCGGAAGACATCACCAAGAATTCATATAGCCCATATCTGGTTGAGAAAGCCATCTTCGGAATATCACTTGCCGTATCTTGATCTGATGATAGCCGGAGCGAAGATCTATCTTGGAAAACACCTTGGCTCCGACCAACTGATCGAAAAGAATATCAATACGAGGTAAGGGATACTTGTTCTTGATAGTCACCGCATTAAGAGGGCGGTAATCTATACACAGCCTCAAGCTTTCATCTTTCTTCTTCACGAACAAGGCTGGACATCCCCAAGGCGAAGTACTTGGGCGAATAAATCCCTTGTCCAGCAATTCTTGCAATTGCTTCTTCAACTCTGCCAACTCAGCGGGTGGCATCCGGTAAGGCCTCTTGGAAATAGGTGTCGTTCCCGGTTGCAACTCGATGGCGAACTCAATGTCCCGGTCTGGTGGCATTCCTGGCAATTCATCAGGAAAGACATCTGCATACTCACAGACCACTGGAATCTTCTTCAGAGGTAACTCCGTCATAGAGAAAGCACATGACTGAGTAGAACCTTGGTTGGGCAGAATTAAGGTGAAACTCCCACAGAACGGGGAATTGACTTCCACGATGCGGCTGGCCACATCAAGCACTACTTGGTGCAGGTTCATCCAATTAGTGCCCAGAATAATATCCACGCTTTCCAAACCCAACACAAGAAGGGTGGTTTTGATAATGTGGCTTCCCAGTTGAATAGGCACACTTCGGATTAATCGGTTGGTTACAGTTTTACCCCAGGTGTGGTTATCATGAATGACCCTTTTGCATGACAGAAGGGCAATTTGCATTTAGCACTGAACTTCTGGCTAATGAAACTATGAGATGCACCAGAATCAAACAGAATTAATGCAGGTTGATTAAAAACTGAAAATGTACCAGTCATGATGGGGGCTCCCTTAGGTACTTCCTACAGAGTAGTGAAGTTGAGCTTCCCTTGTCTGACTTGCACCTTCTGCTTCCTCCCCTTGTCTTGACTTGGTGCTGGCATCTGCCTCTGCTGATTCCTTGGACAATTCTTGGCATAGTGGCCCACATTGCCACAAGTGAAGCATTTGTTCCCATTGCCCTGGTGGAACTGCTGCTGCTGAGGCTGATTGTTCCTTGGGGCGGGAGCAGGAAAGCGGTTTGGGTGCCGGCTGCTGCTGCTGAGGTGGCCTGATCACCCATCTGCCTGCCTGCTGCTGAAAACCCCTGCTCTGATTGTGAGAAACAATCCTGAACATCTGGGCCTGAGCGGACAGTGCTGCCATTTGTGCCTTTCTCTTCTTCTCTGCCCGGTGAGCTACAATGCAATCCTCCTGGGAGATGGCCAGATTGACCAACTCATTGAAGCTATCCGCTCGGACAGTGTTGAGTCGTTCCCACAGCTTGGTGTTGAGACCCCTGCGGAAGCGGTATCTCTTCTTCTCATCAGAATCAACATGGTAACCTGCATACTGGCATAGGTCGTTGAAGGCCTGAGCGTACTGCAAGACCGTGCGAGTTCCTTGGTTAAGTGCCAGAAATTCATTCAACTTGCGATCAAGAATTCCAGCTGGGATGTGGTGCCCTCTGAAAGCAGTCTTGAATTCCACCCAAGACACTTCACGATCAGCGGGTAGCATAGCACAGAAGTGGTCCCACCATGTCCGAGCAGGGCCACGAAGCTGCTACGTGGCGAAGCGAGCCTTAGCATCATCAGGGCAGTCTCCCGTGAGGAGGGGAAACTTGGACTCAATGACGCGAAGCCACACGTTGGCGTCCAATGGATCCTCTACCTTGGTGAACAGGGGTGGTTGCGTGCTCAGAAACTCCTGGTAGGTTGCCGCTGTCGGAGGTCGCTGATGCTGGCCTCCACCTTGCTGCTAGGGGCGGGGCTGGCGCTGCAAGAGTTGTCGCAGAATCTCATTCTGTTGGGCCATCAGCTCCTGCACTGTGGGAGCTAGAGGAGGTGGTGGAGGAACCTGCTCGTTATGCCCGCGACGCTGCCTAGCTGCCATCTGAAAACAGAGATTGCCACCAATGTTATCCCAACTCATAATTTCGAACAACAAGCTATTATCTCTTATGGGAAGTGAAAGGAAAATAGGGTCAAACCTTTTCCAATAAGAATTTTGGTGGTTGAATTGCCCAACATAAATTATTGGACTAACTAGTTTGCTCTAGAAAATATGTTCTACAGGTGCCAAAGGTTCACAACAAACCAATACAAGTCAAAAGAAAAGGGTTCAAACAAAAGGGAGCGAAGTTAAACCGAAGGCAGCCCTGGGCTGGCGCACCGGACTATCCAGTGTGCCACCGGACAGTGTCCGATGCACCAAGGAATCCAACTCCAAACTTGCCAGTCTCGGGAATTCTGGGAGCCGCTCCGCTATAATTCACCGGACTGTCCGGTGCAACACTGGACTGTCCGGTGTGCCAGCGGAGCAACGGCTACTTCAGCGTCAACGGTCGTCTGCAACCGCATTCAATGCGCTACAGTGCGCGCCAGAGTCAGAGCAGCGCCAGAAGGCACATCGGACAGTGTACAGTGACTGTCCGGTGCAACACTGGACTGTCCGGTGACCCAGAAGACAGAAGCTCCAATGGTCGAACCCTAACGGTCGGGTGACGTGTGTAGGAAACGAGTGATGCCTAAGAGGGGGGGTGAATTAGGACTTCTAAAACTTTTACTAAACTAGGCCACAATTAAATCCCTAGAGCAAAACCTATGCAAATAATCAAACTAGAGAGTGCAATCTAGGTTTTGTCTAAGTGTTGCTATATCTACCGCAAAGGCTAAGTTTCAATCTACACTAAATAAGTATGAATATAAGATTGAAACTTAAATGTTTAATATAAATGCAGAAACTTAAAGAGCAAAGTAGAGAAGCAAACTCTCGTGGATGACGCCGGTATTTTTACCGAGGTATCCGGAACCACACAAGGTCCCGACCAATCCTCGTTGGTGCCCCTACGCAAAGGAAAGCCCACGCGAGGGCCAAGCACCACGATCGAGTAACTCCGTAGAGAACCGCGGGCCTTCTCCACGCGCAAGTGGTTAGGGCTGGAAACGAGCCGAGCCGAGCTCGGCTCGGCTCGGCTCGGTGCAGCTCGGTGGCTGACCGAGCTCGGCTCGGCTCGTTCATTTCACGAGCTGGAGAAACAGGCTCGGCGCGGCTCGAAGGCGGCTCGCGAGCCGGCTCGGCTCGGCTCGCGAGCCACACCCTGATATTATATAATTGCATTATATAGTGAATTTTTAGTATATAAATATGAAATATATAGATATCATTAATTATTATGAGTAATCTAAATTATTAGTTGTCATATATCTATCATAAAACGCTAAGAACAAACTAACAATCTATAAAATTAGCAAATATCCATCATTACTCTATATATTAAGTAATTTGACACAGCTCGCGAGCCGGCTCGGCTTGGCTCGCTACGGGAACGAGCCCAAAAGAAAGGCTCGCTCGAGGCTCGCGAGCCGCTCCGAGCCGAGCCGAGCTTGAGCCGGCTCACGAGCCTCGAGCTTATTTTCCAGCCCTACAAGTGGTGCTCCGCTTTCGGCTCCTCTCGGACGCTCCCCGCCGTCTCCACTATCGAGCTTCCGGCCAAAACGCCGCGGGCCTCGTTCCCTTCGATACACGGTGGCGGCCGTGACACAAACGCAGTTGTCACGGTCTCGCAAGACTCTCGCCCCACTTGGTACAATTACAACAACTCACGCAAGAGCCGAGGGGTTTTGTGGTTTTACAAAACTCACTCAACTAACTAGGGTTCACCTAGAGTAAGCGCTAAAGCGGTCTAACTAACCTAAGCACTTCGCAAAGCACCTATGCTAATCACCGAGTGATTCTATTAAGCACTTGGGTGTTTGAGCTATTGGAAATGTGCACTATATGCCTTGGTATGTTGCTTGGGCTCCCACACCTCCAAATGGTCGGTTGAGTGAAGTATATATAGGCCCCAACTTAAATATAGCCGTTGGAAAGCAGTTCTGCAGCTTTTTGCGGCGCACCGGACATGTGCACCGGACTGTCCGGTGGCGCACCGGACATGCCACGTGAACTAGCCATTAAAAGTAGCCATTGGAGCTTCCGAAGATGGCGCACCGGACATGGCGCACCGGACGGTCCGGTGTGCACCGGACAACTTATGTTCGCTTGTCGTAATTTGGCCATAACTTTTAGCTCCGAACTCCGATTTCGATGATCTTGTACTTTTTGGAAAGCTTATGAAATTCTCTACATCCCAGAGTTGAAGCCATATCAGTTTGAGCAAATTTGGCACACCGGATAGTCCGGTGTGCACTGGACATCCCATATGCTGGTACAGTTTTTTCAGCAATTCCGATTTCGTATTGTGGGCATAACTTTTAGCTCCGAACTCCGATTTTGATGATCTTGGACTTTTTGGAAAGCTTATAAAATTATCTACATCTCAGAGTTGAAGCCATGTCAGTTTGAGTAGATTTGATTTTGTGAAACACTTCCAATTCAGTCAGCCCTTCCTCTCAACTTTGTCAACTTCACTTTTGTTTTGCATCTTTGTATCTCACTTCTACTTCTTGATGTGTTGGACTCTTAGCATGTATAAAGTGTCTTCAATATGACTTTGTAATGTATTATATGGGTCTTATAATGTCTTATTTGAGGTGTTGCATCCTCAGAGCCTCAGTCCAATCCACTTCACATCCTGTGAACTACAACACACAAACACTTGGGAAATACATTAGTCCATAGGTTATGTTGATCATCAAACACCAAAATCTATTAAGCTAAATGGCCCGGGGTCCATTTTCCTTACAATCTCCCCCTTTTTGGTGATTGATGACAACACAACCAAAGCAAGCAAATATAACAAACATTTGAGTGAAAATATGCAATCTACTTGCTAGGATGCATGTTTGTCCCCATAGTGTGATATTATGGACTTAAGCCTCCCCCTAACTCCATATTTCACTTACTTCCTATTTTAGACCAAAGTGCCAAACCACTTGAAAGATCAAAATTTTAATTTGGTGGTGTTTGGTGTTTGATAGCATTCTCATTGCTTTGGTCCCTACAACTTCTCCCCTTTAGCATCAACCACCGAAAAGGAAGACATTAAAACATGTAGGAAGCAAATAAGACTTGCCCTCAAAAAGGATTTGTAAAATAATGCCAATTGAAACACCAAATTGATACTCGCCCTAAATGAGTGTTCTCCTTTAGAAAGAATTTTCTCCCCCTGTAGAGACGAAGAAATACTCCCCCTGACAGAGATCTTCTACTTAGGAAAAGTCATGATTTGAATAGACTAACTTCCCTTATGCATAGGTAACAAAATATGAGTTAACCATATATGCATTTATAGCAACATGGGAAGTATAAGATATGAAATATAGTCTAATCAAATAATGGAGAAGACATGTAAATGTTACTAAGTGTAGTCTCAAAGATACCAATTGAAAGTCAATTGCGGACCAATTGAAGACCAATGGCAGACTTGCAGACATAAGAATTCTTGTAGATTTGCAGTGGAAGCTTGTTGTCTTTCTTCGAGGACTTCATTTTCCTTACAATGAGACTACTACATGAAGTAGACTTGAAAACAGGTATTAGTCTCAAAAACTTAGATTATAGAGTAATCTCCCCCTGAAAGTGTGTATACAAGTTTTGAATACTTGTAGGAGACATGCACTTTGATTTGATATCAAGTGGGGCAGATTATCCATAATCCGAGGTTTGGCACATATAAGTTAAATGATACCAATTGAAGGATATAAGTTTTTGAAGCATTAGTGTCATTTACTTAGGAATGTTAAATAAGCTATGGGCCGTGCTTAATTAAAACTTTTTAAACCATGTAGGTTTGCTTAAGAATATGAAATGAGAACGAGCAATCCTACCATGTGATTTACCTAGTATGCATGCATTGTTAATCTAAAGCAAGTACCAAATGAAATACTAGGAATGAAAGGTAAAACTAGATACAAGAAAATAGATACACATATCTAGAAATAAGGAATACAATAAATCTAGTTACCTTACTCATGGGTGGGAAATTTGGGTCCAAAATATACACTAACCCACTTGGCAATGAAATTTATCTAATATGATGTATCCCATGATACATCCCAACTTTTCTAAGTCTCCAAATTCCCGTAGGCCTTCGGTCCACTCACTTCCCTTTCGGGATCCAAACCTTCTTGGTGCTTTTCATGGTTGAAATTATTTCCTTTGGCACCCAGATGCGTTTGGCCCCCTTTCCTTTGTTGACTTGCTTGTTTGCCTTGATTGCTATCACCTTTCCATTCTTTTTCTTCTTGATCAAATATGGTGTAGCATCCTTTTTGTTCACCTTTTTGATGTAGGTGTTGGAGATTTTGTTTGTTGGCTTTTGCTTGAGCTTTTGCCTTTGTTTATCCTCGGTCATCGCCTTGCACTGGAAAGACTTGTGCCTTCCATGTGGCATAGCCTACAAATCACAGTTTCTCCCTCTACAGGCTTGTTCACTCCCGTAGTGGTGTTATCCTGTGGAGGTCGGATTTGTTTGGCTTTGCCTTTCTTGTCATACAAAGTCTTGCCAAGGCGAGCAACTTCTTGCTTTAATTGTTCATTTTCCTTTGCAACCTCATCCGAAACATGTCTCTACAACAATATTCTTAACAACAACTTGGTTGCAGGGGTTAGAATCATTAATTAAATCAAAGCAGGAAGTAGAAGCATCTTTCTTAATAATTTCAGGTATTTCAACTAAGATGCTGCTGGGGTGCTACCAATGTTTTCTAGCTTAGTAGTTAGCTCATTATTGTGTATGCTAAGAATTTCCATTTTCTCTAGCAAATTTTCAATAGCTTCTTGGGAGCTAGCTAACTTAGCCTTAAGTTTTTTCATTCTTTTTTAATGAGACCATCATCGGTAGTCCTTGTGGTGGTCCTTGTGGGGACTTAGTGTCCCGTTTGATTGAGAAGAGAAGCTCACTCGGTCTAAGTGACCATTTGAGAGAGGGAAAGGGTTGAAAGAGACCCGGTCTTTGTGACCACCTCAACGGGGAGTAGGTTTGCAAGAACCAAACCTCGGTAAAACAAATCACCGTGTCACACTGTAACACCCTGAATTTGGGGGTAGAATTTTTTTTCTTCTTTTCTCTCACCAAATTCGGGCGTTACCTTTTCTTTTTCTTTTTCCCCTCGCTAGACCTTGATCTTTTCCAAAGTTAGCGGGATTCGGTTTGGAATTCCCGTGTAAAGAAAAACCCTAAATTGCTTTATGTTGTTTGATGCACCATGCCGAACTATGCATTTTTTGATTGCTTGAAAGTGCAAATGCATTCATCTAGGAAGATCGGATTTCGAAAATGAGAGAAACCTTTTCTTTCTTTTTCTTTTTCTTTCTCTCTCTCCTCCCTTTTCTCTCTCCCGCGCCGTGGGCTGCTCCTGGCCGGCCCAGCCGCCCCCAGCCGGCCCAGCCGCCCCCGCGCCCCCTCTTGGGCCTAGCCGGCCCAACCGCCCCCACTCCCTTCCCCTTATCCCTCTCCCTCTCTTTCTCCCATTCTCTCTCACCCTAGCCGCCGCCCCCCTGCCCTGCTCGGCCGCCCCCTGCCGCCGGTCCAACCGCCGCCGCCCCTCGCCGCTCGCTCGCCCGTCCCCGTCCCCGGTGAGCCCCCTCCCCCTCCTCCCTCCCTCTCCCCTCTCCCCTCCTCTCTCCTTGGCCGGCCCAGCCGCCTGGCCGCCCCTGGCCGCCCCCCAGCCGCCCTGGCCGCCCCCCCCCCGGCCGCCCTGGCCGCGCCCCCTGGCCGCGCCCCCTGGCCGCCCGGCCGGCCCAGCCGCCCCGGCTCGGCCGCCCCTGCGTGCCCCGCCAGCCCAGCCGCCCAGCTCGGCCGCCCCCTGGCCGGTTCGGCCGCCCCCCTGCGCACCCGGCTCGGCCGCCCCGCGCCCGCGCCTAGCCCAGCCGCCCCTGCCCCAGGCCGGTTCAACCGCCCCCTGGCCGGTTCAACCGCCCTCCCCCCCCTTTTTATTTTTTTTATTCTTATTTTTATTTATTTTATTTTATTTTACTTTCTATTATCATTGTTATTTAGGCAGGCTAATCATTGTTCATGTTATTGAAATAGGAAACTTAATTTAGAATTTCGTTACGTTAGTCAATTCATGTAATCAATTGTTTATCCCGTTCAATGTTGATCAACTAAAAATGACTAGGTTTCCATTAGTGCATATAACAGAATTCTTTTGTTAAGAACCAATTGTAACTAATCATTAGTGCATAAGCTTTAACCCCCTGCGAGATCTTTTCCCCGTTTCTTTCTAACCATAACAAATGCGATATCGAGTGTCATACTTTATGCATATTCACTTTATTTGTTCCCTTGTATGGTGTACTGTTTGTTTCCCAATTTGAATGGATGGATGTATGTATGTTTGCAATCGCATAGAGAACGATCCGGTCGAAGAGCCCGAGGAATTCGCAGGAGAAGCCCCTGAGCAGCAGTCGGTTGGTGGAGGCAAGTGTCCTTTGACCTATTGCTGTCCTATTCATTCTTTAATTCACCTCCCGCATTACACATTTATACCTAAGGATTGACTAGCTTTTGTTATCCATGTCCTTGATTACCTATTTGGGTCGGATTATTACTGCTTAGTTTGATGCTATTGCCCAACTCTAATTAATGAACATGATGTGATTATCTATGATACGCTGTTTTCCCTTCTTATTTATGATTATATTTGTGACCTTCAAGGGGACTCGAGCGGTTTCTCGAGTGCCTCTCCGTAAGGACCTGTTCAATGGATGACCGCCCGGGAAAACAGTGCAACCATGAGGGTGGAATGGGACGCCCTTAGCTGAATAATTAGAGGAACCGGGGTGTAGATCACTTAGCCGTCGTGCCGTCAATGGGGCTCGGTGTATGCGGCTCGCTCTGCCAAGGTTGATTTGTCCCTTGGGGAGGAGTGCGGTACATTTAGGAAACCTAACGGGTGGCTACAGCCCCGGGGAATCTTTGTAAAGGCTTCGTAGTGAATCCCTGGCCATTCACCTCGGGAGTGAATAAGGGTCTTGCAAGCCCGGGCTAGAGAGGGAATCACGGCTTATGGGTAAAGTGCACAACCTCTGCAGAGTGTTATGAAACTGATATATCAGCCGTGCTCACAGTTATGAGCGGCCAAGGGAGCTCCAGAGATTAGTGATACTTGATCAGAGATATTTTGGTACAGGTGGCAATGAGATTGATGGTTCTGATTATGATTATGGTAATGGTAAGTGGTATTCTTTCCGTTTGGAAAGGATACATTGGGCTAATAACTTGGGTTAATGTTAAAACCTGGCTTTCTACTAGTAAGTAATAACCTGACCAACTAAAAGCAACTGCTTGACTTATCCCCACATAAAGCTAGTCCACTACAGCCAAACGAGATGCTTGCTGAGTATGTTGATGTGTACTCACCCTTGCTCTACACACCAAACCCCCCCCCCCAGGTTGTCAGCATTGCAACCACTGCTCAGGAGAAGATGAAGCTGTGGAAGGAGACTTCCAGGAGTTCCAGGACTACGACGAGTTCTAGGTGTGGGTTAGCGGCAACCCCCAGTCGACTGCCTGTGAAGGCCGCGTTATCTACGTTTTGTTTTCGCACTTTGATTTATTGTAAGAACTATATGGACGTCTCAGACGTATGATGTAATCGACTATTATTTCCCCTTTTAATACTATTTGAGCACTGTGTGATGATGTCCATGTTATGTAACTGCTGTGTACGTGAATAACTGATCCTGGCACGTACATGGTTCGCATTCGGTTTGCCTTCTAAAACCGGGTGTGACATAAGTGGTATCAAAGCCGTGCTGACTGTAGGACCGCTAACCTAGAGTAGAATGGTCGTTCTAAGGACTATAGACCTCTGTCCCTGCCTTGACTTTGATATCCCTTCAAAAGTTGGTCATACCGACCAAACCTATTGTGACACCCGGCTTTAAGGAACAAAGCCAGGTGCATCTCATACATGCGCCAAGAAGACAACATATATAATAACAGAGTGTATAGAGATAAATGTCATAAAACATCAGAGTATTTATTACATAGCGGAAGACTTATTACAAAATAAAGTAATAAAGATAAAACAAACTAAGGATCGTCGGCGCCAATGTCGACTGGGAAACGCCACCTAGATCAGATCGAACTCCTCAGTGTTAGGCGGCTCCTCCTGAACCACCTGATCTTCTCCTGTGGGGGGGGGGTGTGAGACAGCAAGGGTGAGCTCACACATGATCATAGCTCAACAAGTTGTGGGGAACCAGTGGACACAAACTCACAAAGGTGTGAGTTCATGTGATGTGTAAGGCTAATCAATGATAGGGGTTAAAGCTGAGCATTGCTTTTAAGTAGTTGGTCAAAATTTTATTAGCAATTACTAAGTGTAAGTAAATACCAAACCATAAGTAAAGTAATAGAACAAAATTAATAACAAACCCATGCATATGCGAATGACAAATTGAATTTAAGTTCCATAATTTAAACATCAGAGAGTCCTGAGCCGCTCATGACCGTGAGCTCGGCTGGTATACCAGTTTTACACTCTGCAGAGGTTGTACCCTTTACCCACAAGTCATGTTACCCATCTGCCAAGGGATCGCGACTTCCCATACACCTCTACCTAGGAAGCGCGGCAGGGCAACACTACGAGGCCTTTACAAAGTTCCACTAGCTTCCGAAAACCCGCTACAGTTTATAGGAAGCTCCAATGCAGGGTTCCTGGCTGACCGCCATCGCAGCAAAATCAACCAGGGACCTCCCTACACTGACCACTCCCCTACTGCCCTTGCCCCTTTCGGGTAAGGTAGTCTTCCACTAGCTTTCCTAATTAGTCAGCCAAGGGCGTCCCATTAAACCCTTGTGGTGGCACGTGGTTCTCAAGTTAAGCTCTATGTTCCAATTAACATTAATGATCTCAACATGAACATAAATAGAATAACAAGAATAATTGGAACATAGATATAATAAATGATTATCCCAAAACCATGTAAAGCAATAGCAAACTACCCAAGTGATTCAGGGGTAAACAAGGTAATGAGATAAACAATCTAGGGTGACCTATTGGGTCCCATCAAAATTAACCTATGCATGGATAAATGATATTAAAGAACATTATTGGGTAAAAAGTGGTCAAGGGCACAACTTGCCTTCAATGAGCTCCTGCTCAGCTACTTCAACCTGCTGCTCACCAGGATCCTCGGTCACGGGCTTTTCTACTCGCCACAATACAAACAAGCACAGTGCATATAGAGAAATTAACATTACACCAAACATATATACAAAATACACAGTAATAATCTACATATTAAAATAAAATTCTAGGAACAGAAATCATATTTTTTGGAGTTATAGATTTTAAGTTATGGATTTTCAAAGGTTTTATGTGCTTTAAATAGGATTAAGTGATAAATAAATTTATTACTGTTTTCATGACATAACAGAGGCACTAAGTGCTAGAGAATAATACTACAAGATTTTAGAAACTGGAATGGAGCAATTTGGAGTTCATATGAATTTTCTATGGAATATACAAGTTTCTAACAATTATTTATTCACTAAAAATCCATTTCTATTTTATTTTTCTGATTTCCGAGCTGACTGGACTGGGCCTCGAATACCAGAGACAACAGGGTTTAATCTACAAAAGTTCCTGTGACTCAGACTCAACCCACGCAGGACTGCGGGTTGATTCACTGAAACCCGAGGGGCTCTTTAACAAAATCGACCCGCGAAGGGGTACGGTGCAATCTGGGCCGTCCGATCATACACCTACGTTCCAGATTAAATCGCAGTATAAACGAAACGGTACGCATCGCTGACCGTAAGATCTCAAATCTACCGCCCAGATCCTACTTGTGCCAGATTCGCCCGATCGCGATCCGACCGTCGCGCATCACCCACCCAATACGTTATCCGCGCTCTAATCCCAACCGTCCATGCCCCGATCGATGGTGCCGAAACCCCTGACCATCCCAGGGTCTGCCCGCGGCGGCGCTACCCTTCTGCGGCGGCGCCATCACCGGCGAGGTGACCGACCCGCGCGCACACGCCCCAATCATGCAATCCGAGAGCACCAACGCGTTGCCGAGTGAATAACAAACCCAGTAGAGGAGTTCTTACCGTGGTTCGGGACGGAGAAGTGGTTGCCCACGCACCGCGGCAGACCCGCGGCGGAGCTCGCACGACGACGAGCAATTCGTTGAGATGTGGTCGCCAATCGGGTCTCCCAAGTGGACCACACGCACCTACGTTCCACCGCGAAGATCCTCGATCGCTACCCGAGGCCGAGCCGAGGACAAGGCCGTGAGTCCACGGTGGCGGCGGCACTCCCTCTCTCACGTTTTCCTCTCTCTAGATTGGTCTACGGCGATGGGGCTTCTAACACGAGACGCTCGGTCGTATGCGAGGGGAGGCATCCGCGCAAATCCTTATACCCCTGTCAAAGCCATGAACCCGGGTGAAGCCGTTGCCGAGGTTGTTGTGCCCACGAGCCAGCGATCCCGGCGGCCAGTGCGGGCGGGTTGTTAGGGGTGGACCTGACGCGGGGGCCCCATCTGTCAACGGCTTGAGCGAGGGAGGAGCACGCACACGTGGCTGACGGCGGCCCCGCGAGACAGCAAAGTGTGGCGCCCGTGAGTGCGGTGTGGAGGCAGACGAGTGGGCCCCGCCCGTCAGCGAGGGGAGGAACGAGCGCGCGCACTGGTGGAGGAAACTAGGCCGCGCGCATAAAAGCGGCTGTGGGCCGAAAGTGGGTATTCTAGCCCAACATTGGGATTTCTCCTTTTTCTTTTTATACTTTGCTTTTCCTTTTCTTTTCCTTATAATTTTCAAATTCATAATTTAATTTCCATTCAAGTTCAAACTTCTGGGTACACCTGTATTCTCATAAAATATACATCTTAAACATGGCATGAGATGAGTTTATTTATTATTTCTTTAATATTTATCTCTCCATTTTTGTATGGTATTCTTCTCTTTTCTCAAATTTCTAGGATCCCTTTTAGGTTTTGAATTCCACTTTGGACTCTTTACTATATTCCTGGTCACAAAATGCACACACAAAAACAATATCCAGCATGATGCATAAAGATCAAACTCACATAAAGAGAAATTGTTTTCTCTATTGGTATATTTTCCTAGCAATTTACAAATGGGTGTTACAAATCCTACCCCCCTTAAAAATAATCTCGTCCTCGAGATTTAAGAGGAAGTAGAGAAAAGGTGGGGAAAATCTATGCGAAGCTCTTCTTCTCTTTCCCAAGTTGCTTCATCTTCACCGTGGTGACTCCATTGGACTTTACACATCTTTATCACCTTATTCCTTGTAACTCGAGTCAAAGTATCCAAAATCTTGATCGGGTACTCCGTGTAAGTCAAATCACCTTGAACACTGAGCTCTTCCATCGGTAACTGTTCCCCAGGGACACGAAGACACTTCTTAAGTTGAGACACATGGAACACATTATGCACATCCGATAGACTATCCGGTAACTCGAGTTGGTATGCCATCTCCCCAACTCTTCTAAAGATCAAGAATGGTCCAATGTAGCGAGGGGACAACTTGCCCTTGACTTTAAATCTCCTCATGCCACGCAGTGGTGACACCTTGAGATACACATAATCTCCTTCTTCAAATTCCAGTGGCCTCCTTCTATTATCAGCATAACTCTTTTGCCTGGTTTGAGCTACTCTCAAATTCTCTCGAATTATACGAACTTGTTCTTCTGCTTCTTGAATCAGTTCAGGCCCAAAGAACTGCCTTTCTCCAGTCTGATCCCAATACAAAGGAGTCCTGCACTTCCTCCCATACAAAGCTTCAAAAGGTGACATCTTCAGACTGGCCTGATAACTATTATTATATGAGAACTCAGCATACGGTAGACTCTTATCCCAACTTCCTCCATGCTGAAGGGCACATGCTCTCAACATATCTTCCAACACTTGATTAGTCCTTTCAGTCTGTCCATCAGTCTGAGGGTGATAAGCTGTACTAAAATTCAACTTTGTACTCATGTTCTCATGAAAGCTTCTCCAAAACCTTGAGGTAAACTGCGAACCTCGATCAGACACGATCTTCTTTGGTACTCCATGTAAACACACAATCCGAGCCATATATAACTCTGCTAGTTGAGAACCTTTATAAGTAGTCTTGACCGGAATAAAGTGAGCCACTTTAGTCAATCTATCCACAATCACCCATATAGCATCATATCCTTTCTGGGTGCGAGGCAATCCTGTAATGAAATCCATACCAATCTCTTCCCACTTCCACTCGGGTATCTTCAGTGGATGCAATAGCCCCGCTGGCCTCTGATGTTCAGCCTTAACACTTTGACATACATCGCACATAGCTACATGTGCAGCTACATCTCTTTTCAATCCATACCACCAATACTTCCGCTTCAAATCCTGATACATCTTGGTACTACCAGGATGAATAGAATAATCCGAATCATGGGCCTCCTTTAAAATAGTCTCTCGAAGGCTTTTAATATCAGGAACACACATTCTGTCCTTGAACCATACAGTGCCCTGCTCATCTTCCGTGAATTCCGGAACTCAACCTTCAGTAATCAGATCCTTAATCTCTTTTATCTTAGCATCACCAATTTGTCCTGTGCGGATCTCTTGCTCCAAAGTAGGTTCCACATCAATAGTAACTCCTTCAGTATGAGCAACTATCCCCAGGTTAAGTCTCCTGAAGTCCTCAACAATCTCATCGGGTAGCTGGGCAACAATAGCTGAATGAACATGCTCTTTGCGACTCAAGGCATCTGCAACCAAATTTGCCTTGCCCGGGTGATAGTGAATCTCCAAATCATAATCCTTAATAAGCTCCAACCAACGGCGTTGCCTAAGGTTGAGATCCTTCTGAGTGAATATATACTTCAAACTCTTATGATCCGTATATACTTGACACTTGGTTCCCATAATGTAATGTCTCCAAATCTTAAGTGCATGCACAACGGCCGCCAATTCCAAGTCATGCGTAGGGTAGTTCAATTCATGCTTGCGTAACTGACGAGAAGCATAAGCGATCACATGTCCTTCTTGCATGAGCACACATCCTAAGCCTTGGCCACATGCATCACAATAGATATCAAATCCTTTTTGTAAGTCTGGCATAACCAAAACTGGTGGCGACATCAACCTCTTCTTTAATAGATCAAAGCTGTCTTGACACTTCTTGTCCCACTTAAATTCTTTTCCTTTCTCCAAAAGTGAAGTCATCGGCTTAGCAATCTTAGAAAATCCTTCAATAAATCTTCGATAATATCCTGCTAATCCCAAGAAACTCCGAATCTCAGTAACTGTAGTGGGTACTCTCCACTCCATTATCTCTTTAACTTTAGCAGGATCCACTGCTATTCCTCCATTAGAAATAATATGACCAAGAAATGGCACCTCGCCAATCCAAAACTCGCACTTGCTGAACTTGGCATAGAGTTGATTATCTCGTAGCTTCTGTAGCACCAACCTCAGATGTTCCTCGTGATCACTATCACTCTGAGAATAGATAAGAATATCGTCGATGAATACCACGACGAATCTGTCCAAATACTCCATAAACACCTTGTTCATTAAGTTCATGAAATAAGCTGGTGCATTGGTTAATCCAAACGACATAACAGTAAACTCATATAATCCATATCTAGTCGAGAAAGCCGTCTTGGGAATATCCGATGGTCTAATCCTCATCTGATGGTATCCCGATCGGAGATCAATCTTCGAAAATACTCTTGCACCTCTCATCTGATCAAATAAATCCTCAATACGGGGCAACAGATACTTGTTCTTCACCGTAACATCATTAAGAGATCTATAATCCACACACATCCGCTGCGATCCATCCTTCTTCTGTACAAACAAAACCGGTGCTCCCCAAGGTGAGGAACTCGGACGAATGTACCCAGCTTCTTGTAACTCCGTTAACTGCTTCTTAAGCTCCTTCAACTCCTCTACGGACATCCTATAAGGCCGTTTAGAAATAGGGGCGGTTCCAGGTAAGAGATCAATAACAAACTCAACTTCTCTATCAGGTGGCATCCCTAGTAACTCCTCTGGAAAGACATCCGGAAAATCTCTAACCACCCGGATGTTGTCACCAACAAACTCCTCAGGCATAAAGAACATTGCACGCATGGATGAGGAGATTACTGCAATATTAACTTGAAATCTTTCTCCTTTAGTGGTAGTGAGTTCTACGGTACCTCTACCACATGCTATAACGGCCTTTGCCTTTCTTAGCCATGACATACCAAGGATCAAATCTATACTGCTTGACTCTAATATTATAGCAGTAGCTCCAAATTCTCTACCCATAATGGTCAATGTCAATCTACGTGTCATTTGATTCGCCTCAACAGGCCCTTTAGGTGTAATTACTATCATGGGTTTTCTCATATTTAGCAGTGGTATTTCATTTGTGTTGGCATATCTAGCAGACATGAATGAATGTGTAGCACCAGAATCAAATAATATGGTTGCAGGAATTGCATTAACATAAAACATACCAATTACGAGGTCCCCTCCATCCGGAGTAGCATCAACGCTGACTTGATTAACCTTGGCGATAGAATATCCCTTGCCAGGGGTCTGTTGCTTGTTCTGAGCTGGAGTAGTAGCAATCCTCTGTGGGCAGACATTTGCATAATGACCAATCTTCCCACACTTGAAACATTGAGTGCCCGGACTCTGTCCTGCAAACTTCGTCGGGGTGCCCGTGGGAGTAGCCTGTCGAGGAGGTGGAGTCCTCAGTGGTGATTGCTGAACTGGGCGCGGTCCTCCCGGTCGAGTCGGTGTACCCTGTGGTGAACTGTATCGAGGACGAACACTGCTGCTACCCTGTCCCTGTGAGATAGCCTTCCTCTTCAAATCGCCCAGTTGAACACGCTTGTGTTCAATAGCAAGAGCCTTATCTAGTAGCCTCTGAAATGATGGAAAGGTGTGTGCAACCAGTGCATACTGCAAGGGTCCATTAAGTCCTTCAACAAAGTGCTCCTGCTTCCTTTCATCCTCAGCAACTTCCTCCGGAGCATATCTCGACAGCTGAATAAATTTGTCTCTGTACTCGCTGACCGACATGTTGCCTTGCTTCAATGCCAGAAACTCCTTCTTCTTGATCTTTATCATCCCAGCTGGAATATGGTAGTTCCTAAACTGCGTACTGAACTCTGCCCAGGTAATAGTATCAGCAGCATCATGGGCAGCAGTATAAGAATCCCACCAGTCAGCAGCAGGACCAGTCAGACGTCCAGAAGCATATAAAACCTTCTCCCGGTCCGTGCACTGTGCAATATTCAGCATCTTCTCAACGGACTTCAGCCAATCATCCGCGTCCAGTGGATCAGGTGAGCTAGCGAATGTAGGTGGCTTATGACTCATAAACTCTCGGTGCTTATCACGAGGTGGAACTGGTGGTGGTGGTGGAGGCAGTGGCACTTGTTGCTGTTGTTGCTGCTGTTGCATTTGTTGTTGCAGCTGCTGTTGTTGTACCCTCCTTTCCTGGCGTATCTCATCTCGCTCCTGGCGTAACTCCTGGCGTATATCTTCTCTTTCTTGACGCATCTCCTTGCGTTCTTGCTGCATCTGAGCACGCATATCAGCCATAGTGTCTGCCATTTGCTGCATCACCGCCATCTGAGCAGCAACCAGTGGGTCAACTCCGCCCGGTGGAGGATTGGGAGGATTCATCTCTGCAGGTTGTGGCTGGGGTTGTCTGTATATTCTCCGAGTGTGTCGGTTGGGAGGCAAATCAATTCCACCACCCCTCCTGGTATTGACCATCTGAGTTAGATACATATGGTAAGAAAGAGCAGTAGACAAGGCAGTAATTACAATCATGTTACTTTGGGGGATTTATTAGCTAAGCAGATTAATATTTCACCTACTATAGCTAATTCAATACCTTATGTTGGTACATGCTAAGATGTCCATCTATAATAAGGTTTCAATCAATCAAAGAAGCAAATCAGGCATTTAGCATCAGCACAATCAAACAACATTTTTTTTAAGAAAATAGTTTTAAATTTTGTCTTAGGTCCCCTATCTCTTAAAAAGATCATAATGGTAGGATTCCAAGGTGTGAAATCCTTCTTGTCTTAGAGTAGAAAAGGTAAGAATGATCAGAGTAGAATAGCAAAAAAGGTGAGACGAGATCAAGATGAGATGAGTATAGAATGAGTCAGAGTAAGGTAAGTAGGAAAGGGTTTGTCCATTTCTATCTAGGTTTCGTCCTACCGTCAACATTCCTCTGATACCACTTCTGTGACACCCGGCTTTAAGGAACAAAGCCAGGTGCATCTCATACATGCGCCAAGAAGACAACATATATAATAACAGAGTGTATAGAGATAAATGTCATAAAACATCAGAGTATTTATTACATAGCGGAAGACTTATTACAAAATAAAGTAATAAAGATAAAACAATCTAAGGATCGTCGGCGCCAATGTCGACTGGGAAACGCCACCTAGATCAGATCGAACTCCTCAGTGTTAGGCGGCTCCTCCTGAACCACCTGATCTTCTCCTGTGGGGGGGTGTGAGACAGCAAGGGTGAGCTCACACATGATCATAGCTCAACAAGTTGTGGGGAACCAGTGGACACAAACTCACAAAGGTGTGAGTTCATGTGATGTGTAAGGCTAATCAATGATAGGGGTTAAAGCTGAGCATTGCTTTTAAGTAGTTGGTCAAAATTTTATTAGCAATTACTAAGTGTAAGTAAATACCAAACCATAAGTAAAGTAATAGAACAAAATTAATAACAAACCCATGCATATGCGAATGACAAATTGAATTTAAGTTCCATAATTTAAACATCAGAGAGTCCTGAGCCGCTCATGACCGTGAGCTCGGCTGGTATACCAGTTTTACACTCTGCAGAGGTTGTACCCTTTACCCACAAGTCATGTTACCCATCTGCCAAGGGATCGCGACTTCCCATACACCTCTACCTAGGAAGCGCGGCAGGGCAACACTACGAGGCCTTTACAAAGTTCCACTAGCTTCCGAAAACCCGCTACAGTTTATAGGAAGCTCCAATGCAGGGTTCCTGGCTGACCGCCATCGCAGCAAAATCAACCAGGGACCTCCCTACACTGACCACTCCCCTACTGCCCTTGCCCCTTTCGGGTAAGGTAGTCTTCCACTAGCTTTCCTAATTAGTCAGCCAAGGGCGTCCCATTAAACCCTTGTGGTGGCACGTGGTTCTCAAGTTAAGCTCTATGTTCCAATTAACATTAATGATCTCAACATGAACATAAATAGAATAACAAGAATAATTGGAACATAGATATAATAAATGATTATCCCAAAACCATGTAAAGCAATAGCAAACTACCCAAGTGATTCAGGGGTAAACAAGGTAATGAGATAAACAATCTAGGGTGACCTATTGGGTCCCATCAAAATTAACCTATGCATGGATAAATGATATTAAAGAACATTATTGGGTAAAAAGTGGTCAAGGGCACAACTTGCCTTCAATGAGCTCCTGCTCAGCTACTTCAACCTGCTGCTCACCAGGATCCTCGGTCACGGGCTTTTCTACTCGCCACAATACAAACAAGCACAGTGCATATAGAGAAATTAACATTACACCAAACATATATACAAAATACACAGTAATAATCTACATATTAAAATAAAATTCTAGGAACAGAAATCATAATTTTTGGAGTTATAGATTTTAAGTTATGGATTTTCAAAGGTTTTATGTGCTTTAAATAGGATTAAGTGATAAATAAATTTATTACTGTTTTCATGACATAACAGAGGCACTAAGTGCTAGAGAATAATACTACAAGATTTTAGAAACTGGAATGGAGCAATTTGGAGTTCATATGAATTTTCTATGGAATATACAAGTTTCTAACAATTATTTATTCACTAAAAATCCATTTCTATTTTATTTTTCTGATTTCCGAGCTGACTGGACTAAGCCTCGAATACCAGAGACAACAGGGTTTAATCTACAAAAGTTCCTGTGACTCAGACTCAACCCACGCAGGACTGCGGGTTGATTCACTGAAACCCGAGGGGCTCTTTAACAAAATCGACCCGCGAAGGGGTACGGTGCAATCTGGGCCGTCCGATCATACACCTACGTTCCAGATTAAATCGCAGTATAAACGAAACGGTACGCATCGCTGACCGTAAGATATCAAATCTACCGCCCAGATCCTACTTGTGCCAGATTCGCCCGATCGCGATCCGACCGTCGCGCATCACCCACCCAATACGTTATCCGCGCTCTAATCCCAACCGTCCATGCCCCGATCGATGGTGCCGAAACCCCTGACCATCCCAGGGTCTGCCCGCGGCGGCGCTACCCTTCTGCGGCGGCGCCATCACCGGCGAGGTGACCGACCCGCGCGCACACGCCCCAATCATGCAATCCGAGAGCACCAACGCGTTGCCGAGTGAATAACAAACCCAGTAGAGGAGTTCTTACCGTGGTTCGGGATAGATAAGTGGTTGCCCACGCACCGCGGCGGACCCGCGGCGGAGCTCGCACGACGACGAGCAATTCGTTGAGATGTGGTCGCCAATCGGGTCTCCCAAGTGGACCACACGCACCTACGTTCCACCACGAAGATCCTCGATCGCTACCCGAGGCCGAGCCGAGGACAAGGCCGTGAGTCCACGGTGGCGGCGGCACTCCCTCTCTCACGTTTTCCTCTCTCTAGATTGGTCTACGGCGATGGGGCTTCTAACACGAGACGCTCGGTCGTATGCGAGGGGAGGCATCCGCGCAAATCCTTATACCCCTGTCAAAGCCATGAACCCGGGTGAAGCCGTTGCCGAGGTTGTTGTGCCCACGAGCCAGCGATCCCGGCGGCCAGTGCGGGCGGGTTGTTAGGGGTGGACCTGACGCGGGGACCCCATCTGTCAACGGCTTGAGCGAGGGAGGAGCACGCACACGTGGCTGACGGCGGCCCCGCGAGACAGCAAAGTGTGGCGCCCGTGAGTGCGGTGTGGAGGCAGACGAGTGGGCCCCGCCCGTCAGCGAGGGGAGGAACGAGCGCGCGCACTGGTGGAGGAAACTGGGCCGCGCGCATAAAAGCGGCTGTGGGCCGAAAGTGGGTATTCTAGCCCAACATTGGGATTTCTCCTTTTTCTTTTTATACTTTGCTTTTCCTTTTCTTTTCCTTATAATTTTCAAATTCATAATTTAATTTCCATTCAAGTTCAAACTTCTGGGTACACCTGTATTCTCATAAAATATACATCTTAAACATGGCATGAGATGAGTTTATTTATTATTTCTTTAATATTTATCTCTCCATTTTTGTATGGTATTCTTCTCTTTTCTCAAATTTCTAGGATCCCTTTTAGGTTTTGAATTCCACTTTGGACTCTTTACTATATTCCAGGTCACAAAATGCACACACAAAAACAATATCCAGCATGATGCATAAAGATCAAACTCACATAAAGAGAAATTGTTTTCTCTATTGGTATATTTTCCTAGCAATTTACAAATGGGTGTTACACCTATGTTCTACTATATATTATACCTTGCTGAAAATTATGTTTTATTCTGATCCTTCATTTATTTATGATTCATTACTTGTTGGTCATATTGACTCTATTCTCACCCTTTTTGCTTGCGATGTCTTTTGTAGATGGCTCGACTTAGACACACTGCACGAAAGTCCGTCATCCCCTTCTTACCCTCCCGCCTTGCTGAGCGTCTGCTTCGCTGTCCCATGGCCGGACAGTCCAGCCACTTGGAGAGACTGCACCACCGCCTGCATGAGGAGCAGGAACGTCGACGACAGGAGCAGCAGGGCTCTTCTTTCTCGCTCCAGCAGGAGATAGAGTCTGTGAGGAGCTGCTCTCCTGTGCTTCCCCTGGAGGCGCCCCCTGCACCACCACTGGGTGCCCCAGCTTCTGGAATAGCTGCTGGAGGAGACCCAGACGACGGAGATGGCGACGACAGCTTGAGCCACGACACTGACCTCCCTGCTGACCATGAGCCGGAAGGATGGGTTGCTCGACCCATCACTCGCGACGCTGCTCGCGGGTGTCACTTCCACGACGCGCTTGACACCCTGCTACGTCGGGCACTTGACCGGCATACTTGGTCCATCGAGTATCGCTGTGTGGTCTACCAGCATAGTCGCGGGGTCTACCCGGACCGCTGGGAGGCGACCTGTTTGGTGTGCCGTCCGGAGAACAGTCTCCAGGGCGCGGAGGCTTGCTCAGAGCACTATTCTATCTCTGAGCGGGACTCAGCTGAGGCAGCCATGCAGGATGCTGCATGGCGTGCGCTTTCGCACTACTGCTCGATTCTCGGTGGGGTAGCTGACGGTCTCGACCTGAAGTATTACCCCCGCCGTCCATCTGGCAGCACAGGAGGCGTGATTGTTTCACCTGCTGGTGAGGACAATCCTAGGTTGAGCAGCACAGTCAACCTAGCCGCCGTGCTAAACACGGAGCTGGACCATGCATTAGACGAGCTGAGTAGGGCTCGTGCTGAGATCGCCCTGCTGCGGGCTGAGCGCGCGGAACGTCGTCACTTGGATGATGGTTCCCCCGCTCCCGTCGGGACTCAGCACCCGTACCGCTCACCTCGGCGTGGACGCCAGTCTTATGGCAATCCCGACTGCAAGACCAAGATAAATCTAGAACCATAGCTCGTTAGAGTTGGATCTTGTAATTAATACAAAATATATACATAGAAGCTTCAGTCTTAGCGTTAGTCTCGGTTTTAGTTAGTCTTAGTTAGACAGGGTAGTTTGCTATATCCTGTGCATTTATGTTTGTCATGATGAACTATGTTTGGTTTGAATCTTTGTAATGATTGTCACCAGAGTGTGGGTATCCCCTGCATTTTGGCTTACCTATTATGTTAATGGAGTTAGTTATATAGTTGGGAAACCCTTTATTCTACTTTCCCCTTTATCTGAGAAGCTGTGTGGTCTGCGATGGAGATCAGTGAAGATGCTCATCTGTTCAGAGCTGTTGAAGAATTCTACACTCTTTTCTTATGCTGCAAGATTTGCCAGATCAGTTCTGATGCGTGGTTGCGTTCTGCAGATGTCAGAGAACAGGCGCAAAGGAGGAAGGCGTGCTCAGCAGGAGCGAGCCGCTCCGCAGGATGAGGCGCCCCAGCAACAGCACCTGCCGCCCCCGCCCCCGATGTCGATCGAGCAGATGTTTCTGATGCAGACTCAGGCAGTTCAGGCCATCGGTCAGACTCTGGCCGCCATTCAGCAGCAGCAGCAGCAACAGCAGCAGGCTCCACCCCAGCCTCAGATGCCTCAGATGCCCAGAGACAAGCGTGCTGAATTCATGAGAGGTCATCCCCCAACGTTCGCTCACTCTTCTGACCCCATGGATGCTGAAGATTGGCTGCGCACTGTGGAGCGGGAGTTGCATACCGCTCAGTGTGATGACAGGGAGAAAGTCTTGTATGGTCCCCGTCTGTTGAGAGGAGCAGCCCAATCATGGTGGGAGTCTTACCTCGCCACCCATGCCAACCCCGATGCCATCACCTGGGAAGAGTTCAGAGGTAGCTTTCGTCAGTACCATGTGCCTGCAGGTCTGATGACAGTGAAGAAGGAGGAGTTCCTGGCCCTTAAGCAAGGGTCATCATCTGTCAGTGAGTATCGAGACAGGTTTCTGCAGTTGTCTCGCTACGCTCCTGAAGATGTCAATACCGACGCCAAGCGACAATACCGTTTCTTGAGAGGCTTGGTTGACCCTCTGCACTACCAACTGATGAATCATACCTTCCCGACATTCCAGCACCTGATTGACAGAGCAATCATGACAGAAAGGAAGCGTAAGGAGATGGAGGATCGTAAGCGCAAGATCAGTGGACCCCAGCCTGGAAGCAGCAGTCGTCCCCGTTTCTCAGGCAATCAACCTCAGCAGTTCAGGCAGAACCAGCGTCCACCTCAGTAGCATCAGCAGCGTCAGCAGTATCAGCAGTTCCAAAGGCAGTATCCTCAGCATCAGTACCAGAATCGTCAGAGCAATTAGTTAGGAGGAGGTCAGTTTCAGAGGCAGAATCAGCAGGCACCTCGTCTTCCTGCCCCAGCAAGCCAGCAGAACAGTCAGGCAGCACCAGCTCAGGTTGGAAACAGAGCATGTTTCCACTGCGGAGAGCAAGGCCACTAGGTGATGCAATGTCCAAAGAAGGCAGCCCAGCAGCAGTCAGGCCCCAATGCCCCAGCAAAGCAGAATGTGTCTCAGCCTGGAGCAGGCAACCGCTCTCAACCGCGCTATAATCATGGGAGACTGAACCACTTGGAGGCTGAAGCAGTTCAGGAGACCCCCGGCATGACAGTAGGTATGTTCCCAGTCGATTCCCATATTGCAGAAGTGTTATTTGATACTGGAGCAACGCATTCTTTTATTACTGCATCATGGGTAGAAGCACATAATCTTCCAATTACTACCATGTCAACCCCCATTCAAATTGACTCAGCTGGTGGTAGAATTCGAGCTGATAGCATTTGTTTGAATGTAAGTGTGAAAATAAGGGGGATAGCGTTTCCCGCTAACCTTATAGTAATGGGTACTCAGGGAATAGATGTCATCCTAGGGATGAATTGGCTAGATAAGTATCAGGCAGTTATCAGTTGTGATAAAAGGACAATCAAGTTGGTGTCCCCACTAGGAGAGGAAGTGGTGACCGAGTTAGTCCCGCCTGAGCCAAAGAAAGGAAGTTGTTATCAGATGGCTGTCGATAGCCGTGAAGCAGACCCAATTGAGAGTATCAAGGTGGTGTCTGAGTTCCTAGATGTGTTTCCAAAGGATTTACCGGGTATGCCACCAGAGCGGAAAGTTGAATTTGCCATAGAGCTTCTTCCTGGAACCGCCCCTATCTTTAAGAGAGCTTAAAGAATATCCGGACCAGAGTTGGTTGAGCTTAAGAAGCAGATTGATGAGCTGTCAGAGAAAGGTTACATCCGGCCAAGCACCTCGCCTTGGGCCGCCCCTGTCTTGTTCGTGGAAAAGAAAGATGGCACCAAGAGGATGTGTATCGATTATCGAGCTTGAATGAAGTCACGATCAAGAATAAGTACCCTTTGCCCAGAATAGAAGATCTGTTCGACCAGTTGAGAGGAGCCAGTGTGTTCTCCAAGATTGATCTGAGGTCAGGTTATCATCAGCTCAGGATCCGACCTTCGGACATTCCGAAGACGGCACTCATTACCAAGTATGGTTTGTATGAGTTCACAGTGATGTCTTTTGGTTTGACCAATGCACCAGCGTTCTTCATGAACTTGATGAACAGTGTATTCATGGATTATCTCGATAAGTTTGTGGTGGTATTTATTGATGACATTCTGGTTTATTCTCAGAGTGAAGAAGAACATGCAGATCATTTGAGGATGGTATTGCAGAGATTGCGAGAGCACCAGTTGTATGCAAAGTTGAGCAAGTGTGAGTTCTGGATCAGTGAAGTCCTGTTCTTGGGTCACATAATCAACAAAGAAGGATTGGCTGTGGATCCGAAGAAAGTGGCAGACATTCTGAACTGGAAAGCGCCAACGGATGCTCGAGGAATCAAGAGTTTCATTGGAATGGCCGGATATTATCGGTGATTCATTGAAGGGTTTTCGAAGATTGCGAAACCAATGACAGCGTTGCTAGGCAACAAGGTTGAGTTCAAGTGGACCAGAAATGTCAAGAGGCCTTTGAAGCGCTGAAAGAGAAGTTGACAACAGCGCCTGTCCTAGTCTTGCCTGATGTGCACAGGCCCTTCTCGGTGTATTGTGATGCTTGTTACACAGGTTTGGGATGCGTGTTGATGCAGGAGGGAAGAGTTGTGGCTTACTCGTCCCGACAGCTGAAGGTTCATGAGAAGAATTACCCAATCCATGACCTAGAGTTGGCAGCAGTGGTTCACGCACTGAAGACATGGAGGCACTATTTGTATGGACAGAAATGCGATGTTTACACAGACCACAAGAGTCTGAAGTACATATTCACTCAGTCAGAATTGAACATGAGGCAACGAAGATGGTTAGAGTTGATCAAAGATTATGAGTTGGAGATTCATTACCATCCAGGCAAAGCGAACGTAGTGGCAGATGCTTTGAGGAGAAAGAGTCAAGTCAATCTGATGGTCGCTCGTCCGATGCCTTATGAGTTGGCCAAAGAGTTTGACAGGTTGAGTCTCGGATTTCTGAATAATTCGCGAGGAGTCACAGTTGAGTTGGAACCTACCTTGGAGCGAGAAATCAAAGAAGCGCAGAAGAATGATGAGAAGATCAGTGAGATTCGGCGACTGATTCTAGATGGCAGAGGCAAAGATTTTCGAGAAGATGCAGAAGGCGTGGTATGGTTCAAAGACCGCTTGTGTGTTCCCAATGTCCAGTCCATTCGGGAGTTGATTCTCAAGGAAGCTCATGAGACAGCCTATTCGATTCACCCTTGCAGTGAGAAGATGTATCAGGATCTGAAGAAGAAATTCTGGTGGTACGGAATGAAGAGGGAAATCGCAGAGCATGTGGCTATGTGCGATAGTTGCCGAAGAATTAAGGCAGAGCACCAGAGACCAGCTGGATTGTTGCAACCGTTGCAGATCCCTCAGTGGAAATGGGATGAAATCGGTATGGATTTCATAGTCAGATTGCCTCGCACTCGAGCCGGCTACGATTCTATTTGGGTAGTAGTGGACCGTTTGACCAAGTCAGCCCACTTCATACCAGTCAAGACCAACTACAGCAGTGCAGTATTGGCAGAGTTGTATATGTCTCGGATCGTTTGTCTTCATGGTGTGCCAAAGAAGATAGTGTCAGACAGAGGAACGCAGTTCACCTCTCATTTCTGGCAGCAGTTGCATGAAGCCTTGGGCACACATCTGAATTTCAGTTTAGCTTATCACCCGCAGACAGATGGCCAGACCGAAAGGACCAATCAAATTCTTGAAGACATGTTGAGAGCCTGTGCGTTGCAAGATCAGTCCGGATGGGATAAGCGATTGCCCTATGCAGAGTTTTCCTATAACAACAGTTACCAGGCCAGTTTGAAGATGTCACCGTTTCAGGCGCTTTATGGAAGGAGTTGTAGAACTCCGTTGCAATGGGATCAGCCTGGAGAGAAGCAAGTGTTTGGGCCAGACATTCTGCTTGAAGCCGAAGAGAACATCAAGATGGTCCGAGAGAATCTGAAGATAGCGCAATCGAGGCAGCGAAGCTATGCAGACACAAGAAGAAGAGAGCTGAGTTTTGAAGTCGGAGACTTTGTCTATCTGAAAGTGTCACCGATCAGAGGAGTCAGAAGGTTCGGAGTGAAGGGCAAGCTAGCACCCCGCTACATTGGTCCGTATCAAATTCTCTCAAAGCGTGGAGAAGTGGCTTATCAGCTCAGCCTGCCAGAGAATTTGTCTGCTGTGCATGATGTCTTTCATGTGTCTCAGTTGAAGAAGTGTTTGCGTGTGCCAGAAGAGCAGTTGCCAGTGGAAGGTCTGGAAGTCCATGAAGACTTGACCTATGTTGAGAAGCCAGCTCAGATCCTTGAGATTGCAGATAGAGTCACCCGAAGGAAGACCATCAGAATGTGCAAAGTCAGATGGAATCATCACTATGAGGAAGAGGCAACCTGGGAGCGTGAAGATGATCTAATGGCTAAGTACCCAGAGCTCTTTGCTAGCCAACCCTGAATCTCGAGGGCGAGATTCTTTTAAGGGGGATAGGTTTGTAACGCCCTGAATTTGGGGGTAGAATTTTTTTTCTTCTTTTCTCTCACCAAATTCGGGCGTTACCTTTTCTTTTTCTTTTTCCCCTCGCTAGACCTTGATCTTTTCCAAAGTTAGCGGGATTCGGTTTCGAATTCCCGTGTAAAGAAAAACCCTAAATTGCTTTATGTTGTTTGATGCACCATGCCGAACTATGCATTTTTTGATTGCTTGAAAGTGCAAATGCATTCATCTAGGAAGATCGGATTTCGAAAATGAGAGAAACCTTTTCTTTCTTTTTCTTTTTCTTTCTCTCTCTCCTCCCTTTTCTCTCTCCCGCGCCGTGGGCTGCTCCTGGCCGGCCCAGCCGCCCCCAGCCGGCCCAGCCGCCCCCGCGCCCCCTCTTGGGCCTAGCCGGCCCAACCGCCCCCCCACTCCCTTCCCCTTATTCCTCTCCCTCTCCCTCTCTTTCTCCCATTCTCTCCCACCCTAGCCGCCGCCCCCCTGCCCTAGCTCGGCCGCCCCCTGTCGCCGGTCCAACCGCCGCCGCCCCTCGCCGCTCGCTCGCCCGTCCCCGTCCCCGATGAGCCCCCTCCCCCCTCCTCCCTCCCTCTCCCCTCTCCCCTCCTCTCTCCTTGGCCGGCCCAGCCGCCTGGCCGCCCCCTGGCCGCCCCCTGGCCGCCCATGGCCGCCCCCCCCCCCCCCCCAGCCACCCTGGCCGTGCCCCCTGGCCGCCCCCCCCCCCCCCAGCCGCCCTGGCCGCGCCCCCTGGCCGCGCCCCCTGGCCGCCCGGCCGGCCCAGCCGCCCCGGCTCGGCCGCCCCTGCGCGCCCCGCCAGCCCAGCCGCCCAGCTCGGCCGCCCCCTGGCCGGTTCGGCCACCCCGCGCCCACGCCCAGCCCAGCCGCCCCTGCCCCAGGCCGGTTCAACCGCCCCCTAGCCGGTTCAACCGCCCTCCCCCCTTTTTTATTTTTTTTATTCTTATTTTTATTTATTTTATTTTATTTTACTTTCTGTTATCATTGTTATTTAGGCAGGCTAATCATTGTTCATGTTATTGAAATAGGAAACTTAATTTAGAATTTCGTTACGTTAGTCAATTCATGTAATCAATTGTTTATCCCGTTCAATGTTGATCAACTAAAAATGACTAGGTTTCCATTAGTGCATATAACAGAATTCTTTTGTTAAGAACCAATTGTAACTAATCATTAGTGCATAAGCTTTAACCCCCTGCGAGATCTTTTCCCTGTTTCTTTCTAACCATAACAAATGCGATATCGAGTGTCATACTTTATGCATATTCACTTTATTTGTTCCCTTGTATGGTGTACTGTTTGTTTCCCAATTTGAATGGATGGATGTATGTATGTTTGCAATCGCATAGAGAACGATCCGGTCGAAGAGCCCGAGGAATTCGCAGGAGAAGCCCCTGAGCAGCAGTCGGTTGGTGGAGGCAAGTGTCCTTTGACCTATTGCTGTCCTATTCATTCTTTAATTCACCTCCCGCATTACACATTTATACCTAAGGATTGACTAGCTTTTGTTATCCATGTCCTTGATTACCTATTTGGGTCGGATTATTACTGCTTAGTTTGATGCTATTGCCCAACTCTAATTAATGAACATGATGTGATTATCTATGATACGCTGTTTTCCCTTCTTATTTATGATTATATTTGTGACCTTCAAGGGGACTCGAGCGATTTCTCGAGTGCCTCTCCGTAAGAACCTGTTCAATGGATGACCGCCCGGGAAAACAGTGCAACCATGAGGGTGGAATGGGACGCCCTTAGCTGAATAATTAGAGGAACCGGGGTGTAGATCACTTAGCCGTCGTGCCGTCAATGGGGCTCGGTGTATGCGGCTCGCTCTGCCAAGGTTGATTTGTCCCTTGGGGAGGAGTGCGGTACATTTAGGAAACCTAACGGGTGGCTACAGCCCCGGGGAATCTTTGTAAAGGCTTCGTAGTGAATCCCTGGCCATTCACCTCGGGAGTGAATAAGGGTCTTGCAAGCCCGGGCTAGAGAGGGAATCACGGCTTATGGGTAAAGTGCACAACCTCTGCAGAGTGTTATGAAACTGATATATCAGCCGTGCTCACGGTTATGAGCGGCCAAGGGAGCTCCAGAGATTAGTGATACTTGATCAGAGATATTTTGGTACAGGTGGCAGTGAGATTGATGGTTCTGATTATGATTATGGTAATGGTAAGTGGTATTCTTTCCGTTTGGAAAGGATACATTGGGCTAATAACTTGGGTTAATGTTAAAACTTGGCTTTCTACTAGTAAGTAATAACCTGACCAACTAAAAGCAACTGCTTGACTTATCCCCACATAAAGCTAGTCCACTACAGCCAAACGGGATGCTTGCTGAGTATGTTGATGTGTACTCACCCTTGCTCTACACACCAAACCCCCCCCCCCCAGGTTGTCAGCATTGCAACCACTGCTCAGGAGAAGATGAAGCTGTGGAAGGAGACTTCCAGGAGTTCCAGGACTACGACGAGTTCTAGGTGTGGGTTAGCGGCAACCCCCAGTCGACTGCCTGTGAAGGCCGCGTTATCTACGTTTTGTTTTCGCACTTTGATTTATTGTAAGAACTATATGGACGTCTCACACGTATGATGTAATCGACTATTATTTCCCCTTTTAATACTATTTGAGCACTGTGTGATGATGTCCATGTTATGTAACTGCTGTGTACGTGAATAACTGATCCTGGCACGTACATGGTTCGCATTCGGTTTTCCTTCTAAAACCGGGTGTGACACACACTCTCCATTTGCTTGTGATTTGTTTTTTTCCCTCTCTCTCGGAATCGATTTTAATTCTAACGCTAACCTCGGCTTGTAGTTGTGCTTAAACTTTGTAAATTTTAGATTCACCCTATTCACCCCCCTCTAGGCGACTTTCAATTGGTATCAGAACCCGGTGCTTCATTAGAGCCTAACCGCTCGAAGTGATGTCGGGAGATCACGCCAAGAAGGAGATGGTGACCGGCGACAAGCCCGCTACAAGCCACGGGAAGGCTCCATCGGGAGAGTCCCGCAACAAAGGGAAGAAGGAATCCTCTTCTCTCAAGTCGCATCGAAGTGGCGAAAAGAAAAAGAAGATGAGGAAGGTGGTCTACTACGAGACCGACTCTTCATCGCCATCCACCTCCGGCTCCGACGCGCCGTCCGTAACTTCTAAGCGCCATGAGCGCAAGAAATTTAGTAAGATTCCTCTACACTACCCTCGAATCTCTAAACGTACTCCATTACTTTCCGTTCCATTAGGCAAACCACCGGTTTTTTACGGTGAAGATTATAACATGTGGAGTGACAAAATGAGGCATCACCTAACCTCACTCCACACTAGTATTTGGAACATTGTTGAGTTTGGTGTACAGGTACCATCCGTAGGGGATGAGGACTACGATTCAGACAAAGTTGCCCAAATCCGGCGCTTCAACTCCCAAGCCACCACTATACTCCTCGCCTCTCTAAGTCGAGAGGAGTATAACAAGGTGCAAGGGTTGAAGAGCGCCAAAGAGATTTGGGATGTACTCAAAACGGCGCATGAAGGAGATGAGGTGACCAAGATCACCAAAAGGGAGACGATCGAGGGGGAGCTCAGTCGATTCATGCTTCACCAAGGGGAGGAGCCACAAGCGATGTGCAACCGGCTCAAGACCTTGGTGAACCAAGTGCGCAACCTCGGGAGCACCAAATGGGATGACCATGAGATGGTCAAGGTTATTCTAAGATCACTAGTTTTTCTTAATCCTACTCAAGTACAATTAATTTGTGGTGATCCTAGATACAAAATAATGTCTCCCGAGGAAGTGATAGGTAAATTTGTGAGCTTTGAGCTAATGATCAAAGGCTCCAAAAAGATCATCGAGCAAGGCGCATCCTCCTCCGTACCCGAAGCACAACCCATTGCATTCAAAGCAACGAAGGAGAAGAAAGAAGATTCTACTCCAAGTAGAATACCCATCGACGCCTCCAAGCTCGACAATGAGGAGATGGCGCTCATCATCAAGAGCTTCCGTCAAATCCTCAAACAAAGGAAGGGGAAGGATTACAAGCCCCGTTCCAAGAAAGTGTGCTACAAGTGTGGTAAGCCCGGTCATTTTATTGCAAAATGTCCATTATCTAGTGACAGTGACAGGGGCGACGAGAAGAAGGGAAAGAGGAGAGAAAAGAAGAGGTACTACAAGAAGAAGGGCGGCGATGCCCATGTTTGCCGGGAGTGGGACTCCGACGAGAGCTCCACTGACTCCTCCTCCGACGAGGACGCCGCCAACATCGCCGTCAACAAAGGGCTCCTCTTCCCCAACGTCGGCCACAAATTTCTTATGGCAAAGGACGGCAAGAAAAAGAAGGTTAAATCCAAATCCTCCACTAAATATGCTACATCTAGTGATGAGGCCAATTCTAGTGATGATGAGGATGATTTGTTTACTCTCTTTGCCAACTTAAACATGCAACAAAAGGAAAAATTAAATGAATTAATTAGCACTATTCATGATAAGGATGAACTCTTGGATAGCCAAGAGGACTTCCTGATTAAAGAAAACAAGAAGCATGTTAAGGTGAAAAATGCTTATGCTCTAGAAGTTGAAAAATGTGAAAAATTAACTAGTGAGCTAAGCACTTGCCATGAGATTGTTGCCAACCTTAGAAATGAGAATGCTAGATTAATTGCTAAGGTTGATGCTAATGCTTGTGATGATTAAATTTCCAATCTTAGAAATGATAATGCTAGTTTACTTGCTAAGATTGAAAAATTGAATGCTTCTCTTTCTAGCCTTAAAATTGAAAATGAAAAATTAATTGTTAAGGCTAAAGAACTAGATGTTTGCAATGCTTCTATTTCAAATCTTAGAGATGAGAATGATATTTTGCATGCTAAGATTGTTGAATTTGATACTTGCAAACCCTCTACATCTTCTGTTGAGCATGTTACTATTTGCACTAGATGTAGAGATATTAATGTTGATGCTATTCATGATCACCTAGCTTTAATTAAACAACAAAATGATCACATAGCTCAACTTAATGCCAAAATTAATGAGCATGACTTAGAAAATGAGAAATTTAAATTTGCTAGAAGCATGCTCTATAGTGGGAGACGCCCTGGCATTAAGGATGGCATTGGCTTCCAACAGGGAGACAATGTCAGGCTTAATGCCCCACCTAAAAGATTGTACAATTTTGTTAAGGGCAAGGCTCCCATGGTTCAGGATAACGAGGGTTACATTTTATACCCTGCCGGTTATCCCGAACACAAAATTAGGAGAATTCACTCTAGGAAGTCTCACTCTGGTCCTAATCATGCTTTTATGTATAAGAGTGAGGCATCTAGTTCTAGGCAATCAACCCATGCTAAATTGCCTAAGAAGAAAACTCCTAAAGCATCAAATGATCATAATGTTTCATTTAGAACTTTTGATGCTTCTTATGTGCTAACCAACAAATCAGGCAAGGTAGTTGCCAAGTATGTTGGGGGCAAACAAAAGGGATCAAAGACTTGTGTTTGGGTACCCAAAGTTCTTGTATCTAATGTCAAAGGACCCAAAACCATTTGGGTACCTAAAATCAAGAACTAAATTTGTTTTGTAGGTTTATGCATCCGGGGCTCAAGTTGGATCATCGACAGCGGGTGCACAAACCATATGACTGGGGAGAAAAGAATGTTCTCCTCCTACGAGAAAAACCAAGATCCCCAAAGAGCGATCACATTCGGGGATGGAAACCAAGGTTTGGTCAAAGGATTGGGTAAAATTGCTATATCACCTGACCATTCCATTTCCAATGTTTTTCTTGTAGATTCTTTAGATTACAACTTGCTTTCTGTTTCCCAATTATGCAAAATGAGCTACAACTGTCTTTTTACAGATACAGGTGTAACTGTCTTTAGAAGAAGTGATGATTCAGTAGCTTTTAAGGGAGTATTAGAGGGTCAGCTATACCTAGTTGATTTCAATAGAGCTGAACTCGATACTTGCTTAATCACTAAGACTAACATGGGTTGGCTCTGGCATCGCCGACTAGCCCATGTTGGGATGAAGAATCTTCACAAGCTTCTAAAGGGAGAACACATTTTGGGACTAACAAATGTGCATTTTGAGAAAGACAGGATTTGTAGCGCATGCCAAGCAGGGAAGCAAGTTGGCGTTCATCATCCACATAAGAACATCTTGACGAGTGACAGGCCACTCGAGCTCCTCCACATGGACCTATTCGGCCCGATCGCTTCCATAAGCATCGGTGGGAGTAAGTACTGTCTAGTTATTGTGGATGACTATTCTCGCTTCACTTGGGTATTCTTTTTACGGGAAAAATCTCAAACCCAAGAGACCTTAAAGGGATTCTTGAGAGGGGCTCAAAATGAGTTCGGCTTGAGAATCAAGAAAATCAGAAATGATAATGGGACGGAGTTCAAGAACTCTCAAATAGAAGATTTTCTTGAGGAGGAAGGCATCAAGCATGAGTTCTCTTCTCCCTACACGCCACAACAAAATGGTGTAGTGGAGAGGAAGAATAGGACTCTATTGGACATGGCAAGGACCATGCTTGATGAGTACAAGACTTCGGATCGGTTTTGGGCCGAGGCGGTCAACACCGCTTGCTACGCCATCAACCGATTGTATCTACACCGAATCCTCAAGAAGACATCATATGAACTCCTCACTGGTAAAAAGCCCAATGTTTCATATTTTAGAGTCTTTGGTAGCAAATGTTTTATTCTTGTTAAAAGAGGTAGAAAATCAAAATTTGCTCCTAAGGCTGTAGAAGGCTTTTTACTAGGATATGATTCAAACACAAGGGCATATAGAGTCTTTAACAAGTCCACTGGACTAGTTGAAGTTTCTTGTGACATTGTGTTTGATGAGACTAACGGCTCCCAAGTGGAGCAAGTTGATCTTGATGAATTAGATGATGAAGAGGCTCCGTGCGTCGCGCTAAGGAACATGTCCATTGGGGATGTGTGTCCTAAGGAATCCGAAGAGCCCATTCAAGCACAAGATCGACCATCCTCCTCCATGCAAGCATCTCCACCAACTCAGGATGAGGATGAGGCTCAAGATGATGAAGAAGAAAATCAAGAAGATGAGCCACCTCAAGAAGACGACAATGATCAAGGGGGAGATGCAAATGATCAAGACAAGGAGGATGAGCAAGTTCCAAGGCCGCCTCACCCATGAGTCCACCAAGCAATCCAACAAGATCACCCCGTGAACACCATCCTAGGAGATATTCATAAGGGGGTAACCACTCGATCTCGTGTTGCTCATTTTTGTGAACATTACTCTTTTGTTTCCTCTATTGAGCCACACAGGGTAGAGGAAGCACTTCAAGATTCGGATTGGGTGATGGCAATGCAAGAGGAGCTCAACAATTTCAAAAGGAATGAGGTATGGCATTTAGTTCCACGTCCTAACCAAAATGTTGTAGGAACCAAGCGGGTCTTCCGCAACAAACAAGATGAGCATGGTGTGGTGACAAGGAACAAGGCACGACTTGTGGCCAAAGGGTACTCACAAGTCGAAGGTTTGGATTTCGGTGAAACCTATGCACCCGTAGCTAGTCTTGAGTCAATTCGAATATTACTTGCCTATGCTACTCACCATGACTTTAAGCTCTACCAAATGGATGTGAAGAGTGCCTTCCTCAACGGACCTATCAAAGAAGAGGTCTATGTTGAGCAACCTCCCGGCTTTGAAGATAGTGAGTATCCTAACCATGTTTACAAATTCTCTAAGGCGCTTTATGGGCTCAAGCAAGCCCCAAGAGCATGGTATGAATGCCTAAGAGATTTTCTTATCACTAATGGCTTCAAAGTCGGAAAGGCCGATCCTACTTTATTCACTAAAACCATTGAAAATGATTTGTTTGTATGCCAAATTTATGTTGATGATATTATATTTGGGTCTACTAACAAATCTATTTGTGAAGAATTTAGTAGGATCATGATTCAAAAATTTGAGATGTCTATGATGGGGAGTTGAAGTATTTCTTGGGATTTCAAGTCAAGCAACTCCATGAGGGCACCTTCATTTGCCAAATGAAGTATATTCAAGATATTCTCACCAAGTTTAGAATGAAGGATGCCAAGCCCATCAAGACACCCATGGGAACAAATGGGCATCTCGACCTCGACACGGGAGGTAAATTCGTAGATCAAAAGGTATATCGGTCGATGATAGGTTCTTTACTCTATTTATGTGCTTCTCGACCGGACATTATGCTTTCTGTATGCATGTGTGCAAGGTTCCAAGCCGACCCTAAGGAAGTTCACCTTAGGGCCGTGAAGCGAATCTTGAGATATTTAGTTCAAACACCTAAGTTTGGTCTTTGGTACCCCAAGGGATCCTCATTTGATTTATTAGGATATTCCGATGCTGATTAGGCAGGGTGTAAGATTAATAGGAAGAGCACATCAGGGACTTGTCAGTTTCTGGGAAGATCCCTGGTGTCTTGGGCTTCAAAGAAGCAAAACTCAGTAGCTCTTTCTACCGCCGAAGCCGAGTACATTGCCGCAGGCCATTGTTGCGCGCAATTGCTTTGGATGAGGCAAACCCTTAGGGACTATGGCTACAAGTTTAGCAAAGTCCCTCTCCTATGTGACAATGAGAGTGCAATTCGCATGGCGGATAATCCCGTTGAACACAGCCGCACTAAGCACATAGTCATTCGGTATCACTTTCTGAGAGATCACCAACAAAAGGGGGATATCGAGATAGCCTATATAAACACCAAAGATCAATTGGCTGATATCTTTACCAAGCCTTTAGATGAGCAATCTTTTACCAAACTTAGGAATGAGCTAAATATTCTTGATTCTAGGAATTTTGATTGATTCTTTGCACACATAGCTCATTTATATACCTTTGATCATATCTCTTTTTATGTCTATGACTAATGTGTTTTCAAGTATCATCTTATGCTTAGTCATAGGTATTGAAAGGGAAATGGAGTAGTCGGCAAAGAAGGCGCTTCCACTCAAGTCCAATTGTGTTTGCCGGTACTCCGCTTCATTCTCCACTTTGGTATAATCTTCACTCATATTTTTGTATGCCAAAGGGTGAGAAAGTTTGAACAAGGGCTTATATCTCACTCACACGTATCCGTTTTTGGCGATTCATGCCAAAGGGGGAGAAAGTATGAGCCCAAAGCAAAAGGACCGCACCACCACCAAATTTGAAAATGAAGTTTTCAATTTGATATCTTATTGTGTTCAAAAGGGGGAAATTAGTATCTTCAAAAATTGCAAAACCCTCTTGAACACTAAGAGGAGAATTTTATTTAGGGGGAGTTTTTTGTTTTAGTCAAAGGAAAAGCATTTGATACAGGGGGAGAAAATTTCAAATCTTGAAAATGCTTTCTTCAATCTTATTCATTTACCTTTGACTATTTGCAAAATGTTTTTGAAAAGAATTATACAAAGGATTTGCAAAAACAAAACTCGTGGTGCAATCATGGTCCAAAATTTTAATAAAGAAGAAAACAATCCATGCACATCTATTTAAGATAAGTATATTGATTTCAACTCCAAGCAACCTTTGCACTTACATTATGCAAACTAGTTCAATTCTGTACTTTTACATTTGCTTTGGTTTGTGTTGGCATCAATCACCAAAAAGGGGGAGATTGAAAGGGAAATAGGGTCAAACCTTTTCCAATAAGAATTTTGGTGGTTGAATTGCCCAACACAAATTATTGGACTAACTAGTTTGCTCTAGAAAATATGTTCTACAGGTGCCAAAGGTTCACAACAAACCAATACAAGTCAAAAGAAAAGGGTTCAAACAAAAGGGAGCGAAGTTAAACCAAAGGCAGCCCTGGGCTGGCGCACCGAACTGTCCGGTGTGCCACCGGACAGTGTCCGGTGCACCAGGGAATCCAACTCCAAACTTGCTAGTCTCGGAAATTCTGGGAGCCGCTCCGCTATAATTCACCGGACTGTCCGGTGCAACACCGGACTGTCCGGTGTGCCAGCGGAGCAACGGCTACTTCAGCGCCAACGGTCGTCTGCAATCGCATTCAATGCGCTACAGTGCGCCAGAGTCAGAGCAGCGCTAGAAGGCGCACCGGACAGTGTACAATGACTGTCCAGTGCAACACCGGACTGTCCGGTGACCTAGAAGACAGAAGCTCTAATGGTCGAACCCTAACGGTCGGGTGACGTGGCTAGCGCACCGGACAGTGTCCGGTGGCGCACCGAACTGTCCGATGCGCCATGCGACAGACAGCCTCCCAACGGCCACTTTTGGTGGGTGGGGCTATAAATACCCCAACCACCCCACCATTCATTGCATCCAAGTTTGCTGACTTCCTACACCTTACAAGAGCTATAGCATTCAATACAAGACACACCAAAGAGATCAAATCCTCTCCCAAGCCCAAAGATCACTCTCAATCAAATAGTGGCTAGTGAGAGAGTGACTTGTGTTCATTTGAGCTCTTGCGCTTGGATTGCTTCTTTTCTTTCTCATTCTTTCTTGTGATCAACTCAATTGTAACCGAGGCAAGAGACACCAATTGTGTGGTGGTCCTTGTGGGGACTTAGTGTCCCGTTTGATTGAGAAGAGAAGCTCACTCGGTCTAAGTGACCGTTTGAGAGAGGGAAAGGGTTGAAAGAGACCCGGTCTTTGTGACCACCTCAACGGGGAGTAGGTTTGCAAGAACCGAACCTCGGTAAAACAAATCACCGTGTCACACTCTCCATTTGCTTGTGATTTGTTTTTCGCCCTCTCTCTCGGACTCGATTTTAATTCTAACGCTAACCCCGGCTTGTAGTTGTGCTTAAACTTTGTAAATTTCAGATTCGTCCTATTCACCCCCCCTCTAGGCGACTTTCAGGAAGGAAACGCCATAATCATAATATTAGGTTCGAAATGAAGATAACAAGGTTACAACATCTCACAGATTGCGAAAGTTCTCAAGAGTTACACCAATTAGGGGAAATACCCGTAAGCCTAGTCCAAAATCTGTCATTAACTAAGCTTGCGTAGGTTTTTATCCGCCTAAAATGTCAAAGCGATTGATCAACCCTGAGCGGTGGAAGCGACACTGGATGCGGGTGAAGGGGGCATCGTGGAGGTAGTCCCATTGGCACCAGGGGCTGGTCCTAACTCCTCGAGAGCCTCTTCTTCCTCGCTTCTTGCTTCATTGGCCTCCATCTCCAAGTGGTGCATGTCCAAGTGGTCATTAGCTTCTTCAAGTTCCCGCTGCACATCGTGGAGCTGGTTCTCCAAGACATCAATAGTGTTGTCTCGGATCTCCACCTGCTGCTCCAAGGTGGTGATACGCTGGCTCAGCCTTTCCACCTGCAGATCCTTCTCCACCAACTCGGAGGACAAGTTGTAATACCCAAATTTGTAAACTATGGTAATGGAGATAATTCTCCTATTACTTTGTTTCAATTTAACTAAACATGACAACAACCACATCTAAAGGGGGTTAAATGACTAATGTCAACTTGTGCATCATATTGGAGTTTCTATGTTTGTGCATTAAATAAAATAATAATAATAATAATAATAATAAGGATAAATTTGCCTCCAAAGATGAATTCAAATTAGAAGTAAATCTGAATTGGGAATTTAAGAGAGAAATACTATAAGAAGACAAGATAAAATTTATAAGTAAATAAACTCATCCCACACTAGTATGTTTATTTGGTACACTTAACATGACTACCAATTCATCTCCATATTTGAATTCAAAGTTCACACATGAATTTAAATTTAGTTTTGGAATGTGAAAATAAGAGAAAATAGGAAAGAAAATAAAAAGAAAAAGAGAAAAAAAAAACCTGCTGTTGGGCCAAATCCTCCTCTTCTCGGCCCACCTTACCCCTACTGCGCGGCCCATCTCCCCTGGCGTGCGCGCTCCTCAGCATTTCCTTGTTGTGTCACTGGCGCGTGGGCCCTGGCGGTCAGCGCTTTTCCCCTCTGGTCGGAACCCACCCGCGCGCGCCTGCCTTCCTTTCTGCTCCGCTGTTCCGCTTACCTGTGGGGCCCAATCGTCAGTTCTTTCTCCCCATCCCTATCGCGAGCTCGTAACAGAAAACACCGCATGAAGCGCCGCCGTGCTCGCTTGGTTTGCCCGTCGGCCGCCTCGATCACGCACCAACGCCCCTATTTAACCAGCCGAAACCTCCTTCGACCATGGATTAGAAGCACAACACCATCACCTCGCTACATCGGCAAGCAGAGACAGAGAGAGATTGGGGATGAATGCCGCCATGGGAGAAACCAAGGAAAATCGTCGCTCGGGCTCGGTAGTATGGTCTGGGCGACCCGCTGGGGTACACAGATGACGCCTGTGGCACTTGAGCGAGGAGAAGACTCTCGGTGGAGGCCGAATTGCTCACCGGTTCGTGGAACTCACCGACGGGCCGCATCTCACCATGGGGGCAGGTTCTCCACTGCTCCACCATCGGTAAAATACTCCTAGAATTATGCTGGGTTGATTCCGCTTCGCGTTTTTGCTACTTCGATTGGGGTTCGGTCGTCGGGGTATTAGTTTCGCGGGCGTCGGTGAGCTATCGGGGCGGAGCACTTCTTCCGCCGCCCTGTCGTGCAGTCGGGAGCAGGAAGAAGCATGGAGTCCATTGATCTCGTGATCAACGGTGGCTATAGGGAGATGAAGTGGATGAACCAGGACCGTTAGATGGTGATCCAGCGCGCGGAACCCGTGATCGAATCTGGGCGGTCGATGTTAAATCGTGCGGTCGATGCTAGATACCGATTCGGGTTGGAGACAATCTAATCTGGGCCGCGGGCTTCAGATCCAACGGCCTGAATTCGCAGATACCCGTTCGGTCATGACTTTTGCTAAAGAGCCCTCGGAGTCTTGGTTATTTAACCCGCGGTCCACTGTGCGGGTGATCTGAGTCTTAGAAAACTTCACCCAGAGCCCCCTGTGTTTCTGTTTAATTGAGGCCCAGTCCAGGAAGTTAAGAAATCAAATAAATGGATTTAGAAAATGATTTTTAATGATTAAATAATTGCTAGAACTTAGATAATTCATAGAAAATTCATTTTAGCTCCAAATTGAACCATTCCAGTTTCTAAAATTTTGTAATAATATTCTTCATCATTTAGTGCCTCTGTTTTGTCATGAAAACAACTAGAAATTTAATCTCTCACTTAATCCATTTTAAACACATAAAACCTTTGAAAATTCATAACTTAAAATCTATAACTCCAAAATTAATAATTCCAGTTCCTGTGACCTTAGTTTAATGTCTAGATTATTACTGTGCATTTTATTTACATGTTTGTTGTAATGTTAATTTTTGCCTATACCATGTTTGTTTGAATTACTACGACTAGCAGTGAGGTCACGAGTCACCTGAAGATCATCCTGGTACCTGGATTCTCAAGGCCCAGGCAAGTTGTGCCCTTGATCACTTCTTTTTACCCAGCCATGTTCTGATTAATCATAATGATCTGCATAGGTTAATTTTGATGGGACCTAATAGGTTACCCTAGTTTGTCTGTCTTTATACCTTGTTTACCACTGAACTTTCTGGGTAGTACTTGCTAGTGCTATATGTGGTTTTGGGTATGAAGATTACACTATTCATGATTATACTTTTGTTATCAGTTGTTATTTATTGTTCATGATGAGATCATTATGTTAATTGGAACATGGAGCGACCACCCGGGAAAACAGTGCTACCACAAGGGTAGTATGGGATGCCCTTGGCTGATTAATTAGGAAAGCTAGTGGAAGACTACCTTACCCGAAAGGGGCAAGGGCAGTAGGGGAGAGGTCAGTGTAGGGAGGCCCTCGGGAGGATTTTGCTGCGATGGCGGTCCTGCAAGGGATTCCTGCACTGGATCTTCCTATAAACTGTAGCGGGTTTTTGGAAGCTAGTGGAACTTTGTAAAGGCCTCGTAGTGGATCCCTAGCCATTCACCTCGGAAGTGTCTAAGGGCCTTGCAAACCCTGGCGACATGGGATACACGACTTGTGGGTAAAGATGCGCAACCTCTGCAGAGTGTAAAACTGGTATACTAGCCGTGCTCACGGTCAAGAGCAGCTCGGACCCTCACATGATTAAATTATGGAACTTAAACTCAATTTGTCATATGCATTGCATTGCAGGTGATGTTGTTGTTACTTTTGTTCTACTATTTAATTGGGTTTGGTATTTACTTATACTTAGTAACTGCTAATAAAATTTTGACCAACTTTAAAAGCAATGCTCAGCTCTAACCATCTTCTTTGGTAAGCCTTACACTTCACGTGAGCTCCCACCTTTGGCGAGTTCATGCACATTATTCCCCACAACTTGTTGAGCGATGAACGTATGTGAGCTCACTCTTGCTGTCTCACATACACCACAGGTCAAGAACAGGTACCGCAGGATGATGCGCTTGGAGGATGCTGCGATGAGTTCGTGAGAGGTCTAGGTCGTCGTCTCCCAGTCAACTTTGGGTTGCTGGACCGTTGTCTCCTTAAAATGTATTTATTTATTTTGTATAGAACTCCTGTTATATATAAAGTTGTGACATTCGATCCTGTGCCACTATACATCATATGTGTGAGACTTGGTCCCAGCATACCTGGTGTTTATGTTAACCCCGGGTTTTGGGCCCCTAAAATCCGGGTGTTACAGAAGTGGTATCAGAGGGATGTTGACTGTAGGACGAAACCTAGATAGAACTGGACAACCAATATCTACTTACCTTTACTACTCTGATCATTTCTAAACTTATCTTAATCTTCTCTCATCTATTTCCGCTTACTCTGATTATTCTTATCTTTTTCATTCTAAAAGACAAATGTGGATTTCATACTTTGAAATCCTGTGCCTAAAGTGACCTTTAGGAATAGGAGACCTAATCCTAGGAACAAAAACAAAACTATTTTTATGGTTATCTATGCACTTGAATGTTTGTTCTTATAATATTTGTTTGATTTGGATCTTTGATTGAGTGTGATTAGTTGTGGAGTAATGTCCACAATTACATCTGCATACACATAATGCTTATAAAATAACTAGACAACCTAGAGTATCCCCATTGGAACATATCTAGCTTAAGAGATTTATCTTATCCTAAAAAGATCTCATTCTAGCCAATTCATCTTATCTTAATAAGATTCTCTCTTATCTTAATAGATTTATTCTATCTTGAAAAGATTGTATCTCATCCTAATAAATCTAACTGGTCTCAAAAAGATTCTATCTTATCTTTATGGATTCATCTTATCCTAACCACTTTACTTATCCCATCTTGATAGAACTAACTGACCTTAAAGGACTCTACCTTATCCTTATGGATTCATCTTGCCCCAATTAGCATAATGACCCCACTCTAGAGTAACAACCATAATCTAATCCAAGGTAATTAGATATTATCTAGTCTAATCTAGTCACATCCAACCTAATCCAGATTCTATCTAATCTAAATATGACCCAATCTAAAGTATGTTATTAACAGGTCAGAAAATTTGGTTAGACACTGTCTCTACAAACATATCTTAACCTAAATTAATGTCTTACCCCAACCCATCCTTGAACAATGGCCAACCTATATCATATAATCCATCCTATCTTAAAAGATTCTAACGTATCCTAATAATATTTATCCCACCCTGGTAGATCTAGCTAATCTTAACTAGTTTAATCTAGTCATACCCACCTAATCTGGATTCTATCTAAACCAATATGATCTAAGCTAGATTGAGTTACTTAATGCTGATACAAAGGATAAGGCCATACTCCTAAATCACTTGAACCTAATTTGGAGACTTATATCAACTTGGCCATACACAACAACCCGACCTATATAACAGGTTACATAACTTACCCAATCAATAGAGTCTTAATGGATTGCATAATCTATCAACCACCACCTGACATCAAACCAAATTTTGACCTACATCATGTAGTCTATCTCAACCATACCTATCTTAACCATATTCTCTAGCCCAATAATATACACTAACTTCTAATCAATGAGACAAGACCGAAGAAGATGATCAACTTCATCAAGGGAGGATGAGCACCAACTCAAGTCTTCAAGGATCAAGTGAGGTCACCCAGATGAGTCAAGATCCACAATCTTGGATGGAGTCTTTTTCTTATCCTACTCTTACCCAAACCTATATATGCCCTAAAGACATCTTCTATCCTACATAATAAAGTGGACATACATATATACACCTATGCTTTCCTAACCACCAGTTCCACCAAGATACATAAACATATTTATATATTACTACTATTTGTAAGATGTAAGTGTTACCTTAGTTAGTAGCTAGTATTTTACTATATTGAGAATAATAATAAGGTCTATCTGACCCCATGTGTTGCTAATAAATAATGCATCATGCTGAGATTTTGTTTGTGCATATGTTGGAGATAACATAAGTTATGCACCCTTTTCTTACAAATCTCGAGGACGAGATTATTTTTAAGGGGGGTAGGATTTGTAATACCCAAATTTGTAAACTATGGTAATGGAGATAATTCTCCTATTACTTTGTTTCAATTTAACTAAACATGACAACAACCACATCTAAAGGGGGTTAAATGACTAATGTCAACTTGTGCATCATATTGGAGTTTCTATGTTTGTGCATTAAATAAAATAATAATAATAATAATAATAAGGATAAATTTGCCTCCAAAGATGAATTCAAATTAGAAGTAAATCTGAATTGGGAATTTAAGAGAGAAATACTATAAGAAGACAAGATAAAATTTATAAGTAAATAAACTCATCCCACACTAGTATGTTTATTTGGTACACTTAACATGACTACCAATTCATCTCCATATTTGAATTCAAAGTTCACACATGAATTTAAATTTAGTTTTGGAATGTGAAAATAAGAGAAAATAGGAAAGAAAATAAAAAGAAAAAGAGAAAAAAAACCTGCTGTTGGGCCAAATCCTCCTCTTCTCGGCCCACCTTACCCCTACTGCGCGGCCCATCTCCCCTGGCGTGCGCGCTCCTCAGCATTTCCTTGTTGTGTCACTGGCGCGTGGGCCCTGGCGGTCAGCGCTTTTCCCCTCTGGTCGGAACCCACCCGCGCGCGCCTGCCTTCCTTTCTGCTCCGCTGTTCCGCTTACCTGTGGGGCCCAATCGTCAGTTCTTTCTCCCCATCCCTATCGCGAGCTCGTAACAGAAAACACCGCATGAAGCGCTGCCGTGCTCGCTTGGTTTGCCCGTCGGCCGCCTCGATCACGCACCAACGCCCCTATTTAACCAGCCGAAACCTCCTTCGACCATGGATTAGAAGCACAACACCATCACCTCGCTACATCGGCAAGCAGAGACAGAGAGAGATTGGGGATGAATGCCGCCATGGGAGAAACCAAGGAAAATCGTCGCTCGGGCTCGGTAGTATGGTCTGGGCGACCCGCTGGGGTACACAGATGACGCCTGTGGCACTTGAGCGAGGAGAAGACTCTCGGTGGAGGCCGAATTGCTCACCGGTTCGTGGAACTCACCGACGGGCCGCATCTCACCATGGGGGCAGGTTCTCCACTGCTCCACCATCGGTAAAATACTCCTAGAATTATGCTGGGTTGATTCCGCTTCGCGTTTTTGCTACTTCGATTGGGGTTCGGTCGTCGGGGTATTAGTTTCGCGGGCGTCGGTGAGCTATCGGGGCGGAGCACTACTTCCGCCGCCCTGTCGTGCAGTCGGGAGCAGGAAGAAGCATGGAGTCCATTGATCTCGTGATCAACGGTGGCTATAGGGAGATGAAGTGGATGAACCAGGACCGTTAGATGGTGATCCAGCGCGCGGAACCCGTGATCGAATCTGGGCGGTCGATGTTAAATCGTGCGGTCGATGCTAGATACCGATTCGGGTTGGAGACAATCTAATCTGGGCCGCGGGCTTCAGATCCAACGGCCTGAATTCGCAGATACCCGTTCGGTCATGACTTTTGCTAAAGAGCCCTCGGAGTCTTGGTTATTTAACCCGCGGTCCACTGTGCGGGTGATCTGAGTCTTAGAAAACTTCACCCAGAGCCCCCTGTGTTTCTGTTTAATTGAGGCCCAGTCCAGGAAGTTAAGAAATCAAATAAATGGATTTAGAAAATGATTTTTAATGATTAAATAATTGCTAGAACTTAGATAATTCATAGAAAATTCATTTTAGCTCCAAATTGAACCATTCCAGTTTCTAAAATTTTGTAATAATATTCTTCATCATTTAGTGCCTCTGTTTTGTCATGAAAACAACTAGAAATTTAATCTCTCACTTAATCCATTTTAAACACATAAAACCTTTGAAAATTCATAACTTAAAATCTATAACTCCAAAATTAATAATTCCAGTTCCTGTGACCTTAGTTTAATGTCTAGATTATTACTGTGCATTTTATTTACATGTTTGTTGTAATGTTAATTTTTGCCTATACCATGTTTGTTTGAATTACTACGACTAGCAGTGAGGTCACGAGTCACCTGAAGATCATCCTGGTACCTGGATTCTCAAGGCCCAGGCAAGTTGTGCCCTTGATCACTTCTTTTTACCCAGCCATGTTCTGATTAATCATAATGATCTGCATAGGTTAATTTTGATGGGACCTAATAGGTTACCCTAGTTTGTCTGTCTTTATACCTTGTTTACCACTGAACTTTCTGGGTAGTACTTGCTAGTGCTATATGTGGTTTTGGGTATGAAGATTACACTATTCATGATTATACTTTTGTTATCAGTTGTTATTTATTGTTCATGATGAGATCATTATGTTAATTGGAACATGGAGCGACCACCCGGGAAAACAGTGCTACCACAAGGGTAGTATGGGATGCCCTTGGCTGATTAATTAGGAAAGCTAGTGGAAGACTACCTTACCCGAAAGGGGCAAGGGCAGTAGGGGAGAGGTCAGTGTAGGGAGGCCCTCGGGAGGATTTTGCTGCGATGGCGGTCCTGCAAGGGATTCCTGCACTGGATCTTCCTATAAACTGTAGCGGGTTTTTGGAAGCTAGTGGAACTTTGTAAAGGCCTCGTAGTGGATCCCTAGCCATTCACCTCGGAAGTGTCTAAGGGCCTTGCAAACCCTGGCGACATGGGATACACGACTTGTGGGTAAAGATGCGCAACCTCTGCAGAGTGTAAAACTGGTATACTAGCCGTGCTCACGGTCAAGAGCAGCTCGGACCCTCACATGATTAAATTATGGAACTTAAACTCAATTTGTCATATGCATTGCATTGCAGGTGATGTTGTTGTTACTTTTGTTCTACTATTTAATTGGGTTTGGTATTTACTTATACTTAGTAACTGCTAATAAAATTTTGACCAACTTTAAAAGCAATGCTCAGCTCTAACCATCTTCTTTGGTAAGCCTTACACTTCACGTGAGCTCCCACCTTTGGCGAGTTCATGCACATTATTCCCCACAACTTGTTGAGCGATGAACGTATGTGAGCTCACTCTTGCTGTCTCACATACACCACAGGTCAAGAACAGGTACCGCAGGATGATGCGCTTGGAGGATGCTGCGATGAGTTCGTGAGAGGTCTAGGTCGTCGTCTCCCAGTCAACTTTGGGTTGCTGGACCGTTGTCTCCTTAAAATGTATTTATTTATTTTGTATAGAACTCCTGTTATATATAAAGTTGTGACATTCGATCCTGTGCCACTATACATCATATGTGTGAGACTTGGTCCCAGCATACCTGGTGTTTATGTTAACCCCGGGTTTTGGGCCCCTAAAATCCGGGTGTTACACAAGTCGACCACAAAATCTTCTCGGCTATCCAGGGTGATCTTGGTAGTTTGAGCGATGTTAGTAAGATGTGCCATAGCGTCGCTCTGAAGGGCCTGAAGGCGGTACAACGCACTCATGCACTGAATAGTGACCCTCCCAACCAAGTCAGGATACATTGCCCACACGTCCTTCACGTGGCTCACACGGTTACACCACATGGGGTCATCCTTCTTCTCAGTAGGGAAAAGTCCCAAGGGGTGCATCACCATCTCCAGGGGGTGGTAGCCACAGAAAGTCGTCAGAGTCTTCATGGCTACTGCTTCGATGGTGTCGTCCGTCCTGAATCCAATTGTCTCGGAGTCAAGGGAACGCCAACCCGGCTAAAGGGGATGAGCCTCCAAGGTCAGCCAGACTCGGTAACGAGGTACCCGATGCTCCTCATACAACTGCACCGTGTACAAAGGGGGCGTAGGGTAACTGGCGGAGTTAAGCACTTCCCACAAGATGGAAGGAAAGCCATCGTGAGAAAGGAAGTTAGAGCTGAAACGAGTATCTCCTCCGCTGGCGGGGGTGGGTGAATTCATCTGCGGAAGGGTATCAGATGTAAAGATTATGGTGGAAAGAAGAATATAAAAGAGCCTGGATGGTTGAAAAGAAGTGGGTTAGCTCGAATTTTTACTTCTTTAATTCTTAATCCTTCAAATTTTATAATGCATGCATGCTGAAAAGAATAACGACTCCTCTCCGAAATAAAGGGTGCTCCTAGGGCATCCTTCAAAAATCTAAGTACTGGCCCACAGGGCCTACTTACTTAGCCACCTATTTCTCCCACTATCCCTAAGCCCTTTCGTCCTAGGTCTAGCGGTCTAGTCCTGACGATTCTTAGCAGTTTTCTAAGCAAGTTTTAGATTTTGAAAATTGGTATTCATGGTTTATTGTCCCTCTCTGTGGTGATATTTGCTCCGATACCAGCTATGGCAGAACCGCCCGAATTATTCCAACTTAAGTGCCTAAGTCACGCCTCAAGGGTCGTAAAACACTTAAATCAGAATAACCCGTCAGTCCCTCAGATCTAGTCTGATAAAGCCACTTAACCAGGATCAAATACCACAATCTCACACGAAGGTGAGTCACAGCAGAAACACAATAAAACAGGATACCTCAAATTGAGTACTGAATTATTACATAGATTGGAGTTTTTCAAGTAGCGGATAAAAGTTCACAAAATAAAATGCAGCGGATAATCGATGTCGTCGATAGCGATGAAATGGGAAAGGCCTAGCCCACTACTCCTCCTGCTCCTCTCCCGTGGAAGCAGCATCCCACTCGACCGTCCAATCCGGTGGCAGGGTGGTAGGCCGAGTCACACCATCAACCATATCCTGCAGCATACCTGCAAAATTATGCCACAAGCAAGGCTGAGTATACTAATACTCAGCTAGACTTACCCGGTGTGAGGAAACTACTCCTCTACCTCTAGACCATGCAGCTGTTTGGCTGAGGGGTTTGGTTTGCCAAAAGCACTAGCTGTATCTAAAATCAAGTTTTAGCTTTTCAATTTCTAGCATCATTAGATTAACTAAGTTTGCTCTTTCTAAGCATACATGGTAACAAGCATTTAGTTCAATCAACAATTGTCTCATGTAACCTCATTTCACTTCTTACTCAATGTAGTACAAGGGGTCAAGCAGTCTCATTAGCTGCGAGAAGCAGACGATTCGAATCGGGTTTTTATCCTTGCAAGGTAAACCTAAACACACGATATGTCAGGGTACTCCGACCCCACACATGTCAACTGTCCCCATCGATTCTCCGTTCGCGGCCAGGGCTCACCGCCTTGGCATACAATGCTCCACTGACCCCGGCTGCCGCCGTGCAGTGACCGCACTTGTACCCACCATAGCTAGCATGGGAGACCCAGTCTCAGGATGAGTGAGGGATAAAGTCCGCGCCCGGCTTCACTCAGGTACTAGGTTTATCGGTTACCATATTTCCCGACATGTGCTTAGTACATTCAAACGCTTGACTCAGGTATCCACACATTAATCCTTAATCTTTTTCCCGTCTCATGAACAAGGCATCCTCCCTGGATCCAAGTCCATAGACCATTAGAGATCCCGTTATCAAGATGAATGAATACAATCAATTCCTGACCTCGCGCGAGTGCTAGAAAAATCACTCGACTTCTACCGAAATCCTGATTAGCAAAGCAGCTACTCGACCTAACATACTAGTATCCATCTCAAAAAGGATTTCTAAGTTCATGCAACTAGAGGTTTCAAGCAACTCCTACACTTAAGTACACATTACAATCCTACAAGCATTAAGTGTAGTAAAGTAGCATATATAAATATGGTTATGCATAAAAATCAGGGCTTGCCTTCAAATGCTGGGGCTGCGGGGAGATCCTCAGTGGCAGTCTCAGGAGCTGGCTCCTGGTCCTTCTCTTGGACAGTTCCTTGCTCGGGGATGAGCACGTACTCTCCGTCAGCTAGATTACAGTCTAATGAATGCAATAAGTAAGATATATGCATGACATGATAAGTGCTTTAGTAATTAGACCTGATGGTGAAAGAGTCACTTAATTTAGATAGGGTTCACTCTTGCTACTAAAGATTCTTGTGGTATATTTAGTAATTTAGATCACGCTCAGTTAAATGAAGTGGTAAGTCTATCTCGGTGTTCCCCTGAATTCTTTTTAAAACCTTAGTGAAAATTCAATAGGATTTTTTTAGTTGAACTTATTGAAGCGAGGTTTATTATTTTCCTTTCTTCCTCTTATTTCCTTTATGCTTTTAAGATAGATTTGAACTACAAGTTATAGCAATAAATTTCCAAAATTTCTAGAAAAAATACAGTGGCTTCTTACTGGTGTATAATCCTCTGTCTCAAAATTTGGGGTTTAAAAAGTGAGTATTTCTCTCTGGACAAAATTATTAAATATTAGGGCAGAAGGGGTGGTTTGAACTACAACTACTATTTTACAGAAGATTATTCCTTAAGACATATTTTTGCTGGCATCTAGATGCTATAACAAGACTTTGTACAAATTTATAGCCATTAATACTTACCAGTCATATTATTATGATTTTCCAAAGTTTCTAGCCAAAGGGGGTGCTTTCTACTACCACTATATTTGAAAAATATCAAACAACAGATTTCTGATTTTTCCTAGCTTCTTATTTGCGCAAGAGCAATCATTTTGAAGTTTGGCATCTTTTTGCTTAAGGGAAGAGGTGGTAGGAATTATTTGGATTAAATGGCCTTTTTCATGAAGTATTGGCAATGGGTGTTATTTGGCATCTTGCAAATGGGTTTGTATTTTTCTCTGGTGGCCTGTCTCATTATTGATCTAGCAAAATTTTATTTGCCCATTATTGCATTATTTTTGGGTTGTTTATGATTTAATTCAAATATGCCCCAATATCAAGTTTTATTTGTTTACCCTACTTAAAATGATGGGTTGGGGTGGTTATCATTTTTGTAGTGAGGTTTTAGTGGTCACAAGTTCACTGGATTTTTATGACAGGTTTTGAAATTGTTTTCATAATTCTAATAATTGTTTTCTAGTTGGAATAATGCTAAATAAAACATTTCACTTTAATTCTGTTATGGACTAGTGGTCTTTTTATTTTTTCTAGGTTCTTTGTTACTTAAGTAGGCTAGGAAAAACAATTGCACTTACTATTCATTATCTATTAATGTCTTTCTGATTTTCCTAAGTTTAGGACAAAAATGGCTTTTAATAGATATTCCTACTTAAATTTTAAATACTGAGGTTCCCACTATTTTTAAACAATGTTTAATTGAGGTTTAAACATCTACAAATTTTCTCAAGCCTAGCACAGAAGCATAACAAATTTTCTTTAATTAAACAAGGTTTGATCAGTTTTTGTATTTAATTCTAAACTCTAAAAATTAGAACAGAAAGCATGGGGTTCAGTATTTTTAATTGACAGTCCATAATATTTAGAATCCAGCAAAATTGGTTTGACAATTTTTGGTTAAGCATTTCTCAAGTTATGAATTTCCTAAGTCTTCTGTTAAAATATAAAAGATTAAATCGAAATGGTTTAAAGAAAAACAGTTTTGCGCTGGGGTCCCTGGCGAAAGTTCTTAAAAGAATTACAGACAGGTCCCGGGGCACTATTCATTTGAGTCTACGGCTCTGTAGAAAACCCCCTAGGGTTTCTGGAAATCGAACCCGCGGTCCTGTCCCCAATTGAACAGTACCCGCGGCGAAGAAAAGGGCGGAGGGGCTTACCGGCGGCGAGGCTGCTCCGGTGAGGTGGTCGAGGATGTAGGGGAGGTCTCGGGAATCACGGCGATGTGCGGGTCCGTCGGGGATGGTCGGAGTCGACCGGTCCGCGTGCGCAGGCGGAGATGCTCGTCGGCGGCGAGGAATCCGGCCTACTCACGACGCAATAGTTCAATCAAACACATCAGAGAGCCTCACTTTCACTGGATGCTAGGGAAGACGTGGGTGCAAGGAATTTGAAAATGGCTTACCGGAGAGCTCGGTCCACGCGCGGCGGCGGGCGACCGAAGTCCGGCGAGGGCGATCTCGGGCTTCCAGTGAAGTTCTGCCGGGTCCGAGGACTTGGAAAGCTTCACGGGCTAATGGCGAAGCTAACTGAGGGGTTGGTGCGGCTTGGGTGCGACTGGAGGGAGCTGGCCACGGCGGCCGAGGCTTGGAAAGCTTGGCGGGCGGTGGCGCGGCGTGCTCGGGGCAAATTTCGGTGATCTCTGGCTTGGGCAAGACTAGTGAGCACGCGGGGAGGGATGGCCGAGGCTCTGGGCTACTTTATAGGCATGGCGCGGTGCACAGGCGGCCGTGGATCGGCGAGCGCGCGCGGGCGGGCGCTGGGGAGCGCGGGTGCGCGAACGGGCGTGAACCGGGGGTGTCAGCCACGGTCGAACACGTGGAACCATTGCCCCTGCCTAAGTTCTAACGTCGATTGGGCGCAAATCTTCGCGAATTTGGGCAAGATCGATGTGAAGGATTTATTCACCTGACATTGCTTTGTCTTTTGTGTATGGACGTCGCGCGGTTTTAGGCTAGGGACAGGGAGTTGTAGCGTCACCAAGGTGCCAATGTTAGAACGTCTGGTCCCGAGGTCGAGCTGCGCCAAAACCGTGTCAAATGAATTTGGTTTGAGTTCAAAATTTTTCAGAGTGTGTTCAAGGGAATTTGGCACAACTTTGATATTTGGACTTCCTGGTTTTGAGTTTCGAAAAACAGAGAACGCAAAGGATCTTTGAAAAGGGTTCTGAAATTCAGAATTCAGCAGAATTCTGAATTTCCCCCATGGGACCATGGTTTAAGGGCTGATTTGGGGATTTTGGAAAAACCAAATGGCCAAACTTGCTTACTATAATTTGTTAGTTATTTGGTGAGCTAAAACATTGTAATTTGGTCTTTTCTACTATTTGCATTTTTCCCCAAAGATTTCTCCCAATTCCCCTTTATGCTTAATTTGCTCACTTAGGATTTATTAGGGTGTGAGATTTTACTTCCCTTAAGGTTCATGACAAGATTAAGAAGAGTTTGAGAAGACTTATTATAAATCTTTGTTCTTAATCTTTGATGTTCATTCCTTTACTAGGTTTACATGTGGTAATAGGTTGGGGTTAGCTTAAAGAACCCTAGGTGACACTGAGGTGTCACAATTCTCTGTTGTTGCACATTTTATTTAATTTATTTAAACGTTTGTTTGACCAATGGTTATTAGAATAATGTTTCAATTTAAATCTAATTTAGGGTTTCAGACGCCTTCGATCCCCTTGTCGAACCCCTAGCCCTCATCTCAACCTTCTTCCTCCTCTTCACCGGCGGAGCCACACCCTTTCCCTTCGGGCACCCTTCATCTACAACACCATGCTTGACCCCGCGTTTCTTCTTGTCTTCAGCTGCATCTCTTACGTCCGCAGAGCCTCCTCCAGATAAGGCTCATAGGGCAAGCCGCTCGCGACCGATGGCTTCACACCTTTTGGTCAAATAGCATCATCATACTTATGTTGGTTCGTCTTTGTTATTCCATACAACCTTTCACCTTCTCTTTGTATGAAGTAAGAATATAGGAAGGCTTTGCGATGGTTAGGGATAAAGGAGATAGGGGGAAGAAGAAAAATAGAGTTTTTCCTCTCTTATTTTATAAAAACAAAAATACAAATATGAATATACCTTTGAATTCCAGAATTTGGGTTTGAGTGAGATGAAAATGGACCGACTTAACGTGATATCCCCTACGATATTTTAATTGGCACTTGATTCAGTTGAAAGCAAACAAAAGTTCAAAAAGACTATCTCCTAGTATTATACTAAGAAAAGACCAAAACAAGGTCCTGGCCGAGAAAACTCTCGAATTCTGGCTCTTATCACTAACGGGCTAATCAACTACCCACTCTGCAACGGTCCAGCTAAAGAGTAGCACACGGTCCAACTAAAGAGTAGCACGCAGGATGTCAATCCCCAAGAGCAGGCGGGACATTTTTTTAACTAAGATCAAAATTCGCTCTAGAGAGATCAAACCCAGGACCTGAAGGTGCTACTCGAAATCCATAAGCATTACGCTAGAATTCCTTTTGCATCTCACGGTAGATAAGAGCATTCCAAAATACATTTGCCATGTCCAAATACTTCTTGAAGGTCCAAATACGCCTGTTAACACTACGGGTCGTACATTATCAGGGGAAGACCAAATTAGATAGATACATCATAGAAATGAAATAAGGTAGCGGTTATTCACTCCCAATGCTCTACCTCAGCCTGACACAAACGCATGGGTGGAGTGGACTGGAGGGGCCCCAACCGGGAATTATTCGTCTTTGGCAGGTAGAAACCACCGCGCCAAGACCAAAGAACAACAACAACAAAATAAGTGGCAAGTTCATCCCAATTTTTTCCACAGGTCTGTTCCACGACCGTTTTCAAGGGAAGACACGCTCGGTTTCAGGCACTTGGGGCACCCAACTGGAGCTTCTTGATCGTGTCGATCTGCTTTGCCGGGTTCAGGCCTTTGGGGCAGGCGTGCGTGCAGTTCTTGATGGTGTGGCAGCGGTACAGCTTGAACTCGTCGTTGATGGCGTCCAGGCGCTCCTTGGTGAACTGGTCACGGCTGTCCTGTATCCACCTGCAACAACGAATGGACATTTTATAGCGCAAGACCTACACGCGCATCCCAAGCAAAGTTCAAACTGGAACACCGGGGGTACTTCAAACACTCCAATGGAGATAAAAAATCGATAACGCGGTCACAAAACTGTAAACTACTAGGCTCTACAATTTAAATATACCAGTATTTGGTATCTACACAGATCTGCAGCATGTAGCATTTACGGATATGCTATCTGTCCAGGAGGAGAGTTTCTTGTAACAGTTAGGCACCAAAAATACTCAACATTATTGCCTAAAAGCTGAAAGTCAAGGCAAACAAAACTGCCTCTATTAACTAATTTTGATTTCTAGGAATATAAAAATAGTGCACACAAAACACTAATGTTCATTAATTACACTAACGGAATATGAAGTTTGTTATCATATTATTTGATGAAAGCTAGCTGCCGTATCTTAGTTCCTATGATCCAACACTAGATTAACAAATAGCTCAACATATCAGCAAGGATCACGGATAAGCAATGCTGAACAGACTTCTGAGAAGTGGGAAGTGCAGAAGGTAGAATAGAAGTAGAGCCAAACAAAGACTGAAACAAATAACTTATGAAGTCAGGATTACTCTAAGGGTATGTTTGGAAACAAGAGTATTGGAGGAGATTGAAGGGGCTATAATCCCTTGTTATTTAATTTTGAATAGCAAGGGATTATAACCCTTTTGATCCCCTCCAATACCCTTTGTTCCAAACAAGCCCTAAACGTACAATATTCACAACCTTTGTGAGCACATGATGTAAACTTCGTAGTGAGGTGGTAACTACTTTGCGGAAATGAAGTACAGAGTAACAATCGCAACATATTCATAACCCAATGTGAAAGATAACAGAAAAAAACATTTCTGCATTCACAAACATGTTCCGATCCTTTAACTCCACAAGTGCATAATATCCAAAAAAAAAACAGTACAGTACATTGATTCAGCTAAAATATTTAAATAAAATTGGCTGCGGGTCAGAAACTTTAAAGATTGTTTCAGGGATCAGACATTGAAAGGTTCCACGCAAACAACCTTATTTTCCTGGACTAGTGCAGAGCTAGCGCCTTTTCTACTGGCTCTTTAGCATCTACCACGATGCCTTCTTTACGCCCATCAGTTCACCCTTGTTTGCCAAGGTGCGGAACACGATACGGGACATGCGAAATTTCTTGTAGACAGCGCGAGACCGTCCTGTGAAAATGCAGCGGTTTCTAAGACGTGTCATGGAGCTATTTCTTGGCAACTTGGACAGTTTATAGCGGAACTTCTCCCGCATATCCAAGGGAAGATCAGGGTCCCTACAGACAGCCTTATACAGCTTTCCTCTTAGCTCATATTTTTCTGCAAGCAGTCTACGTTTGTGGTCCCGCAGGTTTCTCTTCTCTGACACCCCGTGATATCCTCGAGCTTGAAGGTGCATGAACATGTTGGGTTTCGGTTTGATAAGCGTCCCCCACAGCGGAAGCCTAAAAAGGGTGAATGTGTCATGGACTTAGCAACATCCTAGAAACTTGAGGCGGAGAAAATTTAGCATATTAGACAACTATATCATTCAAGGTAAGCGTGTGGCACACAAATCCACAAGAACCGGCTTTAGCATCGTAAATTCAGTTGATGGTCATTTGTAATTTAACAGTATAAAGAAAGAAATTAGCACTCTCTATACTGGAAGACAGGCTAGTAGTTCAACACACCACTGCCAAAAAAATTATCAGAGGAATAGATTCACCAAAACATCCACTATAAATTTAAGACTCTACGTTCCAGTGTGATGTATTTGTTACTCATAAGCTAGATACCAGAAGAACAATCAAAACCATGATGCCTTTAAATGTCTAAGTAATCTATTCAACACATTTCCTTCATTTGTGATACTAAGATCATCAAATCAGAGTCACAGCAGCCACTCAGTCATGAGGTTTACTGCTAGCAAGATATACAACATAGGAACATGACATCTAAGTACCAAACAGTCCATCAAGACATTCAAAGGATGACATGCAATCGATCAATCACACATCATTCAGCACCAACAAACAGATCCAGCATACATCACCCAGCAGTCATTACAAAGGATGCGATGTGGCGGTGATGGTGGTATACCTGTTGGCGTGGAGCAGCGCGGCCGGGCCGAGGTACTCCTCCGGGTTCCACCAGTAGGACGGGCAGGAGGTGGAGCAGCAGGCGCAGAGGATGCACTCGTACATGCCGTCGAGCTTGGCCCGGTCGGCCTTGGTCTGCGGGATCTCCTTGCCCTGCTGCGGGGGCTGGTCCTTGCGCTTGAGCCATGGCTCGACGCTCTTGTACTGGCTGTAGAAGTTGGTCATGTCCACCACCAGGTCCTTGACGACGAACATGTGGGGCAGCGGCGAGACCGTGGACGCGGAGGAGGCGCCGGAGATCTTGGTGAGGCAGGCGAGGCCGTTGTCGCCGTCGATGTTCATGGCGCAGCTCCCGCAGATGCCCTCGCGGCAGCTGCGGCGGAAGGTGAGCGACGGGTCCTGCTCGTTCTTGATCTTGAGCAGCGCGTCCAGCACCATCGGCCCGCAGTCGGACAGGTCCACCTGGTAGTCCTTGAGGTGCGGCTTCGTCGACGGAGATTCCGGGTCCCACCGGTAGATCGAGAAGGTCTTCGTGCTGGAGGCGGCCTTCGCAGGTGGCGGCGGCGCTGGGGACGAGGAGTGGGGCTTGGACGCGACGAGGCGGGACGAGAGTGCCGGCGAGAGGAGCGCGCGCGCCGCCGGCGAGCGGCGGAGCAGGGCGGCGGCCATGGATGGGTGCGGATTCCGATTTGGGGGGTCGTCTCTCTCTCTTTTTTTCCTGCAAGGTTGGGGTTGGGGGCCTTTGGGCGCGCGTGGTGGCCTTGTGAACTGAAGGGTATTTTATATCTGAGGTCGTTGATGGGTGGATGACATGTGGGGTCAGAGAGGGAGCGACCGGAAAGGCGGTGGTAGGGTTGAGGCTGTAGGATGGCTGTAGGATGACATGTGGGGCCGGTAAAGGGCTTGATTTGGGCCTAGGTTGTGGGTTGGAACGCGGATATGTGGACGACTCGTGGGCGACTCGTGGGCCGCTCGCAAGATGATGGCAGGGCAAAACAAAGCTGTTGACTTTCTAGGGGCTTTTCTATCTACTAGTAAATGTCGCGCGCCCTGCGCGCGATATCCAAACTATATCTATAACTTTTATATAATTGTAATAGTGAATGAAGAATAAGATCATGTAAAAAAATTTGTGGGAAGTGATAACAGTGTTTATGGACATTAATGTGACCAGAATAAAGTTTTATGGTTCAGCAGATTAAAAAGTGGACATGTATATACATGAAAAAGAACTTGTTACGTTTATATATGTTTGATGCGCATAGATGCCATTATACAGAATATATTGTCTGCATATTAGATAAAAGCTGCTAGAAGCTTCAGTTCTTAGGTGTACATATGTTATTATACATAATTCATTTCTGCTATATTACATGAACATGTCGTAGTCATTAGTTTCAGGTGACGGCAAAAGGACCAGCAAAGTTGTTTCCAATGGTAAGTGTGGACAGTTTTGTCCTGTAAAAAGTAACAAAAAATTATAAGAACATGACAATTCTGTAAGGGTTTTGTATAGTTGTAGAAAATAACAATATAAAGCAGTAGAAGTCATCTTAGTCATTTTTAAGGCGGCGTTTCAGAAGTGGAGGTGCCTGTTGTTTCCAATATCTTTTTGGGCCTATGATGTATAATTATTTTAATGAGGGAATGTGGTAGGTGGGAATACTTATCATAGGATAAAAAAATGTAGCAACACTTAGGGAGCAAAGATGTAGTAAAACCTTTTTGTGGGTGATTGTATTGTATTGGTTAGGAGTTGAGGATCAGTAGATACCAAATCTTCTGTATCCTGCAAATTATTTTTTTGCGGTAACAGTTAAACTATGGTTGTGTATAGCTATGTTCGAGGGTAATAAAGCGTACCTTATGTGGAGCATCAACATTCTTTTTTGAGTTCTTTTTGCTACCGGTTTGCATTAAATGGTTTTGTAATAAAATATAAGTGTCATTAAATAGGAATCATTTGTTGAAATAGGTAGTAACGAGATGAAAATAATGTTGAGAGAAATATGTTTACCTAGTGTTTTCTTCGTTTGAAAATGTCAATGATTTGATAACATGCATAGTAAATTAGCGGAGGTAAGTAACAAATGGATTAGAGAGCTATAGATTAAAGGAAATGTAAGCAATGTTGTGTGGATATAATTCTTACATGGGAACATTGAAATGTAGAAGTCTCCTTAGTGTTGTTTGATGATGAGTGTTCTAGGGAGGGAATTAAGGAGCATTTTGTTGGAGTAGATGGTGTTGTTTCTTCCTTGTCCAAAAGAAGTTTAGGCAATGATTTTTGTCGACCATGTGATTCAAAGATAGACAGTGGTTGAAATACTTTTTTGTCAGTATGAAATGAATACTTTGTGAGAGTCACCGCGAATGTGTATTTTGTGGAAATAATCGCGGTGGTATCAGTAGGGATTGTATGAGCATTGGAAGCAGGTATGTTTTTAAGAAGAGTTTCACAAGGTTTTCCAACAATTTGTTTTGCAACATTTTCAAAACATAACATTTCAGTTGTTGCTGTGTCATCTGAGGCGAGAAAACCCAACTTATATCTGCAATTGGAAATTATTGGAATATTGACATGTGGAATGATAGCAAGGAATTTTTTAAAAAAAATGAATAAGCTATAGGATTTACTTGAATTTGTGTCCTGTCCAGTTACAGTCAGAGCAGCGATACCCGGTGGAGTCAACATCTGTTGTTTTGCCACATTTAGTGCACGAAGGAAACCACCAATTGATGTTGTCGGGAAATCCAGTGATAGTAACAGTGCATTGGAAGTGTTCTTTCTGCAGGAACCAATGACATATTAGAGTATATTTGATATCTGTTATAATAGTTTACCTGTAAATAGGTTAGAGAGTGATATACCACAAAAATATATGGATCTAATGCTAGCAATCCTTCAAGAGTTTTATGTTGCAGGACATGGGTTTGATCTGGTTTTGCTGGGTATTCCAATGTTTTTGGTAGTTCCAAATCAATCTTTTGATTGGTGAATCTGAGTATTAGGAACACCGAAACATAGTTATTTAACTATTAGTTTTAGTGTTCCAGAGAACAGGAAGTAGCACTTAATAAATGAAGTATGGATTAATGATTTGTTTGTTATATGTACCTGGAATAATAGGTTGTAGCTTCCTGAATATCTGGGTTGAAATACCAGTGACATGCAGTTCCACCACTGAGATAGGTTTCACCTGGCATAATGAAAAATGTTGGGGCTATTTTTTTATTTGAAAATGAGGAAGTAATGGAGCTTTTGCATACTTTACAATATGTATCTTGTTTGAGGGTATAAAAAGTTTTAAATGAAGAATATTATGTATTTGTTTCAGAAATACTAACCTTTAAAATCTTTAACTAAGCAACCAACAAAGAGGATGAGAATAGGTTCATTGTTGGCTTCATCATAAATATTGTCCAAGGAAAAGAGCTTGGCCTTTTCTCCCCACAGTGTCACTTTTAGATTGTTTTTGCTGTATTGATGAAGATTGTAAGTAGTAAGCAAAAGTGTAGTAGTTTGTTTTTTTCTTACCTAATATCCATGATGTAGATGTTTCTATTCATTCCAGTTCCTGCTTCCTTGAGATTTGAAACAGCAGTTATGATACCTATGACATCTGAAAGTGGAGTATAACAAAAGGAATTGATTAATAGAATAGGTTTAAATTGACTGTAAGAGTAGATAACTATATTTGAAGGATAGAGGAAATATCTATGATGTATTATGTATAGTTTACTGTTTACTATTTTGTAGTCGGTATGGTAGCATTTTTTTCCAAAAACAAATATGTAAGTTACAGTATGTGAGAGTTAACAGAAATTGCAGACATGTGAGAGGTTATTTAGATATGTAGGAATGTGCCATAGATGGATTTAATGTTATAAAGATTGATAAGTTTAACATATATAGTTATGTACTGTATAAGGAGATGTGAATTAGTTGGTGCATGAAAACTTGTGTACATGTACTAATTATGAAATTAAATAATATTTACGCGTAACACTTGTCAATATAAATTCAATAAATCAACATACCTGTGAAATAAGTGGGGTCATCCTTTTTTGTGTCCAACTCGGAGAATGGAGTGAGGTGATATATGTATTTGGGAAACAAATGTGGCGCCAGATCTATAGGTTTTATTATAGAGTGCACAGTGATGTAGATCATATAAGGGCCTGGAATGGGTCTATATCTTTTTTTTGCATTGGTAGTTTTGAAACGACTTATGCAATATATTCCACCCTCTTCTAGTAGTGTCGCTTTGTTTGTTGCTACATCAGCTGGGATTTCAGCATATATAGAACTTCCCTGAAAAGTTTAGAGCAATATGGTTAATAGGATGGTGTTAGTGGAAATATATGTGTTAACAGAGATTGTGCATTGATGATTATAGGCAATAATGTCATAAGTAACTGCTTTGAACATGTGTTTTTGTGAGTATTGATGTATTTTTACGGTAATGTAGATATTTGTTAAATAGTTTGTTGGATCGGTAAAAGTAATTTAAGTTGTAGTATAACATGTCGTTTGTAGGAGGCAGTGTAAAATCTTTTTTGGTTGTTGTTCAATATATTGTACTATATTCTAAAAAAGAGTTAACTTATGAAGGTACGCGTTTAAGATGCAAGAAGGTTGCTTTGGAGTACATATATAGCTACAATTATTAGCACTCACTATTATTGTCTATTGGATCGGTAAAAGTAATTTAAGTTGCAACTGAGACATAATTTAAGTTAAGAGAGAAATATATTATAAGCTCTTACTTCGGTGTCAGCTAGAATCATGTCAACATGCAGTATGGGTCCAGCGTCTGTATTTCCTCGGAATGCCCATTTTCTGGAAACTTGTACTTTGTGGGGGACAGATATCCCCCGGGTCCACTAAAAGAGTAAAAGACCTCACAAAAGGCCCAAGGGCCCAATAAATCGTAAGGCCATTCTTTCGTGGGCCTAGGGAGGAACAATCAGCAAAGCAGGTTGACATGAGGCCGAATTGGTGCAAACCTGGACGGCCCACAGCGTCGAGCGAGCGACCACAACAGAGATCCGACTTTCCCACGCCGGAGCCCCCATGCAACGGAGCCATGCGAGGATAGGTCGGCGGAATTACAGGGAGATAAACTCAAACAATTGCTGATCCTTTAGCTACGCATTGTTATCATATCCACGTGTATTGCCCCACGGTCGAGTATATAAGGCCTAGGGGGCACCCCTTCAGATCGATCGACCCAACTACTTAGTCACCCACTTCAACTCTCTGCATTCTCAATTCAGAGAGCTCTCTTGTAACCTCATTCACCAAGCATACTCACCAGGACGTAGGGTGTTACGCATCTCTAAGCGGCCCGAACCTGTAAACATTGTCCATTGTCCCTCGTGCAACTGGCACGAACCATTTTGCTACAGTCGTCGACACCGTCCTACTCCTAAAAACACCTTGAGGGGCAACCCCGGGTGTGCGGTCGGACCAAAACACCGACAGCTGGCGCGCCAGGTAGGGGGGTGTCAACGATCTAAGCTAGCTCAATGGCCGTCACCATCAACAGCAGGATCACCTTCCGTCCTGGATCCATGTTCTGCTTTAGAACGATCTCATCCATAGCCGACGAAAAGGGAATTCTACACCGCGTTGCAGATCCGCCGGGAAGGAAGCCTCCTCCAACGAACTCCGAAAATACCGGGGAAGCATTACCCTCAGCTCTCCGAAAGAAGATCGCCACGACAGCCACGCCATTCTACCCCGACGTTCTCTTCATCGGAAGAGCGGAGTCGCCTCCCGTCTCTGACGACGAGCCGACCGCGCCTGGGGAGGAACCACCTCAGCGGGAATCCCGTCGACGAAGAAATCGGCGCCGAAACATCCGGAGACATCACCAAGCCGGAGAACGGGATCCGGAGCAGCCTGTCTCGCGAGACGAGGTCTCGGAGATGGGAGAAACTCCGGAAGAATGCGTCTTCAGGGAACGAAGGAACTCCCGACGACGTGATCGTCGACGAGCTCAGGAACAAGCCGAGCAAGACGCGAGGCAGCGCCGAGAAAATCCACTATTCGGCCGTAACCTGAACCCCGACTTCGCCCGAGCCATGAACACGTCGAGTGAAGTCGGAGGAGTGCTAGCTCGGATAGCTGACGGACTCCCTCGGACTCCAGACGCCGAGGGCTATCGACGCCTGCTCACCCAGGCAGCCAACCATCTTCTACCTCTCGCTCACCCGCCGAACGACTTGCGGCACGCCATCAACAGTCGCCAGGACACGCGGAGTTCTATCAACGCTTCGCGCGAATGACGGCATGAGAACGAGATACGCCGCCGGGAGGAATACGACAGGGATCATGGCATCCCCACTCGGAGTCAAGCTACCAGAGCCGAATCAACGACGGCCTCGACTGGCGGAACTGCCCAGGGACGGTCTGAAAGGGAAATGTGCCCTTGGGCCATTTCTAAGTATTTTGGTGATTGAGTGCCAACACATGTGCTTAATTGTGAATTTATGTACATGGATAAACAAAGTGCAAATCATGAGATAAAGGTATGTTTCTAAGCCTTAGTACATTTGTTTTGTGGACTAACACATTTGTCTAAGTGTTAGAAACAGAAAGAAGAAAAAGAGAAAAGGGGAGAGAAAGACTTGGCTGTGTGCAGCCAAGGCTCAGCTCGGTCTGGAGCACCGGACTGTCCGGTGTGCACCGGACAGTGTCCGGTGCGCCAGGCCAACTCGGCGCGAACTGGCCGCTCTCGGGAATTCGCCGACGGCGTACGGCTAAAATTCACCGGACTGTCCGGTGTGCACCGGACTGTCCGGTGAGCCAATGGTCGGCCAGGGCCAACGGTCGGCCGCGCAATCCGCGCGGGACACGTGGCCGAGCCAACGGTCGGAAGACGGCACCGGACTGTCCGGTGTGCACCGGACTGTCCGGTGCGCCAACGGCTCTCAGATCTCCGCCGGTCTGCAACGGTCGGGAAGCGCTGGATAAGGAAAGAAATCGGTCACCGGACATGTCCGGTGTGCACCGGACTGTCCGGTGCCCCCGACGACAGAAGGCAAGGATGGCCTTCCGGATTTGCTCTCAACGGCTCCTAGCTGCCTTGGGGCTATAAAAGGAGCCCCTAGGCGCATGGAGGAGATATACAAGCAACTCTTGAGCATTCTTGATCATCCACACTTAGTCTTTGCGCGTTCATTTGTGATTCTAAGTGACTCGAGCTCCATTCTAGTGAGAACTTTGTGATACTCTTGTGAGCTCGAGTCTTGACCGTGTGTGTGCGCGTTTTGCTGTGGATTTGTGTGTGTTGCTTCCCTCCCTTACTCTGTGCTTTCTTTGTGATCATACTTGTAAGGGCAAGAGACTCCAATTTGTGGAGATTCCTTGCAAACGGGATAGTGAAAGGAACAACAAAACACCGTGGTATTCAAGTGGGTCTTTGGACCGCTTGAGAGGGGTTGATTGCAACCCTCGTCCGTTGGGACGCCACAACGTGGAAGTAGGCAAGCATTGGCTTGGCCGAACCACGGGATAAACCACCGTGTCACCTCTGTCTTGATCTCTTGTGGTATTGTGTTTTGTTGAGACTTCACCTTAGCCACTTGGCAATAATCGTGCTAACACTTAACAAGTTTGTGGCTTAAGTTTGAAGTTTTTACAGGATCACCTATTCACCCCCCCCCCCTCTAGGTGCTCTCAATTCGTATCGGAGCCGTTCTATTCACAAAGGGACTAACCGCCCGAATAGATGGATCCTAAGGGGAAGGGTATTGTGATCAACGACAAAGAAAAGGAGACCTTCGTCAACGAGCCGAAGGACGACAAGCCTACCGACTCCGGCTCGGGCCATAGACGAAAGGAAGGGAAGAAGAAGAAGACGAGGCGTATCAAGGAGATCATCTACTACGACGATAGTGATGAATCCACTTCTTCCCAAAAGGACGACGACAACGACTACAGGAAGACGGTCAATTCGAACTTTTCATTTGATTATTCCCGTATTCAACATAGTTCGAATTCGCATTTGCTTTCCATTCCTCTTGGCAAACCTCCACACTTCGATGGGGAGGACTACGGATTTTGGAGTCACAAAATGCGTAGTCACTTATTCTCTCTCCATCCTAGCATATGGGAGATTGTGGAGAACGGAATGAAATTCGATAGCTCGGATAGCCCTATGCTTATAAATGAACAGATTCATAAAAATGCACAGGCTACTACTGTTCTCTTAGCATCTTTGTGCAGGGAAGAGTACAATAAGGTGAGCGGCTTGGACAATGCCAAGCAGATATGGGACACCCTCAAGATCTCTCACGAGGGGAACGACATCACCATGCTCACCAAGATGGAGTTGGTGGAGGGCGAGCTTGGACGGTTCGCCATGATAAGGGGAGAGGAGCCAACTCAGACGTACAACCGGCTCAAGACCCTTATCAACAAAATAAGGAGCTACGGAAGCACGCGTTGGACGGATCACGACGTCGTCCGCCTAATGCTCAGGTCCTTTACCGTACTTGATCCTCATCTCGTGAACAATATTCGTGAGAATCCCAGGTACACGATGATGACGCCCGAGGAAGTGCTTGGAAAATTCGTAAGCGGGCGGATGATGATCAAGGAGGCAAGATACGTCGACGAAGCGTTGAACGGTCCGATCAACGAGCCGCAACCCCTTGCTCTCAAGGCAACACGAAGCAAGGAGGCGCTACCTAGCAAGGTGGCACAGATTGAGGCGGCTGGCCTTAATGATGAAGAGATGGCTCTCATCATTAAAAGATTCAAGACGGTGCTTAAAGGTCACAAGGGACAACCAAGCAAGACCAAAGCCAAGGGGAAGCGCTCATGCTTCAAATGCGGTAAGCTTGGTCATTTCATTGCTAACTGTCCCGATAATGAAAGTGACCAGGAAAAGGGGAACAAAAGAGAGAAGAAGAAGCAATACAAGAAGGCAAAGGGCGAGGCGCATCTAGGAAAGGAGTGGGACTCGGATTGCTCCTCCTCCGACTCCGACAACGAAGGACTCGCCGCCACTGCCTTCAACAAATCGGCTCTCTTCCCCAACGAGCGTCTCACTTGCCTTATGGCAAGGGAGAAGAAGGTGAGTACTCAAGACTCCGCTTATGCTTCTTCTAGTGATAGTGAGTCTAGTGACGATGATGACATAGATTATTCTTGCTTGTTCAAAGGCTTAGATAGATCTAAGATAGATAAAATCAATGAATTGATTGATGCTTTGAATGAAAAGGATAGGCTTTTAGAGAAGCAAGAGGATTTATTGTATGATGAACATGATAAGTTTATAGAGGCACAAAAATCATATGCTTTAGAAGTGAAAAGAAATGAAGTGCTTTCTAGTGAAATATCTTCTTGTCATGAAACCATTGCTACTTTACAAAGTGTTAACCATGATTTAAATGCTAAATTAGAAGTAACAAAAAAATCTAAGTCTTGTGTTGAAAATGTTACAATTTGCACTAGGTGTAAAGATTTTGATGTTAACACTTGTAGCAAACACTTAGTTTCAATTTCAAAACTAAAAGATGAAGTGGCTAGTCTTAATGCTCAACTTAAGACTAGCAAGAGTGAAGTTGAAAAGATAAAATTTGCAAGGGATGCCTATACAATTGGAAGACATCCCTCAATTAAGGATGGGCTTGGCTTCAAGAGGGAAGCCAAGAACTTAACAAGCCATAAGGCTCCCATCTTCGTCAAGGAGAAGGGGAAGGCCCCGATGGCTAGTAATGCTAAAAAGAATCATGCTTTTATGTATTATGATAGGAGACATGCTAGAAATGCTTATAATCATTTTGATTCACATGTTTATGATTCTCATGCAATGTTTGCTTCTAGTTCTTCTTATGATCATGGTAGAGATATGTGTAGGAGAAATGTTGTACATATGCCTAGGAGAGATATTGCTCATGTACCTAGAAAGAATGTTATTCATGCTCCTAGGAAAGTAGTGAATGAACCTTCTACCATTTATTATGCTTGTAATGCTCCCTTTGCTATTTGTAGAAAGGGTAAGAAGGTAGTTGCTAGGAAATTAGGGGCTAGATGCAAGGGAGATAAATCTTGCATTTGGGTCCCTAAAGACATTTGTGCTAACCTTGCAGGACCCAACATGAGTTGGGTACCTAAGACCCAAGCCTAAATTTGCCTTGCAGGTTTATGCATCCGGGGGTTCAAGCTGGATTATCGACAGCGGATGCACAAACCATATGACGGGGGAGAAGAAGATGTTCACCTCCTACGTCAAGAATAAGGATTCCCAAGATTCAATTATATTCGGTGATGGGAATCAAGGCAAGGTAAAAGGGTTAGGTAAAATTGCAATTTCTAATGAGCATTCTATATCAAATGTATTCCTAGTGGAGAGTCTTGGATATAATTTGCTATCTGTTAGTCAATTATGTCAAATGGGATATAATTGTTTATTTACAAATGTAGATGTGTTTGTCTTTAGAAGATGTGATGGTTCACTAGCTTTTAAGGGTGTACTAGACGGCAAGCTTTACTTAGTTGATTTTGCAAAAGAAGAGGCCGGTCTAGATGCATGCTTAATGGCTAAGACTTGCATGGGCTGGCTGTGGCATCGCCGCTTAGCACATGTGGGGATGAAGAATCTCCACATGCTTCTAAAGGGAGAACACGTGATAGGTCTAACCAATGTTTATTTCGAAAAAGATAGACCTTGTGCAGCTTGTCAGGCAGGTAAACAAGTTGGAGGAGCACATCACAGCAAGAATGTGATGACCACGTCAAGACCTCTGGAGCTGCTGCATATGGACCTCTTCGGACCCGTCGCCTATCTAAGCATAGGAGGAAGTAAGTATGGTTTAGTTATTGTTGATGACTTTTCCCGCTTCACTTGGGTGTTCTTTTTGCAGGATAAGTCTGAAACCCAAGGGACCCTCAAGCGCTTCCTCAGGAGAGCTCAAAATGAGTTTGAGCTCAAGGTGAAGAAGATTAGGAGCGACAACGGGTCCGAGTTCAAGAACCTTCAAGTGGAGGAGTTTCTTGAGGAGGAAGGGATCAAGCACGAGTTCTCCGCTCCCTACACACCACAGCAAAATGGTGTGGTAGAGAGGAAGAACAGGACGCTAATCGATATGGCGAGGACGATGCTTGGAGAGTTCAAGACCCCCGAGTGCTTTTGGTCGGAAGCCGTGAACACGGCTTGCCACGCCATCAACAGGGTCTACCTTCATCGACTCCTCAAGAAGACTTCGTATGAGCTACTAACCGGTAACAAACCCAATGTATCGTACTTTCGTGTATTTGGGAGCAAGTGCTACATTCTAGTGAAGAAGGGTAGAAATTCTAAGTTTGCTCCCAAAGCTGTAGAAGGGTTTTTGTTAGGTTATGATTCAAATACAAAGGCGTATAGGGTCTTCAACAAATCATCGGGTTTGGTTGAAGTCTCTAGCGACGTTGTATTTGATGAGACTAATGGCTCTCCAAGAGAGCAAGTTGTTGATTGTGATGATGTAGATGAAGAAGATGTTCCAACGGCCGCTATACGAACCATGGCGATTGGAGACGTTCGGCCACAGGAACAAGATGAACGAGATCAACCTTCTTCCTCAACGACGGTGCATCCCCCACCTCAAGACGATGAACAGGTTCATCAAAAGGAGGCGTGTGATCAAGGGGGAGCACAAGATGATCACGTGATGGAGGAAGAAGCGCAACCGGCACCTCCAACCCAAGTTCGAGCGATGATTCAAAGGGATCATCCCGTCGACCAAATTCTGGGTGACATTAGCAAGGGAGTAACTACTCGGTCTCGATTAGTTAATTTTTGTGAACATTACTCTTTTGTCTCCTCTATTGAGCCTTTCAGGGTAGAGGAGGCCTTGCTAGATCCGGATTGGGTGTTGACCATGCAGGAGGAACTTAATAACTTCAAGCGCAACGAAGTTTGGACGCTGGTGCCTCGTCCCAAGCAAAATGTTGTGGGAACCAAGTGGGTGTTCCGCAACAAACAGGACGAGCACGGGGTGGTGACGAGGAACAAGGCTCGACTTGTGGCAAAAGGTTATGCCCAAGTCGCAGGTTTGGACTTTGAGGAGACTTTTGCTCCTGTGGCTAGGCTAGAGTCCATTCGTATCTTGCTAGCATATGCCGCTCACCATTCTTTCAGGTTGTACCAAATGGATGTGAAGAGCGCGTTCCTCAACGGGCCAATAAAGGAGGAGGTGTACGTAGAGCAACCCCCTGGCTTCGAGGATGAACGGTACCCCGACCACGTGTGTAAGCTCTCTAAGGCGCTCTATGGACTTAAACAAGCCCCAAGAGCATGGTATGAATGCCTTAGAGATTTTTTAATTGCTAATGCTTTCAAGGTTGGGAAAGCCGATCCAACTCTTTTCACTAAGACTTGTAATGGTGATTTGTTTGTGTGCCAAATTTATGTCGATGACATAATATTTGGTTCTACTAATCACAAGTCTTGTGAAGAGTTTAGCAGGGTGATGACGCAGAAATTCGAGATGTCGATGATGGGCGAGTTGAACTACTTCCTTGGGTTCCAAGTGAAGCAACTCAAGGACGGCACCTTCATCTCCCAAACGAAGTACACGCAAGATCTGCTAAAGAGGTTTGGGATGAAGGACGCCAAGCCCGCAAAGACGCCGATGGGAACCGACGGACACACCGACCTCAACAAAGGAGGTAAGACCGTTGATCAAAAGGCATACTGGTCAATGATAGGGTCTTTACTTTATTTATGTGCTAGTAGACCGGATATTATGCTTAGCGTATGCATGTGTGCTAGATTTCAATCCGATCCTAAGGAGTGTCACTTGGTGGCGGTGAAGCGAATTCTTAGATATTTAGTCGCTACGCCTTGCTTCGGGATCTGGTATCCAAAGGGGTCTAACTTTGACTTAATTGGGTACTCAGATTCCGACTATGCTGGATGTAAGGTCGATAGGAAGAGTACATCGGGGACGTGCCAATTCTTAGGAAGGTCCCTGGTGTCATGGAACTCTAAGAAACAAACCTCCGTTGCCCTATCCACTGCTGAGGCCGAGTACGTTGCCGCAGGTCAGTGTTGCGCGCAACTACTTTGGATGAGGCAAACCCTCAGGGACTTTGGCTACAATCTGAGCAAAGTCCCACTCCTATGTGATAATGAGAGTGCTATCCGAATAGCGGAAAATCCTGTTGAGCACAGCCGCACAAAGCACATTGAAATCCGGCATCACTTTTTGAGAGACCACCAGCAAAAGGGAGATATCGAAATGTTTTATGTTAGCACCGAGAACCAGCTAGCCGATATCTTCACCAAGCCTTTAGATGAGAAGACCTTTTGCAGGCTGCGTAGTGAGCTAAATGTCTTAGATTCGCGAAACTTGGATTGAATTGTAGCATACTGTATTCATGCTTTTGATCATGTTCCCTTCTGCATTTTGTTGCTTATTATGGTGCTCAAGTTGTACAAACACTCCCTGGACCTCACAAGTCCGTTGCAAAGTGATGCACATGTTTAGGGGGAGACGTGTTACAACTTGACCCATTGAGACTAACCATATGCTTGAGTTTGCCTGTTTTAGTCTCAAAGGAGAATTGAAAGGGAAAAGGTGGACTTGGACCATGAAAGACTTCCACTGCACTCCGATGAGGGGTAACTTATTCCAAGTCCATCTCATTAACTCTTATTGCCATTTGCTCTTAATTGAAGATTTTGGTGAGGCAATGGGGTTAAAGAGCCACAATTGATCCCGTTTTGGTGCTTGATGCCAAAGGGGGAGAAAATAAAGGCCAAAGCAATAGATGGATCAGCTACCACTTGAGAGATTTTGAAAATAGTAGAATTGAGTGTTTGATTTGTCCAAATCTTGTCAAAGTTGGCTTCTTGTGGGGAGAAGTATTGTTTATGGAAAAAAGGGGGAGTTTTTGAAATCTTGATCAATCTCTTTTGGAATGACTTTTTTTTTTGCTTAAACATGTGTGTTTAACTTAGAGATAGAGATTTGAGTTTGATTTGCAAAAACAAACCAAGTGGTGGCAAAGGATGATCCATATATGCCAAAATTGAATAAAACTTAAATTTATTTTATTTGAAGTGAGTTTGCACTTGTTCTAGTTGCTTTATGTAGTGTTGGCATAAATCACCAAAAAGGGGGAGATTGAAAGGGAAATGTGCCCTTGGGCCATTTCTAAGTATTTTGGTGATTGAGTGCCAACACATGTGCTTAATTGTGAATTTATGTACATGGATAAACAAAGTGCAAATCATGAGATAAAGGTATGTTTCTAAGCCTTAGTACATTTGTTTTGTGGACTAACACATTTGTCTAAGTGTTAGAAACAGAAAGAAGAAAAAGAGAAAAGGGGAGAGAAAGACTTGGCTGTGTGCAGCCAAGGCTCAGCTCGGTCTGGAGCACCGGACTGTCCGGTGTGCACCGGACAGTGTCCGGTGCGCCAGGCCAACTCGGCGCGAACTGGCCGCTCTCGGGAATTCGCCGACGGCGTACGGCTAAAATTCACCGGACTGTCCGGTGTGCACCGGACTGTCCGGTGAGCCAATGGTCGGCCAGGGCCAACGGTCGGCCGCGCAATCCGCGCGGGACACGTGGCCGAGCCAACGGTCGGAAGACGGCACCGGACTGTCCGGTGTGCACCGGACTGTCCGGTGCGCCAACGGCTCTCAGATCTCCGCCGGTCTGCAACGGTCGGGAAGCGCTGGATAAGGAAAGAAATCGGTCACCGGACATGTCCGGTGTGCACCGGACTGTCCGGTGCCCCCGACGACAGAAGGCAAGGATGGCCTTCCGGATTTGCTCTCAACGGCTCCTAGCTGCCTTGGGGCTATAAAAGGAGCCCCTAGGCGCATGGAGGAGATATACAAGCAACTCTTGAGCATTCTTGATCATCCACACTTAGTCTTTGCGCGTTCATTTGTGATTCTAAGTGACTCGAGCTCCGTTCTAGTGAGAACTTTGTGATACTCTTGTGAGCTCGAGTCTTGACCGTGTGTGTGCGTGTTTTGCTGTGGATTTGTGTGTGTTGCTTCCCTCCCTTACTCTGTGCTTTCTTTGTGATCATACTTGTAAGGGCAAGAGACTCCAATTTGTGGAGATTCCTTGCAAACGGGATAGTGAAAGGAACAACAAAACACCGTGGTATTCAAGTGGGTCTTTGGACCGCTTGAGAGGGGTTGATTGCAACCCTCGTCCGTTGGGACGCCACAACGTGGAAGTAGGCAAGCATTGGCTTGGCCGAACCACGGGATAAACCACCGTGTCACCTCTGTCTTGATCTCTTGTGGTATTGTGTTTTGTTGAGACTTCACCTTAGCCACTTGGCAATAATCGTGCTAACACTTAACAAGTTTGTGGCTTAAGTTTGAAGTTTTTACAGGATCACCTATTCACCCCCCCCTCTAGGTGCTCTCACGGTCGAGGAACCACAACAACTACTCCCCTCCCCGGGACAGACATCATCCCCGACGACAGGAGGACACATGTGGAGTGTCTGCCCTTACTCCACGCCTTAGGGCCATTCAATGGCCCCCTAACTTCAAGGTATCCAATGTCGATAAATATGAACCTAAGCAGGACCCAGGAGGCTGGCTGGCCGTCTACACTACCGCCGCTCGAGCCACCGGAGCATCTGAAGACGTGATGACTGCGTACTTACCCATTGTCCTCGGGCAAGACGCACTGCAATGGCTGCGACACCTACCTCGACACTGCATCGATGACTGGAGCGACTTCAGTCGGCGCTTCACTACCAATTTTCAGTCCCTCTCCGATAAACCGGCACAACCATGGGACTTCAAATCCATCAAGCGCCGGGGGGATGAAACTCTCCGGTCGTACCTCAAACGGTTCCAGACCATGAGAAACCGTATCCCTGAGGTCACGGAGGCGGCCGTGATTGAGAACTTCTACAGAGGATCCAACGACTCGGCCTTCGTCCGAGCCATACTACAGAAGGCGCCAACTACCTCCGAGGAGCTATTCTGGGAAGCCGACCTCTACATCACCGTTGACGAGCGAGCCCGGGACCTCATCGGAGGAGCGAAGCCCGCACCGGCAGCGCCACGACGCGACACGAACCAGCAACCTGACAAATGCTGGGAGAAGAGACCGCGCGAGGAGGTGCACGCCGCCGGACCACCTGCCTCTCGCGCCCGGGGAGGACCTCGCGGAGGCGAGCACACGCTGGACGACATCCTCGACGCCCAGTGCCCGTACCACAAGGACATGCGCCACACTCTTCGGAACTGCCGGGACTTCAAGCATTCCGTTGGGCACGGCCGACCCTTCCAACCTCTACCCCCTCCTCCACCGCGAGGAGGACCAGAAGAACCCCGACAACCCCAGCAGCAGGAGGAGGGAGGAGGAGGAGCCTTCCCGCGCGTTGACAGGGAGGTCAATGTCATCTTCGGCGGACACGGATCGCAGGAGAACAGAAGACAACAAAAGCTCAACGATCGCCAGATATTGGTGGCGACCACCGGCCCTCCCGCCCCATACCGGTGGTCAGAGCACCCGATCACCTTCACTCGGGCGGATCAATGGCTCAACTTCGACCACCCGGGCAAATACCCGCTCCTCATCGATCCGGTGATCCGAGAGAGCAGGGTGAAGAAGGTGTTAGTGGACGGGGGGAGCAGCATCAACATCACCTTCCCCCGAACACTCCGAGGCTTGGGAGTTCACCTCAAAGAACTCCACGAGTCAGACACTCCATTCTTTGGCACGTGCCAACTAAGGGAGAATACCCGTTGGGCCACATCTACATGCCCGTCAACTTCGGAACTCCGGAGAACTACAGAACCAAGTTCCTGAGGTTCGAAGTGGCGAACTTCGACTGCGGGTACAACGCCATCATCGGGAGGCCGGGACTGGCAAAATTCATGGCCATTCCGCATTACACGTACATGATATTGAAGATGCCGGGATCGCAAGGAATCATAACTGTGTGTGCTGACCTCCAAGGCGCCGCAGAATGTTTCCGAGTGGCCATCCAGGCGGCCCTCACCGCCAAACCGTCGGCGACTTCTTCGACCCAGGCAAACTCTAAGCCTGAGGAAGACCACACAGCACCGGCGAAGGAAGCTCAAGTCGCGACCTCTATGCGGCCGACTGAAGAAACTAAAAGGATCAATCTGGGGTTTGCTGATGAACGCAAAACTGCTATCATCAGCTCTAGCCTGGATGATAAATAAGAAAGCGCGCTCATCCAGTTTCTGCAAGACAACCGAGATGTATTCGCATGGCAACCTGCGGATATGTCAGGAGTCCCGAGAGAGCTGGCCGAGCACAAACTGAAGGTCTATCCACAAGCAAGGCCGATCCAGCAAAAACTACGTCGTTTCACGCCCGATAAGAGAGAGACCATTCGCGCTGAGCTGGCCCGCTTGGTCGCGACTGGGTTCATTAGAGAAGTGTTACATCCCGAGTGGTTAGCCAACCCTGTTCTTGTACTCAAAAAGAATAAAGTGGATTGGCGCATGTGCGTCGACTATACTGATCTCAACAAACATTGTCCGAAGGATCCCTTCGGGCTCCCAAGGATAGATCAGGTGGTAGACTCCACCGCTGGATGTTCTGTGCTATCTTTTCTGGATTGCTATTCCGGATACCATCAGATCAGCTTGGCAAAGGAAGACGAGGAAAAAACGGCGTTCATCACTCCGTTTGGTGCTTTCTGTTATACCTCCATGTCGTTCGGCCTCAAGAACGCTGGAGCGACTTATTAGAGAGCCATCCAAACATGCTTAGCCGATCACTGGGGCAAGCGTGTGGAAGCCTACGTAGACGATGTGGTAATCAAAACGGAGAACCCGGAAAACTTCATCAAAGACTTGCAGCTGGTTTTCAACAGTCTACGGCGGTATCGGTGGAAGCTTAATCCCGAAAAATGTGTTTTTGGGGTACCAGCAGGGAAGCTACTCGGATTTATGGTAAGCCACCGGGGAATTGAAGCTAATCCGGAAAAGATTGAAGCTATCATGAAAATGGAAGCTCCACGATCACAAAAGAAGGTTCAACGACTTACCGGATGTATGGCAGCTCTGAGCAGATTTATATCCAAGCTAGGAGAAAAAGGTTTACCGTTTTACAAGCTACTCAAGAAGGTGGACAAGTTTCAGTGGACTTCAGAAGCGCAGGAAGCCTTGGACGCACTGAAAAAATTCTTGACAACCCCACCAGTACTGAAACCACCACGGCGAGCCACGTCAACTCAACCAGCTGAAGATCTGTTGCTATATATCTCTTGCACGACTCACGTGGTAAGCACCGCGTTGGTAGTCGAGCAAGCAGAAGAAGGGCATGCCTACCCTGTGCAACACCCCGTTTATTTCATCAGTGAAGTTCTGGGTCTCTCGAAGAAAAAGTATCCTCAAGTGCAGAAGCTGTTATACGCAGTACTTCTAACTGCCCGCAAGCTGCGTCACTACTTTGATGACCACAAAGTCATAGTAGTCACCGGTTTTCTGATAGGGGATATTCTCCACAACAAGGAAGCCATTGCCCGAATAGCCAAGTGGGCCAGTGAACTGGGGTCTCATGACAACGAATTTCGACCTCGTACTACCATTAAGTCTCAAGCATTGGTTGACTTCGTATCAGAATGGACTGAACAACAAATACCAGAGAATCCGAAAACTGTAGAAGTATGAAAGATGTATTTTGATGGCTCGCTGAAGCTGCAGGGAGCAGGTGCAGGAATTCTCTTCATCACGCCCGGAGGCGAACACCTCAAATATGCCCTCCAACTGTTATTTCCAGCCTCTAACAATGCAGCCGAGTATGAAGCCCTGATCTGGACTAAACATCGCCATATCACTGGGCATCAAGAGATTAATGGTATACAGAGATTCTCTTGTGGTCATAAGTCAAATAAACAAAGAATGGGACTGTTCGAATGATTCAATGGGAAAATACTGCACTGCCGTCCGGAAACTAGAAGATAAGTTTGAAGGTCTAGAATTTCATCATGTGGAGAGAGATCGAAACACGACAGCTGATGTATTGTCCAAGTTAGGATCCAGCCGAACTCAGGTCCCACCCGGAGTCTTCGTGCAAGAAATACCACGACCGAGCATCTCAACAGATCAAGCAGAAGAATGTAATATCGTGGATCAACCCGAGTCAGACTCTGACGACTGGAGAAGGCCGATCATCAGATACATAAAGAATGAAGAGGAACTAGATGACAAAAATGCAGCCGAACGCATCGCCAGACAGTCAGCCCACTACACACTCATTGGAGAAACATTATACAGAAGGGGTGCATCGGGCGTCTTCATGAAATGCATTATCTCATCCACTGGGAAGCAACTTCTAGATGAGGTCCATGCTGGGCAATGCGGAATACACACAGCGTCCAAGACACTAGTCGGGAAGGTCTTCAGGTCAGGATTCTATTGGCCAACAGCAAAAAACGATGCAGCCGAGTTAGTTCAGAGGTGCGAAGCCTGCCAGTACTTGTCAAAGCAACAACATTTACCAGCACAAAAATTGCAGACCATACCGGTAACTTGGCCCTTCGCGTGCTGGGGACTGGATATGATTGGACCTTTCAAGAAAGCTCAAGGAGGGTACACTCATGTACTGGTAGCAATCGACAAGTTCACCAAATGGATAGAATTCAAACCCATTGCTTCCTTAACCTCAGCCAAGGCCGTGGAATTCATACAAGACATAATATTCAGATTCGGAATACCAAACAACATTATAACTGACTTGGGATCCAATTTCACGAGTTCAGAATTCTTCGATTTCTGCGAGCAAAAAGGCATTCAGATCAAGTATGCTTCGGTAGCGCACCTGAGGGCCAACGGGCAGGTTGAGCGAGCCAACGGGATGATACTGGAAGCACTCAGGAAGAGGGTCTTCGAAAAGAATGAGAAGTTTGCAGGGAAGTGGATAAGGGAATTGCCCTACGTTGTTTGGAGCTTAAGAACTCAGCCAAGCCGAGCTCTACATGGAAATACTTCTTTCTTCATGGTTTATGGGTCAGAGGCAGTATTACCCGCTGATCTCAAGTTCGGGGCGCCAAGGTTGGTCTTCGAAAGCATAGCAGAGGCCGAAGCTACTAGGCTGGAGGACATTGATGTACTCGAAGAAGAACGGCTGAACGCAGTAATTCAATCAGCACGGTACCAGCAGACTCTGAGACGCTATCACGACAAAGCCGTGCGACATCGATCCTTCTCAGTGGGAGATCTCGTCCTCCGCCAAATTCTAACGGGGGAGGGACGACATAAGTTGTCGCCCTTATGGGAAGGACCATTCATAGTAGCAGAAATCACTCGGCTGGGATCATATCGTCTAACTCAGATAGACGGCACAGAAGTTGGGAACTCCTGGAATATAGAACACCTCAGAAAGTTTTACCCCTAGCTGAATTTCAAAAGCTATCGGGACGACAATGTACTCTGTAAAACAGGAGATATGTCATCAATAAAGAAGACTTCAAAGATACTCAATTTGTTCATGATTGACTAGCACTCTTACATAACTCGGGGTGACCACTATGCCCTGCTAACAGAGCAATCGGCTTAAGTCGGCAAAGACTTAAGACGGTGCAACATGCTCATGCTTACATAACTCGGGGTGACCACTATGCCCTGCTAACGGAGCAATCGGCTTAAGTCGGCAAAGACTTAAGACGGTGCAACATGCTCACGCTTACATAACTCGGGGTGACCACTATGCCCTGCTAACGGAGCAATCGGCTTAAGTCGGCAAAGACTTAAGACGGTGCAACATGCTCACGCTTACATAACTCGGGGTGACCACTATGCCCTGCTAACGGAGCAATCGGCTTAAGTCGGTAACGACTTAAGCCGGTGCAACATGCTCACGCTTACATAACCCAGGGTGACCACTATGCCCTGCTAACGGAGCAATCGGCTTAAGTCAGTAACGACTTAAGCCGGTGCAACATGCTCACGCTTACTTAACTCGGGGTGACCACTATGCCCTGCTAACGGAGCAATCGGCTTAAGTCGGTAACGACTTAAGGCGGTGCAACATGCTCACGTTTACTTAACTCGGGGTGACCACTATGCCCTGCTAACGGAGAAATCGGCTTAAGTCGGCAGCGACTTAACCGGTGCAACATGCTCGCGCCTACGCAATTCAGGGTGACCACTACGCCCTATTAACAGAAGCAATCAACTTAAGTCAGCAGCGACTTAAGGCGATCTGACGTGATTACAATTACTCATATAAGGATGGTTTCTATATCCCGCAAACAAATTTCAAAACCATCGCACATCATTTTACTACTACAAATTTATGAATTGATGAATTCTGAAACAATAAGAAAATAACAATATCGTCCAAGTACTGAAATGACGTCCTCTAACAAATGTCTGACCATGCTAACCGCGCGTTCAAAGCACGCAAAATGTTTCTCTATTTCGTGATATTTTTCTCAGGAGCAATCGATGAGGAAGGACGACTCGAGGAATCAGGGGCAGCATTCACATCAGTCCTTATATCTTCGGGAACAACCACGCCGGGTCTCCTCATCAAGATTCGCCCCGCCCGAATAGCCTTGTCCATGGCTCTATCGCGCTGGGCTCTGAGAGTAACAAAAGTTTCTTCGGCAACCTTGGCAGCCAGCCGAGCAGTTTCTAACTCTTGGGCGATGGATTTCTTGGAAGCTCGGAGTTCTTTGATAGTAGCGTCCTTCGCTGATATCAACTGCTTGAGCCGGGTCACTTCATCCATGGATTCCTGCAGCTTACAGCGTTGGTTGTCTAATTCTTCCATGGTGAAGCGATGACTCCTCTCCAAGATAGTCAGCGAGTTGCTAGAATCACGATATAATCTGTCAAGACTGTCGCGAGAAGCAGCAAGGATACGTTTTTCTTCCTGTAAACAAAAGTCAACTCCCTCAAACACCAAGCAAGTAATAGGAGCACAACAAGGCAAAGCACAGTTTCATAAATCACCTTTTCAGAATTGAGCTGAGCATGAAGAGAAGAACTCAGTGCATTGGCGTCATCTAAGGCAGCGGAGACCTGACCCAGTTCAGTCTGACTTTGAGAGTACTTTTCCTCAAAGTCAGTGCACCGCTGGGCCAATTCAGCCTGATCTCGGGAATGTTTTTCCTCAAGAGTGGAAATCTGCCGAATCATACCTAGCAGGAGATGATCAAACAAAAAGGGGTCAGAATGTAAAGCAGTCTACAGTGAAGACAAAGAGGAGCAAAAAAGCACTAACCAGCGTTGGTCGCCTCCAATTCAGAGACACGATATTGAAGTGACACTGGATTCCAACATGCAAGTGACGAAGCTACTTCTGGGACAGAAGCACCCTGTAACCTCAGCTGGCTAGCCATCCCATCCACCAAAGCCTGATGAGGAGAGCAGATGAATGTAATGACAGCAGTTCACGCAATGTAAAAAGCCAATCTAAAATACATCACAGTACCTGGAGGTTGAAAAAGAATGAAGGGATCCCCAAATCAGGAGAGATCAATTGATAACCGGGTGTAAGGCCACCACCCGAAGCAGCTTGCAACGAACCAGCAGGAATCAACTTGGTGCCATCAATAGAGCCCAACACTCGGTCAGCGGGGACGCTACCCTCTAAAGCGACTCCCTGGTCCAAGGTTTAGGCTACCACCATACAGCCGAAGTGTGGAGGCGACCCCGCATGAATATCCATGGAAGTACAAGAGAGAGACCCCGCTCGGACATCCTCGGGGGCTGGGTCATAGTTTGCACTGCCCACTTGAGCCGGATCATCCCCGGCAACACCATCGGGGGCTGACAGTGGCTTGCACTTCCCACCCGAACCAAGTCATCCCCGATAACACTCTCGGGGGCTGGGCACGTGTCAACACCATCCTTGGGGTCCAAGTTCTCTGCGGTAGCCACTTCTAAGGCTGATGGGCCCTCAGTTACTTCCATGGGACCAGGACGATCCAAGTCAGTCTCCCGACCCTCGAGATCGCGCTCTAAGGTCGACGAGGCACGGGATGACCTCAACCCAGCATCAAGCACATCAGCACAAACCTCCATCACACCATCATCTGCTGGCTCCGATAACAAATCCTCTGGAACCATATCCTCAAGAGTCTGATCAAAATTAGCCAAGGACAGTTCTTGCAGACCCATGAGAGCAGACAAAGCAGGAGAAGGAACTCCACTACTTTCACCGCTAGCGATGAACTGTCGACTGTTTTTCCGAGTCAAAGGAACTTCATTCTCTTCCTCCTTGTCGTCCACATTAGCAACGCAGGCAGCACACCCATTGGGATCAGCAACAGATGGAGCACTCACATTGGGATCAGCAACAGATTGGGTACACCCATTGGGGTCAGCGTCAGTAAATTCAGTCACAGGCACTTCTTCAGCATCAGGAACCGAGGTACCAACGTCCCGATCCAAACTGGGAACTCGCCGGAGGCGTCTCTTTTTCTTTTTCTGCTCATCAACAGAAGGATCAGGTTGATTGGCTCAGCAAGGGCGCCTCGGGCGAGTACTAGCAGGCTTCTGAGCATCTAAAGTTGTATCAGCCTCTGGGAGGGGCGCCACTACCAATGCCCCACCAGGAGCAGCGTCAGAAGAGTCCTCAGCCAGCAAATCAAGTATAGCACTTATCTCCGCATCATTAGGGTTCAGGGGCACCTCAAAATGGACCTGCCGTTCATCATCAGGAATCCCCCCGAGCGAGGCAACCAAGGCACTAACTTCTTCAGCAGAGGGCCGCACTCTAAGGCCCAAACTGCCATCAGTGACAGGAGGATTCGACACAAAAAGAGTGAAGGCTTTGGGAGGAGGTAGGTTCCAGGCTGAGAATGCCACTGGGGCACCAACATTTGACACTTTGCCTCTAAGGATCATCTCAAGTCGGCTCACCAAGTCTATAGAGGGAATTCTTCTGTTAGTGACCCGAGTTGAGTCGGCTAGGCCTCGATACAGATAAGCCGGGTATGCCCTGTCTTTCAACGGCTGAATATTCTTGAAAACAAAATCAGCAACCACAGCTTCAGCAGTCAGACCCCTCTCTTTCAGCAATCCAACTTCAGCCAGCAAAGCACCTGCCTCAGCTACCTCCTGATCTGTGGGAGACTCGGTCCAGCTTGGGGTGCGAACATCCGGCTGTCTTCCCGACCGGGGGGGAGAGAGTTTCCATAATTCTCAACTATGAACCACTCCAAGCGCCACCCCTTGATACTGTCTTTGAGAGGGATTTCGAGATACTCAGTCTTCCTCCCGCGGCGCATCTCCAAGCTAGCACCCCCAACCAATTGATGTTGTCCCCCGGCCATCCCAGGGCGACAGTGATACAAGTACTTCCACAACCCGAAATGTGGTAGCACGCCAAGAAAGGCTTCGCATAAATGAACGAAAATGGAGATTTGCAGGATAGAATTGGGATTCAGATGGGTCAAGTTAAGATGGTAGAAATCAAGGAGGCCGCGGAAAAAGGGAGAAATGGGAAGGCCAAGACCGCGGAGAAGGAAAGGAGCATAAATCACGGATCCATGGGTATCCTTAGTTGGGATAGTAACCCCATGGCAAATCCGCCAAGAGCAGAGTTCCCTCGGAGGAAGAACCCCGATGGACACGAGGTGGAGAAGTTCGGGCTCAGAGATGACGGACATGTGGTTACCTGCGAAAGGCAACTGGCTGTTGGGGTCGATTGGAGGAATCACCACGGCAGACGAACTCGAGGCTTTCCTCTTGGGCGCCATCTTGATTCTACCGGCGAGCAGAGTAGGAGGCGAATTGCGGAGGGGATTCAGAAGCAAGAAAGCAAGAACTAGGGCACGGAAAGCAGAGGCGGCTAAAAGCGCAGCACTTATGGGATATTCCCGAGCCAGATACCGTTTCAAAAAGCGCCCAGTCAGCACCTGACGGTTATTTCCAAAACACCAGCGTGCCACGTCATCACCCGGCAGTTATTTCCAAAACACCGGTGCGCCACATCATCACTCGGCTATTAACCTCAAAGTGGCCCACGTAGCCCGCTATTGCTTGGCAGTTGACTCTAAAACCCCGACATCGTGTTCAGTCGCTCGGCGTTACCTCTAAAACGCCGACGTCCTCTTCAAGTTACTCGGCAGTTATCTCTAAAACTTCGACATCGTGTTCAGTCGCTCGGCGTTACCTCTAAAACGCCGACGTTGTCTTCAAGTCGCTCGGCAGTTAACTCTAAAACTCCGACATCGCGCTCAGTCACTCGGCGTTACCTCTAAAACGCCGACGTCGTCTTCAGGTTACTCTAAAGCTCCGACATAGTATTAAGTCGTTCGGCATTACCTCTAAAATGCTGACGTCGCCCTCAAGTCACTCGGCATTACCTCTAAAAAACGCCGACGTCATCTTCAAGTTACTCGGCAGTTGACTCTAAAACCCCGACATTGTGTTCAGTCGCTCGGCGTTACCTCTAAAATGCCGACGTCGTCTTCAAGTTACTCGACAGTTATCTCTAAAACTCCGACATCGCGTTCAGTCGCTCGGCATTACCTCTAAAACGCCGACGTCGTCTTCAAGATTACTCGGCAGTTATCTCTAAAACTCCGACGTCGTGTTCAGTCGCTCAGCGTTACCTCTAAAACGTCGACGTTGTCTTCAAGTCGCTCGGCAGTTAACTCTAAAACTCCGACATTACGTTCAGTCGCTCGGCAGTTAACTCTAAAACTCCGACATTGCGTTCAGTCGCTCGGCAGTTATCTCTAAAACTCTGACATCATCTACAAGTCGCTCGGCAGCTACTTCTAAAAGCATCGATATGATGTCCGAGTTATTCACTTACTATTCCAAAGGAATCAACTTCACGAAAAAGGCGGGAAGAGGAATGATTCAAGAACTTTGAGTTATGAATATCAACGAGCAATCATCACAGAGAAGCCAACATCATTTCTTCATTAAAGGGAAGATATCATACTTACAAATCAACTCATTATGAGTTGATACTTCCCTACTACTACTACTACTGCTACATTACATTATACTACCACTACTACTACTACTACTACACTACACTATACTACTCTACACTACTAAATACTACTACATTATTCTAACTATACTATACTAACATCTAAAGGACCAGTGGCATCTAGCCACTGGCCCTGTTGCTGCCGCCGCCGCTGCCGCCCCCGCTGCCGCCCCTGCTGCCGCCGCCGTCACCGCCCTTGCTGCCGCTGCTGCCGCCCCTGCCGCTGCGGTCACCGTCACCGCCGCCACCGCCTTCGTCGTCGTCGTCGCCATCCTCGTCCTCGCCGCCACCGTCCGAGTCCTCCTCATCCGAGGAGTACTCCGACTCATTCGAGCCCTCGAGCCCGGAGCGCTCGACGGCCCAAATGTATGTCCAGACCTCCGCCGCGAGCCCCTGGGAGTCGTCTGAGTCGTCAGACGACTCACGCAGAGGGATGGGAGCCGGAGACCCCTCGGATTCAGAGGAGAACTCCTCCTCTGAATACTCCGAGTCACCAAAATCCTCAGACGGAGGAGTTGGCTCGCGCTTGCGTTTCTTGCCCATGGTGGAAATGCAGGTAGAAGAAAGAAAGCAGGCAGTGGAGAACAGCGAGTGATGTGAAAAAACCAGGCAGGCAAAGGCACTATTTATAGGAAAAGAAGGCAACCGCTCACCTCCAACCGTGGTCACTGAACAATCGCAAAGCATTCAATAAGCACTTCAACCCGTCTGAAGACACGTCAGGCGGCTGACGCCGTTTCACGCAACACAACACCCATTGGGACTCCAGTCAACAGCGCGGAGGATATGATTACACCCGCCGTCGCATCACATTACTACTCAGAAGCAGCCGGCTAAAACACTCAGCGTACCAAGCCGTCCCTTGCCCACACCCATTGGGGGGGACGCCCAGGAATTATCTGTATATTTTTCAAAACGGTCACATCTGGGCAAGACATGCAGTGAATACCTCAAGACAAAAATGAGATATCAGTAAGGATCAGAGGAAAGCCAAATATAGCCAGTGAAGTACAAAATATGGCCGACAGAAGCGACGTGAAGACTAGACAGAGAACGTCCATCAAATGCCCAATCAGTCGCAGAGCAAATAAATTACACTACCTAGCAAGATATGGATGGATTGCGAACTCGGCTGCAAAAGACAAAATATATGCTGACCTCTGAAGCATAATATTGATGACATAATGCTGACCTCCAAAGCATAATGCGGATGACATCATGCCGATTTTTACAAGCAGAAAGGATAATCTTCAGCAAAAAGACACAAAGGAAGACCTTCGAATGGATTATCCTCAAAAATCCACTTGAAGGTCGGGGGCTACACCCATTGGGTGCACTGAAGGTGCACCCCATGGATCATCATTCCAAGCCAAGATAGTGCCAACTTCTAAGGCATGGGACAAGATTAAAGACAAGGCTGGCCCTCAACCAAAACGCAAGAGTAAAAATGGGAATAATTTCTGGTGAAGACCTTCGAGTAGATTATTTTCTAAAATCTACTCGAAGCTCGGGGGCTACACCCATTGGGTGCACCTCCGGTGCACCCAATGAAGTTCAGGGTCCTACAAAACAAAATGCCGACCTCTAAGGCACGAGCACGAAACAAAGCTTCGGTTTACGAGAGATCAAAAGCAGGAGGAGACAGTAAGAAGTCGTTCTCTTCAAATCGCCTGCGAGCTGGACCTGGGATCTTTGGGCTGGTTACCTCTAAATTAACCCAAAGATCGGGGGCTTGTGGGGGACAGATATCCCCCAGGTCCACTAAAAGAGTAAAAGACCTCACGAAAGGCCCAAGGGCCCAATAAATCGTAAGGCCATTCTTTCGTGGGCCTGGGGAGGAACAATCAGCAAAGCAGGTTGACACGAGGCCGGATTGGTGCAAACCTGGACGGCCCACAGCGTCGAGCGAGCGACCACAACAGAGATCCGACTTTCCCGCGCCGGAGCCCCCATGCAACGGAGCCATGCGAGGATAGGTCGGCGGAATTACAGGGAGATAAACTCAAACAATTCCTGATCCTTTAGCTACGCATTGTTATCATATCCACGTGTATTGCCCCACGGTCGAGTATATAAGGCCTAGGGGGCACCCCTTCAGATCGATCGACCCAACTACTTAGTCACCCACTTCAACTCTCTGCATTCTCAATTCAGAGAGCTCTCTTGTAACCTCATTCACCAAGCATACTCACCAGGACGTAGGGTGTTACGCATCTCTAAGCGGCCCGAACCTGTAAACATTGTCCATTGTCCCTCGTGCAACTGGCACGAACCATTTTGCTACAGTCGTCGACACCGTCCTACTCCTAAAAACACCTTGAGGGGCAACCCCGGGTGTGCGGTCGGACCCAAAACACCAACATACTTCGATAGTTGCTAGAATTTCTTGAGGCTTCAGGTTTCGGAGCAGAAGCGGTGCCATGTTCCTGTTGGAAATAAAGTTTTGTATATTTTATATTAGTTATAGCAGAGTATAATTTGATGTATATATATTAACAAATAATAGGTTTTTACAGTTTAGAGGACTGTACCAGATATTTATATAAGAAACTTGAGAAGTGAAAAGCCAAGAAGAACTGTACATTTATATGTAGATGGAATTCTCTTGCATAGCAATAATGAAGACAAAAGGATAATATGTATAATAAAACTTGTAAAACTCTATGGGAAATAAATTGCTTCAAAAGAAGCGGGATAACACTTCTTTGTAGACAACATTCTTAGTTTCATTGCATGGGTTGCCATTTTCATCTTCTATGAGGATTTTCAATCCATCTTTTGAGGTAGCTCGAGATACAGCAACATACAATTGACCATGAGTAAAAACTGGCTTTCTAAGATATATCCCAACATTAGAAAGTGTTTGGCCTTGGCTTTTGTTAATAGTCATGGCGTAGCAAATCTTAATAGGATATTGTCTTCTTTCAAGAATAAAAGGCCATTTAGTTGTTTTCAATGTTAGAGCTATCCTTGGAATCAAAACAATTTTGCCTTTATGATTCCCAGTTATTATTTTTGCTTCTATGATCATTTGGCCTAAACGTGAAATAACCAATCTTGTCTCATTGCAAAGTCCTTTGGACTGATTAAGATTTCTTAATAACATAATGGGGACACCTTCTTTAAGAATGATTTTGTGCTGTGGGAAATTATTACCATTCAGTGAATTTAGGAACTCAACTGGGTATAATATCTCGTATGAATCATGCATGTTCGGAGTTCTCGCAATGCGATCACAACTTAGATATTCCTTTTCATGTCCAGGAACCATAGAGACAACAAAGTCATTAACATTGTCAACAACTTCATTAGTTGGTGTCAACACTGCTCTTTCACTCAAGTAGTCTGTGTCCTTGAATCTTGTGGTAAGGTTAGGGTAAATAGTCTCAATAAGAGATGTTATTGCATTTTTGGAGGCATGATGAGGAACTCTTTAGGTATTTTTATCCAAAAAGGTTCGTTATCTCCTTCTTTAGCAGTTGCTGGTATGTTTCCTTCACTGATATTTAGCATCCATTGGTTGAATTTAGCAAGCTCTAATTTATCTTGCTCAGTCAATATAGGTGATAGAAGTCTCATGTTCTGAGTCAATGTTAGTACAGTGACATGGGACCATAATTTTGAGTTGCAAATGGTAGCAGCAACAATTTCTGAACGACTTCCACCTTCAATAACAGGTAATATTTGTCTAGGGTCTCCACCAAGGACAACAACATTTCCCCCGAAAGGTAGTTCTTTTGTATCCGGTGAGTGTAATGAAAGTAAATCACGTAGAGTTCTATCTAGAGCTTCGAAAGCTGCTTTATGTGTCATAATAGCTTCATCCCATATTATCAAGGATGTTTGTTTTATTAGGTCAGCAAGCATTGTCCCCCTCTTAATATTACAGTCTGTTGTCTCATCTAGATCGCAAGGGATCTTGAATCGTGAGTGAGCTGTTCGGTCTCCAGGTAAGAGAAGAGAAGCAACGCCAGAAGAAGCAACACTTAGGACAATTTTTTGTTGTGAACGAAGATGATTTATGATAGTATTCCGTAAAAATGTTTTTCCTGTACCTCCATAACCACAAACAAAGAAGAAGCTAGCTTTTTTTGAATCAACAACATTAGTAATAATGTTAAACACCTCAAGTTGTTCATGATTTAGTTTTGGTAGTAATGTTTCAGACTCGATTAGCATATCTTGTGTATTGTAATAGAGTTCCTCGTTTACTAAACGATTTTCACATGGCTGTTCAGAAGAAGAACTTCTGGATGGTAAGTTAAAATCATGTATGTTGCCTCCACATTTTGAAAATAATTCAGCAAGATCACCAAGTAAATGATTTTGAATTTCCTTCTCCTCTAATTCATAAGTAGGATGATTAAGTAATTGACGATAGTTATATTGAATGTCATCACATAAGAGCTTCCAAACTTTTTGAAAGAAGCTGTATTCGTCGCCTACTTCGCAGTATAGCAACATTGTGACAAAGAGTTGTTGAAGTTGATGTGGTAAAGCCCATGTTGTAGCCTCATCAAAAGCATTGTACCATTCTTGGTCATTGCCAATTAAGCCACGGGCTTTGCAGGCCTCTTTAAAAGTTGGATAGACGATGTTATTATAAGTTCGAAGGCTTTTGTAATCAGATGCTCCTTTAACTGTGAGTAACAACATTCTGAGATAATATCGCTCTCCAGATGTTGGATGAACATAATACATGTGTCCTATTTTCCCTTCTTTTGTATGCCTTTCAATCCATGTTTTAGAGTTGTCGTCCCAACGCCATTTGGAAGGGAAATCACAGTAGGTAAGTTCTCTAGCTTTGTTGTGGTTTTTATTAGCAGTGAACCATTCTGTTAACATTGTTCGACGGCGAAATTCCTCGGAAAGGAGTCTTGACATGTTGGTATTAGAGATGTATACTATGTAATTTTCATCAGGTAGATGGGCAGGTAGCCTCTCAACAGCAGGAAAGTGTCTATGAATATCATAGCCTAAAATTCGCCACATGGAATCCTTATCACATATATAGAGAGTATCCAAATATTCTTTGATCTCATTTTTTGTATGTGTATCCTCATCATATGGGACATCACTATCATTTTGAATTCGTTGGAGGAATACCTTACTACGATCTGGTCCATTGGTCACATACTTAAAAAGATACTTGATGAAGATGCTTTTATTACACCACTCGATATTAATATGGGCTTGATACCTTTTTAGTAGTGGTAGATTGTATGGAACAATCCATCTGTTATCAAGTTTGATGTTGGATTTTATAACAAATCGACCATTGTTTCTTCGTCTATACAAAGCAAATCCATTTGCATCAAGAGATGTTTCATGTTGGAAATCTTTAGGATATTTTTTTTTGAACATCTTCCATTTTCATGCAAGGTGATCGTGGATTGAGGTTGCCACATGGGCCATGGACCATATGTTCTGCAACTAATGAATATCCCAATGGATCTGAGGCTGGATCAGGGATTTCAGCACTTATGAAAGAATCAATTAGCTGAGGAGTTGGTTCTGATGTGTCTGCGGATACCCAAAATATAACATGACCATGTGGAAGGCCACGTTTTTGGAATTCAATAGTATATAGAACTGCAAGCGAAATATTTTATTAGTAAAACTTTGCAGCAGGAAGCACTTAAGTGTGAGCAATTTATAGTGAGGTTTTATTGTTGTACTTGTACCTGCATGACATGGTCCAAATAGTGCTCCACCTTTAATGTCTTGTATGAGATCATCAAATTTCATGTGGTAAACTCTTACAACGACATCTGATCTATCAGTGGCGTTTGACCTCTTTCGAAGAAACTATTTGTAATATCAGGCCATTGAGGATTACATGTGAATGTGAGAAAAAAGTCTGGTGGTCCATGGACTCTACAGATAGCTAATCCATCATGATAATTTTGTACCATGTATCGTCTTCCACCAGTATATGAGGCAGGTAAAACCATAATCTTTCCTATTTCCTCACCATTGACAAAACCGCGACTCACAGCATCTGAAATACCTTGTATAGTTTCAATTCGCATTTTTTCTTGATTCTGAGCAATGTAGTTTAATCTGTTTTCTTCAATGCATGCGCGTGCGTCTACCTTTGCTTGACTGGATAGCAGACCATAACATAAATAAGGATTTCACTGATTCTTTCTGTAATGGAACTGGTAGCAGAAATATTCTTGCATCGTCATGTATTGTCGTTTATTTGCATATATAGAGTTCATACCATTATATAGAACACCTACTTGAAATCCTCTTTCACCGTACAAAAACAGCAAGGGATATTGCAAAGGCATGAAAGCTGGATGTAGAGAAGATATACGTTTGAGGTCTCTACCATGTGTTTCTATTACTATGTCGCGTTTGAAAGTGTCCAAGGAGAAATCTCCTAATACCAACATCGCGAGTTCGTCAGTTGTTGGTAAGTTGTATTGCACAAGATCACCTTCTTTTGCACCCACAATTCTAATGATGAAATCTCTAGGCTCATTGCCAGCCAAGCGATCTCTAGCCATTCTGAATTTCTTCACAAATGGATTGTGGATATCAAGCATCCTTGTTAGGCTTTGTACAATGTTGGGATTTAAATCTTCATTGTATTCTCTGTTTGTATCTAAGCATTGCAATCTATTTGTGATCTCATTTGCAGTGTCATATATATATAATTACATGAATTTGGGAGGTGAGCCATCAGGTGATAGTAGAGAGCCGATTCTATGATGAACTTGTCCACAAATTTTAAACAGAGGTGGCCCACGACCATCATTGACACTGTTATCAATGTTAGCTCCCATTGAAGTGAAAGCAAATAGACAATTGTATTGTCTTATGCTGCGCATGAACTTCTTAGATATTGAATCCCCATCAAATCTAGCCAGTGTAGCCAATGGTTTAGGATGTGGTTTATATGGTGGTATTGCTATTTTACCACCCTTGCAACAATTGCTGTATAGTATAGATCCATCAATATGTTTACCATGAGCTCTTTCACGATACCAGAAGACTGCCTTGCAATATCGACATTCGAAATATGGTGTTCCATAGAAAGATCTATCTTTGTATGATACTAATCATAGTGGGGCAGAGATAGATTATTCAGGAGAATATTGCGTTAGTGGCTGATTATGGTGAAAGAAAGATGTGTCTGATGTCGTAATGCAGTAACATGGAATAGATCTTTTTCACTAACCTTTAAGCGTGTTTATGTACTCATTGTTAAAGTAGCCGCATTGCATTTCCATTGGTATATTACGTGGTGGGCCTGCATAATTTATTTATGAGTTAGGCTATCGTGTACTTCGACTTATGGTGAAAATAAATAAATGTGTACATTTGTTGTACCTCTTGAGGCTAGTCTATGCTGATTTAAAATACGTTTCCGAACCCGACGGGCCTCCTTTTTATCCATTACCGGAGGAGATGCATCATAAGGACCTATCGATTAAGTTGTATGTTACAATTTAGTATGGAGTATCCTGAATTGGAAACTGTGAGTATTTTTGATAAAATTAAACTAAATTACTTACCGTATCTGTTTCTTTTCGGACTCTGTGTATTTGCAAGTGTTATTTGATAATTCGGGTTGGCTCCTTCTCCATTGGGTGACATATTGACAGAGCTATCATTTGGATTCGGGGATGAACCGCTCATTTTATTTTTGAAACATAATGGATTTTGTATTAGTATTAGTGTACTGTTGTTTCAGGTGGACAAACAATAAAACAGGAAAAGATATTTTTTTCTTGCTTTAGGTGCAAATGTAAAATACTGGAAATTTGTGCCTTTACATCATAGGTTGTTTCCTAATTATATTAAATAAAAATACTGGCAGTTCGTGCCTTCACATCATAGGTTGTTTCCTAATCATATTAAATAAAAATATTGGTAGCTAATGCCTAGTTGTGGTAGTTTGGGAAAAGAAAAAATGAATTAACAGTATAACTGTAGTATTAGAAGTTTAGCAAAGAAAGAGTACATAGTTGTAGATGATTTCAATAAAAGGAAAAGAGAATGGAATATACCTGTAGACAAACAAAAATGTTTCCTTCAACAATTGTGGGATGTAGAAGTGTAAGTCAGTAGGAATTCCTTGATGTGAAAATAAATAGTAAAGGAATCAGTATTCATGTAATTCAATGTCTGAATAATCTGCTACTAATATATGAACTTCACATTCATACTTAAAAGGATTGTAACTGAATAAACCCACAGTAAAGGAGTTATGTAATTTAGTTATTAGAATAGTAACAACTGTATATTTTTTGGAAAAGTTGACGTCTCTTGTATTGAGCATAAGAGATCTTGAGTTATTAGAATAATAACAATTGTATATTCTTAATGTGTTCAATATTTGAGTTTGGAGCATGCGTATTCAGTAAATCCTTTTTTTAATCTGCTGAACAGGCTTCCTGTAAAGAGATCTTCCAGCACATATTTCAAGCCACTAACAATGTATTGTATACAGTTTGTAGATTTTCAAATTGCCATGGTGAGGAATAGAATAAAGTCTCCAAAAAAACAATATGCATATATTCTGGAGATACAAATGAGGACTGTAAATAGATTGCATTGAAGCCCAAAACGTTAGTAGTAAGTAATCAGTAAATGGGATTTAAGACAGGAGTGCAATGAAATTAAGATAAAGAATTTACACAAGCTGAATAATTTACACCTAAATGTAAATAGCACAAATGAAATGAAAGCATGGTTTTCTGTCACAAAGAGAGAAATAAAATAGCACTATGTAGGAAAATGTCATTTGATGACTAATCACAAATTGAGTAGTGAAACAGCAGAATATAAAAATTAGAGAAGTAAAACAATACTATGTTAAAAAATGTGGGTTGTTCTCTTTGAAACAATAGTAAGTAATCAGTAAATGGGATTTAGGACAGGAGTGCATTGGAAAACTAAGCTGAAGAATTTACACCTAAATTCAAATAGCATGAACTAAATAAAAAATATTGTTTTGTGTCACAAACAGAGAAATAAAATAGAGTATGTAGAGAATGTCATTTAATAACTAATCGCAAATGGAGTAGTGAAACAGCAGCAGGGAATGTCATTTGATCACTAATCGTAACTGGAGTAGTGAAACAACAGCATATAAAAATATAGGGAAGTAAATCAATACCATATAAAGAAAATTTGGTTTGATCACTGATTTAGTCAATTGACAAATGGAGTAGCAAAAATAGCAGCATGTAGAAAATGGCAAGCAGCCACTTAATTAAATAGTTTCTAGCTAATAGTTGTGTGCATTTATGGGTTGACTTCTTATAGACAGCAAGCAATACGTAGTCAGCAAAAAATGGATGGTTTCTAGGAGCGAGGGCGTGTCCTATCATATTCCTTTCTTTTCTTTTATTTTTTCGTTTTCTAACTGTGTAAAAAAGGATTCTGTAGGATTTGTCACCAGATTGTAACTGAATAAACCCACAGTAAAGGAGTTATGTAATTTAGTTATTAGAATAGTAACAACTGTATATTTTTTGGAAAAGTTGACGTCTCTTGTATTGAACATAAGAGATCTTGAGTTATTAGAATAATAACAATTGTATATTCTTAATGTGTTCAATATTTGAGTTTGGAGCATACGTATTCACTAAATCCTTTTTTTAATCTGCTGAACAGGCTTCATGTAAAGAGATCTTCCAGCACATATTTCAAGCCACTAACAATGTATTGTATGCAGTTTGTAGATTTTCAAATTGCCATGGTGAGGGATAGAATAAAGTCTCCAAAAAAACAATATGCATATATTCTGGAGATACAAATGAGGACTGTAAATAGATTGCATTGAAGCCCAAAACATCAGTAGTAAGTAATCAGTAAATGGGATTTAAGACAGGAGTGCAATGAAAATTAAGATAAAGAATTTACACAAGCTGAATAATTTACACCTAAATGTAAATAGCACAAATGAAATGAAAGCATGGTTTTCTGTCACAAACAGAGAAATAAAATAGCACTATGTAGGAAAATGTCATTTGATGACTAATCACAAATTGAGTAGTGAAACAGCAGAATATAAAAATTAGAGAAGTAAAACAATACTATGTTAAAAAATGTGGGTTGTTCTCTTTGAAACAATAGTAAGTAATCAGAAAATAGGATTTAGGACAGGAGTGCATTGGAAAACTAAGCTGAAGAATTTACACCTAAATTCAAATAGCATGAACTAAATAAAAAATATTGTTTTGTGTCACAAACAGAGAAATAAAATAGCAGTATGTAGAGAATGTCATTTAATCACTAATCGCAAATGGAGTAGTGAAACAGCAGCAGGGAATGTCATTTGATCACTAATCATAACTGGAGTAGTGAAACAACAGCATATAAAAATAGGGAAGTAAATCAATACCATATAAAGAAAATTTGGTTTGATCACTAATTTAGTCAATTGACAAATGGAGTAGCAAAAATAGCAGCATGTAGAAAAATGGCAAGCAACCACTTAATTAAATAGTTTCTAGCTAATAGTTGTGTGCATTTATGGGTTGACTTCGTATAGACAGCAAGCAATACGTAGTCAGCAAAAATGGATGGTTTCTAGGAGCGAGGGCGTGTCCTATCATATTCCTTTCTTTTATTTTATTTGTTCGTTTTCTAACTGTGTAAAAAAGGATTCTTTAGGATTTATCACCTTTACCGAATAAAGGAAATGCAGTATTGAAAATCAGTCGCGACAGTGCTAGACAAGGCTGAACATCAAGAACTTAGGGTTGTTACCTGCAAGAGAAATGGCGTTACCGAATAAAGGAAATGCAGTATTGAAAATCAGTCGCGACAACACTGGAGAAGGCTAAGAAGTATGGAGGAGGGGAAAAAATATGGAAGATATCGAACATCAAGAACTTAGGGTTGTTACCTGCAAGAGAAATGGCGTTCGCGACGACGCCTAAGAACGACGATGCGTAGCAATGGTGTCCTCCGTGGGTGCGGAAGCTGCAGATAGGAAGATTTGTTGTCACAGGACCTGAGAAGAGCAGGATCGAGAGACTGAGGAGAGGAGGATGGAAACCTAGCCGTCAGGAGCAGCAGACGCGTTCTCGGCTGCTCGGCTGCCAGGAGCGTTCTTTCTGGCTGGAGTATCCAATGCCCAGCCTTTTCTGGAACTTACGGGAGAATGTGAGAGAGAGTAAAAAAGAAGGCAGAGTATCCACCGTTCAAAAGGCATCCAATGGACTCAATTAAAAGGCGACGTGGCAAACTCCCTGCACGGCGTGGTGCACAGCTTTTACTATAGAAATACGTGTATAACTTTGGATAGTTCTTTGATTTGCTCCGTCTTTTTCTTCCCTTTCTGTTCACGTTGATGTCATGGTTGATTATGAATAGAATATAAAAATACGTTTGGGAATTATATGAGAAATGGTCATTATAATGGTTGTTACAATTTAATTTGTGATGAAACGGAAAAAATAGTTTACAATCTTCATTAAGGCTAGTTTGGGAACCACATTTTTCCAAGTGATTTTCATTTTTCAAAGGAAAATTAATTTATTTTTTATTGGAAAAATAGAAATCTATAGAAAAATGTAGTTCCCAAACTAGACCTTAGTAGTTTTTTTTCCGATGGTAAATCACACGGTCTTATAATAGCAAGGATTATTTGGCATTTCGATACCGCTTCCATAGAAGGGTGGGTAGCCATAAGAAGAACTTGTGGTGGCATGGCTCAGTGTGGTCCATGGCAATTTAAAGCTTCTTATAAGCTGTGTCCTAAGCTACTTGATATTGAAATGTGAGTGATTTTCTCTGATACTCTGATCGATCCATGGTATATCTCTACTACTTATTAAGACAGTAAGGGTTAGCTGCTATTTCGTGTCTCTACTACTTATTAAGACAGTAAGGGTTAGCTGCCATTCCGTGTTCTGCCATTTCCATTCCCCCTCATGGCACTATCTGCCATTCCCATTCCCCCCTCGTGGCACTGTCTTTTCCGTGTTTCTGCCATTTCCATTCCCCCCTCGTGGCACTGCCTTTCTCATTCCCCTCTCCCCGCAAAGCTCATTCCATTCCCACGTGCATTCCATGCCTAGCTAAAATTATTAAATTAAAAAAAACGCAAATGTGACCCCAATGGGATTTGAACCCGCGACCCCTCAAGCAAATGTGCTCGTAGCTACCACTACACTACATGTGTGTTTATGTCAATAACTGTTACAGTAAAATATCAACTATATCTCTCCCAAAGCCCACCTACTACCCTTGCACAATGTGTATTAGTAGATAATTATCAATGAGATTCCTGAATTATATTTTTGGATGGAGGGAGTAGTATTTAAAGAAGAGCCTTGCATGCAATTTCTTTTGTTTGAATAATGTTTTCAACTTAAATTCTTTTTTTATATATGTGACATTTATTCTCCGTAATATTTTTTCATGGATCTGACTTGTGAGTCATTTTCATAAACCAACGCCAAAGATGAATCCATATTTCTTACATGGAAACCCCGAACAAACACCACTGGCAGGAGGGGCTCGCGTTGGTGTCGCTCATCGACGACGAGAAGAAGCTTGGTGACTGCCAGTTCGACCTCTGGAAGCAGTCCTACGTGCCCGCATGCGCCGCTGTGTTCGGCAAGCTCCGTCGCAGCCGCCGTTTGGACGCGGTCTAGAGTGGCTGCACCGCGCTGTCCATCTTCAAACAGGAGAACCTCATGGTCGTCGCCAACGCCAGTGACTCTCGGGTTGTTCTGGACACTGCATCCGACGACGGCGCCGCCACGCCGTCCAGCTCATCATCCACCTGAAACTCAACCTGTCACGTAAGTTGCTACTGACCGGCCATGAATTCTTGTGCGCTGGGACGACGGCCGTTGCTGACGTTATGTGAGTGTCCTCGAACAAGATGTATGTAGAAGAGTAGCATATCCGATGGTGCAACGGCTAGGTGTACTACCTCGCTGATGAGCCCGGAGTGCACTTCGTTTGGCAGCCCAGCTAAGAGTCATCAGTACTTGCCATGTCGTGCGCGTTCGACGACTACTATATCAAGGACTGTGGCGTCATCTTGGCGCCAGAGGTGACGCAGAGGAGGACCGACAGCAATGGCCACTTGACATCGTCGGGGCAGCTTTTGTGCTGATCTGCCTTTAATTCTCTTCGCAAACACATACACTTACCTCTTTTTAAGCAAGCGTGTATGGTGGTGCGTACTTGATGAATGACAATGTACGAGTGAACTTGTACCGGCAGGTGTGGCACGTGCTCTTTAATGATGATACCATACAAATCGTAGCATATATCGAAGTCTACATGATACTGATGGTTGCAATGTAGTAGTGAAACAACTAAATTAAAATAACAAAATTTATGTATGACCAGTAATACAAATGGATTATGAAATATTTTCTTATAACAATATAAAACATATTTTGTATATAAGTTATCATGTTATTATATGTTTCCGTGGCAAGGTACTCAACCAGTGAACAATGAACTGAGTTGCATTCTGCATGGCCCGTGTACTCTGTGATGCAGGTTCAAAGTGTGTGTTTATCACAGTTACAGCCCGTCGCCGACGGCTGCAGGCGTAAGCCGTGAGCCAATGGCTGAGGAAATCAGAGGGGAAGATGATAATGGTGTTGTTCCAGTTTACATTATTCTGCCCTACAGTCTCTCTTCAGTTTGGTGTTTTCCTTTCAGTGCAGACAGTGTTCACTTTGAGCCCATTTGATTAGATCCAGTAAATACACTTGTATACAGAGCATCATTGTTTCTGTTTCTGGAAAGACCAACGGGTTCGCTTCCACCATCATGTTAGCGTCACCAAGTAAGACACAATGAAGAAGATGTGTGGAGAAGAAGATAGGAGAGCGCAGGAAGTAGATAGAGTCACAGGAAGTCTAGCGTTTGTATTAAGCATGAAATCTGTACAACCAGCGTGTCCAGTATTTATACACGCTAACACCGTCTTTCAGATTCGTATACTTTGTATTGCGTGTGGCCTAACATATTGCCGCCCTCCTTCTGCGATCCTCCATCAGCATCAGACGTCTTGTATTTTTCAGTCCCAGCTACTGCTTCCTTCAGCAATGCCTCCACATGTGGCCCAACTAGCCTTGTCGCCTGACATTCCCCACCACTTGAAATGCGGCTTGTCCTTAAGTCGCTTAGAGAGTAGACAACGTTTGATGGTTCAACTTCAGCTTTCGAAGGTGAGCACCGATTACCCCATAGCTTAGGTGAGTGAGAGGCAAGAGCAGGACTGACGTTTGTCTTCAGGAGAAACTCAACAACTTTATCAGAACCCAATGTGAAGAAAACACATCGATCATTGGTGGCGCAACCTGTTGCTTCATTGAAAGGATCAGACCAAAGAAGATCACAGAGCAATCCAGTAATAGGCACATTTGTGGGTCGATTTAGGTTGAGTAGTTGCTCAAGCTTGTTTAATTCTGTACATAGACCGCCATGCATGCAGAGAATCTTTTCATCTAATGATCCAACAACAATTGAACCGTCACCAGTTGAAGAAAAGGCACCGAAAGTTCGTCCCACGCGGGAAAACTGATGCCCTTGAGTCCACTGCAATACTGGTGATTCAGTTGCGCTTGACAACTTCTTCAGCCTGTCACTGGCACAAATGTCAAGCCAAAGTATCCTACCGAAAACATCATTATGCAGCAAAAAATCCAAATAGGTGGTGGCCAAGGCGAAAGCCTGACTTGAACACCATCACTCAGGGCGTGTTTGGTAGCTGGCCTAAGCCACTACCACCGGCCACACTTTTCCTGTTGCAGTTGTGGCAGCCGATTCGGCCGCCGCAACTTAGGCATGGCGTAGCGCCACACATCACACACCAAACACGCCCAGTATCACAAACTGCCTAGGTGGTGGCTATGATTGCCTATGCTGCACTGCCTTCCTTCTGCAACTGCATGAGTGCGAGAAACCACTCTGTATGGGACTAACGCAATTCGTCAAACACCTGTTGGGCAAGGTGTTGATAACTTCATCCGCAGGCACTGGCTGTCTTTGTCCAACAGACATCACGTACACGAACACCTTCAGCTTCCCTACGGGTTCGTCGTCCAACATGCCCACCGTGTTGCCTCTCACGGAGCAGGTGCCAGTCGTAGTGTGCCCCGGTGGCAGCATGCTCGAAGAAGACCGGGATGCAGCCGACGACTATGACGTTGAACGTGACTCGATGGGATGGCGAGTCCCCGAGCAGGTTGTTGGACTTAGACGACGTGCTGTTGGTGGCGCACTTGGCGATAGAGAGCATATCCGGTAGGCAAAGGACGCCGGTGCTCTCATGCGTAAAATGCATCCAACCCATCCGTCCAATATCCAACGGTGTACCGGGTTTTTTTAATGAACAACACTAACATGGGAAGCGTGGAGGATTTATTTACAAAAATGTCATAATACATTAACACCGTTGGATACAGAACGGATGAGTTGGATGCATTTTGCGCATGGGAGCACCGACGTCCTTTGCCTACAGGATATGCTCTCTTAGCGATAACGGTGCCCTAGATGTTGGGCCTGAACGGCCAGGAGACGCGGGCCACGAACAGTCGGTCGTCGGGCGCAGGGGCCCTACTGGCGGCCTCGCGGGTGGATGCGAGGTGGGACGGCGCGGATCTGTCTCCGCCGTAGGAGCTGTCGGAACTGTAGCCGGCACCGGTGGCGATGAGCTCGCCAACGCGGTGGGTGTCGAGCAGTGTCTTGTCCTTGTCTGAGTGGGTGGTGTCGAACTCCGATTCGGAGAAGTGGACGGCGTCTGCGATGTCGGCGTAGGGGCCAACCGGTGAGGGCGAGATGAGCACTTGAGCCTCGTGGGGCTCTTGCGTCCGCGGACGCGCCCATTGCGACCATGCCCTCCTCGGTCGAGGGAGCCTGGGCGGCAAGGGAGGTGAGGAACTCTGACTCCGACTCCGATTCCATGTGCGACAAGGTGTCAAAGCTGGTGTGGGTCGTCTGCTTGTCGTTGAACAGCTCGCGGTCGGGGACGAAAATCCCAAACGCACCGAGCAGGTCGTCGTCATCGTAGGAAGGAGAAAGTGTCGCGGAGCGGGCGCGTGTGGTAACATGTCGTACGTTGGGGTCGCCGAATAGCCGAACACGCCGTCATCGTACTGCGGCACCGCAGCTGCTGAGGAGGTGGTTGTGGTGGTTTAATCGGCGAGGACCGTGGCCGATGAAGTCATCCCGTTGTACTCCAGTAGCACGAGCACCTTGGCGATCTCATCGCGGTATAGCTCGTCATCGACGGGAACGTCATCGTACGCCGGGACCGTTGAAGATTCGAACACGCTGTCGTCGTACCGTGACGCGATGGGGGAGGAAGCGGTGGTATAGGAGAAGGGTTCGGGGACCTGCTCGCCACCACTGCCAGCCAGTGCCGCGGTCAAGCGGAGCTCCACGTGTGCCATCGCCTCGAGAACCCGTTGCATTGCCACCTCCATCGTAGTTGACGCCAACCAGGAACTGGGGAAGGAGTGTCCAGGATGGAACCGAGTCTGATACTAGATGTTAACAACACTCATCTCACAAATTCAAACCAATGGCGAGAGGAACACTGTGTATATGTTTCTGGACAAATTCAGAGTAGCGGCTAATGGTAGAGAGAGGATCCGGGTACATGAGAGGAAGAAGATGAACAGTAAATGTGAAATAGAGGTTTCAATTCTTCAAATGATTTTCTTCGATGCCCCTTGGCCGGCATGTTTCCCCTTTTTATTAGTAGAGATGCCCCCCACTTGCCATCTATCCAGGTCCCACACGACAGTCTGCTGACATTAATGTCAGCATCCCTCAGCTGGGTGAGCACAAGGGAGAATGTTAGCACGTCAAGCAGTACCGAGGAAGCAGCGGGCCACGCGCCAAGAAAGTGGCGGGAAAATGTGAGACTGTTTGGGCAAGAAGGGGCTTTGTAAGCATGTGTGGGTCGTAGGCGTGTGTGGGCCAACACCGTGAAGGGGTGGTGGTGCGGCGACGGTGGATAGGCTGGCGGAGCGGGCGCGAGGTGGCGAAGATCTCCGGACTTGCGATACCATGTTGTCAAGGACTCGAGTCCCTGACTGGCCGGAACCCGACTACGTAGCTCGTAGCTGCCGTCCGTCACGCCGGTGAGGTTATGCTCCTCGACCGTCGGCTTAGTAGAGAGAGAAGGAGATTAGGAGTAATTTCTTGTTGTCCTTATTGTGCCTCCACACCTGCATATATATGGCATGTGGCCTTACAAATGGAGAAGGCTCTCCTTGATTGATTGGATCAATCCAATCAATCAGCAGCTAATCAGCTAGATAGTTTCCTTCCCAAGCCAATCAATCAACAACCAATCAGATAGATAGTTTATTTCCTAATCCTGCAGTTTCCTTATTAATCATGCGCCTGCCCTTCTTGTGCCCTAGATGTCTTCTCGGCCGCCCGTCGTACGTCGCGGGCTCTCATGCGCCTTGCGTATGTGCGGCCGCACATGACATCATGCAGGAGGAGTCTACTACAGTGATGTCTGCATCATTCCTGTCGTAGTACACGACACAAATCCGGGTGGTTTGAAGGCACAAACAATTAGTGTACCAGTAGGAGATGAGCTTGGAGACTATGCACATGCACGAGGAATTGAGATACTTGATAAACTGTGCTCAGAGAAAAAGAGAGTTCAAATGAGTGAGGCTACTCTAACTTCAAAGGCACACATATGGCATTGTTGCAAGAGATGGCGGACCATGGGCATCGATCAAATGCTGTATTTCTCCATGATATCTAGATTGACAAAAGCAGGCAGCGCATGATCGTACGACTCGACGAGATTCTACCAGCCGCAGAGCAACTCGTCGTCATGAAATGATCAGCAGCTTGGGGACAAGCTGCATTTCAAGTGGTGGGGAATGTCAGTAGACTGTCATGTGGGACCTAGATAGATGGCAAGTGGGAGCATCTCTGCCTACAAAAAGGGGAAACATGCAGGCCAAGGGGCATCGAAGAATCATTTGAAGAATTGAAACCTCTACTTCACATTTACTGTTCATCTTCTTCATCTCATTTCCTCTCATGTACTCGGCTCCTCTCTCTAGTACCATTAGCTGCTACTCTAAATTTGTCCAGAAATATATACATAGTGTTCCTCTCGCTATTGGTTTGAGTTCGTGAGACGAGTGTTGTTAACACATTGTTGAGCACCAAATTGAGCCTTGCGGACGGTCCGGCCCTGAGGCCGGACGGTCCGCGGTCCGGACAGTCCGCGCCTGTGGGCCGGACGGTCCGCGCATGCGCAGAACGGTTTAGGGTTCCGAGTTTTGTGCTCCGGTTGTTAGCTAAAATCATGGGATAAGCTCGGAATCAGTTGTGTAAAGGGTCCAGCCCCCCTCCTCTATAAATAGAGAGGTCTACGGCCGATTTGTAGGAATCATCAATCGAATCAATACAACTTCTATTTCGCATTTTATCCTAGGAGTAGTTCTAGTCTAGTTTAGGTTTAGTCTTCCAATCCCCAAATTCTTCGTCTCTCTTCGGCTCTACGTCGATTAGAGGAGTCTAGGTCGGCCAGCCCGAGCCTAGACACAACCTAGGATCTCTACTCCCCGACGGGGTCCCTCCCGGGAGCGAGATCCAGGCGCCGTCGGCGATCTTCCGCCGTCCCTGCGTACGCGCGGACCGTCCGGCCCCAGGGCGCGGACCGTCCGGCCGTCAGGCAGGAGCCCTAGCCGCGCACCAGGCCGCGGACCGTCCGGCCCCAGGCCGCGGACAGTCCGCCCTTGCGCAGAGAGCACCACCGCGCCTCGCACCAGGCCGCGGACCGTCCGCCCCTGTGCAGAAGGCACCGCCACGGTTCTTGTTGAGTGTTTGGCGCTCCAAAAAGGCGTCAACACACTTTTTGGCGACTCCGCTGGGGACAACACATCTAAACTCATCAGATCGGCCCTCAATGGCCGGTTCAAAGGATAGCTCTGATATTTCTCTAAGCAACATCATAGAGCCGACTTGGGAAACCTTGCCGGCTGACGAGCAGCTCCAGTTTGAGGAGCACAAGGAGCGGATGATCCAGGAGGCGAAAGCAAAGTTCTTGGCCAACTTCAAAGTGGACAGGAACAACAAGGTCGTCCGACATCGGGCGACGGATCCGGCTTCGCTCCAACCCACGCCAGATATCCCCAATGTAAGTAATACCAACGATCTGCAATCTCTTAGAAATTATGTAGAAGATCAGCGTGAACAAATGCAGAACATAATAGGGGGTATGCAAAGCGATCTTAAGAGACTAGTACGTGCATTTGACAAATCTAGTACCGCAAATTTTCCTTCGCACGAGGTTGAGTTAGGAGATAACGCACGTAACACATCGGCTACAGGTTGTCACGACCAGTCACAACCCCTTTATAGGATGCCGATGGACACATACCCTAAGCAATCGCAAATCGGCAGCAAACCAGCCGATCTGCACATGCCCGGACCGTCCGCACGTGAGCGCGGACCGTCCGGGCCAACAGCAGTCGGGCCTATTTTTAATGAGTTACCTAGATATGCGCCCGAGCCACCACATATGACACAGAACCCAAACTACCCAGCCGGACGGTCCGCATACAATGACGGACGGTCCGCATATGACCACGGACGGTCCGGGCACGTATCCGGACAGTCCGCGCATGAGTCTTTTGAGGAGAATTATTACATGAATCCTCGCCCGTCCCAGCAACACTTCCCATCACACTATGCAATGCACCAGCCTACTAATTCAGGATCCAAAGCCCAGGAAAGCTTTCCGGCCCTACCTAGAAGGCCGGAAAGAAACGATCAAACATATGAGCCATATAGAGCAAATGGAAATGCACCACGTAACTCAAACCAATGGGGGGAAAGACAACATGCTAGTATCCAGCCAACCCCACCTATGTTTGACCAGAGAGCCGGTGGTCTCGCACCGGCTGCCATTGATATAGTAAGGGAAGAAATAGCCGGGGCGTTCCGAGATAAGCTCGGAGTAAGCATGGTCCCTGGGGGGCAATCATATCGGAAACCTTATGACAGCCGATTTGATCACCACCCATACCCACAGGGAACCAGGATACCCGAATTCACAAAATTTTCGGGTGATCAAGGAAAGAACACACGTGAACACATAGGCCAATTTTTAGCACAATTAGGAGAGTTGGCCGACACAGAGGCATTTCGCGTACGTTTGTTTTCATTATCTTTAACAGGAACTGCGTTTGCATGGTACGCCACTTTACCTCCTAATTCCATTTCATCATGGGGGAATTTAGAACAAAAATTTCATGATCATTTTTTCTCCGGTGACTATGAATTGGATTTGGTAGATTTAGCGTCGTTGCGACAGACAAAAGATGAATCGGTTAATGATTACATCCGGAGATTCCGAGATACAAGAAACCGATGCTTTCAAATTCATTTAGCAGAGAAACAGCTAGTAGGATTAGCCTTTAACGGTCTACGATATTATTTAAAAGAGAGATTAGAAGGCATCCAATTTTTTACACTAGCACAGTTACACCAGAGGGCTTTGGCTTGCGAAAGCCGGAGCAAAGAAACTGCTAAGACAATGCGTCACAACGTACATATAGTAGAATACGACCAAAGTAGCTCAGATGACGAATCAACAGAAGTGTATGCTGCTGAAATGGTTTGGCCAAAACAGGCCAAATCTTCGGCTTGTTCCTCCTTGCAGCCGGTTCAAAAGAAACGGCAAGAGGAGGTTAAGTTTACATTTAATGTTGGTAAATGTGATAAAATATTTGACGAACTACTCAAAAATGGCAATATTAAAATAAATCACACTGTTCCATCCGCTGACGAGCTAAAACGTCGTGCATACTGCAAGTGGCATAACTCATTTTCTCATGCCACTAATGATTGTAATGTATTCCGACGACAGATTCAATCGGCCATTAATGAGGGACGATTGAAATTTCAGGAAATGCAGGTGGATACAGAGCCATTTCCAATGAACGTGATCGACTTCGAGGGCAAGAAAGTCCTGGTTCGGCCAAACACGGCCGATAAAGGCAAAGGCAAAGAGGCAATCATCGGCAATTCTAAAAAGGCCGATGAGGATCATAAAGTTTCTTGCAGGAAAGTGGTAGCCGAGAAGACTCCCGATGGAGGGGAGACCTTAAAGGTGACCATCACAACCTCCAGTACTGGGGGGCAAGCGCAGACAGGGAGACAGATACAGGAACCCGTGCTGCGTATCCCGGACGGTCCGGCACGTAGGCGCGGACGGTCCGGGACCCCACCGGACGGTCCGGAGAGCTCTGGCGGACGGTCCGGCCATGCTCAGAACTCGCAGCGACCACGTACCTTCAAACCACGACGACCAGAGATAGGTACGTGGAAAACAAATACATTTAAAGCAGCTGGTCGGCTGATCAAGCCTGGCCCGACTTTCGATCAATTGTTGTCTAAATATGTGAAAAAGAAGGTCGGCCCCAGTGACCGGCCACCGAAGCGACCCCGCTCACCCATTCATGAGCAACGTCAGGTCAGGCCGATTGGACCACCTCACCAATCGAAAGAAATGAAAGGTCCTATTGTACAATTGAGACCCAACATGCCGACATGGACCCCTCCACCTCCTTATCCGTCTATGCCATATCCATACACATACTTACCTCCACCATATGTCCCAAATCAAATGTGGGGCATGCCACCATATCCATTTGGGATGCCACAGTACCCCGCCTGGGGGGCACCCCAAACATCCGTTTTTGATAGGTTGGCACCGCCAGTGCAAGACCGATTGAGCACCGCTGAATCCGGTCACCAGGCACAGGCCCAACAAGGTTGCCGGACTACTCGGCCTCCTAGGCCGACCAATCCGGCAGGGGGGCATATGCCTGTGGCAATTCAAAGAACAACAAAAAAGGACACCATCAAAATAGGCACTGCGGATGTTGTCATACAGGGAGACAATAAAGGGCCGATGATTTTCGGCGAATCGGCCAACACAACCGAAAAGGATACGGCTACCATCAAAACAGCCGATCCAAAATACTCCATGCCTCGATGGTGCCCAGCGGAATTGACACGATCCCAAAAGAGAAAATTACAGCGCCTAAGAGCAAAAGAGAGCCAGGAGAAGGAGGCGGAAAAGACATTTAATGACACACATCCACTATACCCGCCACCACAAAAGAAATGGAGACCGAAGGCCGTTGAGAAAAAACAAACGGCCACAGAAATAGAAAGTCAACCTGCACCAGGCGCGGACCGTCCGGCCCCCGCGTGCGGACCGTCCGCCGTTCACCAGGAAGGCTCTGGACAACCTGCACCAGGCGCGGACCGTCCGGCCCCCGCATGCGGACCGTCCGCCGTTCATCAGGAAGCCCCCAACAACACGACAACATCAATGGAAGAGGACGACCTGCTAGGAGAAGACCTGGTCGACTACGAGGCTTCACCAGAACGCCCAGGTATGGATGTAAATATTATTACATTTTCTTCTGATTGTACTATCATTAGCGATGATGAACCTGTTGCTGCCCAGTTTGATTTTGGTCCTAAAGAAGCCGCCTTTACTAAACCAAAGGAATCGGTAAATCATTTAAAGCCGCTCTTCGTGCGCGGTCACATTGATGGAATACCGATTGCTAAGATGTTGGTGGATGGAGGGGCGGCTGTAAATCTAATGCCTTATTCATTATACAGAAAATTAGGTAAACAAGATGACGAACTTGTCAAAACCAACATGACCCTCAGTGGTGTTGGGGATAGTTCGATTAAAGCCAGGGGAGTCACGTCCGTTGAATTAACCATCGGGACTAAGACCCTTGCTGCTGCATTCTTCGTCGCTGATGTAGAAGGGAATTACAGTTTAATTCTAGGCAGAGATTGGATTCATGCCAATCAATGTATACCTTCTACATTACATCAAATGCTAATACAATGGGTAGGCAATGAGGTAGAACAAGTACATGCTGATGTATCGGCCTGCATCGCTGTAGCCGATGCCCCTGTACTCTGGACTTATGAGACTGCTACATGTCTCACAGGAGTAGATTTTTCTGATTATCAGTTCATAAGTATAGATAAGAAAGGTTTCGTTCCTGTAATGCTAGAGCCGATGGAGAATCGGCTAAATCCTAAATAAAGTTTAAATGATGAATACACACAAAGTTCATAAGTCGTTGATCACGGACAATTCGGCTCTCAAAGCCGGATGGTCTGGTCTTTCACAAAACAGTTCGGACTTTAAGACCGAACATCTATCACAGCGAAAAGACAGTATTACGGATGATCCGGTCCCCGAGACCGGAGAGTCCGCCATCACACAAAGATCATCTGATTCCTCTGTGGGGGACATGATAGAGGAATTCAGAGATCTTGATAAACTAGGACAGGGGTTTACATCGGCTGATCCTTTGGAGGAGATTGACATAGGAAATGGTAAGACTCCAAGGCCGACTTTTGTAAACAAGACCCTGGAGACCGATTCTAGAAATGAGATGATCGGTCTATTGAAGGAATATTCAGATTGTTTTGCTTGGAATTACACTGAAATGCCTGGACTGAGCCGAGAGATTGTCGAACATCGGCTGCCCATTAAGTCTGGTTTCAGACCCTTCAAGCAGAAAGCTAGAACATTTCGTCCAGATCTTCTCCCACGAATCAAGGACGAAATCCACCGGCTGTTAGAAGCTAATTTTATTAGACCTTGCAGATACGCAGAGTGGGTCTCCAATATTGTGCCGGTGGAGAAGAAGGAGTCAGGTAAGCTTAGAGTATGCATTGATTTTCGTAATTTAAATAAAGCAACTCCTAAAGATGAATACCCCATGCCCATAGCCGACACATTAATCAATAATGCATCAGGAAATAGAATTATTAGCTTCCTTGATGGTAATGCCGGATATAATCAGATTTTCATGGCCGAAGAAGATGCGTCTAAAACGGCCTTTATATGTCCAGGCTTCATTGGTTTATTTGAATGGGTTGTCATGACATTCGGTCTTAAAAATGCTGGTGCTACTTATCAGAGGGCTATGAATCTGATCTTCCATGAGTTGTTAGGAAACACTGTGGAAGTCTACATTGATGATATTGTAGTCAAATCGGCTAAGTTTAGTTCTCATATAGCTGATTTGCGCAAAGCCTTTGATAAGATGCGTCGGTATGGTTTAAAAATGAACCCACGTAAATGTGCTTTTGGAGTGTCGGCTGGTAAGTTTTTAGGATTTGTCATCCATGAACATGGTATAGAAATAGACCCTGACCGAATCAAGTCTATTCGGAATGTGGGGCCTCCGACTTGTAAGGTCGAAGTGCAGAGGTTTCTCGGCAAGGTGAATTATTTACGAAGGTTTATTTCTAACCTAGCCGGGAAGATTGATGCCTTCACCCCTATCCTTCGGCTTAAGAATGATGCCGAATTCACTTGGGGGGCAGAGCAGCAGGAAGCATTTGATCTCATTAAAAAATACTTGTCTTCGGCTCCCGTGTTAAAAGCACCACAAGTAGGAGCGCCATTCAGATTATACATTGCAGTTGAAGACAAGGTTATTGGGGCTGTTCTGACACAAGAAACTGAGGGGAAGGAGCATGTGGTGACATATCTAAGCCGAAGGTTGGTGGATGCCGAAACAAGGTACACTTTTATTGAAAAGTTATGTTTATGCTTGTTTTATGCATGCACCAAATGTAGATGTTATTTACTGTCTAGTCATTGCACTGTTTCTGGTCAAGCCGATGTAATCAAATACATGTTGCATAACCCAATTATGAGTGGTAGAATTGGTAAGTGGGCTTATGCACTCATAGAATATGACTTGGCCTATGAACCATTGAAATCTATGAAAGGCCAAGTCGTAGCGGATTTTATTGTAGAACATCGGGTTAATGATATTCATGAACTAGACATGTCATACCTCATTATTACTCCTTGGACTTTATATTTTGATGGATCGGTTTGCAATGAAGGGCAAGGAATTGGCATTGTGCTTGTTTCACCAAGAAATGTCTCCTTTGACTTCTCTAGCCGATTGAAAACTTATTGCACTAATAATCAAGCTGAATATGAGGCCCTCCTATTCGGTTTAGAACTTTTAAGTAGTATGGGAGTAAAACATGTGAAGGTATTTGGCGATTCTCAACTGGTTGTCCAACAAGTGTTAGAAGAATATCAATGTCTTGATGGTACTCTAAATAGTTATCTTGAGAAATGTTGGAGCATAATCCATTCTTTTGACGAATTCAGTATTCGGCATATCTCTAGAGTTGAGAATCATAGAGCTAACGATTTGGCACAAGATGCATCAGGTTATCGGATAAAGAAAGAGAAATTTCACAAAACCGAAAATCTGATAACCAGTGCAGAGCCAAATTCCCAGGTCGCGGACCGTCCGCGTGATGACGCCGGACCATCCGAGGTTATCAGAAATGTTCTCTTGATCGATTCGGCTAACAATGAAGCCGATGCAAGTGATTGGAGGACACCTATACTTAATTATTTGCAAAATCCCAATATCAGGACAGATAAGAACATTCAGCGAACAGCTTTCAAGTATGTTTTGATGAGTGATGAACTTTACCGCCGAACGGTTAATGATGTCCTGCTTAAGTGCTTGGGCCCAGATGATGCTATATTAGCTATGGCCGAAGTACATGAAGGAATTTGTGGTACCCATCAATCGGCTCCAAAGATGAAGTGGTTGTTGCGAAGGTCTGGCTTTTATTGGCCTAATATGATAGCTGATTGTTTTAAGTACTACAAGGGTTGCCAAGTGTGTCAAAAATTCGGCGACCTACAGTTGGTCCCTGCAGCCGAATTACATCCTATCATCAAGCCTTGGCCGTTCAGAGGATGGGGATTAGACTTTATTGGAGAAATTCATCCTTCATCATCAAAGGGGCATCGGTTCGTGTTAGTTGCCACTGACTACTTTACCAAATGGACTGAAGCCGTTGCTCTGAAGAACATGACACACAAGGAGGTAATTGAGTTCATAACTGAGCATATTATTCATAGATTCGGCATTCCCCAGACCTTGACTACAGATCAAGGGACTTCTTTTATGTCAAAGGAGGTACGTGAATTTGCTGAATTATATAGAATTAAGTTGCTTAATTCATCTCCATACTACGCTCAGGCCAATGGACAGGCCGAGTCTAGTAATAGGACATTGATCAACTTGATAAAAAAGAAGATATCTGATAATCCTAAGCATTGGCATAAGATTTTGTCCGAAGCTTTATGGGCTCATAGAATATCTAGGCATCGTGCTACTAAAGTATCTCCTTTTGAGCTTGTCTATGGGCAGGAAGCAGTGTTGCCTGTGGAAATAAGTCTGAATGCTGTCAGGTTCGCCAGACAAAATGATCTAACTGTTACTGATTATTATAATTCAATGATGGATAATATTGATGAGGTGACCGACAAGAGGATGATAGCTTTGGGAGCAATAGAGAAAGACAAGATCATGGTAGCCAGGGCCTACAACAAGAAAGTCAAAACAAAATCATTTCAAGTAGGGGACCTGGTGTGGAAGACCATTCTGCCTCTAAGGAATAAGGACCGGAAGTTCGGAAAATGGTCGCCAAGCTGGGAGGGTCCTTATAAAGTAAAACAGGTGATGTCTGGCAACGCCTATTTGCTACAAACATTACAAGGCAAGGATTTGCCTAAGGCTTTGAATGGGCGTTTCCTCAAGCAGTACCATCCTAGTATGTGGCAAGATGCCTAAGAAAACCGATGTGCTCACATCGAGTTAGTTGCTTTTGGTTTGCTCAGCTCCACCAAAAGGCAGGGGGGCATATGTTGAGCACCAAATTGAGCCTTGCGGATGGTCCGGCCCTGAGGCCGGACGGTCCGCGGTCCGGACAGTCCGCGCCTGTGGGCCGGACGGTCCGCGCATGCGCAGAACGGTTTAGGGTTCCGAGTTTTGTGCTCCGGTTGTTAGCTAAAATCATGGGATAAGCTCGGAATCAGTTGTGTAAAGGGTCCAGCCCCCCTCCTCTATAAATAGAGAGGTCTACGGCCGATTTGTAGGAATCATCAATCGAATCAATACAACTTCTATTTCGCATTTTATCCTAGGAGTAGTTCTAGTCTAGTTTAGGTTTAGTCTTCCAATCCCCAAATTCTTCGTCTCTCTTCGGCTCTACGTCGATTAGAGGAGTCTAGGTCGGCCAGCCCGAGCCTAGACACAACCTAGGATCTCTACTCCCCGACGGGGTCCCTCCCGGGAGCGAGATCCAGGCGCCGTCGGCGATCTTCCGCCGTCCCTGCGTACGCGCGGACCGTCCGGCCCCAGGGCGCGGACCGTCCGGCCGTCAGGCAGGAGCCCTAGCCGCGCACCAGGCCGCGGACCGTCCGGCCCCAGGCCGCGGACAGTCCGCCCTTGCGCAGAGAGCACCACCGCGCCTCGCACCAGGCCGCGGACCGTCCGGCCCCAGGCCGCGGACAGTCCGCCCTTGCGCAGAGAGCACCACCGCGCCTCGCACCAGGCCGCGGACCGTCCGGCCCCTGCGCGCGGACCGTCCGCCCCTGTGCAGAAGGCACCGCCACGGTTCTTATTGAGTGTTTGGCGCTCCAAAAAGGCGTCAACACACATCTTCACCATTAACATCGTCGTTGTCATCACCATCATCGTAATATAATATCCTTGCTTGAGGATCTGCACAAGCGCACCGCGTGCAGCCAAGTTAAGTACCACCCCGCCGCATCCATTGAAGTGTGGGGGTTCGTTTTAAACGCTGCCTGCCCCCACCGCCATGAAGAGACAGGCCTTGGCCCTCGCAGCTCGTCCTGCCGCCATGGCCATGGAGATCCCTGTCCTGTGCCAGTGCCAGATCCTGTCTACTGTTCATTGGCTGGCTGGCCGGCCGGCCGGCCCTACCTCACTCCCAGTTATTGCACGCTACGGAATCTGGACCGAAGAGTGTGAGATCATGAACAAGGACCAGCGACCATGCGCACGGCAGCGGCGTTCAGTAACAGAACGGCAGCATGAGCAAGAACGGCCCTATTGACTGGAGTGTTAGTACGTAGTACTGTGCCATGAATCTTTTTACCTGACCTTGTAGCTTTTCTCCAAAAGAGAGAGAGAGAGAGTTGGAGTATGTTGCGTGTGTGATGGGAGCGTGTACAGTACAGAGGAGAAAAATCTCCAACGCACGGCTCAGCGTCTCTCTTGCCCTGTGCATCTTGTCTGCTTGCCTTGCAAAATGCAGACTCCAGAGTCGTCCAGAGGGCTGTTACTGCACACACAGCGGCCTTCCCCTCTGTGCCGCTAATCCAATCCGTTGCATTCTCTCTCAAAACTATTATTGTCTCTCCTTTGGATTCTGGTATTCCCCCAATCATTGTTTTTTTTGTTTTGTCTCATATGTAGATCTCAGAGCATCGGATCCTTTAGGCCTTTGGTTTCTCTAGTCACTAGACTAAATTTTAGTGACTAAAGTTTAGTCGTTAAAGTACCCCGTTTGGTTCCAGTGACTAAACCGAACTAAAAAACATTAATTGCTGTGAATAATGACTGTTTTACCCCTATTAATTAATGGATGTTTGCTATAAGAAGAAAATGGAGAGGCCAAATAAGGTAAAAATACTACTTTAGGCCCTTTTAGTCACTCCCTTGGTAACTAAAGAATTAAAGTTTAGTCACCCCTACTTTAACCATCATGTTTGCTTCTTTAGGGACTAAAAGTGACTAAACTTTAGTCACTAAACTTTAGTCACCCCAAACCAAACATGGCCTTAGTTACGTGACTTGCTCTTACGAGCTCAAATTATTAGAATAATAATTAGCCGGGCCAGCGGCTATGCTTAGCCATACATACATTCCTCTTATCTGTTGCAGCATGCATATCGTGTGTGAACTGAATAAAAACGATCGCCCTCTACTCGTCTTTACAGTGCACACGAACTGTTGTGTGCGTTTGTGAAAAAAACATGTTGACCGTGCTAGCATGCATCTGCATCATTAGTAACAGTGACATGGCATCAATCGGAAGTGCAAAAGTCTGGGATCTCACATGAGTCCTAAATTTTTATTTCCTTTCAGTACCACTAGCTACTGTACTCTCTTCTCATGCAAATGCGCGCAAGGACAAGATGGGGCAAGGCAAAAACACGCATCACTCCAAAGTACAAATGGGTTATTCGCTTTGGATTAGACGCGACTTGTGATCTAGCTAGCTTAACTAGAATGTCATATGCTAGGGTCTCCCTGTCCCTACTATGCTAGTTATATGATCTATGGTCACCACAAGCTATACCAGCAGCAGTGGACGATGATGCGATCGTTTCCCTTCTTCCTTGTCTGTTTGTTTCTCTGCTCATGGGCCGGGTCGGCATGGGCCCGCCCGATAAAAATAAAAAAAAAGTGGCGCGTTGGTTTCAGCAGCCCAGTCCAGCCAGTGGAGTTGACCAACGGTGATTAGTGAGCAAAAGATGGAATCATAATCACCCTACGACCGCTAACCAACGGTGATCAGTGAGCACTATAATATACTAGCTCTACAAGACGATCAGGGAGCAGCGTGGTGTATTTGAATTTAAATTTCGAGGTAAAAATTAAAAAAAAAGAACAGGTCGCCGGACGCCAACTAGCGTTGGTCTGGTCCCCCACCGCCGGTTACTGCTGTCGGTTCCCACCGGATCCTCGTTAAAAGAAGCGTAATAACAATGGCAGAGATTAGAAGGGAAGGTCCCGGACATGGAACGGCTATCTATCTATCTGTCTATCTGTGCACGAGAAACAATTTTTTTAAGAGAAAAGCACCATCAGCACAAAAGCAAAGGCCACACTTTGCTTGGAGCTTGGAGCGATGCTAGGAGTGGGATGGGGAGTAGGAGCAGTAGTAGTATTAACCTAAACCACCGCCTTGATTCTTGTGACAGGGGCAGGAGATGATTGGCTGCAACGGGAAAGGGGAGCACAGGATACCATCGCCACTGATTTCTTAATCATTCTTCATTCATCATCAGCGGCAGCAGATTGTCAAGAAGAAGAAAAAAAGTACTAACTACCAATAATAATGATAGAGAGAAATAACAGACGATTTACATAGTGTTTTCCTCCCCGTCCCAAAATTAAATTCTGATTTGTGCTTAAGATCCGTTAGGTTCGGCTTGCTATACTTTATCTAACTCTTTTTATCTAAAGTTAGTTATTTAATTCGAACAACTAATCTTAGATAAAATATAGCGCAGTCAGCCGCGGCGAGCCAAACAAAGCCTTAATCAAACACCTCCCGCTGGCTGCCGCAAAGTGCGGCCAAAATTCGGTAAAATTCAAACAACCAAGCACCGGCCAAGAGGGAAGAGTGACCAAGCAAGCCAAAAAAAAAAAAAAATGTACAGAGGGAGAGAAACGGGTGGGGATGACGACCATGGTCAAGCGGCCAGCGGTGTGGGGTCACGAGCTCCAGCCCCCTCCTCCTCCTCCTCGCGGGCCCACCACCCCGTCCGCCCCGGGACAATAAACCCCCTAACGACGCCCCCGACTCCATCTCCTCACTGACACCGAGCCCCAACCCACTGTCCCACCTGTCATCCAGTCTCCCGCCGCAGCCGCAACGGAGCTCTACAGAAACCCCAGCCAGGAAAGACCAAGCTACCCCCACGGCCCGCACGGATCAACGCGGGTGTGCCACGCCGCGGCCCGCGGGCACGCCGCACGAGGTTTCTCCCACCGTCCCGCCAGGCGCCAGCCAGCTCGAGCGCCGCACGCCATCGTTTCCGTTTCCACCCCCAGGCCGTGCCAGGTATTTACGGCCCGCTACCACTCCCCGCTCCTCCTGCTCTGCTCTGCTCATCGCTCCTCTTCCTCCTCCCCCGCGAGCGTGTCTCGTGCCCTATTAATGCGGTGGCGGTGACAGGGAGTCGCGTCGAGTCGGGCGCGGCGCGGCGCGGGCGTTGGGACGGCGACGAGACGAGACACCGCCCGTGAGGAGGAGTGCAGGACCAGGCAGCGCCAGCGGCTCCGGGCTCGGCTCTTGCGTGCGCCGCTCGTCGTGAAGGTTCTGCAGCCACTCTTACCCGCACGCCAACTCTCGATCCATCTCGTAGCGATGTGCTGCTTGGGTTTTTTTTGTTGTTGTTCCTTTGTTCTCGGCTGGAATCTTGCTTCGTGGTTCTGTCTTCTCAGGTTGGCCTCGCCCCGGTCGCCGGGTTTTTTTCTTCTTCCTATTTTCCTCCCCAAAACCTTCCCGCGCGACAACGATTGTGGAATGCGGAGCGAAATTCTCCCTCCTGATTTTGGTTGCCAGGTTTTTTTCCCCACCGCACTCGTGGATGCATTTCGCGCCTGCATCTCCGTCTTGTTCCTCCCAGGGCCCAGGCGGGTTTTTTTTTGGGTGTAGTCGTGTAGAATAAAGCAAGGCGCGGGATTCTCGTCTCTTTGCCGTTCGGTTTCCTCGTGATGAGGCCGTTCGCATGGCAATGCTGCTTGCTTGGGGAGGATGGTAAAGCAGATTCCTTTCTTGCGATTTTCTTTCCCAGTCTGCATTTCGGTGCCCTGTTCACTGGCCGCGGGGAGAAATGATTGTTTGTTGCATCAACCGTGTGTGTTCACCGCGCAATGCCTTTTTTTTGTTTCCGTGATAGTCTTCTTTCTTCCATTCCATGACACGCTGGTTTGTGGTTGCATCGCAGGATTCGTCGGTGGAGGTAGCAGGAGTCCGCAGCAACAAGATGATTGATGGCAGGCGGCATTCGGTGGACATCCCCGTCTCGAGGGCCCTGTTGGCCATCATGCGGTCCAGATCCCTGAGGGACCCGGACACCAACTCACTGGCCAAGTTCTCCGCCAAGAAAACCATCTGGGAGGGCAGCTCCCTCGACGAGGACGAACTGGAGGGGGCGAACAACAAGAATGCCTACGGCAGGCACAGCTTCAGCTACAACGCGTACGATCACCTCCAGCGGAGGAGGGAGGAGTTCGGGGACGGCCTCAGGTCTGGCCGGCTCGCCGACTCGCCCATCAACATCATCAAGGCCAATGCCATGGCCAAGGCGGCGCTCCACAACCAGAGCTGTTGCTCGGCCATTTCCGGGATGTCGAGGAGCACAAAGGACAGGGCCTTTGGCTTGGTGGGTGATGGGGAGGAGATTGGCCGGAGGGAGGCCAGCACGTTCCAGGAGAGCTCCAGGAGTTTGCTTCAGAAGTACCGGCCCAGATCTTTCTCGGAGCTTGTTGGGCATGGTGTTATTGCTCAGTCTCTTTCGGGTGCCGTTTTGAAAGGAAAGCTTGCTCCTATCTACCTCTTCCATGGTCCGCACGGCGTGGGCAAGACGTCCACGGCTAGAACGTTTGCAGCAGCGCTGAATTGCCGTTCCCCAGGTGAGAACCAGCCATGTGGACGCTGTGACGAGTGCATGCCCATATTCTCGGGAAGCAGCAGCAGTGTGGTAGAGATTGATGCTTCCAAACTTGATTGCAAGTCTAGGGTCGCGGCCTTGCTCAGGAATGCCTGTGAAGTCCTTGCCTCTTCACACTTCAAGGTTCTGATCGTTGATGATTGCCAGCACATGGACAAGGAGGGATGGTACTCTATCTACAATAGCCTTGAAGGGATTCCTGAGAGCACAATCTTTGTTATGATCACATCTGATATTGAAAAGCTACCAAGCAATTCCATAGGGTGGTGCCAGAGCTACAGGTTTTGCAAGATAGATGACGCAGAGATTGCCCGCAGGTTGATCAAGATTTGTACCAAAGAAGGGATGGAATTCGAAGCGGAGGCATTGGACCTTCTTGCTCGCAAGGCTAACGGTTCCATTCGAGATGCAATTCAAATGCTTGACCAGCTAACTCTACTTGGAAAGAGAATCAGCAAATCAGTGACACATGAGCTGGTAGGTGGATGTTGATTACTTTGGTTTTGTTTCCTGAAAAGGAGTCACGACAATCTACGATTTTAACCCTTTTCTTTTAGAAACGGTCAATTTGTCGGCACCTGAACTTTGTTTTCATTCCCTTTTTGTTACCACAATCTACAGTTTTAGCCGTTTTCCATTGGAAACCGTCAATTTGTCGGCATCTGAACTTCCCTTATTTTTCCTTTCCCCAGATAGGTGATGTGTCAGACGAGGAATTGCTTGATCTTCTCAATCTGGCCATGTCATCAGACGCTGCTACAATCGTGAGGAGGGCCAGGGAGCTTTTGAGCTCAAAAGTCGACCCTTTGCAGTTATTAGCTCAGCTTGCAAATCATATCATGGATATTTTAGCTGGGAAGCACCCGTCAGATTCTTCAGAAGTTAGAAGAGTTACCGGCAAACATACATGTATGCTTTCTTCCTTCCTAATCTTGAAAATTATGCATCTACATATTAAATAGCCGCAAGTGTTTTGTGCAGTTGTTGATAAGCTTTGGTGAAGTGTAAGATAGAGTATCATTTCTACTGAATACACTTGCTGAACATAAGATTAGGGTTTTTTATTTATGAGTTAGCCACATAATACTGTTTAATACCCCATCCATCCTATAATACAATGTTTACAGTTTCTGTCTCTCTCTTTCTATCAATTTTGCAGCTGCTGATGTGGATGTACACAAACTTAGGAATGCACTGGAAATACTCTCTGAAACTGAAAAGCAATTGAAGACCACAAAAAACCAGTCTACATGGCTCACTGCTGCACTGTTACAGTTTAATATGAGAGAACCCTACTGTCTAGATGATACTGCGGTTTCAAGCATGTTTACTGAAAGTCATACAGGTAATTAATATTATCTGTTCCTGAATGTTGAAATATTTGAGAGCAAGAAGCACTGTGAAGTGGAACTAATGTCAATGTCACTTCATCAGTATGTCTGTTTACTGATAAGGAGGTGTACTTTGTGCAGATGATGGGACTGCAGCACTGAAAGATGAAAGCTTAGACACGAGTTCCCATCTTTGTTCCCAGAACAAAATCAGTTCTCTAGACATGAATCTGGGAGATCCAGATGTACTGGAGACGATATGGATGAAAGCTCTTGAAAACTGCTCGTCCCCTCCACTCCAAAATCTACTACTCAAGGATGGAAAGCTGTCATCTCTGTACACAACCCAAGGTAATTTGCTCTGTGTGTGTGGGACATCTTTCTTCTGTTTTACTGGGAGACAGATCCGTTTGTCACTGAACAGTCGTGTCCCTGCTTCCTGTAGCTGTTGTTTGCTGTGGTCCACCTTAACACACCTTTCCAGACAGCTGGTCATTGCTATATTTCAGAAAGCACATGTTTGTCTGGACATATGCATGATATAGCAATAGGCATACTTGTTGATAAGCTACGCTAGTGGTGTTGTCTTCCTAATGGGGGTGCATCTTGCATTGCTAGGCATCAAATATTGCCTCTGCCAGTTTGGACTGCATGCATTCGGTTAGCATCACTGTGTTCCTGACTGTGGATATTCTACACAAGTCAGGTCTCATTCTTTTTTGGCTCTGAATTGTAGGTGTGGCGGTTGCTGAGCTACAGTTCTGCCATCCTGAGGTTGTCCCAACGTCAAAGAGCTTCTGGAAGCCACTATGTGCATCTCTGCAGAATCTGCTGAGGTGCAGCGTCGACATCCGAATCAACCTATCTCCTATCTCCGGCAACAGGGCGGGATCCAAGGACTCGTCCGTCAGCCTTGTCATGGAGTCAAGAGAAGAAGACCGCGAGGCACAGGACCCAGCCACCTCAAACTGCAGAACCGTGGTGTCATCCGGGAGCGACTGCCCTTCCCCACCCTTGGGGCAGGCCAAGGAGAGATCGTCCCACATCCTGGGGTGCCTCCATGGCGGCGCGGGTGGCGACGCCGTGGACACCGAGCCAAGGATCCTGAGCTACCAGAAGATCTCTGTTGTCCCTGCAGCGTCCACCCCAGGAAACACTCCCCTGAAAGCCGCCGCCGCCTCTGCTGGAGAGGCGTCAAAGGTTGATGATGGCGGGGTTCGTCCTGGCTGCTGCTCGCACATTTTACCCTGTGGTGCTTGCGCTCCCCGTCAGAAGCCCCAGACGCGGGAGAAACGCCGTGCCAAGCTGTTCAGCTGCTGCTTCTGCAAGATCGGACCGGACTGCAAGGCGAAGGGGGAAGCAGGGTAGTTTGCAGCAGGTTAGGGACAGAGCAACCCTCTGCTGTTAGTTCAAGCTGGAGATGGGGGCAGTAGTTCAGACTGTCAAGCGTGACCACCTGTTTACTGTAGCTCGCCTCCGATGGGGTGGTCAAAGACAGTTACATGTGCATCGGTCGCTAACATAAAGGTTATTTTGTAGTCGGATGCTTAAATTTTCTTGGTAGCATACCATATTTATAATTGTATGTTTGATGGCGCGCGTTAGTTTTACCGAAAGCTTAAATGGACAGTTCTCGCTATTTAAGGATAATTTGAGAACTTCAAATCCCCTCTGAGATTATTAGAGGGGTTGAGGAGGAAATGAATGAATTCATCTCTCAATCCCGGAGCGTGTTTATGTTTGTGTTTGCTTCGGGGATAGGAAGATAAGATACCATTTTGTTTGTTGATAGGTCTAGAGACAATGGGGATGGTCGAATGGAACCATCCTCAGGAGATGAGAGAATATCTTCTAAGATGTTAATCTTAAGCGTCCTCAATCTAGAGAGTATCTTTTAAGATAGTGATCTTAAGCGTGCCTAATGCAATGTAGTGTATGGTTCTGAAGCGAGGTGGAAGTATAGCGGTTTTAGGAGTATTTGGTTGAGAGGAGTATGAGCTCTAGAATATTTCCCTAATATATTTGAATTGCATCGCTTCACTTTTTCCCTTGCGAGTGTTTCCGTTTGAAGTCTCTTTCTCAGAATCATTACGAGAGCACTAGTGGTGAGTCTCAACCCTTGAACCAAACATATACCTACACTATTGAACCAAACAAAAACAACACAACTCCATTCTATCTTTTAAACATGGAACAAGAGTCATTTCATTCTTAGAAATTGGAACCAAGGCATTATGTCTAACTAGGCTCCAAAACCAAACACTACCCAAATGTAGGAGCTTATCTCCTGCCAATGTTGTTCTATCGTGTTGGCATGTGTTTTTTTCCTTCTGCTTGGACACTCCTCTCTTAGCTTGGTGGCCACACTCTACTTGCCATAGAGAAGACGACCTGGCGGTCACGCTCTTCAGCTTGACATAGAACGAGATATTAGAGGAGCGTTGGAGCAAACAAGGAGTGCTACCACCAAAGAAGCGGCTCGATAGCTATGTTATGCTTGACCTCAAAAGGAAAGGTGGTACGAGAGAGGGTGGACGACCTTTGACACGTGCGACTAGTCTTGGCTCATGGTAGTGCGACCTCTCTTAGCCCAACCCTATCGGACAGGGTGGACAAGCCAACATGGGCTAGGGCGAGCGACGACAACAGAATGGGGCAACATAGGCTAGGGTCAAGGTGGTGGCGAATAGGACTTCCATGGTTGGGGTCGGGGCTACGAACCGCTGATTGTGTGGAAAAAGTGAGAAGAACAAGGTAATTGAGGATAACACGCAGGTGTCACCTAACAGATGTTTAATGGATCACAAACAGTGATATATTCTCTTCATCCACATTCCTCAAACCAAACACAGAACATGGACATTATTATCCCCTCAACCAAACACAAAAGATAGAACCATCCCATCCTTGCTAACCCATACCTCATTCTAGAATCGAATAGACCTAGCTTAAATCGAGATCCCCAAAAATGGTAATAAATTTGATGTCTCACATAACCAAAACCAAAAAGGAAATAAGTATTATATAGTTGGAAGGAAGGAAGAAGTAAGAAGCGAGATCTGATAGTTACCTCTTCTTCTCTGATGTTCTCCGCCTTATTTAAGGTCCTCCGACAAATAAGTAAGATAGAATTGGAATGAAGGAGAAAGTAAGAAGCCAAATCTGATGGTTACCTCTTCTTAAGCGATCTCCTCAACCTATAAGGACGTATGACAAACTCTTGTTTTGGGTTAGGGTTTGAAGTTTTCATGTCAAGGAGAGGGATTTGTGGCCACATGTTTGGAAGAGGAGGCATTAGAGAGCCGCCAGACCAATGATGGTAGTGGTTGGAGGGACGATGGGCAAGGTAGTGAGGTAACATTTGGTTCAATAGATCGAACAATAGGGTTGAGGGACCTAGCTTTCTTCCTTTAATTGGGATTAGGGGATAATGGGGATAGAGTTGAGGGTGCGCAACAAGGACAACGGGGTCAACAATTCCTCGTTCGATTGGGATTAGGGGAGACTAGAGGTAGAACATGGACATTATTATCCCCTCAACTAAACACAAAAGATAGAAACATTCTAACCCCGCTAACCCCACATCCCACCCCCAAAAACTAAGATGGATCAAACCCATACCTCTTTCTAGAATCAAATAGACCTAGCTTAAATCGAGAGCCCAAAAATGGAAATAAATTTGATGTCTCACTCAACCAAAACCAAAAAAGAAATAAGTACAATAGAGTTGGAAGGAAGGAGGAAGTAAGAAGCGAGATCTGATAGTTACCTCTTCTTCTCCAATGTTCTCTGCCTTATTTGAGGTCCTCCGGCAAATAAGATAGAATTGGAATGAAGGAGAAATTAAGAAGCCAAATCTGATGGTTACCTCTTCTTAAGCGATCTCCTCAACTCTTGTTTTGGGTTAGGGTTTGAAGTTTTAATGTCAAGGAGAGGGATTTGTGGCCACATGTTTGGGAGAGGAGGCATCAGAGAGCCGCCATACCGATGATGGTAGTGGTTGGAGGGACGATGGGCAAGGTAGTGGGGTAACATTTGGTTTGGTAGATCAAACAATAAGGTTGAGGGATCTAGCTTTATTCCTTTAATTGGGATTAGGGGATAATGGGGATAGAGTTGAGGGTGCGCAACGAGGATAATGAGGTCAACAATTCCTCATTCGATTGGGATTAGGGAGGCTAGAGGTAGAACGGTAGTGGTGGGAGGTTAGCAGCATGGTCGATGCAGGTTGGGTGAGGGGATAGAAATGTGAGGGAGAGGAGCAAGGTAACGTTAACAAAGTTGGAGGGGGTTCACCCTTTGATTTATGGGCTATTTGGATTAGTGCCATTACAATTTTGCAAGTTTTGAGAACTACCCTTTATCAACAATTTTTTAGGTCCCAAGGGTTGATAGGTGACATGGAAATGGGCTTAATCATTTCCTATAATCGATTTTGGTGGTTGACGTCCATCACAAACCACGTGGACTAAATAGTTTGCTTAGATGTCTTTTATCTCAGGTGCATAAGGTTCAACATAAACCAAGAAAGAAATTAAGTTGGGGATTCAACAAAGTTTGGAGCAAAGAACTTGAGAGTGTGCTGCCAATGGCGCACCGGATAGTGTCCAGTGTGCACCGGACACTGTCCGGTGCCCCAAGCCGAGCACCAAGCGAACTGCTCGCTCTCAGGTTTTTCCAAGGGACACTCCGCTATAATTCACCGGACATGTTCGGTGAGCCAATGGAGCAACAGTAACCTAGAGCCAACGATCGACTGCTAAAGGTGAATAGTGCACGTCAGAAGTCAGAGCAGTTCGGTGCAGCTACAGGACAAAGAACCACAACGGTCAACCACTCCAAACCCAACGGTGTGCTGACATGGCACGCACCGGACAATGAACAGAACGTTGTTCGGTGCACCACCGGACTGTCCGGTGTGCCCATCGATAGCAAACTTAGCCAATGGCTAGGAAGTGGTTGGAGGCTATAAATACCCCCAACCACCTCCATTCAAACGAATCCAAGTTTTCTGAAGTTCACATTCAATACAAGAGCAAAAGCATTCACTCCAAGACACATTCCAAAGACCAAATCCTCTCCAAGCCTCCAAATCAACTCAATTCATTAGTGACTTGAGAGAGGGTGTTTTGTGTTCTTTTGTTGCTTGGATTGCTTTCTGCTTTCTATTCTCATTCTTCTAAGTGCTTTGTAAAGCTAGCAAGAGACACCAAAGTGTGTGGTGATCCTTGCGGGGTTTTAGTGACCTATGTGACTAAGGAGAATCCTCGACTGGTCTGTGTGACCGATTGAGAGAGGGTAAGTGTTGGAATAGATCTGGCCTTTGTGGCCTCCTTAACGGGGACTAGGTTCTATGGAACTGAACCTTGGTAAACAAATCACCGTATTCATCTGTGTTAATCTTCACTTGATTTGTTTGCACCCTTACCTCTCTCTAAAGTTTCCTTGCTAATATTGGTTTGAGTTTGCTCCTAAAGTTATACACATAAATTTGAGCATCTCATAGCAAGAGAAACAATCTAGGCCTTAGTGCGTGTTTAAAGTTTATAAATTCCAGGTTTCGCCTATTCACCCCCCTCTAGGTGACTTTCAATTGGTATCAGAACTAGTGCTTCATTAAAAGTCTAACAAACTCAAAGTGATGTCTGGAGATCATGCCAAGAGGGAGATCGTCACAGGCGACAAGGCCATAGGCTCGGGAAGGACTCTGTCAAAGGAGTCCGGCGACAAATACAAGGAGGAATCCTCCTCCTCCATCAAATCACATAGGAAAGGTGACAAGAATAAAAAGAAAATGAAGAAGGTGGTCTACTACGAAAACTGACTTTTCATCACCTTCCACATCCAACACCGAGTCTACAACTTCGAAGCGCCACGAGCGTAAGAAGTATAGTAAGATGCCTCTTCGTTATCCTCACATTCCTAAACGTGCTCCTTTACTCTTGGTACCCCTAGGCAAACCACCATACTTTGATGGTGAAGATTATTGTATGCGGAGTGATAAAATGAGGCACCATCTAACCTCGCTCCACGAAAGCATTTGGGATATTGTTGAGTTTGGAGCACAGGCACCACAGGTGGGCGACGAGGACTACGACTCAGACGAGGCCGCCCAAATTAGGCATTTTAACTCACAAGCAACTTCTATACTCCTTGCCTCCTTGTGTCGAGAGGAGTATAATGAGGTGCAAGGGTTGAAAATGCCAAAGAAATTGGGGACGTCCTCAAAACGGCGCACAAAGGGGACGATGTGACCAAGATCACCAAGCGTGAGACGATCGAGGGAAAACTCGGTCGATTCGTCCTCAACAAAGGAGAGGAGCCACAAGCAATGTACAACTGGCTCAAAACAATGGTCAACCAAGTGCGCAATCTCGAGAGCACCAAGTGGTATGATCATGAAATGGTCAAGGTTATTCTTAGATCTCTTGTTTTTCGTAATCCTACTCAAGTGCAACTAATCCGTGGAGATCCAAGATATAAACAGATGTCTCCCAAGGAAGTTATTGACACATTGTCAACTTGGAGCAAGGCGCCACCTCCACACCCGAGGTGCAACCCGTTGCATTCAAAGCAACAGAAGAGAAGAAAGACGAATCTACACCAAATAGACTCCCAATCGACGCCTCCAAGATCGACAACGAGGAGATGGCTCTTATTATTAAGAGCTTTCGAGAAATCGTCAAACAAAGGAAGGGGAAGGACTACAAGCCCCGTTCCAAGAGGGTGTGTTATAGGTGTGGTAAGTCCGGTCACTTTATTGCTAAATGTCCATATACAAGTGATGGTGACATATACGAAGACAAGAAAGGGAAGAAGAAGATGGAGAAAAAAGAAGTATTACAAGAAGAAGGGTGGCGAGGCGCACAGGGGACGGGAATGGGACTTCGACGAGAGCTCCACCGACTCCTCATTCGACGAGGACGCCGCCAACATCAAAATCAACAAAGGCCTTCTCTTCCCCAACATTGGCCACAAATGCCTAATGGCTAAGGATGGCAAGAAGAAGGTACATTCTAGAGATACCCACAAATATACTACTTCCGATGATGAGGGTAGCTATAGTGGTAATGAAGATGATTTAACTTCTCATTTGCCAACCTTACTAAAGATCAAAAGAAGAAAATAAATGAATTAATAGAATCCTTTAACGAGAAGGATGATCTCTTGGAATGCAAAGAGGACTTGCTCATTAAAGAAAACAAGAAATTTGTTAAATTGAAAAATGCTTATGCTCTAGAAGTAGAAAAATGTGAAAACTTTTCTAAAGAGCTTAACATTTGCAATGATTCAATTTTCTGTCTTAGAGATGAGAATGCTAGTTTAAATGTTAAGATAGAAGAATTGAATGCTTGTAAACCCTCTACATCTACTGTTGAACATGTCACTATTTGTACTAAATGTAGAGATTAATGTTGAAGCTATTTATGATCACCTTGCCATGATTAAAGAAAAAAAATGATCACATAGCTAAATTAAATGCTAAAATTGCCGAGCATGAACTAGAAACTGAAAAGTTTAAATTTGCTTATAGCATGCTTTATAATGGGATACGCCCTGGCATTAAGGATGACATTGGCTTCCAATAAGGGAGCCAAAGCAACACCAAACTTAATGCCCCCAAGAACTATCTAATTTCGTTAAGGGTAAGGCTCCCATGGTTTTGGATAGATAGGGTTATATTTTATATCCTAAGAACTATCCTGAGCACAAGATTAGGAAAATCCATACTAGAAAACCTCATACTATCTCTCATCATGCTTATTTGTATAGTAATGAGGCATCTAGCTCTAGGCATTCCACTCATACCAAAATGCCTAAAAAGAAAATTGTTGTCGGTACCCTGGATCAGGGGTACCCTCTTCTACAGCATGAAGACACCGCACCCGTGCAGCGTCTCAAGGCTACGTGGAGAATGGCGTCCAACCCCACCACATGGGCAGGTCCAAGGGCGCCACATGGCGAGGAAAGGTGGTACATCCCAGTATTCATCGTTGAAGGACACCGGACCCCTATGCGTATGAGCCCAGAGCCCCCAAGAAGGCACGATGGGTCCCGTGGAAGGGCCCCAGTCCCCTCCAAGTAAGGTCCGAGCCTTAGCAAGGTCCCAGGACGAGAGGGACCCTAGCATGAGTTGGTGTCCGGTGCTGACGCGTGTCCAGGCCTTGCTCTGCGCTCTTTACGGCTGCCGCGTGGCTTGTGGCGCGTGACATAAGCCAACGGGCCGAGCCTGACGTAAAGCCGTAAAGCCGTGCAGCCTTTGCATTTATTGCGGAGAGGACGCGCCGCCTGCCACCACGCTAACGGGCGACGTGCCCTCCCAGCATTTAATGCATCCTGTTCAATCCGCTGGCAGGTGGCGTCAGGGTCATCCAGCAGGCGGCGCGCCTGACCGGTCTGTTGGTGAACAGTGCACCCGTGCCGAGCGACGCACTGTACTCACCATCCCTTCTACAAGAAGCCTCCCCTACACGCCGAGGATACGCAGATCTCGAGGGTCAAGGCACTAGAAGATCGCCCCAGCAGCAAACATTTGTGGCTCCAAGAGCTATATTTGTTATGTCCCTGGGCCCGCATGTCAGGGCTCAGTACCTTTGTGCATGCCCCCCTTCAGCTATAAAAGGGGAGGCATGCGGCGTTACAAGATAGATCCAATCTTAGACTCACAAGTCCATACAAGCTCTCAAGCAATACATCACACAGTGGAGTAGGGTATTACGCTCCGGCGGCCCGAACCACTCTAAACCCTCGCGTGCTCTCGTGTGTTCATCCACCAGTCTCGTAACAAGCAAAACACTTAGGCCCCTCTTCTTCTTAGGATTTAGGGCGGGTGCAATCCACCACCCGGCCGGAGAGACTTCCTCTCCGACATTTGGCGCGCCAGGTAGGGGCCTAGGCTTGAAGTTTTTGCTTGTTTTCTCGCTCAGCATGATGGTGCGGATCATCGAGCACCGCGCCGAAACTTCAGAAGATTTGGTGGTGGAGCAAGAAGTTGCATCCTCCGCATCGCGAGTACCCGACCGCCCTGAGTCTGGGGCTGCTGCTATACACGCCGTGTAGCAGCACACGCCAGCACAGGTCTCCCGGACTCCATCGAGGGCAGCGCTTACGGCGCTGTCTGCGGCCACGGAGTTGCTACGCCACCCCCTAGCTCCACGGCTTCACCAGGGGCCATGAAGCAGTGGCGTGACGACGTTGACCGGTTACTCGGCATGGCGCATTCTACCTCAACCAGGTCCAGGTCTCGGTCATCTCGGCGCCAACGCGAGGCGACGACATCTGCACGCTCACCCTCCATAAGGGATGCACAGACCGACGACCTCCGGGCATAACTCAACCGCAGGCATACGGGAGAGGATGCACGGATCTCTTTGGGAAGGGCACGTGAACGCCGCCAAAACATCGAGGGTCGCAGCCTCGATCAAAACTTTGCTGTGGCAGCACCGTAGACACCAATGGGCACTCGGTCCCAAACGGGTGTCCCCTTGGCCGGCGTGGGCTGCGCCACCATCGCGGACCATCTTTGTGTGGTGTCGTGGCCGCCCAAGTTCCGACCGCACCTGCCGGAAAAATACGATGGAACATCAAACCCGTCGGAGTTCCGGTAGGTGTATGTCACCGCCATCACGGCAGCAGGCAGAAACACCGCTGTGATGGCGACGTACTTTCATGTCGCCTTGTCTGGACCTGCCCGAACTTGGCTCATGAACCTCGCCCCAGGGTCAATCTACACCTGGGAAGAGCTCTACGCACGGTTCGTTGCAAACTTCGCCAGCGCTTACCAGCAACACGGCGTGGAGGCCCACCTACACGCAGTGAGGCAGGAGCCCGGCGAGACCCTCCGGACGTTTATCTCCCGCTTCACCAAGGTACGAGGTACTATACCTCATATTTCCGATACCTCCATCATCACAGCCTTCCGACAGGGGGTACGTGATAAGAAAATGTTGGAGAAGCTGGCCACACATGATGTGGAGACTGTCCCCATGCTCTTCGCCCTGGCAGACAAATGCGCCAGAGCCGCCGAGGGCCGTGCATGGCACTCGGCCCCACAAACCGGGACTACCCAGACGGGTGGCTCGGGTGCTGCCCCCTAGAATGGCAAAAAGAAAAAGAAGGGCCGCGACTACGAGAGGCCGCAGTCTACCGCGCTGGTCGTCGCAGCTGCGACCGGGGGCCAGGGCGATCGCAACAAGCGCCCACGGCCGCAGAGGGGTAACAGCGGCTCGTGCCTTGTACACCCCAACGGTCGCCATAGCGCCACGGAGTGTCGTGAGATCATTGATCTCGTGAAACGCGTCAGTGAACGCGTCAGCGAGCGGCGTGAGCAGTCTTCCAAGGACGGCTCCCCACCACGTCGCTGTCCTGGCAAGGAAAAGGTCAACGACGGCGAGGTGGCCGCGGCTGAGCGAGACCTCGGGTATCAGTCACTCGAAGGGGACCTGAAGGACGTCTTCACTAGAGACTCCCACTCTGATGGCGACGACTAGACGGACCATCGGAGGGACCCTGTGTCCCTCGATCTACGAGGCCGAAGTCTGTCTTCCCCCGGAAACCCTACTGGACTCCCCACGGATCCAGACCACAGCCAAGGACAAGGGCTCCCCCGTCAAACGCAGATGGGAACCCAGGGTTGGGACCTAGTCCTACGTCAAGTACCAGACCAAGGAGGGCTCCTCAAACACTCCCCCAGCTGGGAAGGGCCCTCGAAGGTGACGGAAACACGCTGACCCAAGGGTGACCACCCTGCCACGACTAAAGGAGTACCCCTTCCTAACCTCTGTAGCATCTCTGTAAGTTCTATCCATAGGATCAAGTCCGAGGGGTCGAATTTTTCTCCCTTTTTTAGCTAAGCACACGTATATGCCAGCCCGATGAGGTCCGCCCTTATAAACCCGGTCTGTTGGCCTACACCCATGCATGTTATGTTATACGGGGAGGATTTACCCCCTCGGATGCGCTTCTATGATAGTTTTATCCTGCTTCTCTAAGGTCTTACCCTGCAGTTTCCGGATTATATTTTATCTAACCCACCCAATCAGTTCCCATCCTATCAGACATGATGACATCTGAATTGAACAGCCAGACTTGCAGTTTAGGACCTCTATGCGAAAGCAGGAGGGCCCGACAACTTGGGGGCTGGCTCTGGAGAATGGGAGCCCGTTCCATGGGGAGGTCCGGAGCCTGGTTCCATACCCAAAATCCTGCACACTCCACCACTCCATGACGGGTACCCTAGTATTTGGAGCTATAAGTCCTGTGGGTCCAACAACCTGGTGTCCAGAACTAGAGAAGGGCACTTGTCTCCTGGGGTGGTTCAGAGCCGTGTAGCCGCTCAGCCTGGTCCCGTACCGTGGGCCTGCACACTCCACCACCCTACGGCAAGTGTCCTAGTACCTAGAACCACCGTCCAGGGGGTCCGAACGCACGACTTGGCTCCCCTAGGCTAGACCCTACATGTCCCGAGCATGTATCAAAGGATGGCTAGTGTCGGACGATGGGTCCTACGGGTGTGCTACTAACGCTCCTTAGCTAAAGCTGTGTACAGATCCAGGTCTCGATGAAGCTGTCTCCCGAGAATTGTTGACAACTCTTTCAGACGCGCTGGTATCTAATCTCGACACATCAAGCCTGCATCCCAGGCGGGGGGCCAGGTACCAGGGGGAGTCAACAGCGTAACACCTCACATAGCAGGAACGAGCGATACACAGATAAGTGTTAAATGCTGCTTAATAAATAATGCTTAGGAGTACCTTACAAAAATAGGAAAAAGCCTGGGGGCCGGTTCTAAAGAACAGATGCCCGTTCCATGGGGTGGTCCGAAGCCCGTGTGGCCGGTTAGCCTGGTTCCGTTCCCAAAATCCTGCACACTCCATCACTCCGCGACGGGTGCCCTAGTATTTGGAACTATAAGTCCTGTGCGTCCGACAACTTGGGGTCTGGAACTAGAGAAGCGATGCTTGTCTCCTGGGGTGGTCTGGAGCCGTGTAGCCGCTCAGCCTGGTCCCGTACCATGGGCCTGCACATTCCACCACCCTGCGGCAGGTGTCCTAGTACCTAGAACCACCATCTAGGGGGACCGGACACACAACTTGGCTTCCCAGACTAAAATCCTGCATACATATGTTATTACATTCTGCTTCCGAGCAAACATATGTTATTACATTCCCTTACAAGCGGGGCCCTAGCTCCATTTCTGTAGGAATGAACTGTGCTGCACCAGTAGGAGTCGCGCTGGAAACTGGCTCCGAGCAACCTCACCGGCGGCGGCGGCCACCTCTGCATCAGCAGATCGCCGGCGACAGCGACCACCTCTGCACCAGCTGTAACACCCTAAAAAATCCATTTTGGGATTTAGGAAAAATATTCAAAGGTTTTGAATTAAAATATATTATAATAAGAATCTTATTAAATTTGAAATTACTTCTCCGAAACTAAATATGATTTCTATTAAGAAAATAAAAAAAATATGATACTAATTAAGTTATGATTCATATATGTAAGTATTCTCTAAGGATTTAAGTTAATGCAGCCCTTAACAAAGTTATACACTAGAAAATTTTTATTAAAATAACTATTTTGTGTGTATGAATTGCATACCTAAAAGTATTTTTTTATAGGAATTGTAATATCCAAATTCTAGATAAATAAAGAAACAAAATATAATTTTGCATCATGCTGGAATTCTGATTGTGCATTTAATTTGGAGATCAAAACTATATTTAAATTAAGAATTTAAATGGAATATTATATATACAAGGAAATAGAAAATAGAAAACTAAAAGAAAAAAAAGAAGGAATGACGATCAGCCTCTATGCCCATCCGTTCTATTCCTTGTGCTAGCATGTCCGGCCACTGGAACCAACCCACGTCCTCTCTCCTACATTTGTTTTTTTCTTTTTCTAGCCGCACGCTACGCGATGGTAACATCATCCGATTACCTCTTTTGTGTCGCTTACAGGTGGGACCTTGCTGTCATGCTCATCTCCTATCCCTGCTCCAAACAGAAACGCGACGTCTATGGGGAACGGAAGTCCACCATCGGATCACCGCTAGAATAGGGTATCTCCAACTGAAATCTGTTAGCTTGATGGCACCGTTCCCTTTGGGACTCCTTACCCTGGATTATAAAAGCCAAATCGCTCTGGAGCTTACCCAAACCCGATCGAATCGTGGCTTAGGATTGGGGAAACCTGCGCAGCCAGGAAATGAAGAATCGAGGGAGAGATGGTAGCCGTCGCCATCGAGCTCGTGGCTGGTCGCCGCTAGGACCTCGGCAGCTGCTCGCGGTTCTGCTCAATTGCTGCGACGTCGAGCTCAAGCAGCCACGGGGGCTCCAAGACCCCCAGGTCCTCGTCGGGGAGACCAGGAATTTGTCGACAATGGCCATCCTCTGCCTCGAAAACATGCTGCGTCATGGCCAGGGTACCTGAGGGCATGATTCACGGTAGGAACCTTCCCAATAGCTTCATACCATATTCAATTTGATCTTGCATCACCAGGAGTCGAGCTTTGCGCTAGGATCGTGTTCCTGGGGGGAAATCCGGGCATGGCGCCACCGCGCCCGTACGCGCCGCCGCTCCCCCTCGGCCGTGGGTAGGAGACGCGCCTGGGCCATAGATCAGTGAACCGACGACCACGATTAGACCGACGGATACCGGTTCACATAAGGTAAGATATGATCTGGTCCATCGGTTTGTGATCGCGTGACCTCAGTTTGATCATACCCCTTCGTCGTGGTCATTATACAGAAGAGCCCCTCGGCTTATTCCGAATTAACCCACCGTCCACCTCGGGTTAGGGCTATGTCTGGTAGATTTTACAGATTAAACCTCGACCTTCTCTGTATTAGTGCGCCTAGTCCAAGAATTAAAGGAAATAGGAAAAAGAGATTTAGGAATTGATTTTGAGTATAAAAATAATTGTAAAACTTGTATAATTCATAAAAAAATCCATATGAAGTCCAAATTAATCCATTCCAATTTCTATAATTTTGAAATATTATTTAGTACCACTGTTTTGACATGAATATCACAATAAAATTTATATCCTATTTAATCTTGTACAAAGCATATAAAAACCTTTAGAAATTCATAACTTAAAATCTATAACTCCAAAATTATTGATTCCTGTTCCTAAAATCTTATTTTAATACGTAGATTATTATTATGTGTTTTGTTTACATGTTTGGTGTGATGTTAATTTTGCATATACCATGTTTGTTTGTATTGCTACGAATAGCAGTGAGGTAACGAGAATCTAAAGATCATCCTGGTACCTGGAATCTCAAGTCCCAGGCAAGTTGTGCCCTTGATCACTTCTTTTACCCACTCATGTTCTAATTAATCATAATGATCTGCATAGGTTAATTTTGATGGGACCTAATAGGTTACCCTAGTTTGTCTATCTTTATGCCTTGTTTACCACTGAACTTTTTGGGTAGTACTTGCTAGTGCTTTATGTGGTTTTGGGTATGAAGATACATTATTCATGATCACACTTTTATTATCTATTTATTATTACTGTTCATGATAAGATCATTATGTTAATTGGAACATGGAGCGACTACCCGGGAAAACAGTGCTACCACAAGGGTTTAATGGGACGCCCTTGGCTGATTAATTAGGAAAGCTAGCGGAAGACTACCTTACCCGAAAGGGGCAAGGGCAGTAGGGGAGTGGTCAGTGTAGGGAGGTCCTTGGTTGATTTTACTGCGATGGCGGTCAGGCAAGAACCCTGCATTGGAGCTTCCTATAAACTGTAGCGGGTTTTCTGAAGCTAGTGGAACTTTGTAAAGGCCTCGTAGTGTTACCCTGCCTCGCCTCCTCGGTAGAGGTGTATGGGAAGTCGCGATCCCTTGGCAGATGGGTAACATGACTTGTGGGTAAAGATGCGCAACCTCTGCAGAGTGTAAAACTGGTATATCAGCCGTGCTCACGGTCATGAGCAGCTCGGACCCTCACATGATTAATTTATGGAACTAAATTCAATTTGTCATATGCATTGCATCGCAGGTGATGTTGTTACTTCTGTTCTACTATTTAATTGGGTTGGTATTTACTTATACTTAGTAATTGCTAATAAAATTTTGACCAACTTTAAAAGCAATGCTCAGCTCTAACCATCCTCTTTGGTAAGCCTTACACTTCACGTGAGCTCCCACCTTTGGCGAGTTCATGCACATTATTCCCCACAACTTGTTGAGCGATGAACGTATGTGAGCTCACTCTTGCTGTCTCACACCCCCCATAGGTCAAGAGCAGGTACCACAGGATGAGGCGCTTGGAGGATGCTGCGATGTGTTCGTGAGAGGTCTAGACCGTCGTCTCCCAGTCAACTTTGGGTTGCTGGACCGTTGTCTCCTTATAATGTAATTATTTATTTTGTATAGAATTCCTGTTATGTAGTAAAGATGTGACATTCGATCCTGTGCCATGATTCATCATATGTGTGAGACTTGGTCCCAGCACACCTGGTGATTATGATCGCGCCCGGGTCTTGGTGCCCCGAAACCCGGGTGTGACAGGTATCAGAGGAATGTTGACTGTAGGACGAAACCTAGTTAGAACTGGACAACCATTGTCTACTTACCTTTGCTACTCTAATTCTTTTCTAAACTTATCTTAATCTTTTCTCATCTATTTCCGCTTTACTCTGATTATTCGTACCTTTTCATTCTAAAGACATATGTGGATTTCGCACTTTGAAATCCTGTACCTAAAGTGACCTTTAGGAATAGGAGACCTACTCTTAGGAACAAAATCAAAACTATTTTTTTTAAAAAATATTTTGTATGCTTGAATGTTTGTTCTTGTGATACATGTCTGATTTGGATCTTTGATTGAGTGCGATGAGTTGTGGAGTAATGTCCACAATTAACATCTGCATATACATATATACATAAATATAAATAAATGAAATTCATAAGAAAACTAAATAACCTAGACTATCCCCATTGGAATATATCTAGCTTAATAGATTCATCTTATCTTGAAAGATTCTATTTTATCCTAATAGGTTCATCTTATCCTAACCACTATACTTATCTCATCCTAGTGTAACAACCATGATCTAATTCAAATTAATTAAGATCTTATCTGAACCAGTCATACCATTCTAATCTAGATCTCATCTAATCTAACACGATATAATCTAATGTGAGTACTCAACAAGTTAGTAACACTGGTACAATTCGATTAGACCATATTTCTATAAACATGTGTTAACCTAAATTGGTGCCCCAAACTAACTTGACCATATACAACTACCCGACTATATGCAACTACCTTACCCATCATATGGTTGCATAACCCCTCTGTATCAACCTAACAACAAAACATAGATTCTAACCAACCTACCTCGTGAAATCTATCCTACCCACAATTAGCTTAACCACATGTCTCTAACTCGGATGATCACAATAAGACCAAAGGAAAGAAGAAGGTCAACCTTGACAAGGAAGAATGTGAATAGAATCAGAACTTCAGATGAATCAAGATCCACCATCCAAGATGAAGTCTTTCCATGCCTTAATCCTTCTTACCCCAACCTTCTCTAATGTTGCCTGATAACTAAACATAATGTACCCATGTTTCCCTAACCATTTCCTCATTTGATGACTAAAAAAAATTTGTGCTTAACACCACTTGAGAAAATTCGAAGCTAAACTATAACCAAACATATGACTTTCTATATCCCTTTTCTAACTAATCTCGAGGACGAGATTATTTTTAAGGGGGTAGAATTTGTAACACCCTAAAAAAATCCATTTTGGGATTTAGGAAAAATATTCAAAGGTTTTGAATTAAAATATATTATAATAAGAATCTTATTAAATTTGAAATTACTTCTCCGAAACTAAATATGATTTCTATTAAGAAAATAAAAAAAAATATGATACTAATTAAGTTATGATTCATATATGTAAGTATTCTCTAAGGATTTAAGTTAATGCAGCCCTTAACAAAAGTTATACACTAGAAAATTTTTATTAAAATAACTATTTTGTGTGTATGAATTGCATACCTAAAAGTATTTTTTTATAGGAATTGTAATATCCAAATTCTAGATAAATAAAGAAACAAAATATAATTTTGCATCATGCTGGAATTCTGATTGTGCATTTAATTTGGAGATCAAAACTATATTTAAATTAAGAATTTAAATGGAGTATTATATATACAAGGAAATAGAAAATAGAAAACTAAAAGAAAAAAAAGAAGGAATGACGATCAGCCTCTATGCCCATCCGTTCTATTCCTTGTGCTAGCATGTCCGGCCACTGGAACCAACCCACGTCCTCTCTCCTACATTTGTTTTTTTTCTTTTTCTAGTCGCACGCTACGCGATGGTAACATCATCCGATTACCTCTTTTGTGTCGCTTACAGGTGGGACCTTGCTGTCATGCTCATCTCCTATCCCTGCTCCAAACAGAAACGCGACGTCTATGGGGAACGGAAGTCCACCATCGGATCACCGCTAGAATAGGGTATCTCCAACTGAAATCTGTTAGCTTGATGGCACCGTTCCCTTTGGGACTCCTTACCCTGGATTATAAAAGCCAAATCGCTCTGGAGCTTACCCAAACCCGATCGAATCGTGGCTTAGGATTGGGGAAACCTACGCAGCCAGGAAATGAAGAATCGAGGGAGAGATGGTAGCCGTCGCCATCGAGCTCGTGGCTGGTCGCTGCTAGGACCTCGGCAGCTGCTCGCGGTTCTGCTCAATTGCTGCGACGTCGAGCTCAAGCAGCCACGGGGGCTCCAAGACCCCTAGGTCCTCGTCGGGGAGACCAGGAATTTGTCGACAATGGCCATCCTCTGCCTCGAAAACATGCTGCGTCATGGCCAGGGTACCTGAGGGCATGATTCACGGTAGGAACCTTCCCAATAGCTTCATACCATATTCAATTTGATCTTGCATCACCAGGAGTCGAGCTTTGCGCTAGGATCGTGTTCCTAGGGGGAAATCCGGGCATGGCGCCACCGCGCCCGTACGCGCCGCCGCTCCCCCTCGGCCGTGGGTAAGAGACACGCCTGGGCCATAGATCAGTGAACCGACGACCACGATTAGACCGACGGATACCGGTTCACATAAGGTAAGATATGATCTGGTCCATCGGTTTGTGATCGCGTGACCTCAGTTTGATCATACCCCTTCGTCGTGGTCATTATACAGAAGAGCCCCTCGGCTTATTCCGAATTAACCCACCGTCCACCTCGGGTTAGGGCTATGTCTGGTAGATTTTACAGATTAAACCTCGACCTTCTCTGTATTAGTGCGCCTAGTCCAAGAATTAAAGGAAATAGGAAAAAGAGATTTAGGAATTGATTTTGAGTATAAAAATAATTGTAAAACTTGTATAATTCATAAAAAAATCCATATGAAGTCCAAATTAATCCATTCCAATTTCTATAATTTTGAAATATTATTTAGTACCACTGTTTTGACATGAATATCACAATAAAATTTATATCCTATTTAATCTTGTACAAAGCATATAAAAACCTTTAGAAATTCATAACTTAAAATCTATAACTCCAAAATTATTGATTCCTGTTCCTAAAATCTTATTTTAATACGTAGATTATTATTATGTGTTTTGTTTATATGTTTGGTGTGATGTTAATTTTGCATATACCATGTTTGTTTGTATTGCTACGAATAGCAGTGAGGTAACGAGAATCTAAAGATCATCCTGGTACCTGGAATCTCAAGTCCCAGGCAAGTTGTGCCCTTGATCACTTCTTTTACCCACTCATGTTCTAATTAATCATAATGATCTGCATAGGTTAATTTTGATGGGACCTAATAGGTTACCCTAGTTTGTCTATCTTTATGCCTTGTTTACCACTGAACTTTTTGGGTAGTACTTGCTAGTGCTTTATGTGGTTTTGGGTATGAAGATACATTATTCATGATCACACTTTTATTATCTATTTATTATTACTGTTCATGATAAGATCATTATGTTAATTGGAACATGGAGCGACTACCCGGGAAAACAGTGCTACCACAAGGGTTTAATGGGACGCCCTTGGCTGATTAATTAGGAAAGCTAGTGGAAGACTACCTTACCCGAAAGGGGCAAGGGCAGTAGGGGAGTGGTCAGTGTAGGGAGGTCCTTGGTTGATTTTACTGCGATGGCGGTCAGGCAAGAACCCTGCATTGGAGCTTCCTATAAACTGTAGCGGGTTTTCTGAAGCTAGTGGAACTTTGTAAAGGCCTCGTAGTGTTACCCTGCCTCGCCTCCTCGGTAGAGGTGTATGGGAAGTCGCGATCCCTTGGCAGATGGGTAACATGACTTGTGGGTAAAGATGCGCAACCTCTGCAGAGTGTAAAACTGGTATATCAGCCGTGCTCACGGTCATGAGCAGCTCGGACCCTCACATGATTAATTTATGGAACTAAATTCAATTTGTCATATGCATTGCATCGCAGGTGATGTTGTTACTTCTGTTCTACTATTTAATTGGGTTGATATTTACTTATACTTAGTAATTGCTAATAAAATTTTGACCAACTTTAAAAGCAATGCTCAGCTCTAACCATCCTCTTTGGTAAGCCTTACACTTCACGTGAGCTCCCACCTTTGGCGAGTTCATGCACATTATTCCCCACAACTTGTTGAGCGATGAATGTATGTGAGCTCACTCTTGCTGTCTCACACCCCCCATAGGTCAAGAGCAGGTACCACAGGATGAGGCGCTTGGAGGATGCTGCGATGTGTTCGTGAGAGGTATAGGCCGTCGTCTCCCAGTCAACTTTGGGTTGCTGGACCGTTGTCTCCTTATAATGTAATTATTTATTTTGTATAGAATTCCTGTTATGTAGTAAAGATGTGACATTCGATCCTGTGCCATGATTCATCATATGTGTGAGACTTGGTCCCAGCACACCTGGTGATTATGTTCGCGCCCGGGTCTTGGTGCCCCGAAACCCGGGTGTGACACCAGCAGCGACAACGACCTCGACTCCAAGTGGCTTGCCAGCAGCAGCATCCACCTTTGGGTGTGCGCCGTTGCAAGGAGGTCCTCGCCCCCGTCCTCCTATGGGGGGTGACAACGAGGCCATTAAAGCCAAAGAGTCAAGGACTCGGCGGCATGTGGCTTTGATGGTCTCGCCAGCGGAGGCAACCACCTCTGCAACGGGTAGCCTCACCAGCGGCGGCGACCACCTCGGCACCGACGACAGTGCCCACCTCCGCACCGGTGGACGGCGGCTGCCTTAGCACGCATGAAGGGGTCCTCGCTCCCGTCCTCCCACGAGAGTGAGGACAAGACCATCCAAGAACACGACCGCCACTCCCGCGGCGTACGACGTCTTGTACGACCCCCCAGTGCAGCCGACGGGCAGGAGAAGCTGTGGATGTGGCGGACCCGCACAAGGCGCGACCGTCGCCCATGCGGTGGACGGACAGCCACGCCCTCGGCCAGACGACAGGAGGCAGCGTCAGAGGCAGCACCGAAGTCATCCAGCCCAAAGGGCCAGACACGCTGCAGCTGACAGCCTACAGCCAGCCGGCCCCACGTAGCCGAGGTTCGCCTCCTCCGCAAGGCTGGTGAACATCCTTCTCCTCCGAATGCTGGAGGAAGAAGCGAGTCACCAGCCCACACGGAGGGTAGGGCCTCGACTTGGCTCGCCCTCCACCCCAGCGAGGGTGATGAACATCCTTGAAGCTGAGGGTGGGGGGAAGCCGTAGCTCGGCTTGCTTCTCCCCACCACGGGGCTGGTGGTCATCCTTCTGGATGGCCACTAGCGGGGGACTATAGCTGGGCTGCATGATGAAAATCCTTGAAGCTGAGCAATGACGGAAGAGCACCAACCCCCACGGGGTTGTGCTCCTCTAACAACAGCAAGAAGAAAACAAGACCGCCGGCACCACCACGAGCGCAAGCTCTCTAGCGGTGAGATCGCCGGAGGGGAGATCGCCGGAGGGGATGGCCCTGATGCGGGTCTCTCCAGAAGACACCTGCGCACCCCATCTGGAGGCCCGGGAGGCGGAAGGGCGCAAGGAATGCGAGAGGAGTAAGGCATGGTTACTGCTCGGGAGATCGATCCCTTTTTAAAGGCAGATCTCCCCACTCGCCCCCCGAAACGTCACGGGCAAAGTCTCCCCCGACGTACTCTAGGGTTTCTAACCTATGACACGGGGGCCAGGCCCCACATGTCATACAGACTGACCCAAAGCACGAAGAAGGCGAACCGCCGCACAAGGAGCATGCAATCGCCCCGCGGTTAAGCGCTCCCTCATCTTCGCTGAAAAAAGTGGTCGAAAAGGAGAACCACCACGCAGGGAGCGTGCCCTGCGGTTATGTGCCCCCTTAGCTTCGCTGCAACTGGCGGTCCAACATGGGGGCCCAGGCCCACATGTCATACAACCGGCGCACAGGTTGCCGGGTGCGAAAAAACCGCACTGCCGCTCGCGCCAATGCCACATCTTCTCGGGGCCGTCGCAACAGACTGAAAAGATAAGTTTTCAGAACCAGTGCAACGACTCGAGGAATCCCGCGCATGGCCCAACAATGACATTAAGTGCGAAGGTCACGAGCCAGTCAACCGTGGGAATAGGCGTGGCAGTCGGCATAACCATAAGAGGGCCGGTAGTAATTGCGTCAACAGGCGTGCAGGAGCGTTGATCAGACTTTGGCCCCGGCTGCAGGCTCACATCCTCCCCTGAGGTGGGCCTGGGGGCCACTGTCGGTACCCTGGATCAGGGGTACCCTCTTCTACAGCATGAAGACGCCGCACCCGTGCAGCGTCTCAAGGCTACGCGGAGAATGGCACCCAACCCCACCACATGGGCAGGTCCAAGGGCGCCACGTGGCAAGGAAAGGTGGTACATCCCAGTATTCATCGTTGAAGGACACCAGACCCCTATGCGTATGGGCCCAGAGCCCCCAAGAAGGCACGACGGGTCCCGTGGAAGGGCCCCAGTCCCCTCCAAGTAAGGTCCGAGCCTTAGCAAGGTCCCAGGACAAGAGGGACCCTGGCATGAGTTGGGGTCCGGTGCTGACGCGTGTCCAGCTTGCTCTGCGCTCTTTACGGCTGCCGTGTGGCTTGTGGCGCGTGACATAAGCCAACGGGCCGAGCCTGACGTAAAGCCCATAAAGCCGTGCAGCCTCTGCATTTATTGCGGAAAGGATGCGCCGCCTGCCACCACGCTAACGGGCGACATGCCCTCCCAGCATTTAATGCGTCCTGTCCAATCCACTGGCAGGCGGCGTCAGGGTCATCCAGCAGGCGGCACGCCTAACTGGTCTGTTGGCGAACAGTGCACCCGTGCCGAGCGGCGCACTGTACTCACCATCCCTTCTACAAGAAGCCTCCCCTGCACGCCGAGGATACGTAGATCTCAGGGGTCAAGGCACTAGAAGATCGCCCCAGCAGCAAACATTTGTGGCTCCAAGAGCTATATTTGTTATGTCCCTAGGCCCGCATGTCGGAGCTCAGTACCTTTGTGCATGCCCCCCTTTAGCTATAAAAGGGGAGGCATGCGGCGTTACAAAACAGATCCAATGTTAGGCTCACAAGTCTATACAAGCTCTAAAGCAATACATCACACAGTGGAGTAGGGTATTACGCTCCGGCGGTCCGAACCACTCTAAACCCTCGCGTGCTCTCGTGTGTTCATCCACCAGTCTTGTAACAAGCAAAACACTTAGGCCCCTCCTCTTCTTAGGATTTAGGGCGGGTGCAATCCGCCACCCGACCGGAGAGACTTCCTCTCCGACAATTGTCATTGCATCAAATGAGCATAACATTTCATTTAAAACTTTTGATGCATCTTATGTGCTTACTAACAAATCAGGCAAAGTAGTTATCAAATATGTTGGGGGCAAACACAACAGTCCAAAAACATGTGTTTGGGTACCTAAGGTGCTTGTTTCTAATGTGAAAGGACCTAAGACCGTTTGGGTACCTAAGAACAAAGCCTAGATTTGTTTTGTAGGTTTATTTATCCGGTGGATCAAGTTGGATAATCGATAGCGGCTGCACAAACCACATGACAGGGGAGAAAAGGATGTTCTCATATGAGAAAAATGAAGATCCCCAAAGAGCTATCACATTCGGGGATGGAAATCAAGGTTTGGTCAAAGGTTTGGGTAAAATTGCTATATCTCCTGACCATTCCATTTCCAATGTTTTTCTTGTAGATTCTTTATATTACAATTTACTTCCTATTCCTCAATTATGTAAAATGGGCTACAACTGTCTTTTTACTGATATTGGTGTTACTGTTTTTAGAAGAAGTGATGATTCAATAGCATTTAAGGGAGTGTTAGATGGTCAGCTATATTTAGTTGATTTTAATGATAACAAGGCTGAACTAGACACTTGCTTAATTGCTAAGACTAATATGGGCTGGCTTTGGCATCGCCGACTTGCCCATGTTGGGATGAAGAATCTTCACAAGCTTCTAAAGGGAGAGCATATTTTAGGACTAACAAATGTTCATTTTGAGAAAGACAGGATTTGTAGCGCATGTCAAGCAGGAAAGTAGGTTGGAGTTTATCATCCACACAAGAACATCATGATGACTGATAGGCAACTTGAGCTACTCCACATGGACCTATTCGGCCCGATCGCTTACATAAGCATCGACATGAATAAGTACTGTCTTGTAATTGTGGATGATTATTCTCGCTTCACTTGGGTATTCTTTTTGCAGGAAAAATCTGAAACCCAAGAGACCTTAGAGAGATTCTTAAGACAGGCTCAAAATGAGTTCGAATTGAGAATCAAGAAGATTAGAAGCGACAATGGAACGGAGTTCAAGAACTCTCAAATTGAAGATTTCTTGAGGAGGAGAGCATCAAGCATGAGTTCTCTTCTCCCTACACACCTCAACAAAATGGTGTAGTGGAGAGGAAAAATAGAACTCTATTGGACATGGCAAGGACCATGCTTGATGAGTACAAGACACCAGATTGGTTTTGGGCGGAGGCGATTAACACCGCTTGCTACTCCATCAACCGACTCTATCTTCTTTGAATCCTCAAGAAAACATCATATGAACTCCTCACCGGTAAAAAGCCCAATATTTATTATTTTAGAGTTTTTGGGAGCAAATGCTTTATTCTTGTTAAGAGAGGTAGAAACTCTAAATTTGCTCCTAAAGCAGTAGAAGGCTTTTTACCTAGTTATGACTCAAACACAAGGGCATATAGAGTCTTCAACAAGTCCACTAGATTAGTTGAAGTTTCGTGTGACATTGTGTTTGATGAGACTAATGGCTCCCAAGTAGAGCAAGTTGATCTTGATGAACTAGATGATGAAGAGGCTCCGTGCGTTGCACTAAGGAACATGTCCATTGGGGATGTGTGTCCAAAAGAATCCGAAGAGCCTCCACAAGCACAAGATCAATTGTCATCTTCCATACAAGCATCTCCACCTATTCAAGAAGAGGACATGACTCAAGAAGAAGAGGATGAAGACCAAGATGATGAGCCACCTCAAGAGGAGGACATTGATCAAGGGGGAGATGAAGATGATAAAGACAAGGAAGATAATCAAGAGATTCCAAATCAAATACCGCCACACCCAAGAGTCCACCAAGCAATTTTGTCGGGGATCATAATTAGGGGTACCCTCAAGACGCCTAATTCTCAGCTGGTAACCCCCATCAGCATAAAGCTGCAAAGGCCTGATGGGTTTGATTAAGTCAGGGATCAGTCCATACGAGTGACTTGACCACGCCACGCCCGAGCCTAGCCTCGGGCGAGGGCAGCCGACCCTAAGATGACTCCGTCTCGCCTGAGGTCTCCTCTTTCACGGTAGACGCATCTCCGGCTCGCCCTAGGCCCCGCCTCCGATAAGGAGAAACCCTGACTAAATCACCGCACCAACCGACCGAGTCACCGGGGCGTTTAACGCAAAAGGTAAGACCGACGGGCGACCAGACTCCGCCAGTGGTGCCATAGGAGACTCCGCCCGACCCAGGGCTCGGACTCAGGCTAAGGCCTCGGAAGACGGCGAACTCCGCTCCGCCCGACCCAGGGCTCGGACTCGGGCCAAGGCCCCGGAAGACGGCGAACTCCGCTCCGCCCGACCCAGGGCTCGGACTCGGGCTAAGGCCCCGGAAGACGGCGAACTCCGCTCCGCCCGACCCAGGGCTCGGACTCGGGCTAAGGCCCCGGAAGACGGCGAACTCCGCTCCGCCCGACCCAGGGCTCGGACTCAGGCTAATGCCTCGGAAGACGGCGAACTCCGCTCCGCCCGACCCAGGGCTCGGACTCGGGCTAAGGCCCCGGAAGACGGCGACCTCCGCCTCGCCCGACCCAGGGCTCGGACTCCGCCTCGGCCTCTGCCGAATAATCTCCGCCTCGCCCGACCCAGGGCTCGGACTCTGTCTCTGTCTTGCAGGACGGACTCGGCCTCGGCCTCGGAGGAGCCTCCACGACGCCCGACCTAGGACATGAGACCGCCACGTCAACAGGAAGCGTCATCATCACCCTGCCCTGAGCCGACTTGGGTCGCAGAGAACAAGACCGGCGTCCCATCTGGCCAGCTACGCCAGATAGGCCATGATGGCGCCCCGCTAGATCATGACGACGGCGGCTCCCAGCTCCCTTACGAAAGCAGGAGAACGTCAGCAAGGACCCAGCCACCTCGACAGCTGTCCTCCCGTCCGGCTCCGTTACTCCTCCAACAGCCACGACGCCACACCAACAGGGTGCCACGATCTCTCCGGCTGCCACCTAGGCATGTACATAGGGCGCTAGCTCTCCCTCGCTAGACACGTAGCACCTTGCTACACCCCCATCTTGTACACCTGGACCCTCTCCTTACGACTATAAAAGGAAGGGCCAGGGCCTTCTTAGAGAAGGTTGGCCTCACGGGGACGAAAGGCAGGGGCAGGCGCTCTCTCGGGGCCGCTCTCTCCCTTCACCTCGTGCGGACGCTTGTAACCCCCTACTGCAAGCGCACCCGACCTGGGCGCGGGACGAACACGAAGGCCGCGAGAATTTCTCCGACTCCCTCACGACCCGGCTCCGGCCACCGACTCTCTCTCTCTCTCTGTTCCCCCCTTCGCGCTCGCTCCACGCGCTCGACCCATCTGGGCTGGGGCACGCGGCACTCTCACTCGTCAGCTCGAGGACCCCCCGGTCTCGGAACGCCGACAGTTGGCGCGCCAGGTAGGGGCACGCTGCGTGTTGACGTTCGATTTCCTGTCAAGCTCCAGATGGGCAGTCTCCAACAACCTCTTCAACCCGGGACGGTGCTCCGTTTCGGGAACCTCGAGTTCATGTCTCTCGACGGCGACTACGACATGATACTCCTTCCACCGCCGCGCAACGACGACATTGGTGGCGGACAGCCCGCCCGCCGGCGGCGGAATCGACGACGTCTTTCCCGCGTTGGGGAAGGACAACGTTCGAGCTCGCCCCATCCTCTCCCTCGCCATCGGAGGAGGAGGAGGCGGGGCAACCGGGGCCGAGCGGGAGGCCGCGCTCCGACGGCTGTCGAGCAAATCGACATCCCCGGCGCCCCAGCGGGGGACACGCCAAGCGTCGCCCTCGCGTTCGAGGCAAACACGAGCGCCACCCCCTCGCAACACGTCGACCCCGAGCAAGTGGACGACGCCAGCACGCTCACGGAGGGCCTGCAGGACGTCGCCCTCGTACCCAAGACGACGGCGCGGTCAGCCCCCGACACGACTTCATCGCTCCTCGTCGACAAAAAGGTACCGACTGCTCCCCATCTTTCGTTATTTCGACTCGGCCTCAGCCCGCCTGGCGACTTCGCTTTGGCGGGCACTCACATTGAGGCGAGTGCAACCTCTCTGGGGTTTCGTGTGCGGTCGCCTTGGGACCGATTGACGGGTGTCTCGACCTACGGACCCTCTGGGTCCGAGGAAGATGACGACCCCAGCATCTGCTGGGATTTCTCCGGATCTGGCAACCCTAGTGCCATGCGGGACTTCATGACCGCATGTGACTATTGCCTCTCCGACTGTTCCGACGGCAGCCGCAGCCTTGGCGACAAGGACTGCGGCCCGAGTCGCGAATGTTTCCACATCGAGCTAGGGGATCCCTCCGGAGGCGGCTGTCTCGGCATGCCGGAGGATGGTGATCCCCCTAGGCCAGCGCCTCGCGCCGACATCCCGTGGGAGCTAGCTGTGGTCCCCGTTCCGGCGGGGGGTCATGACCCACAGCTCGAGCAAGTCCGCGGGGCGCAGGCCGGGTTCGATGAAGGAGCAGGAGCGCTCGAGGCAATCCGCCAGAACATCGGGCAGGTATGGGCGAGCCAACCCCCGGCCGGAGGGATACGTCACCTGCCCCAAGGTCTCCAGCACCGCATCGCCAACGATGCCAGGGACAAACCGCCACCCGCATCCGGCGGGACTGGCCAGGACCTGGTCGCTGCAGCAATGCTCCTCCGCGCGATGCCGGAGTCATCAACCACCGAGGGTCGGCGAATCCAGGGAGAACTCAAGCATCTCCTGGAAGGCGCTGCGGCCCGGCGGGCCGAGAGCTCTGCCTCCCGCAGGCAGGGATACCCCTCGGAACCTCGTGCCGCGACTTCCCGACTCACGCGGGAAGCCTCGGCCTTCACCGGGCGCACGCGCACCACCGCGCCTGCGGCCCCGGGCCACCTCGGCGTCGAGCACCCTCATCGCGACCGTCGGGCAGGCCTCGACGAAAGGGTGCGCCGAGGCTACCACCCCAGGCGTGGGGGACGTTACGACAGCGGGGAGGATCGGAGTCCCTCGCCCGAACCACCCGGCCCGCAGGTCTTTAGCCGAGCCATTCGGCGGGCGCCGTTTCCGCCCCGATTCCGGCCCCCGACTACTATCACGAAGTACTCGGGGGAAACGAGACCGGAATTGTGGCTTGCGGACTACCGCCTGGTCTGTCAGCTGGGTGGGACGGACGATGACAACCTCATCATCCGAAACCTCCCCCTGTTTCTCTCCGACACCGCTCGTGCCTGGTTGGAGCACCTGCCCCCAGGGCAGATTTCCAACTGGGAGGATCTGGTCCAGGCTTTCGCCGGGAACTTCCAGGGCACGTACGTGCGCCCCGGGAATTCCTGGGACCTCCGAAGCTGTCGGCAACTGCCGGGAGAGTCCCTTCGGGACTACATCCGGCGGTTCTCGAAGCAGCGCACCGAGCTGCCCAACATCACCGACTCCGATGTCATCGGCGCGTTCCTCGCCGGCACCACCTGCCGCGACCTGGTGAGCAAGCTGGGTCGCAAGACCCCCACCGGGGCAAGCGAGCTGATGGACATCGCCACCAAGTTCGCCTCCGGCCAGGAGGCGGTGGAGGCCATCTTCCGAAAGGACAAGCAGCCCCAGGGCCGCCCGTCGGAAGATGCTCCCGAGGCGTCTACTCCGCGCGGCGCCAAGAAGAGAGGCAGGAGGAAGTCGCAAGCGAAACGCGACGTTCCCGATGCAGACCTTGTCGCCGCCGCCGAGCGCAAGAACCCTCGGAAGCCCCCCGGAGGTGCTAACCTCTTCGACAAGGCACTCAAGGAGACGTGCCCCTACCATCAGGGGCCCGTCAAGCACACCCTCGAAGAGTGCGTCATGCTTCGGCGTCACTTCCATCGGGCCGGGCCACCCGCAGAGGGTGGCAAGGCTCACGACGACGACAAAAGGGAGGATCGCCAAGCAGGAGAGTTCCCAGAGGTCCGCGATTGCTTCATGATCTACGGAGGGCATGCGGCAAACGCCTCGGCTCGGCATCGTAAGCAAGAGCGTCGGGAGGTCTGCTCGGTGAAGGTGGCGGCGCCAGTCTATCTAGACTGGTCCGACAAGCCCATCACCTTCGACCGAGACGACCACCCCGACCACGTGCCGAGCCCGGGGAAGTACCCGCTCGTCGTCGATCCTGTCATCGGCGACGTCAGGCTCACCAAGGTCCTGATGGATGGAGGCAGCTGCCTCAACATCATCTACGCCGAGACCCTCAGGCTCCTGCGCGTCGACCTGTCGTCTGTCCGAGCAGGCGCTGCGCCCTTCCACGGGATCATTCCCGGGAAGCGCGTCCAGCCCCTCGGACAGCTCGACCTCCCTGTCTGCTTCGGAACACCCTCCAACTTCCGAAGGGAGACTTTGACGTTCGAGGTGGTCGGGTTCCGAGGAACCTACCACGCAGTGTTGGGAAGGCCATGCTACGCGAAGTTCATGGCCATCCCCAACTACACCTACCTGAAGCTCAAGATGCCGGGCCCCAACGGGGTCATCACCGTCGGCCCCACGTACAAACACGCCTTCGAATGCGATGTGGAGTGAGTGGAGTACGCCGAGGCCCTCGCCGAGTCCGAGGCCCTCATTGCCGACCTGGAAGGCCTCTCCCGAGAGGTGCCGGACGTGAAGCGGCATGCCGGCAACTTCGAGCCAGCGGAGACGGTTAAGGCCGTCCCTCTCGACCCCAGTGGCGACACCTCCAAGCAGATCCGGATCGGTTCCGGGCTCGACCCCAAATAGGAAGCAGTGCTCGTCGACTTTCTCCGCGCAAACGCCGACGTTTTCGCGTGGAGTCCCTCGGACATGCCCGGCATACCGAGGGAAGTCGCCGAGCACTCGCTGGATATTCGGGCCGGGGCCCGACCGGTCAGACAACCGCTGCGCCGATTCGACGAAGAAAGGCGCAGGGTGATAGGCGAGGAGGTCCACAAGCTGATGGCAGCAGGGTTTATCAAAGAGGTATTCCATCCCAAATGGCTTGCCAACCCTGTGCTTGTGAGGAAAAAAGGGGGGAAGTGGCGGATGTGTGTAGACTACACTGGTCTCAACAAAGCATGTCCGAAGGTCCCCTACCCTCTACCTCGCATCGATCAAATCGTGGACTCCACTGCAGGGTGCGAAACCCTGTCTTTCCTTGATGCTTACTCAGGGTATCATCAAATCAAGATGAAAGAGTCCGACCAGCTCGCGACTTCTTTCATCACGCCCTTCGGCATGTATTGTTACATCACAATGCCGTTCGGTTTGAGGAACGCGGGTGCAACGTACCAGCGGTGCATGAACCATGTGTTCGGCGAACACATTGGTCGCACGGTCGAGGCCTACGTCGATGACATCGTAGTCAAGACGAGGAAAGCCTCCGACCTTCTCTCCGACCTCGAACTGACATTCCGGTGTCTCAAGGCGAAGGGCGTCAAGCTCAATCCCGAGAAGTGCGTCTTCGGGGTGCCCCGAGGCATGCTCTTGGGATTCATCGTCTCCGAGCGGGGCATCGAAGCCAACCCGGAGAAGATCGCAGCGATCACAAACATGGGGCCCATCAAAGACTTAAAAGGCGTACAGAGGGTCATGGGGTGCCTCGCGGCCTTGAGCCGTTTCATCTCGCGCCTCGGCGAAAGAGGCCTGCCCCTGTACCGCCTCTTAAGGAAGGCCGAGTGCTTCACTTGGACTCCCGAGGCCGAGGAAGCCCTCGGGAGCCTGAAGGCACTCCTCACCGAGGCGCCCATCTTGGTACCCCCAGCTGATGGAGAAACCCTCCTGGTCTACGTCGCCGCAACCACTCAGGTGGTCAGCGCCGCGATCGTAGTCGAAAGGCAGGAAGAGGGGCATGCTTTGCCCATTCAGAGGCCAGTCTACTTCGTCAGCGAAGTGCTGTCCGAGACCAAGATCCGCTACCCACAAGTCCAGAAGCTGCTATACGCTGTGATCCTGACGAGGCGAAAGCTGCGACATTACTTCGAGTCCCATCCGGTGACTGTGGTGTCATCCTTCCCCCTGGGGGAGATCATCCAGTGCCGAGAAGCCTCGGGACGGATCGCGAAGTGGGCGGTGGAAATCATGGGCGAGGCAATCTCGTTCGCCCCTCGGAAGGCCATCAAGTCCCAGGTACTGGCGGATTTCGTAGCCGAATGGGTCGATACCCAGTTGCCAACGGCTCCGATCCAGCCAGAGCTCTGGACCATGTTTTTCGACGGGTCGCTGATGAAGACGGGAGCTGGCGCGGGCCTGCTTTTCGTCTCGCCCCTCGGAAAACACCTGCGCTATGTGCTCCGCCTCCATTTCCCGGCGTCCAACAATGTGGCTGAGTACGAGGCTCTGATCAACGGACTGCGAATCGCCATCGAGCTAGGGGTCCGACGCCTCGATGCGCGCGGCGACTCGCAGCTCGTCATCAACCAAGTCATGAAGAACTCCCACTGCCGTGACCCGAAGATGGAGGCCTACTGTGAAGAGGTTCGACGCCTGGAAGACAAGTTCTACGGGCTCGAACTTAACCACATCGCCCGGCGCTACAACGAGACTGCGAACGAGCTGGCGAAGATAGCCTCGGGGCGAACGACGGTTCCCCCGGACGTCTTCGCCCGGGATCTGCACCAACCCTCCGTCAAGATAGGCGACGCGCCCGAGCCCGAGGCACCCTCGGCCTCGTCCGAGGTAACCTCGGCCCAGCCCGAGCCATCCTCGGCTCAACCCGAGGAACCCTCGGAGCCCGAGGGCGAAGCGCTGCACGTCGAGGAGGAGCAGAACGGGGTCGTGCCAGATCAAGATTGGAAGACCCCGTACCTGCAATATCTCCGCCGAGGAGAACTGCCCCTCGACCGAGCCGAGGCTCGGCGGGTAGCGCGACGAGCAAAATCGTTCGTCCTGCTGGGCGATGAGAAGGAGCTCTACCACCGCAGCCCCTCGGGCATCCTCCAGCGATGCATCACCATCGCCGAGGGTCAGGACCTCCTGCAGGAAATACACTCGGGGGCTTGCGTGTAACACCCAAATTCTGAATTTGGGATTGGTAGAAGAAATTTGAGCAAAGTACCATTTATAAGTGATCAAACTTTATAGCTCACCCTTTTCAAAGGTAAATACTCATAATAAAATAAATGAAGAAACACTATGTAGTAATTGTGCATCATGTGAAAGTTTAACTTGTGCATAAATTTGAAATCTAGAATTTAAAACTTGGTTTGATTTGAATTGGAAATAGGAAAGAAAGGAGAAATAAGAGAAGGGATAGAAAACAAAAATATAAATAATATATATATAAACAAGTATGTTCAGAATTAATATCCCTAACTTCACAAAAATAAATTGAAATGATGAGCCATAGAAATTTGAATTTAAGTTTGAATTCAAATTGAATTTGAAAATGAAGAAAAGAAATAGAAAATAAAATGGAAAAAGAGAAAAAGCTTACCTGGGCCGATTTCGTCGCTTTTGGCCCACCTAACGAAACGGCCTCCGCGCAGCCCATTAGCACCTCCACTCGGCGCCGACAGGTGGGGCCATCCTGTCAGCCTCCCCCTCACGCGCGCTCTCGCCTCTCACAGACACGCGGGCCCCACTCGTCATGTGCCGCGCCCACTCACGCGTGCACCGTGTTGCTTCACTGACGTCCGGGCCCACGCGTCGGTCTCTGCGGCTTCTCCCTTTTCTCTCGCTGACATGTGGGCGCTCCTCGTCAGGTCCATCTCCCTCACAACAACTCCCGCTCGTTACGCTGAGAACTCCGAGCTCCGCCGCCCGAACGCTTACCGAGCTCGCCGCGGAATCCGCGATTCGATCCTCTAACTAACCGGCCGAAATCCTCGTTGCCTGCCCGCCCCTATTTAAGCACCGGTCGAGGCATTGCCCTCACCCCAAGCCAATCGTGAAGCTTCCATTGCCGCCGCGGGTACATTCGGCCGACGACGCCATGGGTCGTGCCGCCGTTCGGGAGCCGTAAGCTGGGTTCCGGGGGGTTCGCCAGACCACGGGGAAACTCTACGCGCGCTCGGACCGTGGAGATTGACAGCTGTTTGGCGTGAATTGCTCGCCGGTGTTGCTGCTCCGCCACGGATCCGCGAGACGCCGTGGACCGCGCGCCTGCAAGCTCGATCAACGGTGAGAACACCTCAGTAAGTCTCGCCTTAATCTCTGCTATGTTTACCGCCCCTTAATTTTGGTGATTCGCGCTCGGGATCTCGATTTGGCATACTCCGGTGATGGCTCCGCCGCGCGTGAGGGCGGCGCCGTCGTGTTTGGGGCGGGGTTGGGTAAAACGATGGGGGCCGTTGATCGTGACGCGGACGTCCGAGATTAGAAGAGGGAGTAACGCTTCGTGCATGAATCGGATCCGTTCGATTTTGATCGGACGGATCGGGGGAGATTTCGGAGTAATTAGATCCGCGCCGTTGATCGCAGAATGGTCGGGCCGTGCGACGTACCGCTTCGCGGGCGGCCAGATCTAATCTGGTGCGCACGTCTCGGATCTGACGGCTCACGGTGCTCCGTACCCCTTCGCCGTGTCACAATTGCTAAAGAGTCCCTGAGTTTTAAAGAAATGAACCCGCCGTCCACCGCGGGGGTTTTCTGAGTCTTAGGTTTATTTGCGCAGAGACCCCTGTGCTTTGCAGTAATTGAGGCCCAGTCCAGAGATTGTTTAATTTGAATAAATAAAATAGAAAATAGATTTTTAATATGAAAATAATTGCTAGAACTTAGATAATTCATAGAAAATTCATTTTAGCTCCAAATTGGACCATTCCAGTTTCTAAAATTTTGTAATAATATTCTTCATCATTTAGTGCCTCTGTTTTGTCATGAAAACAATTAGAAATTTAATCTCTCACTTAATCCACTTTAAACACATAAAACCTTTGAAAATCCATAACTTAAAATCTACAACTCCAAAATTAATAATTCTTTTTCCTGTGATCTTATTTTAATATGTAGATTATTAATATGTATTTTGCATATATGTTTGGTGTAATGTTAATTTTGCCTATACCATGTATGTTTGTATTGCTACGACTAGCAGTGAGGTCACGAGGATCTGAAGATCATCCTGGTACCTGGATTCTCAAGGCCCAGGCAAGTTGTGCCCTTGATCACTTCTTTTCACCTACTCATGTTCTAATTAATCATAATGATCTGCATAGGTTAATTTTGATGGGACCCAATAGGTTACCCTAGTTTGATTATCTTTATACCTTGTTTACCACTGATCTTTCTGGGTAGTACTTGCTAGTGCTATATGTGGTTTTGGGTATGGAGATACACTATTCATGATTACACTTTTTGTTATCAGTTGTTATTTATTGTTCATGTTAAGATCATTATGTTAATTGGAACATGGAGCGACCACCCGGGAAAACAGTGCTACCACAAGGGTAGTATGGGATGCCCTTGGCTGATTAATTAGGAAAGCTAGTGGAAGACTACCTTACCCGAAAGGGGCAAGGGCAGTAGGGGAGAGGTCAGTGTAGGGAGGCCCTCGGGAGGATTTTGCTGCGATGGCGGTCCTGCAAGGGATTCCTGCACTGGATCTTCCTATAAACTGTAGCGGGTTTTCGGAAGCTAGTGGAACTTTGTAAAGGCCTCGTAGTGGATCCCTAGCCATTCACCTCGGAAGTGTCTAAGGGCTTTGCAAACCCTGGCGACATGGGATACACGACTTGTGGGTAAAGATGCGCAACCTCTGCAGAGTGTAAAACTGGTATACTAGCCGTGCTCACGGTCATGAGCAGCTCGGACCCTCACATGATTAATCTATGGAACTAAATTCAATTTGTCATATGCATTGCATTGCAGGTGGTGTTGTTACTTTTGATCTATTACTTAATTGGGTTTGGTATTTACTTATACTTAGTAACTGCTAATAAAATTTTGACCAACTTTAAAAGCAATGCTCAGCTCTAACCATCTTCTTTGGTAAGCCTTACACTTCACGTGAGCTCCCACCTTTGGCGAGTTCATGCACATTATTCCCCACAACTTGTTGAGCGATGAACGTATGTGAGCTCACTCTTGCTGTCTCACATACACCACAGGTCAAGAACAGGTACTACAGGATGATGCTCATGGAGGATGCTGTGATGAGTTCGTGAGAGGTCTAGGTCGTCGTCTCCCAGTCAACTTTTGGGTTGCTGGACCGTTGTCTCCTTATAATGTAATTATTTATTTTGTATAGAACTCCTGTTATATATAAAGATGTGACATTCGATCCTGTGCCACTATACATCATATGTTTGAGACTTGGTCCCAGCATACCTGGTGTTTATGTTAACCCCGGGTTTTGGACCCCTAAAATCCGGGTGTTACAGAAGTGGTATCAGAGGAATGTTGACTGTAGGACGAAACCTAGATAGAACTGGACAACCAATACTTACTTACCTTTGCTACTCTGATTCTTTCTAAACTTATCTTAATCTTTTCTCATCTAATTCCGCTTTACTCTGATTATTCTTACCTTTTCTTTTTCTAAAGACAAATGTGGATTTCACACTTTGAAATCCTGTGCCTAGAGTGACTTTTAGGAATAGGAGACCTAATCCTAGGAACAAAAACAAAACTATTTTTATAAGTGTTTATATATTTGAATGTTTGTTCTTATGATACTTGTCTGATTTGGATCTTTGATTGAGTGTGATGAGTTGTGGAGTAGTGTCTACAATTGCATCTACATATACCTATAGGCATAAATAAATAAATTCATAAGGTAACTAAACAACCTATATTATCCTTCATTAAAATATATTTACCTTAATAGATTCATCTTACCTTGCAAAGATTTATCCTATCCTAAAAAGATCTCATTCTAACCAATTCATCTCATCTTAAAAGATTCTCCCTTATCTTAATAGATTCATCTCATCTCAAGAGATTCTATCCTACACTCATAGATCTATCTTATCTCAAAAGGTCTTGACTTATCCTAATGTATATAGATCCATCTTATCTTAAGAGGTTTTCTCTCATCTTAATAGATTTATCTTATCTTGAGGAAATTCTAACCTACCTGCATCATATGATCCATCTTATCCTAAAAAGATACTCATCTTATCTTGAAAAGATTTTATCTCATCCTAATAGACCTAACTGACCTCGAAAGATTCTATCTTATCTTATGGATTCATCTTGCCCTAAATTAAATATTTATCCCACTTTAGAATAACAACCAGGACCTAATTAAAATTAATGAGATTCTATCTAGTCTAGTTATACCAATCTAACCTAAAATTGGTGCCCTAGACCAACTTTACCATATACAACCACCTAACCATATGCAACTACCTTACCCATCAAATAGTTGCATAACCCCCTCTGTTTTAACCTAACAGAGATTTATAACATATCCTGATAAAATATATCCTACCCAGGAAGATCTATCTAACTAGTCTCATCTAGTCAAACTAGTTATACCAATCTAATCTAATCTAATATGATCTAATCTAATGTGGTCTACTTAAACACATTAGTAATGATGGTAGAAGAGACTTAACCCTACTAGCCATGTATTAACTTGTCCTAGCACATTGGATCAATTCAACCATGAGTTAACCCAACCCATAGAATCATGATGAATGGTATACTCTTTCTATTCCCACCTAACAACAAACAAACTTTTAACCTACATCTTGTAGTCTATCTCACCCATATATATCTCTCATCTTGACTGATTCTATCTTACTCTTGGATATTCACCTTATATGATTGGCCACCCCAATCTGGACATAAAACAAAGATTAAGCCCTACCAAAGAATCTTTAGAGTATAACCAGCTACTAGCTTATTCCTTCCACTTATTGAATAATTTCCTTTGCAAAACTATTACCTTCTAACTTTCATGGTCAATACCAGGAAAGGAAAAGATTACCACGTAACAGCAAACAGAAATGAATCCCCCAAATCCTCCACCTGTTGAAATCGATCAAGTGGTTGCTACCCAAAGACTGGTAATACAACAGTTAACAGACATGGTGACCGAGATGCAGAATCAGATAAGACAACAACGCGAGGAAATACGTCAAGCCCGCCAAGAAATAAGGCAAGCACGGCTGGAGAGACAACAACAACAACAACCTCCACCACCACCACCAGCTTCACCAAGCTACATAGATATAAATTATGATGATTTGTAAGGTCTAGGTGTTACTTTAGTTAGTAGATGATATGATATTATTTTAGAAGGAACAATAAGGTCTATTGACCCTATGTTTTGTTAAAGAATCATACCTCATGCTGAGATTTCTTTGTTTGTGCATATGTTCCAAGAACAAAATGAGTATACATCCCTTTTCTTACAAATCTCGAGGACGAGATTATTTTTAAGGGGGGTAGGATTTGTAACACCCAAATTCTGAATTTGGGATTGGTAGAAGAAATTTGAGCAAAGTACCATTTATAAGTGATCAAACTTTATAGCTCACCCTTTTCAAAGGTAAATACTCATAATAAAATAAATGAAGAAACACTATGTAGTAATTGTGCATCATGTGAAAGTTTAACTTGTGCATAAATTTGAAATCTAGAATTTAAAACTTGGTTTGATTTGAATTGGAAATAGGAAAGAAAGGAGAAATAAGAGAAGGGATAGAAAACAAAAATATAAATAATATATATATAAACAAGTATGTTCAGAATTAATATCCCTAACTTCACAAAAATAAATTGAAATGATGAGCCATAGAAATTTGAATTTAAGTTTGAATTCAAATTGAATTTGAAAATGAAGAAAAGAAATAGAAAATAAAATGGAAAAAGAGAAAAAGCTTACCTGGGCCGATTTCGTCGCTTTTGGCCCACCTAACGAAACGGCCTCCGCGCAGCCCATTAGCACCTCCACTCGGCGCCGACAGGTGGGGCCATCCTGTCAGCCTCCCCCTCACGCGCGCTCTCGCCTCTCACAGACACGCGGGCCCCACTCGTCATGTGCCGCGCCCACTCACGCGTGCACCGTGTTGCTTCACTGACGTCCGGGCCCACGCGTCGGTCTCTGCGGCTTCTCCCTTTTCTCTCGCTGACATGTGGGCGCTCCTCGTCAGGTCCATCTCCCTCACAACAACTCCCGCTCGTTACGCTGAGAACTCCGAGCTCCGCCGCCCGAACGCTTACCGAGCTCGCCGCGGAATCCGCGATTCGATCCTCTAACTAACCGGCCGAAATCCTCGTTGCCTGCCCGCCCCTATTTAAGCACCGGTCGAGGCATTGCCCTCACCCCAAGCCAATCGTGAAGCTTCCATTGCCGCCGCGGGTACATTCGGCCGACGACGCCATGGGTCGTGCCGCCGTTCGGGAGCCGTAAGCTGGGTTCCGGGGGGTTCGCCAGACCACGGGGAAACTCTACGCGCGCTCGGACCGTGGAGATTGACAGCTGTTTGGCGTGAATTGCTCGCCGGTGTTGCTGCTCCGCCACGGATCCGCGAGACGCCGTGGACCGCGCGCCTGCAAGCTCGATCAACGGTGAGAACACCTCAGTAAGTCTCGCCTTAATCTCTGCTATGTTTACCGCCCCTTAATTTTGGTGATTCGCGCTCGGGATCTCGATTTGGCATACTCCGGTGATGGCTCCGCCGCGCGTGAGGGCGGCGCCGTCGTGTTTGGGGCGGGGTTGGGTAAAACGATGGGGGCCGTTGATCGTGACGCGGACGTCCGAGATTAGAAGAGGGAGTAACGCTTCGTGCATGAATCGGATCCGTTCGATTTTGATCGGACGGATCGGGGGAGATTTCGGAGTAATTAGATCCGCGCCGTTGATCGCAGAATGGTCGGGCCGTGCGACGTACCGCTTCGCGGGCGGCCAGATCTAATCTGGTGCGCACGTCTCGGATCTGACGGCTCACGGTGCTCCGTACCCCTTCGCCGTGTCACAATTGCTAAAGAGTCCCTGAGTTTTAAAGAAATGAACCCGCCGTCCACCGCGGGGGTTTTCTGAGTCTTAGGTTTATTTGCGCAGAGACCCCTGTGCTTTGCAGTAATTGAGGCCCAGTCCAGAGATTGTTTAATTTGAATAAATAAAATAGAAAATAGATTTTTAATATGAAAATAATTGCTAGAACTTAGATAATTCATAGAAAATTCATTTTAGCTCCAAATTGGACCATTCCAGTTTCTAAAATTTTGTAATAATATTCTTCATCATTTAGTGCCTCTGTTTTGTCATGAAAACAATTAGAAATTTAATCTCTCACTTAATCCACTTTAAACACATAAAACCTTTGAAAATCCATAACTTAAAATCTACAACTCCAAAATTAATAATTCTTTTTCCTGTGATCTTATTTTAATATGTAGATTATTAATATGTATTTTGCATATATGTTTGGTGTAATGTTAATTTTGCCTATACCATGTATGTTTGTATTGCTACGACTAGCAGTGAGGTCACGAGGATCTGAAGATCATCCTGGTACCTGGATTCTCAAGGCCCAGGCAAGTTGTGCCCTTGATCACTTCTTTTCACCTACTCATGTTCTAATTAATCATAATGATCTGCATAGGTTAATTTTGATGGGACCCAATAGGTTACCCTAGTTTGATTATCTTTATACCTTGTTTACCACTGATCTTTCTGGGTAGTACTTGCTAGTGCTATATGTGGTTTTGGGTATGGAGATACACTATTCATGATTACACTTTTTGTTATCAGTTGTTATTTATTGTTCATGTTAAGATCATTATGTTAATTGGAACATGGAGCGACCACCCGGGAAAACAGTGCTACCACAAGGGTAGTATGGGATGCCCTTGGCTGATTAATTAGGAAAGCTAGTGGAAGACTACCTTACCCGAAAGGGGCAAGGGCAGTAGGGGAGAGGTCAGTGTAGGGAGGCCCTCGGGAGGATTTTGCTGCGATGGCGGTCCTGCAAGGGATTCCTGCACTGGATCTTCCTATAAACTGTAGCGGGTTTTCGGAAGCTAGTGGAACTTTGTAAAGGCCTCGTAGTGGATCCCTAGCCATTCACCTCGGAAGTGTCTAAGGGCTTTGCAAACCCTGGCGACATGGGATACACGACTTGTGGGTAAAGATGCGCAACCTCTGCAGAGTGTAAAACTGGTATACTAGCCGTGCTCACGGTCATGAGCAGCTCGGACCCTCACATGATTAATCTATGGAACTAAATTCAATTTGTCATATGCATTGCATTGCAGGTGGTGTTGTTACTTTTGATCTATTACTTAATTGGGTTTGGTATTTACTTATACTTAGTAACTGCTAATAAAATTTTGACCAACTTTAAAAGCAATGCTCAGCTCTAACCATCTTCTTTGGTAAGCCTTACACTTCACGTGAGCTCCCACCTTTGGCGAGTTCATGCACATTATTCCCCACAACTTGTTGAGCGATGAACGTATGTGAGCTCACTCTTGCTGTCTCACATACACCACAGGTCAAGAACAGGTACTACAGGATGATGCTCATGGAGGATGCTGTGATGAGTTCGTGAGAGGTCTAGGTCGTCGTCTCCCAGTCAACTTTTGGGTTGCTGGACCGTTGTCTCCTTATAATGTAATTATTTATTTTGTATAGAACTCCTGTTATATATAAAGATGTGACATTCGATCCTGTGCCACTATACATCATATGTTTGAGACTTGGTCCCAGCATACCTGGTGTTTATGTTAACCCCGGGTTTTGGACCCCTAAAATCCGGGTGTTACATTGCGGTCATCATGCAGCACCTCGAACCCTCGTTGGGAATGCTTTCCGCCAAGGCTTTTACTGGCCAACGGCGGTGGCTGACGCCACTAGAATTGTCCGCGCCTGCGAAGGGTGCCAATTCTATGCGAAACAGACCCACCTGCCCGCTCAGGCTCTGCAGACGATACCCATCACTTGGCCCTTCGCTGTGTGGGGTCTGGACCTCGTCGGCCCACTGCAGAAGGCGCCCGGGGGCTACACGCACCTGCTGGTCGCCATCGACAAATTCTCCAAGTGGATCGAGGTCCGACCCCTAAACAGCATCAGGTCCGAGCAGGCGGTGGCGTTCTTCACCAACATCATCCATCGCTTCGGGGTCCCGAACTCCATCATCACCGACAATGGCACCCAGTTCACCGGCAAAAAATTCTTGGATTTTTGCGAGGATCACAACATCCGGGTGGACTGGGCCGCCGTAGCTCACCCCATGTCGAATGGGCAAGTGGAACGTGCCAATGGCATGATTCTACAAGGGCTCAAGCCTCGGATTTACAACGACCTCAACAAGTTCGGCAAGCGATGGATGAAGGAACTCCCCTCGGTGGTCTGGAGCCTGAGGACGACTCCAAGCCGAGCCACGGGTTTCACGCCGTTCTTCCTGGTCTACGGGGCCGAGGCGATCCTGCCCACGGACCTGGAATACAGCTCCCCGAGGACGAGGGCTTACAACGAAGAAAGCAACCAAGCCAGCCGAGAAGACTCGCTGGACCAGCTGGACGAGGCTCGGGACAGGGCCTTACTACACTCGGCGCGGTATCAGCAGTCCCTGCGACGCTACCACGCCCGAGGGGTCCGACCCCGAGAACTCCAGGCGGGCGATCTGGTGCTTCGGCTGCGGCAAGACGCCCGAGGGAGGCACAAGCTCACGCCCCCCTGGGAGGGGCCGTTCATCATCGCCAAAGTTCTGAAGCCCGGAACGTACAAGCTGGCCAACAGTCAAGGCGAGGTCTACGGCAACGCTTGGAACATCCAACAGCTACGTCGCTTTTACCCTTAAGATGTTTCCAAGTTGTTCATATACCTCGCACCCACGCAAAGTTTAGTCAACAAGGAAGGGTCGGCCTCGCCTCGGCAAAGCCCGACCCTCCCTCGGGGGCTAAAAGGGGGTTAACCCCCTCTGCGTCAAAATTTTCCTCGAACAAAAAACCTCTTTCACCAGAACATCTTTCGTGCTTTTTGACTACTTCGGAAAGTGGGTCCTGGAAACGACGGGGTACACGTAAGCAGTCAAGGCTGACCGAGCCGAGGGACTCCTACGCCTCCGGGATACGGATACCTCACTCATCACCTTCTGCGATAAGTAACTCGCGCTCGGATAAAGTGACCCCGCGGATCGAATGAGTCTTTACGTACGGAAGCTCTTCTGTTGAAGCAGGTTCTTCGAGCCTTCTCGACCGAGTCGGTGACAGGGCCTCATGGATGGGTAAAAGTACGCGTAAGCGGCGAGGCCGACCGAGCCGAGGGATTCCCACGCCTCCGGGATACGGATACCTCACTCATCACCTCCCGCGAGAAGCAACTCTTGCTCGCACTAGCATCCCTGCTACCGACAAAAAGTCCAGATACTCGAAACAAGAGGAAAAGAGACACAGCTTTACAACGCAACAAGGGTGTGTGTTCTGGCCTCAACGGCCGCACAAGGCCCACGCTACAAGACGACTTGACCCTGCAGGCGCGGATCTTGACGCTGGAAGAGGGCGACGACACCCTCGGCATCAGCAGCACCTTCGGCAAGGCCCGACCTAGCCTCGGGCGGCGACGCGGTCCGAAGGCCTCCGCTCCGAAGGACGACGTCGTCACCGCGCTCGAGCAATCTCTGCCAGAGACTTCCCCGAGAATCCGGCCCGAGCGGACGGCTCGGCCGGCCACCTCCGGGGCCTCGGCCGACCACCTTCCGAGGGCGCCAGCTCGGTCCGAGGCCTCGGCTAATCAGCTCCGGCGTCGATCCTGCCAGCAGACGACCCAGCTGGGCTCCGGCCAACCAGGTTTCATTTCCGAGCCAGCAACGCCTCTGTTTGTGCTGATATCGCTACCCCTGGCCTCGGCTCGTCGAAGAGCGGCCGAGGGGTCTCTTTAACTAAGCTAGAGGAGCCTCGGACAACAGGTCCGACCGAGCCGAGGGATTCCTACGCCTCCGGGATACGGATACCTCACTCGTCACCTGGACACGGGGCGACTCATGCTTGGTGAAGCGATTCAGACAATCGACAGGCAAGTCTTATTGCTCAGAAATGAGGAAAAAAACACGGCTTTATGCCGGAGTCACATACATGTTCAGGCCCCGAAAGCCGAAAATGAACAAAAAAACCCGGCACTCGAAGTGCCACTACAAACGGAACTCTGGTTCCGTCCCCGCGGGTACGGACAACCTCCCCGCCTGGGAAGCCCGTGGAGCAACAAGCTCCGGGCGAATCACCAGCAAACGCGGGACACCCCTAATCACCCGGCAGATCCTCGCAGCTGCCCTCGCCGCAAATGCGAGGAGGGAGACGGAATGTTGCATCCTAGCTGGGCAGCAACAGTTCCCCTTCCCCGGCATGGCTGGAGGATGTCTCCGTCATGGGGCTAAAAGGCGATTGCCACCACCAGAAGCTGGAAAATGAGGTGGCCCGCCGACCCGCGTAGGAGGTGGGGCCCCGGCTCGCCTCGCTCCCCGCCCCGGCGAGGATGACGAACACCCTCAACACTGAGGGCGGGGCCAAGGCCACAGCCCGGCTCGCTTTCCCCCACCATCAAGCCGGAGGTCGCCCTCTTGGGTGACCGCCGGTAGAGGGGTGCAGCCGGGCTGCATGATGAAAATCCTTGAAGCCGAACGATGGCTGAAAGGTACCAACTCCCACGGAGTTGCGTCCCTCCGGCGATGGAGCGAAAAGACGGCGGTTTCCCCCCATCCGGGGGCTCGGAAGATGGAAAGACACAATGCATAAGGGAGGTAGGAGACATGGTCACCTCACGAAGAGGGTCGCCCTCCTTTTAAAGGCAACTCCCCCTGCTTGCGCCCTCAACCGTCACGGGCGGAGTCTTCTCCAACACGCCTCCAAAGTCCTTCCCTGCGACACGGGGGCTGGGGCCCGCCTGTCATACAGACCGACTCCAAGCAGAGAAAGCCGAACCGCGCGCGCACGACACACGCAACCGCCCAGCGGTTACAAGTAACCCTCCACTTTTGCCCAGACCAACGGGCAAAAGGGGCGAGCGGCCATGCAGGCGGCATGCAACCGCGCCAAGTGGACGCGCCTCTCCGACTCCTGACAGGCCAGCGCGACGGCTCAAGACCACGCGTCGTTCAACTGGCGCGCCGGGCGCTGCATGCGAACCGCTGCGCCTCTCGCTCCACCACCGCACCTCCTCGATTGCGGAACCGATACCGCGACTCGAGGCCGCCCAGCCTGCGATCCAGCGGCGCCAGCCTGGCGCAGCGGTCAAACGCGGTCAAAAATGGGCCGGTAGTAATGACGGTGGCAGGCGCGCGAGGGCAGCAGTCACGCCATCGGCCAGGCTCACGTCCCATCCGGAGGCAGCAAGAGAACCCCTTCTCACGGCGTGAAGACGACGCGCCCGTGACCCGTACCTCGAACGGCTCGCGCACGCGCAACGGCAACTTCGCCAACTACTCACCCCGGCGCATTAACTCCGCGGCGAAATAGGTGACGTTTCTGGCAAGGGGCAGCTGGCGACGCTTCGCCTCCGCCAAAACGGCCACGCCGAAAAAGGTACGCCACGAAGTTCAATTTCGAATCCTTTTTCCCTTTTCCTTCTTTCTCTATCTCTTGCAACAGGGAATGAGAAGGGGGATAACCCCAAAGGGATCCTTCCCCGTGAAGGAACTAGGCTCCGAGCCTCCCTACTGATCAGGGGTTCGAAGGCTGGCCCCCCGAAGGGTTCAACAGCCGCCTCAGATCGCGTGGGCCCGACACCCACTACTGGTCAGGGGTTCGAAGGTCGGCCCCCGAAAGGTTCCACGACCGCCTCAGGCTACTCGGGCTCCGTGCCCCCTACTGATCAGGGGTTCGAAGGCTGGCCCGTCGAAGGGTTCACAGTCGCCTCAGACGCCGAGCGAGGGATGACCAGGGGTACGTTCGATACATAACCAAGGCTCGGGCTGCGCTCCCGAGGTACCCTAGGACATTTCCGAGACCAGCGGGAACGACTCTGTAACGGAATCCCATCGGAGGGAGGCAACGAGCCCTCGGACCCCGTCGCTAGGGGACCGGGTCCGGCAGATCACCCGCAGGTACTTTTGGGCGTGCCTCCGGGCCCCTAGCCGACCCCTAACGAACGGGGCACGGACGTCCACTCGGATTACCCGATCGCAGCTCACCGGAGACACCATGTTCGGTGCCCATCGAGGGTAACATGGCGCACTCCCCCCTCCTCCTTGCGGAAAGGCGACGTAGGGGCGTATATAAAAAGTCGAGTCTGTCCCTGATCGTCCTCTCGCTCCGTGCGAGGGCTCGGGGGCTGCTCTCGCAAACCCGGCTCCGGCCGAACCGTTGACAGCGTCAACATACCAGCCCGAGAACTTGGGCCCTGACAGTGCACCTGGGTTACGCCCTGCTCGCATGAGGGAACCGCCAGACCAGCCGAGGCATTGCGCGAGGCATTAAGACCTCGAAGGAGTGAAACCACTCCTCCGAGGCCTCGGGGGCTACACCCGGCGGGTGCGCTCGCGCGCACCCACCGGAACAAAGTACCTCCGAGAAAGGCTGGTCCCCTTGCAAAAAAGTGCGATGCAAGCCTCCAAGCGAGTGTTAACACTCTCTTCGAGGCTCGGGGGCTACTGTCGGGGACCATAATTAGGGGTACCCTCAAGACGCCTAATTCTCAGCTGGTAACCCCCATCAGCATAAAGCTGCAAAGGCCTGATGGGTTTGATTAAGTCAGGGATCAGTCCATACGAGTGACTTGACCACGCCACGCCCGAGCCTAGCCTCGGGCGAGGGCAGCCGACCCTAAGATGACTCCGTCTCGCCTGAGGTCTCCTCTTTCACGGCAGACGCATCTCCGGCTCGCCCTAGGCCCCGCCTCCGATAAGGAGAAACCCTGACTAAATCACCGCACCAACCGACCGAGTCACCGGGGCGTTTAACGCAAAAGGTAAGACTGACGGGCGACCAGACTCCGCCAGTGGTGCCATAGGAGACTCCGCCCGACCCAGGGCTCGGACTCAGGCTAAGGCCTCGGAAGACGGCGAACTCCGCTCCGCCCGACCCAGGGCTCGGACTCGGGCCAAGGCCCCGGAAGACGGCGAACTCCGCTCCGCCCGACCCAGGGCTCGGACTCGGGCTAAGGCCCCGGAAGACGGCGAACTCCGCTCCGCCCGACCCAGGGCTCGGACTCGGGCTAAGGCCCCGGAAGACGGCGAACTCCGCTCCGCCCGACCCAGGGCTCGGACTCAGGCTAATGCCTCGGAAGACGGCGAACTCCGCTCCGCCCGACCCAGGGCTCGGACTCGGGCTAAGGCCCCGGAAGACGGCGACCTCCGCCTCGCCCGACCCAGGGCTCGGACTCCGCCTCGGCCTCTGCCGAATAATCTCCGCCTCGCCCGACCCAGGGCTCGGACTCTGTCTCTGTCTTGCAGGACGGACTCGGCCTCGGCCTCGGAGGAGCCTCCACGACGCCCGACCTAGGACATGAGACCGCCACGTCAACAGGAAGCGTCATCATCACCCTGCCCTGAGCCGACTTGGGTCGCAGAGAACAAGACCGGCGTCCCATCTGGCCAGCTACGCCAGATAGGCCATGATGGCGCCCCGCTAGATCATGACGACGGCGGCTCCCAGCTCCCTTACGAAAGCAGGAGAACGTCAGCAAGGACCCAGCCACCTCGACAGCTGTCCTCCCGTCCGGCTCCGTTACTCCTCCAACAGCCACGACGCCACACCAACAGGGTGCCACGATCTCTCCGGCTGCCACCTAGGCATGTACATAGGGCGCTAGCTCTCCCTCGCTAGACACGTAGCACCTTGCTACACCCCCATCTTGTACACCTGGACCCTCTCCTTACGACTATAAAAGGAAGGGCCAGGGCCTTCTTAGAGAAGGTTGGCCTCACGGGGACGAAAGGCAGGGGCAGGCGCTCTCTCGGGGCCGCTCTCTCCCTTCACCTCGTGCGGACGCTTGTAACCCCCTACTGCAAGCGCACCCGACCTGGGCGCGGGACGAACACGAAGGCCGCGGGAATTTCTCCGACTCCCTCACGACCCGGCTCCGGCCACCGACTCTCTCTCTCTCTCTGTTCCCCCCTTCGCGCTCGCTCCACGCGCTCGACCCATCTGGGCTGGGGCACGCGGCACTCTCACTCGTCGGCTCGAGGACCCCCCGGTCTCGGAACGCCGACAAATTTAAAGAGATCACCCCGTCAACTCCATACTTGGTGACATTCACAAGGGGGTAACCACTAGATCTCGAGTTGCTCATTTTTGTGAATATTACTCTTTTGTGTCTTCTATTGAGCCATACAGGATAGAGGATGCACTAAGAGATCCAGATTGGGTGGTGGCAATACAAGAGGAGATCAACAACTTCACAAGGAATGAGGTATGACATTTAGTTTCACGTCCTAACCAAAATGTTGTAGGTACCAAGTGGGTATTCTGCAACAAACAGGATGAGCATGGTGTGGTGACTAGGAACAAAGCCCGACTTGTTGCCAAAGGTTATTCACAAGTCGAAGGTTTGGATTTTGATGAAACCTATGCACCCGTAGCTAGACTTGAGTCAATTCATATATTGCTTGCCTATGCTACTTACCATGGCTTTAAGTTATATCAAATGGACGTGAAGAGTGCCTTCCTTAATGGTCCTATCAAGGAAGACGTATATGTTGAGCAACCTCCCGACTTTGAAGATAGTGAGTATCCTAACTATGTTTATAAGCTCTCAAAGGCGCTTTATGGGCTCAAGCAAGCCCCAAGAGCATGGTATGAATGCCTGAGAGACTTTCTTATCACTAATGGCTTCAAAGTTGGTAAAGTTGATCCTACTCTCTTCACTAAAACAATTGCTAAAGACTTGTTTATATTCCAAATTTATGTTGATGATATTATATTTGGGTCTACTAACAAGTCAACTTGTGAAGAGTTTAGTAGGATAATGATATAGAAATTCGAGATGTCAATGATTGGGGAGTTGAAGTATTTCCTTGGATTTCAAATCAAACAACTCCAAGAGGACACCTTCATCTGCCAAACTAAGTACATTCAAGACATACTTAAGAAGTTTAGAATGAAGAATGCCAAACCCATCAAGACACCCATGGGAACAAATGGGCATCTCGACCACGACACGAGAGGTAAATCCATAGATCAAAAGGTATACCGGTCTGTCGGTACCCTGGATTAGGGGTACCCCTTACAGAGGTATGAGGGCACGATGCCTGTGCGGCTACCCTTAGCCGCACGGAGAACAGCCCCAGGGGTAGCTCGTGGGGCAGTTAAGGTGGCGCTCTCAGGGACGACGCCCTCATGCCTAGTAGGCTCGGGATCCCTGTGCGCACAGCCCAGACCCCCAAGGTAAAGCAGCCTGAAACCATTGGATGGGGTTCGGACCTGAGAGCACCTAGAGGGGGGGGGGGTGAATAGGTGATCCTGTAAAAACTTCAAACTTAAGCCACAAAAACTTGTTATGTGTTAGCACGATTATTGCCAAGTGGCTAAGGTGAAGTCTCAACAAAACACAATACCACAAGAGATCAAGACAGAGGTGACACGGTGGTTTATCCCGTGGTTCGGCCAAGCCAATGCTTGCCTACTTCCACGTTGTGGCGTCCCAACGGACGAGGGTTGCAATCAACCCCTCTCAAGTGGTCCAAAGACCCACTTGAATACCACAGTGTTTTGCTTTTCCTTTCACTATCCCGTTTGCAAGGAATCTCCACAAATTGGAGTCTCTTGCCCTTACAAGTATATGATCACAAAGAAAGCACAGAGTAAGGGAGGGAAGCAACACACACAAATCCACAACAAAAGCGCACACACACGGCCAAGACTCGAGCTCGAATGACTATCTCAGAGTTCACACTAGAACAGAGCTCGAATCACTTAGAATCACAAACGAATGCGCAAAGAACTTGTGTGGATGATCAAGAATGCTCAAGAGTTGCTTGTGTGTCTCCTCCATGCGCCTAGGGGCTCCTTTTATAGCCCCAAGGCAGCTAGGAGCCGTTGAGAGCAAATCCGGAAGGCCATCCTTGCCTTCTGTCGTCGGGGGCACCGGACAGTCCGGTGCACACCGGACACTGTCCGGTGACCGATTTCTTTCCTTATCCAGCGCTTCCCGACCGTTGCAGACCGGCGGAGATCTGAGAGCCGTTGGCGCACCGGACAGTCCGGTGCACACCGGACAGTCCGGTGCCGTCTTCCGACCGTTGGCTCGGCCACGTGTCCCGCGCGGATTGCGCGGCCGACCGTTGGCCCTGGCCGACCGTTGGCTCACCGGACAGTCCGGTGCACACCGGACAGTCCGGTGAATTTTAGCCGTACGCCGTCGGCGAATTCCCGAGAGCGGCCAGTTCGCGCCGAGTTGGCCTGGCGCACCGGACACTGTTCGGTGCACACCGGACAGTCCGGTGCTCCAGACCGAGCTGAGCCTTGGCTGCACACAGCCAAGTCTTTCTCTCCCCTTTTCTCTTTTTCTTCTTTCTGTTTCTAACACTTAGACAAATATGTTAGTCCACAAAACAAATGTACTAAGGCTTAGAAACATACCTTTATCTCATGATTTGCACCTTGTTCATCCATGTACATAAATTCACAATTAAGCACATGTGTTGGCACTCAATCACCAAAATACTTAGAAATGGCCCAAGGGCACATTTCCCTTTCAATCTCCCCCTTTTTGGTGATTTATGCCAACACAACATAAAGCCACTAGAACAAGTGCAAACTCAATTCAAATAACACTTAAATTTATTTTGAATCAATTTTGGCATATATGGATCATCCTTTGCCACCACTTGGTTTGTTTTTGCAAATCAAACACAAATCTCTATCTCTAAGTTAAACACACATGTTTAAGCATAAAGAGAGTCATTCAAAAAGAGATTGATCAAGGATTTCAAAAACTCCCCCTTTTTCCCATAATCAATACTTCTCCCCACAAGAAGCCAACTTTCGACAAGAGAGACAACTTAAGAATTTTGACAAACCAAAAACTCTATTCTACTATTTTCAAAATCTCTCAAGTGGTAGCTGATCCATTTATTGCTTTGGCCTTTATTTTCTCCCCCTTTGGCATCAAGCACCAAAACGGGATCAATTGTGGCCCTTTAACCCCATTGCCTCACCAAAATCTTCAATTAAGAGCAAATGGCAATAAGAGTTCAGAGATGGACTTGGAATAAGTTACCCTCTCATCGGAGTGCAGTGGAAGTCTTGCATGGTCCAAGTCCACCTTTTCCCTTTCAATTCTCCTTTGAGACTAAATCAGACAAACTCAACATATGGTTAGTCTCAAAGGGTCAAGTTGTAACACATCTCCCCCTAAACATGTGCATCACTTTGCAACGGACTTGTGAGGTCCAGGGAGTGTTTGTACAACTTGAGCACCATAATAAGCAACAATATGCAGAAGGGAACATGATCAAAAGCATGAATACATGTATACTATAATTCAATCCAAGTTCCGCGAATCTAAGACATTTAGCTCACTACGCAGCCTGCAAAAGGTCTTCTCATCTAAAGGCTTGGTAAAGATATCGGCTAGCTGGTTCTCGGTGCTAACATAAAACACTTCGATATCTCCCTTTTGCTGGTGGTCTCTCAGAAAGTGATGCCGGATGTCAATGTGCTTTATGCGGCTGTGCTCAACAGGATTTTCCGCTATTCGGATAGCACTCTCATTATCACATAGGAGTGGGACTTTGCTCAGATTGTAGCCAAAGTCCCTGAGGGTTTGCCTCATCCAAAGTAGTTGCGCGCAACACTGACCTGCGGCAACGTACTCGGCCTCAGCGGTGGATAGGGCAACGGAGGTTTGTTTCTTAGAGTTCCATGACACCAGGGACCTTCCTAAGAATTGGCACGTCCCCGATGTACTCTTCCTATCGACCTTACATCCAGCATAGTCGGAATCTGAGTACCCAATTAAGTCAAAGTTAGACCCCTTTGGATACCAGATCCCGAAGCAAGGCGTAGCGACTAAATATCTAAGAATTCGCTTCACCGCCACCAAGTGACACTCCTTAGGATCGGATTGAAATCTAGCACACATGCATACGCTAAGCATAATATCCGGTCTACTAGCACATAAATAAAGTAAAGACCCTATCATTGACCGGTATGCCTTTTGATCAACGGACTTACCTCCTTTGTTGAGGTCGGTGTGTCCGTCGGTTCCCATCGGCGTCTTTGCGGGCTTGGCGTCCTTCATCCCAAACCTCTTTAGCAGATCTTGCGTGTACTTCGTTTGGGAGATGAAGGTGCCGTCCTTGAGTTGCTTCACTTGGAACCCAAGGAAGTAGTTTAACTCGCCCATCATCGACATCTCGAATTTCTGCGTCATCACCCTGCTAAACTCTTCACAAGACTTTTGATTAGTAGAACCAAATATTATGTCATCGACATAAATTTGGCACACAAACAAATCACCATTACAAGTCTTAGTGAAAAGAGTTGGATCGGCTTTCCCAACCTTGAAAGCATTAGCAAGTAAGAAATCTCTAAGGCATTCATACCATGCTCTTGGGGCTTGTTTAAGTCCATAGAGCGCCTTAGAGAGCTTACACACGTGGTCGGGGTACCGCTCATCCTCGAAGCCAGGGGGTTGCTCCACATACACCTCCTCCTTTATTGGCCCGTTGAGGAACGCGCTCTTCACATCCATTTGGTACAACCTGAAAGAATGGTGAGCGGCATATGCTAGCAAGATACGAATGGACTCTAGCCTAGCCACAGGAGCAAAAGTCTCCTCAAAGTCCAAACCTGCGACTTGGGCATAACCTTTTGCCACAAGTCGAGCCTTGTTCCTCGTCACCACCCCGTGCTCGTCCTGTTTATTGCGGAACACCCACTTGGTTCCCACAACATTTTGCTTGGGACGAGGCACCAGCGTCCAAACTTCATTGCGCTTGAAGTTGTTGAGTTCCTCCTGCATGGCCAACACCCAATCCGGATCTAGCAAGGCCTCCTCTACCCTGAAAGGCTCAATAGAGGAGACAAAAGAGTAATGTTCACAAAAATTAACTAATCGAGATCGAGTAGTTACTCCCTTGCTAATGTCACCCAGAATTTGGTCGACGGGATGATCCCTTTGAATCATCGCTCGAACTTGGGTTGGAGGTGCCGGTTGCGCTTCTTCCTCCATCACTTGATCGTCTTGTGCTCCCCCTTGATCACACGCCTCCTTTTGATGAACCTGTTCATCGTCTTGAGTTGGGGGATGCACCGTCGTTGAGGAAGAAGGTTGATCACGTTCATCCTGTTCCTGTGGCCGAACGTCTCCAATCGCCATGGTTCGTATAGCGGCCGTTGGAACATCTTCTTCATCTACATCATCACAATCAACAACTTGCTCTCTTGGAGAGCCATTAGTCTCATCAAATACAACGTCGCTAGAGACTTCAACCAAACCCGATGATTTGTTGAAGACCCTATACGCCTTTGTATTTGAATCATAACCTAATAAAAACCCTTCTACAGCTTTGGGAGCAAACTTAGAATTTCTACCCTTCTTCACTAGAATGTAGCACTTGCTCCCAAAAACACGAAAGTAAGATACATTGGGTTTGTTACCGGTTAGTAGCTCATATGACGTCTTCTTGAGGAGGCGGTGAAGGTAGACCCTGTTGATGGCGTGGCAAGCCGTGTTCACGGCTTCCGACCAAAAGCACTCGGGGGTCTTGAACTCTCCAAGCATCGTCCTCGCCATATCGATTAGCGTCCTGTTCTTCCTTTCTACCACACCATTTTGTTGTGGTGTGTAGGGAGCGGAGAACTCGTGCTTGATCCCTTCCTCCTCAAGAAACTCCTCCACTTGAAGGTTCTTGAACTCGGACCCGTTGTCGCTCCTAATCTTCTTCACCTTGAGCTCAAACTCATTTTGAGCTCTCCTGAGGAAGCGCTTGAGGGTCCCTTGGGTTTCAGACTTATCCTGCAAAAAGAACACCCAAGTGAAGCGGGAAAAGTCATCAACAATGACTAAACCATACTTACTTCCTCCTATGCTTAGATAGGCGACGGGTCCGAAGAGGTCCATATGCAGCAGCTCCAGAGGTCTTGACGTGGTCATCACATTCTTGTTGTGATGTGCTCCTCCAACTTGTTTACCTGCCTGACAAGCTGCACAAGGTCTATCTTTTTCGAAATAAACATTGGTTAGACCTATCACGTGTTCTCCCTTTAGAAGCTTGTGGAGATTCTTCATCCCCACATGTGCTAAGCGGCGATGCCACAGCCAGCCCATGCAAGTCTTAGCTATTAAGCATGCATCTAGACCGGCCTCTTCTTTTGCAAAATCAACTAAGTAAAGCTTGCCGTCTAGTACACCCTTAAAAGCTAGTGAACCATCACATCTTCTAAAGACAGACACATCTATATTTGTAAATAAACAATTATATCCCATTTGACATAATTGACTAACAGATAGCAAATTATATCCAAGACTCTCCACTAGGAATACATTTGATATAGAATGCTCATTAGAAATTGCAATTTTACCTAACCCTTTTACCTTGCCTTGATTCCCATCACCGAATATAATTGAATCTTGGGAATCCTTATTTTTGACGTAGGAGGTGAACATCTTCTTCTCCCCCGTCATATGGTTTGTGCATCCGCTGTCGATAATCCAGCTTGAACCCCCGGATGCATAAACCTGCAAGGCAAATTTAGGCTTGGGTCTTAGGTACCCAACTCATGTTGGGTCCTGCAAGGTTAGCACAAATGTCTTTAGGGACCCAAATGCAAGATTTATCTCCCTTGCATCTAGCCCCTAATTTCCTAGCAACAACCTTCTTACCCTTTCTACAAATAGCAAAGGGAGCATTACAAGCATAATAAATGGTAGAAGGTTCATTCACTACTTTCCTAGGAGCATGAATAACATTCTTTCTAGGTACATGAGCAATATTTCTTCTAGGCATATGCGCAACATTTCTCCTACTCATATTTCTATCATGCTTATGAGAGGAACTAGAGGCAAACATGGCATGAGAATCATAAACATGTGAATCAAAATCATTATAAACATTTCTAGCATGTCTCCTATCATGGTATAAGAAAGCATGGTTCTTTTTAGCACTATTAGCCATAGGGGCCTTCCCTTTCTCCTTGACGAAGACGGGAGCCTTATGGCTTGTTAAGTTCTTGGCTTCCCTCTTGAAGCCAAGCCCATCCTTAATTGAGGGGTGTCTACCAACCGTGTAGGCATCCCTTGCAAATTTTATTTTATCAACTTCATTCTTGCTAGTCTTGAGTTGGGCATTTAGACTAGCCACTTCATCATTTAATTTGGAAATTAGAACTAGGTGTTCACTACAAGCATTAACATCAAACTCCTTACACCTAGTACAAATTTCAACATGTTCAACACAAGAATTTGATTTACTAGCTATTTCTAGTTTAGCACTTAAATCAATATTAACACTTCTTAAGGTAGAAATGGTTTCATGACAGGAAGATATTTCACTAGAAAGCATTTCATTTCTTTTCACTTCTAAAGCATATGATTTTTGTGCCTCTACAAATTTATCATGTTCATCATACAATAAATCTTCTTGCTTTTCTAAAAGCCTATCCTTTTCATTCAATGCATCAATCAATTCATTGATTTTATCTATCTTAGATCTATCTAAGCCCTTGAACAAGCAAGAATAATCTATGTCATCATCACTAGACTCACTATCACTAGAAGAAGCATAAGTGGAGTCTTTAGTACTTACCTTCTTCTCTCTTGCCATAAGACAAGTGAGACGCTCGTTGGGGAAGAGAGCCGATTTGTTGAAGGCAGTGGCGGCGAGTCCTTCATTGTCGGAGTCGGAGGAGGAGCAATCCGAGTCCCACTCCTTTCCTAGATGCGCCTCGCCCTTTGCCTTCTTGTATGCCTTCTTCTTCTCTCTCTTGTTCCCCTTTTCCTGGTCACTTTCATTATCGGGACAGTTAGCAATAAAATGACCAAGCTTACCGCATCTGAAGCACGAGCGCTTTCCCTTGGTCTTGGTCTTGCTTGGCTGCCCCTTGCGACCATTTAGCGCCGTCTTGAATCTCTTGATGATGAGAGCCATCTCTTCATCATTGAGCCCGGCCGCCTCAACTTGCGCCACCTTGCTAGGTAGCGACTCCTTGCTCCTCGTTGCCTTTAGAGCAATGGGTTGAGGCTCGTGGAGTGGTCCGTTCAACGCGTCGTCGACGTATCTTGCCTCCTTGATCATCATCCGCCCGCTCACGAATTTTCCAAGTACTTCCTCGGGCGTCATCATCGTGTACCTGGGATTCTCACGAATATTGTTCACGAGATGAGGATCAAGTACGGTAAAGGACCTGAGCATTAGGCGGACGACGTCGTGATCCGTCCATCGCGTGCTCCCGTAGCTCCTTATCTTGTTGATGAGGGTCTTGAGCCGGTTGTATGTTTGCGTCGGCTCCTCGCCCCTTATCATGGCAAACCGTCCAAGCTCTCCCTCCACCAACTCCATTTTGGTGAGCAAGGTGACGTCGTTCCCCTCATGAGAGATTTTGAGGGTGTCCCAGATCTGCTTGGCATTGTCCAAGCCGCTCACCTTGTGATACTCGTCCCTGCACAAAGAGGCTAGCAACACAGTAGTAGCTTGTGCATTTTTATGAATCTGTTCATTAATAAACATAGGGCTATCCGAGCTATCAAATTTCATTCCACTTTCCACAATCTCCCAAATGCTTGGATGGAGAGAAAACAGGTGAGTACGCATTTTGTGGCTCCAAAATCCGTAATCCTCTCCATCAAAGTGAGGAGGTTTGCCAAGTGGAATGGGAAGCAAATGAGTATTTGAGCTATGCGGAATACGCGAATAATCAAAAGAAAAGTTTGAGTTAACCGTCTTTTGTTTGTAGTCGTTGTGGTCCTCGTCCTTTTGGGAAGAAGTAGACTCGTCGCTGCCGTAGTAGACAATCTCCTTGATGCGCCTGGTCTTCTTCTTCTTCCCTTCCTTCCGTCTTTGGCCCGAGCCGGAGTCGGTAGGCCTGTCATCCTTCGGCTCGTTGACGAAGGTCTCCTTCTCTTTATCGTTGATCACTATACCCTTCCCCTTAGGATCCATCTCTTCGGGCGGTTAGTCCCTTTGAGAAGAGAACGGCTCCGATACCAATTGAGAGCACCTAGAGGGGGGGGGTGAATAGGTGATCCTGTAAAAACTTCAAACTTAAGCCACAAAAACTTGTTATGTGTTAGCACGATTATTGCCAAGTGGCTAAGGTGAAGTCTCAACAAAACACAATACCACAAGAGATCAAGACAGAGGTGACACGGTGGTTTATCCCGTGGTTCGGCCAAGCCAATGCTTGCCTACTTCCACGTTGTGGCGTCCCAACGGACGAGGGTTGCAATCAACCCCTCTCAAGCGGTCCAAAGACCCACTTGAATACCACGGTGTTTTGCTTTTCCTTTCACTATCCCGTTTGCAAGGAATCTCCACAAATTGGAGTCTCTTGCCCTTACAAGTATATGATCACAAAGAAAGCACAGAGTAAGGGAGGGAAGCAACACACACAAATCCACAACAAAAGCGCACACACACGGCCAAGACTCGAGCTCGAATGACTATCTCAGAGTTCACACTAGAACAGAGCTCGAATCACTTAGAATCACAAACGAATGCGCAAAGAACTTGTGTGGATGATCAAGAATGCTCAAGAGTTGCTTGTGTGTCTCCTCCATGCGCCTAGGGGCTCCTTTTATAGCCCCAAGGCAGCTAGGAGCCGTTGAGAGCAAATCCGAAAGGCCATCCTTGCCTTCTGTCGTTGGGGGCACCGGACAGTCCGGTGCACACCGGACACTGTCCGGTGACCGATTTCTTTCCTTATCCAGCGCTTCCCGACCGTTGCAGACCGGCGGAGATCTGAGAGCCGTTGGCGCACCGGACAGTCCGGTGCACACCGGACAGTCCGGTGCCGTCTTCCGACCGTTGGCTCGGCCACGTGTCCCGCGCGGATTGCGCGGCCGACCGTTGGCCCTGGCCGACCGTTGGCTCACCGGACAGTCCGGTGCACACCGGACAGTCCGGTGAATTTTAGCCGTACGCCGTCGGCGAATTCCCGAGAGCGGCCAGTTCGCGCCGAGTTGGCCTGGCGCACCGGACACTGTCCGGTGCACACCGGACAGTCCGGTGCTCCAGACCGAGCTGAGCCTTGGCTGCACACAGCCAAGTCTTTCTCTCCCCTTTTCTCTTTTTCTTCTTTCTGTTTCTAACACTTAGACAAATATGTTAGTCCACAAAACAAATGTACTAAGGCTTAGAAACATACCTTTATCTCATGATTTGCACCTTGTTCATCCATGTACATAAATTCACAATTAAGCACATGTGTTGGCACTCAATCACCAAAATACTTAGAAATGGCCCAAGGGCACATTTCCCTTTCAGGACCCCACCAAGTGAGCTTCGGACCACCCATAACAAGGTCCAGGGAAAGGAAGTGTCATAACCTAGGCATGGGTCCGGAGTTGACACGTGTCCTGGCACTATCCGTAGCGCCTCCGCTCGGCCGAGGGTCTAATGCAGCCACACGGCTTATTGTCCTACTGACGTAGGCCGACGGACAGAGCATGACGTAAGGGCTCTAGGCCGCGCAGCCTCCGCATTTATTGCGGAGAAGACGCGTCGCCTGTCCACCCTTCTGACAGATGATGTGTCCCCACGACATTTATTGCGTCTGTCCATTCCGTTGGCAGGCGGTGCTAGGGCCACCCTGCAGACGGTGCACCTGTTCAGTCCGTTGTCGAAACAGTGAGCCCGTGCTACGTGGTGCACTGTACTCATCCCTTATACGAGAAGCTTCCCCCTGCACGACGAGACGACGCAGATCTCTGGTGTCAGGGCGCACGAAGATTACACGGGCATGGCAAGCAGTGGTTCCACCCTTCCATTTGTTCCTGGGCCCACGTGTCAGGGCTCAGAACCATTGTACATGCCCCCTTGAACTATAAAAGGGGAGGCATGCGACGTGAACGAAAATGGACACAAGCCATTCAGGCTTACACTCAACTCAAGCTTCCAGAGCAATACAACACACAGTGGAGTAGGGTGTTACGCTCCGGCAGCCTGAACCACTCTAAACCTTTGCGTGTTCTTGTGTTCATCCCTCCAATCTCTAACAGGCAAAACGCTTAAGCCCTCCGCATCTTAGGACTTAGGGCGGGTGCACTCCGCCACCCGGCCAAAGAATTTCCTCTCCGACATTTGGCGCCCAGGTAGGGGGCCTAGGCTTGAAGTTTTAGCTTGTTTTCTTGCTCAGCATGATGGTGCAAATCATGGAGCATCGCACCGAGACTTCGGTGCATTTTGTGGTGGAGGAAGAAGCTGCTTCTTCCACGCCACAGGCTCCTAACCGCCCTGTGCCGGGCACTGCTGCTATACACGCCACACGGCAGCATACAACTGCACAGACATCCCGGACTCTGTCGAGGACGGTCCCGGGAGCACTGTCAGCAGCCAGGTAGTTGCTGCGTCACCCCCCAAGCTCCACGGCCTCGCCGGGGGCCATGAAGCAGTGGTGGGACAACGTTGACCGAGTGGTCGGCATGGCACATTCTACCTCGACCAGGTCGAGGCCGCGGTCATCCCGACGCCAACATGAGGCGTCAGCGTCTGTGCGCTCACCCTCAGTGAGGGGCGCACAGACCAACGACTTCCGGGCAGAGCTCAACCGCAGGCGTGCGGGGGAGGACGCCCGGGTATCTCTGGAGAGGGCGTGGGAGCACCGACAAAACTTCGAGGGTCACGATGACGCTCGAGTCTCTCTAGAAAGGGCGCGTGAGCGCCGCCAGAACATTGAGGGCCGCAACCTTGATCAGGACTTCGCTACGGTAGCACCGCAGACACCAATGGGCACTCGGTCCCAAGCGGGTGTCCCCTTGGCCGGTGTGGGCTGTGCCGCTCTCGTGGATCATCTCCGCGCAGCGTCATGGCCGCCCAAGTTCTAGCCACACCTGCTGGAAAAGTACGACGGGACGTCAAACCTGTCGGAGTTCCTGCAGGTGTACGTCACCGCCATCACGGCAGCAGGTGGAAACACCGCTGTGATGGCGACATACTTTCATGTCGCCTTGTCTGGACCTGCCCGGACTTGGATCATGAACCTCGCCCCAGGGTCAGTCTACTCCTGGGAGGAGCTCTGCACGCGGTTCATTGTGAACTTCGCTAGTGCTTACCAGCAGCACGGTGTGGAGGCCCACCTCCATGCGATGAGGCAGGAGCCCGAGGAGACTCTCCGAACGTTCATCTCCCGCTTCACCAAGGTGTGAGGTACTATACCTCGCATTTCTGATGCTTCCATCATCACGGCATTCCGACAGGGAGTACGTGATGAGAAAATGCTGGAGAAGTTGGCCACGCATGACGTGGAGACTGTCCCCACGCTCTTTGCTCTGGCCGACAAATGCTCCAGAGCCGCCGAAGGCCATGCATGGCACTCGGCCCCACAAACCGGGGTTGCCCAGTCGAGAGGCTCGGGTGTTGACCCCCGGGATGGTAAGAAGAAAAAGAAGAAGGACCACGACTTCCAGAGATCGCGGTTCACCGCTCTAGTCGTTGCAGCCGCGACCGGGGGCCGGGGCGACCGCAACAAGCGCCCACGACCACAGAAGGGTAACAGCGGCCCATGCCCTGTGCACCCCAACGGTCGCCACAATGCCGTGGAGTGTCGCGAGATCATTGATCTCGCGAAACGAGTCAGCGAGCGGCGTGAGCAGTCATCCAAGGACGGCTCTCCACCTCGTCGCCGGCCTAGCAAAGAAAAGGCCGACGACGGCGAGGTGGCCACAACTGAACGGGACCTCGGGTATCAGTCACCCGAGGGAGACCTGAAGGATGTCTTCACTGGAGGCTCCTACTCTGGTGGAGATAGCTAGATGGACCCCTAGCGGGACCCCGTGCTCTGCGGTCTACGGGGCCGAAGCTTGCCTTCCCCCGAAAACCCTTCTGGACTCCCCATGGGTCCAGACTTCCGACAGGTTCATGCAGAAATGGCCACAGCCGAAGACAAGGGCTCCCTCATCAAACGCAGATGGGAACCCAGGGTCGGGACCTATTCCTATGGCAAGTACCAAACCAAGAAGGGCTCCGCAACTCTCCCCCAGCTGGGAAGGACCCTTCAAGGTAACAGGAATACACCGACCCAAGGGTGATCGTCTAGCTACGACTGAAGGAGTGCCTTCCCCTGGTGCTGGAGCATCTCTGTAAGTTCTATCCATAGGAGAAAGTCTGAGGGGTCGAATTTATTTCCCTTTTGTAACTAGGTAACGCATACGTGTACGCCAACCCAGTGAGGTATGTCCCCATAAACCCAGCCTACTGGTCTGCACCCATGCATGATAAGTTATAAAGAAAAGAATTACCCCCTCAGATGTGCCCCTATGATAGTTCCATCTAGCTACTCCATGGTTTTACCTTGCGATTTTTCAGATAATACCTTTTATCTAACCCACCCGCACGGTTCCCATCTGCTCTGACATGACGACATCCGAATTGAGCAGCCAGGCTTGCAGTTTAGGACCTCCTTTACAAAAGCTGGGGGGTCCGACAGCCTAGGGGCCGGTTCCAAAGAACGGGAGCCCGTTCCATGGAGAGGTCCGGCGCACTGTAGCCGCTTAGCCTGGTCCCGTACCGTAAGCCTGCACAGCCCACCATCCTATGATGGGTGCCTTAGTATTTGGAGCTATAGTTCTGTGGGTCCGACAACCTGAGGTCCGGCTCAGGAGAATGGGCACTTGTCTCCTAGGGTAGTTCGGAGCCATGTAGCCGCTTAGCCTGGTCCTGTACCGTAAGCCTGCACACTCCACCACCCTGCGACAAGGGTCCTAGTATCTAGAGCCGCGACCCAAGGGGGGGTCCAGACACGCAACTTGGCCACCTGGGCTAAACCCTGCGAGTCCCGAGCATGAATCAAAGGATGGCTAATATCAGACAAGGGACCCTATGGGTGTACTACTAACGCTCCATAACTGAAGCTGTGTGCAGGTCCGGATCCCGGCCGAGGCTGCCTCCCAGCAGTTGTTGACAACCCTTATAGATACGCTGGTATCCAGCCTCGACACATCAAGCCTGCATCCCATGCGGGGGGCTAGGTACCAGGAAGGAGTCAACAGCATCACACACAGCAAGAACAGGCGATACACAGATAAGTGCTAACGCTGCTTAAGTAGTACTCAAAAATACCTTACAAAAAGCAAAAGTATTACATCCGCCTTCAAGCCGAATCCTAGTTCCATCTCTATTCTGCAGGTATAAACTACCAGATGCCAGTGAAGTCGCGTTGGAAGTTCACGGCCGCTGTCCTTGTGGGACCCCCAAGACGGCGTGACAACAGTGATGGCCGCCTCAATGCGTGCGCCATTGCGAAGAGGTCCTCGCCACTGTCCTCCTACGGGGGGTGATAACGTGGCCATTAAAGCCAAAGAGTTGGAGGCTCGGCGGCAGGTGGCGCTGGTGGTCTCGCCAGCGGAGGCAACCACCTCTGCACTGGGCAGCCTCACCAGCGGCAGCGACCACCTCTGCAATGGGCAGTCCCGCTAGCGGAGGCGACCACCTCTACACCGGTGGCTTACCAGCGGCGACGGACGCCTCAACGCGTGCAGAAAGGTCCTCGCCCTCGTCCTCCTGTGAGGGTGAGGACAAGACCATCCAAGAACGTGGCCGCCACCTCCACGGCGTACGACACCTTGTACAGCCCCCCCGGGCGACGTCGGAACAGCATGGCCGGCAGCGCAAGGGACGCTACGGGTGTGGCGGACCTGCGCACGGCACGACCGTCGCCCGTGCGGTGGACGGACAGCCACGCCCCGCTTGGCGGCAGGAGGCAACATTGGAGGCAGCACCAAAGCCATCCAGCCCAAGGGGCCAGACATGCTGTAGCTGACAGCGCCTGCAGCCGGCCGGCCCCGCATAGCCGAGGTTCGCCTCCTCCACAAGGCTGGTGAACGTCCTTCTCCTCTAAATGCTGGAGGAAGAAGCGGGTCACCAGCCCATGTGGAAGGCAGGACTCCGACTCGGCTCGCCTTCCACCCCAGCAAGGATGATGAACATCCTTGAAGCTGAGGGTGGGAGGGAGGCCGCAGCCCAGCTCGCTTCTCTCCACCACGAGGCTGGTGGTCATCCTTGTAGATGACCACTGGCAGGAGACTGTAGCCGGGCAGCATGATGAAAATCCTTGAAGCTGAGCGATGGCAGAAGAGCGCCAACCCCCACGAGGCCGCGCCCCTCCAACAGCAACAAGAAGAAGACAAGATCGGCAACACCACCGCATAGGAAACGAAGAGCACGAGATCCCCGGCAGTGAGACCGCTGGGGGGGGTGACCGTGACGCGGATTCCCCCAGCGAACACCGGCGTGCCCCATCCAGAGGCTCGGAAGGCAGAAGGGCGCGGTGAATGCAAAAAATGCGAGGCATGGCTACTTCCCGGGGGGAGCCCCTTTTTAAAGGCTGACTTCCCCGCTCGTGCCCTGAAGCGTCACGGGCAAGTCTCCCCCAACGCACTCCAAGGCACCCAGCCTATGGCATGGGGGGCCCGACCCTGCGTAACTCGCGCAAGGAGCGCACAACCGCCCTGCAGTTATACGCCCTTCCATCTTCACCACGACTAGCGGTCAAGAAGGCGAACCGCCACACAAGGAACGCGCAACCGCGCTGCGGTTATACGCACTTTCATCTCCACTGCAACCAGCGGTCAAGGAGGCGAACCGCCACACAAGGAGCATGCAACCGCCCTGCGGTTGCGCGCCCCCTGAGCTTTGCTGCAACCGGTGGTTCAACCTCTGGCATGGTGGCCCAGGCCCACATGTCATACACCCGGCGCGCCGGTTCCTGGATACCAGGAAGTTGCACCGTCGCTCGCGCCAATATCATGCCTCCTCGAGACCAAGAAGAGGAAATTTCCAAAGAACCAATGCAGCGACTCGAGACACCCCACTCATGGCCCAACAAATGCATTAAGTACGGAAGTCACGGGCCAGTTAGCCGCGGGGGCAGGCATGGCAGTCGGCGTGACCATAAGCGAGCTGGCAGCAACTGCATCAACGGGCGCGCAGGAGCAGCGAGCCGATCGTCAGCCAAACTCTGGCCCTGCCTGCAGGCTCGGGATCCCTATGCGCACAGCCCGGACCCCTGAGGTAAAGCAGCCCGAAACCATTGGATGGGGTTCGGACCCCACCAAGTGAGCTCCGGACCACCCATAACAAGGTCCCGGGAAAGGAAGTGTCATAACCTAGGCATGGGTCCAGAGTTGATGCGTGTCCTAGCACTATCCGTAGCGTCTCCGCTCGGCCGAGGGTCTAATGCAGCCACACGGCTTATTGTCCGTGACGTAGGCCGACGGACGGAGCATGACGTAAGGGCTCTGGGCCGCGCGGCCTCCGCATTTATTGTGGAGAAGACGCGTCGCCTGTCCACCCTTCTGATAGATGATGTGTCCCCACGACATTTATTGCGTCCTGTCCATTCCGTTGGTAGGCGGCGCCAGGTCCACCCTGCAGATGGTGCACCTATCCAGTCCGTTGTCGAAACAGTGAGCCCGTGCTACGCGGTGCACTGTACTCATCCCTTACACGAGAAGCTTCCCCTACACGATGAGACGACGTAGATCTCTGGTGTCAGGGCGCACGAAGATTACACGGGCATGGCAAGCAGTGGTTCCACCCTTCCATTTGTTCCTGGGCCCACGTGTCGGGGCTCAGAACCATTGTACATGCCCCCCTTGAACTATAAAAGGGGAGGCATGCGACGTGAACGAAAACGGACACAAGCCATTTAGGCTTACACTCAACCCAAGCTTCCAGAGCAATACAACACACAGTGGAGTAGGGTGTTACACTCCGGCGGCCCAAACCACTCTAAACCTTTGCGTGTTCTTGTGTTCATCCCTCCAATCTCTAACAGGAAAAACGCTTAAGCCCCCTCTGCATCTTAGGACTTAGGGCGGGTGCACTCCGCCACCCGGCCGGAGAATTTCCTCTCCGACATGGTCGATGATAGGATCTTTACTCTATTTATGTGCTTCACGGTCGGATATTATGCTTTTTGTATGCATGTGTGCAAGATACCAGACAAATCCTAAGGAAGTTCACCTTAGGGCCGTGAAAAGAATCATGAGATATTTAGTTTACACTCCTAAGTTTGGGCTTTGGTACTGAAAGGGAAATGTGCCCTTGGGCCATTTCTAAGTATTTTGGTGATTGAGTGCCAACACATGTGTTTAATTATGAATTTGTGTACATGGATGAACAAGGTGCAAATCATGAGATAAAGGTATGTTTCTAAGCCTTAGTACATTGGTTTTGTGGACTAACATATTTGTCTAAGTGTTAGAAACAGGAAGAGAGAAGAGGAGAAATGACTTGGCTGTGTGCAGCCAAGTCCCAGCTCGGTCTGGAGCACCGGACTGTCCGGTGTGCACCGGACAGTGTCCGGTGCGCCAGGCCAACTCGACTCGAACTGGCCGCTCTCGGGTTTTTGGCCGGCGGCGTACGGCTAAAATTCACCGGACTGTCCGGTGTGCACCGGACTGTCCGGTGAGCCAACGGTCGGCCAGGGCCAACGGTCGGCCGCGCAATCCGCGCGGGACACGTGGCCGAGCCAACGGTCGGAAGACGGCACCGGACTGTCCGGTGTGCACCGGACTGTCCGGTGCGCCAACGGCTCGCAGATCCACGGCAGTTTGCAACGGTCGGGAAGCGCTGGATAAGGAAAGAAATCGGTCACCGGACATGTCCGGTGTGCACCGGACTGTCCGGTGCCCCCGACGACAGAAGGCAAGAATGGCCTTCCAGAATTGCTCTCAACGGCTCCTAGCTGCCTTGGGGCTATAAAAGGAGCCCCTAGGCGCATGGAGGAGATACACAAGCAACTCCTAAGCATTCTTGATCATCCACACAAGTTCTGTGCGCATTCGTTTGTGATTCTAAGCGATTCGAGCTCTGTTCTAGTGTGAACTCTGAGATAGTCATTCGAGCTCGAGTCTTGGCCGTGTGTGTGCGCTTTTGTTGTGGATTTGTGTGTGTTGCTTCCCTCCCTTACTCTGTGCTTTCTTTGAGATCATACTTGTAAGGGCAAGAGACTCCAATTTGTGGAGATTCCTTGCAAACGGGATAGTGAAAGGAACAACAAAACACCGTGGTATTCAAGTGGGTCTTTGGACCGCTTGAGAGGGGTTGATTGCAACCCTCGTCCGTTGGGACGCCACAACGTGGAAGTAGGCAAGCATTGGCTTGGCCGAACCACGGGATAAACCACCGTGTCACCTCTGTCTTGATCTCTTGTGGTATTGTGTTTTGTTGAGACTTCACCTTAGCCACTTGGCATTAACTGTGCTAACACTTAATCAAAGTTTTGTGGCTTAAGTTTTTGAAGTTTACAGGATCACCTATTCACCCCCCCCCCTCTAGGTGCTCTCAATTGGTATCAGAGCCGTTCTATTCACAAAGGGACTAACCGCCCGAATAGATGGATCCTAAGGGGAAGGGTATAGTGATCAACGACAAAGAGAAGGAGACCTTCGTCAACGAGCCGAAGGACGACAAGCCTACCGACTCCGGCTCGGGTCAAAGACGAAAGGAAGGGAAGAAGAAGAAGACCAGGCGCATCAAGGAGATCATCTACTACGACAGCGACGAGTCTACTTCTTCCCAAAAGGATGAGGACCACAACGACTACGAGAGGAGAAAACCGGTTAATTCGAACTTTTCCTTTGATTACTCTCGTATTCCGCAAAGTTCACATTCTCATTTACTCTCCATACCACTTGGCAAGCCCCCACACTTTGATGGAGAGGACTACGGATTTTGGAGTCACAAAATGCGTAGTCACCTATTCTCTCTCCATCCTAGTATATGGGAGATTGTAGAGAGTGGAATGCACTTTGATAGTTCGGATAGTCCTATGTTCATTAATGAACAAATCCATAAAAATGCACAAGCCACTACTGTTCTTCTAGCTTCCTTGTGCAGGGATGAATACCATAAGGTGAGCGGCTTGGACAACGCCAAGCAAATCTGGGACACCCTCAAGATTTCTCATGAGGGGAACGACGTCACCTTACTCACCAAGATGGAGTTGGTGGAGGGCGAGCTTGGACGGTTCGCGATGATAAGGGGCGAGGAGCCAACGCAAACGTACAACCGGCTCAAGACCCTTATCAACAAGATAAGAAGCTACGGGAGCACGCGATGGACGGACCACGACGTCGTCCGCCTAATGCTCAGGTCCTTTACCGTACTTGATCCTCATCTCGTGAACAATATTCGTGAGAATCCCAGGTACACGATGATGACGCCCGAGGAAGTGCTTGGAAAATTCGTGAGCGGGCGGATGATGATCAAGGAGGCAAGATACGTCGACGACGCGTTGAACGGACCACTCCACGAGCCTCAACCCATTGCTCTAAAGGCAACGAGGAGCAAGGAGTCGCTACCTAGCAAGGTGGCGCAAGTTGAGGCGGCTGGCCTTAATGATGAAGAGATGGCTCTCATCATTAAGAGATTCAAGACGGTGCTTAAAGGTCACAAGGGACAACCAAGCAAGACCAAAGCCAAGGGGAAGCGCTCATGCTTCAAATGCGGTAAGCTTGGTCATTTCATTGCTAACTGTCCCGATAATGAAAGTGACCAGGAAAAGGGGAACAAAAGAGAGAAGAAGAAGCAATACAAGAAGGCAAAAGGCGAGGCGCATCTAGGAAAGGAGTGGGACTCGGATTGCTCCTCCTCCGACTCCGACAACGAAGGACTCGCCGCCACTGCCTTCAACAAATCGGCTCTCTTCCCCAACGAGCGTCTCACTTGCCTTATGGCAAGGGAGAAGAAAGTGAGTATTCAAGACTCCACTTATGCTTCATCTAGTGATAGTGAGTCTAGTGATGATGACATAGATTATTCTTGCTTGTTCAAGGGCTTAGATAGATCTAAGATAGAGAAAATCAATGAATTGATTAATGCATTGAATGAAAAGGATAGGCTTTTAGAAAAGCAAGAAGATTTATTGTATGATGAACATGATAAATTTGTAGAGGCACAAAAATCATATGCTTTAGAAGTGAAAAGAAATGAAATGCTTTCTAGTGAAATATCTTCCTGTCATGAAACCATTTCTACCTTAAGAAGTATTAATATTGATTTAAGTGCTAAACTAGAAGTAGCTAGTAAATCAAATTCTTGTGTTGAACATGTTGAAATTTGTACTAGGTGTAAGGATTTTGATGTTAATGCTTGTAGTGAACACCTAGTCCTAATTTCCAAATTAAATGATGAAATGGCTAGTCTTAATGCCCAACTTAAGACTAGCAAGAATGAAGTTGATAAAATAAAATTTGCAAGGGATGCCTACACGGTTGGTAGACACCCCTCAATTAAGGATGGGCTTGGCTTCAAGAGGGAAGCCAAGAACTTAACAAGCCATAAGGCTCCCGTCTTCGTCAAGGAGAAAGGGAAGGCCCCTATGGCTAATAGTGCTAAAAAGAACCATGCTTTTATGTATTATGATAGGAGACATGCTAGAAATGCGTATAATCATTCTGATTCACATGTTTATGATTCTCATGCAATGTGTGCTTCTAGTTCTTCTTATAATCATGGTAGAGATATGTGTAGGAGAAATGTTGTACATATGCCTAGGAGATATATTGCTCATGTACCTAGAAAGAATGTTATTCATGCTCCTAAGAAAGTAGTGAATGAACCTTCTACCATTTATTATGCTTGTAATGCTCCCTTTGCTATTTGTAGAAAGGGTAAGAAGGTAGTTGCTAGGAAATTAGGGGCTAGATGCAAGGGAGATAAATCTTGCATTTGGGTCCCTAAAGACATTTGTGCTAACCTTGCAGGACCCAACATGAGTTGGGTACCTAAGACCCAAGCCTAAATTTGCCTTGCAGGTTTATGCATCCGGGGGTTCAAGCTGGATTATCGACAGCGGATGCACAAACCATATGACGGGGGAGAAGAAGATGTTCACCTCCTACGTCAAGAATAAGGATTCCCAAGATTCAATTATATTCGGTGATGGGAATCAAGGCAAGGTAAAAGGGCTAGGTAAAATTGCAATTTCTAATGAGCATTCTATATCAAATGTATTCTTAGTAGAGAGTCTTGGATATAATTTGCTATCTGTTAGTCAATTATGTCAAATGGGATACAATTGCCTTTTTACAAATGTAGATGTGTCTGTCTTTAGAAGATGTGATGGTTCACTAGCTTTTAAGGGTGTACTAGACGGCAAGCTTTATTTAGTTGATTTTGCAAAAGAAGAGGCCGGTCTAGATGCATGCTTAATGGCTAAGACTTGCATGGGCTGGCTGTGGCATCGCCGCTTAGCACATGTGGGGATGAAGAACCTCCACAAGCTTCTAAAGGGAGAACACGTGATAGGTCTAACAAATGTTTATTTCGAAAAAGATAGACCTTGTGCAGCTTGTCAGGCAGGTAAACAAGTGGGAGGAGCACATCACAGCAAGAATGTGATGACCACGTCAAGACCTCTGGAGCTGCTGCATATGGACCTCTTCGGACCCGTCGCCTATCTGAGCATAGGAGGAAGTAAGTATGGTTTAGTTATTGTTGATGACTTTTCCCGCTTCACTTGGGTGTTCTTTTTGCAGGATAAGTCTGAAACCCAAGGGACCATCAAGCGCTTCCTCAGGAGAGCTCAAAATGAGTTTGAGCTCAAGGTGAAGAAGATAAGGAGCGACAACGGATCCGAGTTCAAGAACCTTCAAGTGGAGGAGTTTCTTGAGGAGGAAGGGATCAAGCACGAGTTCTCCGCTCCCTACACACCACAGCAAAATGGTGTGGTAGAGAGGAAGAACAGGACGCTAATCGATATGGCGAGGACGATGCTTGGAGAGTTCAAGACCCCCGAGTGCTTTTGGACGGAAGCCGTGAACACGGCTTGCCACGCCATCAACAGGGTCTACCTTCACCGCCTCCTCAAGAAGACGTCATATGAGCTACTAACCGGTAACAAACCCAATGTATCGTACTTTCGTGTATTTGGGAGCAAGTGCTACATTCTAGTGAAGAAAGGTAAAAATTCTAAGTTTGCTCCCAAAGCTGTAGAAGGGTTTTTGTTAGGATATGATTCAAATACAAAGGCGTATAGGGTCTTCAACAAATCATCGGGTTTGGTTGAAGTCTCTAGCGACGTTGTATTTGATGAGACTAATGGCTCTCCAAGAGAGCAAGTTGTTGATTGTGATGATGTAGATGAAGAAGATGTTCCGACGGCCGCTATACGAACCATGGCGATTGGAGACGTTCGGCCACAGGAACAGGATGAACGTGATCAACCTTCTTCCTCAACGACGGTGCATCCCCCAACTCAAAATGATGAACAGGTTCATCAAAATGAGGCGTGTGATCAAGGGGGAGCACAAGACGATCAAGTGATGGAGGAAGAAGCGCAACTGGCACCTCCAACCCAAGTTCGAGCGATGATTCAAAGGGATCATCCCGTCGACCAAATTTTGGGTGACATTAGCAAGGGAGTAACTACTCGATCTCGATTAGTTAATTTTTGTGAGCATTACTCTTTTGTCTCCTCTATTGAGCCTTTCAGGGTAGAGGAGGCCTTGCTAGATCCAGATTGGGTGTTGGCCATGCAGGAGGAACTTAATAACTTCAAGCGCAACGAAGTTTGGACGCTGGTGCCTCGTACCAAGCAAAATGTTGTGGGAACCAAGTGGGTGTTCCGCAACAAACAGGACGAGCACGGGGTGGTGACAAGGAACAAGGCTCGACTTGTGGCAAAAGGTTATGCCCAAGTCGCAGGTTTGGACTTTGAGGAGACTTTTGCTCCTGTGGCTAGGCTAGAGTCTATTCGTATCTTGCTAGCATATGCCGCTCACCATTCTTTCAGGTTGTACCAAATGGATGTGAAGAGCGCGTTCCTCAACGGGCCAATAAAGGAGGAGGTGTACGTGGAGCAACCCCCTGGCTTCGAGGATGAGCGGTATCCCGACCACGTGTGTAAGCTCTCTAAGGCGCTCTATGGACTTAAACAAGCCCCAAGAGCATGGTATGAATGCCTTAGAGATTTCTTACTTGCTAATGCTTTCAAGGTTGGGAAAGCCGATCCAACTCTTTTTACAAAGACATGTGATGGTGATTTGTTTATATGCCAAATTTATGTCGATGACATAATATTTGGTTCTACTAATCAAAAGTCTTGTGAAGAGTTTAGCAGGGTGATGACGCAGAAATTCGAGATGTCGATGATGGGCGAGTTGAACTACTTCCTTGGGTTCCAAGTGAAGCAACTCAAGGACGGCACCTTCATCTCCCAAACGACGTACACGCAAGATCTGCTGAAGCGGTTTGGGATGAAGGACGCCAAGCCCGCAAAGACTCCGATGGGAACCAACGGACACACCGACCTCAACAAAGGAGGTAAGTCCGTTGATCAAAAAGCATACCGGTCAATGATAGGATCTCTACTTTATTTATGTGCTAGTAGACCGGATATTATGCTTAGCGTATGCATGTGTGCTAGATTTCAATCCGATCCTAAGGAGTGTCACTTGGTGGCGGTGAAGCGAATTCTTAGATATTTAGTCGCTACGCCTTGCTTCGGGATCTGGTATCCAAAGGGGTCTAACTTTGACTTGATTGGGTACTCAGATTCCGACTATGCTGGATGTAAGGTCGATAGGAAGAGTACATCGGGGACGTGCCAATTCTTAGGAAGGTCCCTGGTGTCATGGAATTCTAAGAAACAAACATCCGTTGCCCTATCCACCGCTGAAGCCGAGTACGTTGCCGCAGGTCAGTGTTGCGCGCAACTACTTTGGATGAGGCAAACCCTCAGGGACTTTGGCTACAATCTGAGCAAAGTCCCACTCCTATGTGATAATGAGAGTGCTATCCGAATAGCGGAAAATCCTGTTGAGCACAGCCGCACAAAGCACATAGACATCCGGCATCACTTTTTGAGAGACCACCAGCAAAAGGGAGATATCGAAGTGTTTTATGTTAGCACCGAGAACCAGCTAGCCGATATCTTTACCAAGCCTTTAGATGAGAAGACCTTTTGCAGGCTGCGTAGTGAGCTAAATGTCTTAGATTCGCGGAACTTGGATTGAATTGTAGCATACATGTATTTATGCCTTTGATCATGTTCATTCTGCATTATGTTGTTTATTATGGTGCTCAAGTTGTACAAACACTCCCTGGACCTCACAAGTCCGTTGCAAAGTGGTGCACACATTTAGGGGGAGATGTGTTACAACTTGATCCTTTTTGACTAACCATTTGATTGAGCTTGGTTGATTTAGTCTCAAAGTAGAATTGAAAGGGAAAAGGTGAACTTGGACCATGAAAGACTTCCACTGCACTCCGATGAGGGGTAACTTATTCCAAGTCCATCTCATGAACTCTTATTGCCATTTGCTCTTAATTGAAGATTTTGGTGAGGCAATGGGGTTAAAGGGCCACAATTGATCCCGTTTTGGTGCTTGATGCCAAAGGGGGAGAAAATAAAGGCCAAAGCAATAAATGGATCAGCTACCACTTGAGAGATTTTGAAAATATAGATTAGAGTTTTTGATTTGTCAAATTCTTAAGTTGTCTCTCTTGTCAAAAGTTGGCTTCTTGTGGGGAGAAGTATTGATTATGGGAAAAAGGGGGAGTTTTTGAAATCCTTGATCAATCTCTTTTTGAATGACTCTCTTTATGCTTAAACATGTGTGTTTAACCTAGAGATAGAGATTTGTGTTTGATTTGCAAAAACAAACCAAGTGGTGGCAAAGGATGATCCATATATGCCAAAATTGAATAACACTTAAATTTATGTTATTTGAATTGAGTTTGCACTTGTTCTAGTGGCTTTATGTTGTGTTGGCATAAATCACCAAAAAGGGGGAGATTGAAAGGGAAATGTGCCCTTGGGCCATTTCTAAGTATTTTGGTGATTGAGTGCCAACACATGTGTTTAATTATGAATTTGTGTACATGGATGAACAAGGTGCAAATCATGAGATAAAGGTATGTTTCTAAGCCTTAGTACATTGGTTTTGTGGACTAACATATTTGTCTAAGTGTTAGAAACAGGAAGAGAGAAGAGGAGAAATGACTTGGCTGTGTGCAGCCAAGTCCCAGCTCGGTCTGGAGCACCGGACTGTCCGGTGTGCACCGGACAGTGTCCGGTGCGCCAGGCCAACTCGACTCGAACTGGCCGCTCTCGGGTTTTTGGCCGGCGGCGTACGGCTAAAATTCACCGGACTGTCCGGTGTGCACCGGACTGTCCGGTGAGCCAACGGTCGGCCAGGGCCAACGGTCGGCCGCGCAATCCGCGCGGGACACGTGGCCGAGCCAACGGTCGGAAGACGGCACCGGACTGTCCGGTGTGCACCGGACTGTCCGGTGCGCCAACGGCTCGCAGATCCACGGCAGTTTGCAACGGTCGGGAAGCGCTGGATAAGGAAAGAAATCGGTCACCGGACATGTCCGGTGTGCACCGGACTGTCCGGTGCCCCCGACGACAGAAGGCAAGAATGGCCTTCCAGAATTGCTCTCAACGGCTCCTAGCTGCCTTGGGGCTATAAAAGGAGCCCCTAGGCGCATGGAGGAGATACACAAGCAACTCCTAAGCATTCTTGATCATCCACACAAGTTCTGTGCGCATTCGTTTGTGATTCTAAGCGATTCGAGCTCTGTTCTAGTGTGAACTCTGAGATAGTCATTCGAGCTCGAGTCTTGGCCGTGTGTGTGCGCTTTTGTTGTGGATTTGTGTGTGTTGCTTCCCTCCCTTACTCTGTGCTTTCTTTGAGATCATACTTGTAAGGGCAAGAGACTCCAATTTGTGGAGATTCCTTGCAAACGGGATAGTGAAAGGAACAACAAAACACCGTGGTATTCAAGTGGGTCTTTGGACCGCTTGAGAGGGGTTGATTGCAACCCTCGTCCGTTGGGACGCCACAACGTGGAAGTAGGCAAGCATTGGCTTGGCCGAACCACGGGATAAACCACCGTGTCACCTCTGTCTTGATCTCTTGTGGTATTGTGTTTTGTTGAGACTTCACCTTAGCCACTTGGCATTAACTGTGCTAACACTTAATCAAAGTTTTGTGGCTTAAGTTTTTGAAGTTTACAGGATCACCTATTCACCCCCCCCCCTCTAGGTGCTCTCAGGTACCCTAAGGGATCTACCTTTGATTTAATTGGGTATTCCGATGTCGATTATGCTGGATGTAAAATAGACAGGAAGAGCACATCAGGGACTTGTCAGTTTCTGGGGAGATCTGAAAGTCGCCTAGAGGGGGGGTGAATAGGCGTAATCTGAAATTTACAACTTTAAATACACTACAAGCCGGGATTAGCGTTAGAACTTAAATCAAATCCGGGAGAGAGGGGGGAACAAATCAAGAGCGAATCAAGCGGATGAACACGGTGATTTGTTTTACCGAGGTTCGGTTCTAAAGAACCTAGTCCCCGTTGAGGTGGTCACAAAGACCGGGTCTCTTTCAACCCTTTATCTCTCTTAAACAGTCACTTGGACCGAGTGAGCCTTCTTCCTTAATCTCACGGGTCACTTAGACCCCGCAAGGACCACCACACAATTGGTGTCTCTTGCCTTGCTTACAAAGCACTTGAGAGTAAGAATTGAAAAGAAAAAGAAGGCCAAGCTAAGCAAACAAGAGCAACAAAGGAACACAAGAGATCCTCTCACAAGTCCTAATACACTTTGATTTGGGGACTTTGAGCGGATCGATCGATTTGATTGTGTCTTGGAGTGGAGTCTATTGCTCTTGTATTGAATGCAATATTCAGAATTCTTGGATGCTTGGTGTGGTGGTGGTTGGAGGGTATTTATAGCCCTCAACCACCAAGTGGTTGTTGGGGAAGGCTGCTGTCGATGGGCGCACCGGACAGTCCAGTGCACCACTGGACAGGCACTGTAGGCTGTCCGGTGCGCCGCCACATCACCCAACTGTTAGGGTTCGGGAGCAGTCGACCGTTGGCGCCGTTGTCTTCTTGTGGCACCGGACACTATCCGGTGCGCCTTTGACTTCTGCTCTGTGTAACACCCATGGTGTTACGAGTAACTAAAACTTGGCATGTCATCATATACATCAGCATCATTTTGCTTGATACACCTAAAATGCATTTTACTAGGTTCAAAACTTTCAAAACTTATGTGGTGTGTTGTCTTGATGAGAGCCAGAGAAGTTTAAAAACCTTGTTTATAACCAAGTTTAAGTACACAACTTCTAAACTAATGACACTGTCGGTATGAGCTCTAAGTACCAAGTTGAAGCTTAGCTTATGGAGCAGATTTACTCTTAAGTAATGGACCCAAAGTTGCGTGAGTGTAAAAAAAAAACAACCACAATCACAACTAAAACCCTAAATTAGCCCAAAAGTGGAATTTAAAATCTAGCCATATTTTGCCAAAAATCAAAATACCAAAGTTGTAGAGTGTTTCAAATTAAACAACTTTCATGTGTGAAGATTTTTAAGTTTTTGAGAGACATTTGGAGTAATTTGCAGATTTCAGATTTGGTACAGTTTTGGTGCAGCTGAAAATAGTTTGGTTTGTTTGTTTTTGGGCCCCTGTACCTTTTGATCTGTGGGCTTTTGGCAAAAGGTTATTATAGAAAACTTGTAGAGTAACTATAGGAGAACAACTTTTATTAAGTATGGTAGCCCTAAAACCATATGCAACTTGGAGTAAAAGTGGCTCAAAGTGGTGCTGTTTGAATTCTGAATTTTCAGATTTGGAACAATAGCCCAAGTCTGAAATCAGTATTTTAGTGCTTAGTTTGGAGCTCTGTTGTGATTAATCTATATGGTTTTGGACTGAAATTTCTGCAGCAAACTTGAAGACCATATATTAGAGAACAACTTTATTTAAGTGAGTGGGGTTTGATTCCACACAAAAAGTGGGGGAAAGGCTGCCCAAAAATTGAACTGTCAATAGATGTGTCTGAAATTTGTTCAGCCATCAGGTGTGGATTTCAGATTTATTGGCCCAACTTTGACATCTTATAGAAATTGTTCTATAAGGTTCTGAGTCCTACCTTGTGTAGAAAAGTTTGAGAGCAAAGTAAGATGAACAAGTTTATTTAATAATGATTAGCTTGGTACCATGCAAAATAAGTAGTAAAATACCCCTAAAGCTGCCTTAACAGTCTGAAATTCTGGGTTCAGTTTTCAGTAAACTGAAACTATGGTCCTTGTGTGATATGCCTCACTTTGGGGCTCTATAACTCAAAACCTGTGAGGTATTGACCCTGGAAGTTTACAACAAAGTGAAAGACTAATGTCCAATAAACATGTTTGATGTGGGAGGGTAGCTTTGTTTGTGTGAAGAAATTTGAGAAATAGAGGAATGGATTTGCTTCTGCAGTAAACTGAAGAAGTTCAAGGCAGTTAAGTGCAGACTAAAAACAGCAGAAATATTTTATCTTCACTAGTTTTTTCTAGGGAGTTCTGGTGTGTAATCTGCTAAAGAAGATCTCTATTAAAGGGGGGGTTCATTTGCCACAATTTTATGACACTCGAAATAAATCCAAAAGAAAAAGGGGGCTGAATAGAGATGGTTCAGCCAAGTAATGAAGTTCACGTTATCAGAAAAAAATCTGCAGAAGACCTTTTGGTCACTGCCGTGTTTCATTTTTGTGTAAAGGAAGAGATAGGGATGAGGTGAATTGAAGGGGCGGTACAGACTTTGACCAGTACTGAAATATCTTAGGTGAACTGAAAGACATTGATTCTGGCAACTTTATCTATTGTGCTCGGTGGGGGATAACAACAATAAAATCTACCCTATTCCTGCCTTGCTGTGTTCATGCGACCGGCGTGGATGCTTGGAATGGAGCCACATACTTGCGCTCATGCAACTGACAACCTCATCCAGTTTGACACCTCTATCCAATCTCTGAACTCAGCCATCATATGAAGCAGCGTTGTCCATATAAAAGGGTGACTGGGGGAAAATAAGAAGAGAGAAAAGGTAGAATCCTTACCCTTGTAGTAAGTCGTTTGGGTGACTTCAATACCCTATTGCTGCCTTCATTTTTCCCCAAGCTATACCCTGAAAACACTCCAGTCTCTAGCCGGGTAGTTTCGCGTGTCTGGTGACCACGTCGTCTGATTCTCAGCCTCGCGTGGCCAGGCGTACACGGTACGGTTCTGCGCCCCTGATTTAGCGTTCTACTGTTTACGCTTGTTGCTGAAGCTCATCGTGGTGGTCGTTTGATCATTGCCGACCTAAATCTCGCGGAACGAGAGCTCGACGCCGCATATTAGCCCCTGTGTCAACTTATAAAAGTTTGGTTAGTCTGACGCTATCTAATGTCAGCATCGTGCCTAACGTAAACTACTAGTGCTTTTCGTTGCCCTTGATTTGGATTCTTCCATGCTAATCATTCATGGACGGGCGCCGTGGACACGGAACCCCGCTATGGGGGAAAGACGTCGTTGTCGGGTTCATAAGTAGAGTTCATGCCTGAGATAATAGACATATTTAAAACCTTAACCTTTGATACTAATTTAGGGTTAAATCAAACTTGAGCCATACTTAATGTTAAACTATAAATTGGCCAACTAGAACTTGAAGAATTCTCTAATTTTTAGTAAGCTTATTAGGATCCCTTTAGATAGAGATTATACTACCCAGAGACATGAGTTTAAGTGTCATATGCTTAACTCAGAGTATATAAGCTTTCCACCTCTCCCTAGGCGAGAATTTGCATAGCATACCATTACATGAACATTCATATACTTCGAATTGACTTGTAGAGCACCTTGAAGAAGAACTTGGAATCGAAGTGGAGGGGGAGCCTGTTCCTCCATCTGAGTCTTCTCCAACTGAGGTGGTCACTAAAGGTCCTCCAGAAGGTGCCCCCTTTGGATTTGCTGCTAACTGCAATATCCTTGTAGAAGAGCCCGACTCTCCCCCTCACCAAGGCAAGCCCCGGTGCATTTGCCACCTCCTTCTGTTTTAAAAAGTTTTATCACCTTGAATGATGCATTAGGTGATAGGAGTTGTGTGCTAAACCGTTGATGCATTTCCTTCCTTAAAAATTAATTACCCTTCCTTGATACCCTTTTTGAAAAGGATTTTTGATGCTTAGCCTTGCTTTAGCAAACAAAAATGTTTTGTGTTAAAACAAAAGTGATGCTTCAGTGGGTGGGAAGTTTTCAAAAATAAAACTTGATGTTGGATCCAACATGGCCGTGATGGGTTCAACACCGAAAAAGATGTACCTCTGCCAGGTACCAAACTTTGGGTTTAAATTATAAAGCTGAGACCGGGCGGGTGACTTGCACGAGAAAGGAGTCTCGGTGTAGTGTCTCCATCTGAGTCGTTTAAGGACCGTACCGATTGTTGGCCTGCTGATCTAGGACCCTTTATCTAGCCACATACCTCGTCATGGGTAAGCTTGAACCCGGCTATTCCAAACATGAAAAGACAATCGTGCACTGGGAGTGGAGAGATGGCGAGAGTGGCACGTACCCTCCTGGCAAAGGACCGCCTAAAAGGGGTGGTGTGCTCTCGGGTGGCGCGGACCTGTTCATGTGGTGGAGGATCCGTGGGAATGGTAGACATGTGCAAAAGAGTTAAGAGAAGCATATGTCGTGTGGTTGGAGATCCCCAGTTGAGTATTAATCGATTCAGATCGCCGAACTTCTCGGATATGAAGACTGGATCTTCGACCCTCATCGTAGATAACAAGCGAAACAAAAGTTGGATTTTAAAAGAAAGCTAGTGTAGGACAAGTGAATGCTCTAGATTAGGCAAATCTAGATTTAGGAAAAGTATTTAACTTGTGATGTAAAATTTTGGCTTAAGGACCCACTTCTAGTAAGCTTTTCTGCAAAAAGAGTCTTTGAAACTTGATGAGCTTTACCTTGAATCCCTTTAAGCCAGCATACCCTTGAGAGTCTTTTCTTTAGTCGGGTAAGTCTTGCTGAGTAATTGCGTACTCAGGGTTTTATCCCTTGTTGTTTTTGTAGGAGAAGTTTTATTCCCTTATCTTTGGGTTAGTTACTTCATATGGAGGACTTGAAGCTTAGAGTGTTTTTATATATCTCTTTTGGAAAGGCTTCACCCTTCCAATTATTGTAATAAGTTATGCACTTCGAGTACTATCAGGACTTGTAATAAATACCTCTCTTTCTACTATGTAAAACTTGAGTTCTAGAATGTAAAGTGTACTTTGTAAAAGTCTTCCGCTCTATCTCCAATGTGTGTGTATCAAATGTGATTACTGTAATATACCTGTTATGTGGGAGATCCTTGGGATGATGAGTTCTAGTTGGCGAACTCGATAGCCTTGTTAAGTTACCCGGTACACGTGCACAGCCATCTAAGGCCAGTAAGGTAAGGATTGGTGCATGTGGGCTTAATAACTTGGGAGGGCTGTCACAGCGTGGTATCGGAGCGATCCCCCATTAGCAAGGATATTAAAGTAATCCTTTGATAAACTTCAAAATGGTTTTGAGTCGAAATTACTTTGGAAAAACTTAATAATGGATAAGCAAAGCCTGATAGTAGAAGTGCAAATAGTATGTGGTTAAAACTAAGGACTATAAGGTGGCTTAGTTTAGGATGCTAACCACTAACCCACAACTATAATGCAATTTTCTGCAGGTACACTAACTAAACCCTAGGAAAGTGCGACTAGTGATAAATGACGGAGTAAGTAGGATCGCCACCACCATAGAACGTGGTAGCCACTGAGTTGGCAAGAATTGTGAGGACGAATAGGCCGAGCATGCATCATGACATACAATTTTAAGTTAAACCCCCTATGTAGTTGTTTAGTACATGTTTCGTCCACCCTATTCATGCTACCTATCTTTACTTTTCTATGCTACCTTTCCTATTCGTGAAGATTGAAAGCTAAGTTGCCTTTTTAATTGGCAGAATGAGGACTCGTTCTGGAAAGGATCATGGTGCTTCCCAGAGGAATGCCAATGCACCCAATCCACCTCCGGCATCAACTTTGAATGATGTTGTGGCTCAACTTGCGAATGTGAGCGTTGTTCTACAGCAAATAGCTCAGCCTACAACATCAACTCCATATGGTCATCATGATTCTGATGCTGCTATCCTCTATAAAGAGTTTCTCAGCACGCAACCACCGGTATTCTCCAAAGCAGAAGATCCGTTGGAGGCAGAAGATTGGCTTCGAACCATTGAACAGAAATTGGGACTCATCCATTGTGATGATGTTCGGAAAACTCAGTGCGCAGCACAACAACTTCAGGGTCAAGCTGGAGCCTGGTGGGTAGAATACTTTGCGCTACAGCCAGACGAGCATCAAATTTCTTGGGCCGAATTCCGGGAAGTATTCCGGACACATTATATTCCAAAAGCCCTGATGGAAATCAAATTCAATGAGTTCTTAGATTTGAAGCAAGGGGAAGAAGAGAGCGTAATGGAATATTTTGAGAGGTTTACCCGCTTATCCCAATATGTTCTGGATTTTGTGAATACCAATGAGAAGAAAAGTTCTATTTCCTGCGTGGCCTTAATGAGAAGCTCCAATGCTTGATGGCAACCAGTTCGGCTGAAAGATATAATGAGGTGGTCAGTCAGGCTGTTTTGGGTGATAACAAGATTCGGCTTCATCAGGAGTCTAAAAGAAAGAAGTTTGCAGAGGAATCATCTGGTAAAATCAAACAGTGTCGGAGGGTTGTTTATCAATATGTTTATTATCCTTTTTCTTCTCCACTCCAGCTGCCTAGCTCACCACAGTCATGCAAAAGACAGGCTGTTATCCCTTTCATTCCACCTAAGCCGGATGTCCTAGACATCCGTTCTAAAAATATTCCATCCAATGCCAAACCATGTGAGAAGTGTGGTAAGTCAGGACACTCTACTCAGGATTGTCGCTTCTCTAAGCTAGTGGATGCGCGGCAATCACTTGTGAATCTCCCTCGAAGTAGCCAGCAAAAAGCAAGGAAGAATAAGATTGTTCTTAAACTGGGTCAGGTCCATTATACGAAAATCAAAGCTATTCCTGAGGGTGAACCAGTTATGATGGGTGCTTTTCCGGTTGCCAATCATTTGGCAAGTATTTTATTTGATTCTGGTGCGTCACACACCTTCATAAATCGGACATTTGTGTTGAAGCACCAGTTGCCTATGGAAGTGGTGGATACTGGGTATTGTATACAATCGCCTGGAGGACTCTTGCATACTAAAGAGATGGTATATCAGATACCCATAAAGTTGGTTGGTCACATGTTCCCTACCAACATGCTAGTTCTTCAAAATCAAGATATAGATGTGATTCTGGGTATGAATTGGCTTCGTCAGCATGGGGCGGTGATCAACGCGTTGCAACGGACAATACAGTTGGACTCACGTAATGGTAAGTATAAGTTGTTGATCCAGGTATCAACGTCAAGGAGAGCAGCAGAAAGAGTATGTGCTGCTACCGTTAAAGAGGTGAAAGATATACCTGTTGTCAGGGAATTTCCTGATGTATTTCCTGAAGATTTACCTGGTTTGCCTCCAGAAAAGGGACGTTGAATTCGTGATCGAATTGCAACCAGGTACTGCACCCATATCTAGAAGGTCATATAGAATGGCACCTAAGGAGTTAGCAGAACTAAAGACTCAACTGCAGGACTTGCTCAACAAAGGGTTCATTCGCCCAAGTTCATCACCTTGGGGTTGTCCTGCCATTTTTGTGAAGAAGAAAGATCAAACACTCCAGTTATGTGTTGATTACCGGCCACTTAACGAGGTGACCATTAAGAACAAATATCCTCTCCCTCGTATTGATTTGTTGTTTGATCAACTTTCTGGAGCTAAAGTATTTTCTAAGATTGACCTTAGATTGGGTTATCACCAGATAAGAATCCGTCCTGAAGATGTTCCTAAGACTGCTTTTACTACCCGATATGGTCTATATGAATATTTGGTTATGTCTTTTGGTCTGACCAATGCTCCAGCACATTTCATGTACTTAATGAACTCGGTGTTCATGCCCGAGCTTGACAAGTTTGTGGTGGTCTTTATTGATGACATCTTGATATACTCCAAGACCAAAGAAGATCACACAGAGCACTTGCGTATTGTTCTGACAAGGTTAAGAGAACATCAACTATATGCTAAGTTCAGTAAATGTGAATTTTGGCTGGACACAATTCCGTTCTTGGGTCATATCTTGTCTGCCGAAGGTGTTGCGGTCGACCCAAGTAAAGTCAAGGACATTTTGGAATGGAAACCACCTACTACAGTGCATCAGGTCCGAAGTTTTCTTAGAATGGCGGGATATTACCGTCGTTTTATTCCAGATTTCTCCAAGATAGCTAAGCCTATTACTGAGTTGCTCAAGAATTATGTCAAATCTGTGTGGTCATCTGAGTGCAACAAAGCTTTTGAAGAACTAAAAAGATTGTTGACTACCGCACCAGTATTAGCGCAGCCTGATATTGAGAAATCCTTTGATGTATATTGTGATGCTTCGGGCATTGGCATAGGGTGTGTACTTATGCAAGAAGGCCGTGTGATTGCTTATGCATCACGACAACTTAAGCGTCATGAAGAGCATTACCCAACCCATGATCTTGAACTGGCTGCTGTTGTTCATGCACTCAGGATTTGGCGCCATTATCTGCTAGGTAATACATGTCATATATACACGGACCATAAAAGTTTAAAGTATATCTTCACTCAATCCGAGCTGAATATGAGGCAACGAAGATGGTTAGAGTTGATAAAGGACTATGATCTCGAGGTTCATTACCATCCTGGCAAAGCTAATGTGGTGGCAGATGCTCTCAGCCGGAAGTCTCAGTGTAATTGTCTTTCGGTAAAGCCTTTAGCTGTCACCTTGTGTCAGGAAATGGAAAGGATGAATTTGGGAATAATTCGGCATGGAACCATAGCCAATCTTGTTCTTGAATCAACTATCCAAAGCCAAATCATTGAGGCTCAAAAAGTGAATAAGGGTATAGCCCATATTAAAGAACGAGTTGAGGCAGGAAAGGCTACATGTTTCAAAATCGATGAAAATGGTGTCCTTTGGTTCAAGCACCGATTGGTAATTCCAAAGGTACCTGAACTACGTCAACAAATACTAGACGAAGCTCATTTGTCTCGGTATTCTATTCACCCAGGAAGCAATAAGATGTATCAAGATTTGAAGTAACGGTTTTGGTGGACTAAGATGAAAATAGAAATTGCTCGGTATGTGGCTAAGTGTGACGTTTGTCAACGAGTGAAAGCCGTCCATTTGAAATCTGCTGGGCCATTGCAACCTCTACCCATTCCGGCCTGGAAGTGGGAAGATATTAGTATGTACTTCATTGTTGGTTTACCCAAAACCTCAAAAGGGTATGATTCTATCTGGGTGATTGTTGATCGTCTCACTAAGCTAGCACACTTCTTGCCGGTGAAGACTTTATACCCAGCAAGGACCTATGCTGATCTGTATATTGCTCGTATCTTGAGTCTACATGGAGTGCCTAAAACAATTGTATCCGACAGGGGACCACAGTTTGTCTCCAGGTTTTGAGAAGAATTGCATAAATCTCTGGGCACTAAGCTAATTCATAGTTCAGCATATCATCCGCAAACCAGTGGACAAACAGAACGGGTAAATCAGATTTTGGAGGACATGTTAAGATCCTGTGTGCTTGCTTATTCAGTTAGGTGGGATGAATGTCTGCCTTTGGCCGAGTTTTCATATAACAATAGTTACCAAGAAAGCATAAAAATGGCACCCTTTGAAGCTCTTTATGGTCGAAGATGTAGGACAGCGTTGAATTGGTCAGAACCAGGAGAGAAATACTTCTTTGGGCCTGATCTGGTAAAGGAAGCTGAAGAAAAAGTTCAAGTGATCCAACGGAATTTGCAAATGGCACAATCTCGTCAAAAGAGTTATGCCGATAAAAGACGTCGGTCTTTGGTTTTCCATGTTGGTGATCATGTGTATCTAAAGGTGTCACCCATGAAAGGCGTAACTCGATTTGGTGTCAAGGGAAAACTCGCACCTCGCTATGTTGGTCCATTTCCAGTGGTTGAGCGGTGTGGACTTGTGGCTTACAAGGTGCAACTGCCAGAAAGTCTTTCAGCTGTGCACAACGTGTTTCACGTATCTCAGCTGAAGAAATGTCTCCAAGTCCCCGAACAAGTAGTAGATGTTTCAGATGTCAACCTTGAGCCTGATCTAACTTACTCTGAGTATCCTATCCGGGTGCTGGACCAGAAAGACAGAGTCACACGAAGAAAAATCATCAAGTTTTATAAAGTACAATGGAACCAACATTCCGAAGATGAGGCTACTTGGGAATCAGAAGACTACCTAATGGAGCAATTTCCTCAGTTTTTAGATTCTTGTAAATCCTAAGCCTTATGTAAATTGTCATCATGTGAACCGACAGGGGCACACCCCTGCCTTGTAAGAGAAGTGAGGAAATAAGTTTGTGATGCATTTCCTTTTCCATTACTTAACCTCGCGATTTAATATCGGGACGAGATTCCTTTTTAGGGGGAAAGGATGTAACACCCATGGTGTTACGAGTAACTAAAACTTGGCATGTCATCATACGCATCAGCATCATTTTGCTTGATACACCTAAAATGCATTTTACTAGGTTCAAAACTTTCAAAACTTATGTGGTGTGTTGTCTTGATGAGAGCCAGAGAAGTTTAAAAACCTTGTTTATAACCAAGTTTAAGTACACAACTTCTAAACTAATGACACTGTCGGTATGAGCTCTAAGTACCAAGTTGAAGCTTAGCTTATGGAGCAGATTTACTCTTAAGTAATGGACCCAAAGTTGCGTGAGTGTAAAAAAAAAACAACCACAATCACAACTAAAACCCTAAATTAGCCCAAAAGTGGAATTTAAAATCTAGCCATATTTTGCCAAAAATCAAAATACCAAAGTTGTAGAGTGTTTCAAACTAAACAACTTTCATGTGTGAAGATTTTCAAGTTTTTGAGAGACATTTGGAGTAATTTGCAGATTTCAGATTTGGTACAGTTTTGGTGCAGCTGAAAATAGTTTGGTTTGTTTGTTTTTGGGCCCCTGTACCTTTTGATCTGTGGACTTCTGGCAAAAGGTTATTATAGAAAACTTGTAGAGTAACTATAGGAGAACAACTTTTATTAAGTATGGTAGCCCTAAAACCATATGCAACTTGGAGTAAAAGTGGCTCAAAGTGGTGCTGTTTGAATTCTGAATTTTCAGATTTGGAACAATAGCCCAAGTCTGAAATCAGTATTTTAGTGCTTAGTTTGGAGCTCTGTTGTGATTAATCTATATGGTTTTGGACTGAAATTTCTGCAGCAAACTTGAAGACCATATATTAGAGAACAACTTTATTTAAGTGAGTGGGGTTTGATTCCACACAAAAAGGGGGGGAAAGGCTGCCCAAAAATTGAACTGTCAATAGATGTGTCTGAAATTTGTTCAGCCATCAGGTGTGGATTTCAGATTTATTGGCCCAACTTTGACATCTTATAGAAATTGTTCTATGAGGTTCTGAGTCCTACCTTGTGTAGAAAAGTTTGAGAGCAAAGTAAGATGAACAAGTTTATTTAATAATGATTAGCTTGGTACCATGCAAAATAAGTAGTAAAATACCCCTAAAGCTGCCTTAACAGTCTGAAATTCTGGGTTCAGTTTTCAGTAAACTGAAACTATGGTCCTTGTGTGATATGCCTCACTTTGGGGCTCTATAACTCAAAACCTGTGAGGTATTGACCCTGGAAGTTTACAACAAAGTGAAAGACTAATGTCCAATAAACATGTTTGATGTGGGAGGGTAGCTTTGTTTGTGTGAAGAAATTTGAGAAATAGAGGAATGGATTTGCTTCTGCAGTAAACTGAAGAAGTTCAAGGCAGTTAAGTGCAGACTAAAAACAGCAGAAATATTTTATCTTCACTAGTTTTTTCTAGGGAGTTCTGGTGTGTAATCTGCTAAAGAAGATCTCTATTAAAGGGGGGGTTCATTTGCCACAATTTTATGACACTCGAAATAAATCCAAAAGAAAAAGGGGGCTGAATAGAGATGGTTCAGCCAAGTAATGAAGTTCACGTTATCAGAAAAAAATCTGCAGAAGACCTTTTGGTCACTGCCGTGTTTCATTTTTGTGTAAAGGAAGAGATAGGGATGAGGTGAATTGAAGGGGCGGTACAGACTTTGACCAGTACTGAAATATCTTAGGTGAACTGAAAGACATTGATTCTGGCAACTTTATCTATTGTGCTCGGTGGGGGATAACAACAATAAAATCTACCCTATTCCTGCCTTGCTGTGTTCATGCGACCGGCGTGGATGCTTGGAATGGAGCCACATACTTGCGCTCATGCAACTGACAACCTCATCCAGTTTGACACCTCTATCCAATCTCTGAACTCAGCCATCATATGAAGCAGCGTTGTCCATATAAAAGGGTGACTGGGGGAAAATAAGAAGAGAGAAAAGGTAGAATCCTTACCCTTGTAGTAAGTCGTTTGGGTGACTTCAATACCCTATTGCTGCCTTCATTTTTCCCCAAGCTATACCCTGAAAACACTCCAGTCTCTAGCCGGGTAGTTTCGCGTGTCTGGTGACCACGTCGTCTGATTCTCAGCCTCGCGTGGCCAGGCGTACACGGTACGGTTCTGCGCCCCTGATTTAGCGTTCTACTGTTTACGCTTGTTGCTGAAGCTCATCGTGGTGGTCGTTTGATCATTGCCGACCTAAATCTCGCGGAACGAGAGCTCGACGCCGCATATTAGCCCCTGTGTCAACTTATAAAAGTTTGGTTAGTCTGACGCTATCTAATGTCAGCATCGTGCCTAACGTAAACTACTAGTGCTTTTCGTTGCCCTTGATTTGGATTCTTCCATGCTAATCATTCATGGACGGGCGCCGTGGACACGGAACCCCGCTATGGGGGAAAGACGTCGTTGTCGGGTTCATAAGTAGAGTTCATGCCTGAGATAATAGACATATTTAAAACCTTAACCTTTGATACTAATTTAGGGTTAAATCAAACTTGAGCCATACTTAATGTTAAATTATAAATTGGCCAACTAGAACTTGAAGAATTCTCTAATTTTTAGTAAGCTTATTAGGATCCCTTTAGATAGAGATTATACTACCCAGAGACATGAGTTTAAGTGTCATATGCTTAACTCAGAGTATATAAGCTTTCCACCTCTCCCTAGGCGAGAATTTGCATAGCATACCATTACATGAACATTCATATACTTCGAATTGACTTGTAGAGCACCTTGAAGAAGAACTTGGAATCGAAGTGGAGGGGGAGTCTGTTCCTCCATCTGAGTCTTCTCCAACTGAGGTGGTCACTAAAGGCCCTCCAGAAGGTGCCCCCTTTGGATTTGCTGCTAACTGCAATATCCTTGTAGAAGAGCCCGACTCTCCCCCTCACCAAGGCAAGCCCCGGTACATTTGCCACCTCCTTCTGTTTTAAAAAGTTTTATCACCTTGAATGATGCATTAGGTGATAGGAGTTGTGTGCTAAACCGTTGATGCATTTCCTTCCTTAAAAATTAATTACCCTTCCTTGATACCCTTTTTGAAAAGGATTTTTGATGCTTAGCCTTGCTTTAGCAAACAAAAATGTTTTGTGTTAAAACAAAAGTGATGCTTCAGTGGGTGGGAAGTTTTCAAAAATAAAACTTGATGTTGGATCCATCATGGTCGTGATGGGTTCAACATCGGAAAAGATGTACCTCTGCCAGGTACCAAACTTTGGGTTTAAATTATAAAGCTGAGCCCGCGCGGGTGACTTGCACGAGAAAGGAGTCTCGGTGTAGTGTCTCCATCTGAGTCGTTTAAGGACCGTACTGATTGTTGGCCTGCTGATCTAGGACCCTTTATCTGGCCACATACCTCGTCATGGGTAAGCTTGAACCCGGCTATTCCAAACATGAAAAGACAATCGCGCACTGGGAGTGGAGAGATGACGAGAGTGGCACGTACCCTCCTGGCAAAGGACCGCCTAAAAGGGGTGGTGTGCTATCAGGTGGCGCGGACCTGTTCATGTGGTGGAGGATCCGTGGGAATGGTAGACATGTGCAAAAGAGTTAAGAGAAGCATATGTCGTGTGGTTGGAGATCCCCAGCTGGGTGTTAATCGATTCGGATCGCCGAACTTCTCGGATATGAAGACTGGATCTTCGACCCTCATCGTAGATAACAAGCGAGACAAAAGTTGGATTTTAAAAGAAAGCTAGTGTAGGATAAGTGAATGCTCTAGATTAGGCAAATCTAGATTCAGGAAAAGTATTTAACTTGTGATGTAAAATTTTGGCTTAAGGACCCACTTCTAGTAAGCTTTTCTGCAAAAAGAGTCTTTGAAACTTGATGAGCTTTACCTTGAATCCCTTTAAGCCAGCATACCCTTGAGAGTCTTTTCTTTAGTCGGGTAAGTCTTGCTGAGTAATTGCGTACTCAGGGTTTTATCCCTTGTTGTTTTTGTAGGAGAAGTTTTATTCCCTTATCTTTGGGTTAGTTACTTCATATGGAGGACTTGAAGCTTAGAGTGTTTTTATATATCTCTTTTGGAAAGGCTTCACCCTTCCAATTATTGTAATAAGTTATGCACTTCGAGTACTATCAGGACTTGTAATAAATACCTCTCTTTCTACTATGTAAAACTTGAGTTCTAGAATGTAAAGTGTACTTTGTAAAAGTCTTCCGCTCTATCTCCAATGTGTGTGTATCAAATGTGATTACTGTAATATACCTGTTATGTGGGAGATCCTTGGGATGATGAGTTCCAGTTGGCGAACTCGATAGCCTTGTTAAGTTACCCGGTACACGTGCACAGCCATCTAAGGCCAGTAAGGTAAGGATTGGTGCATGTGGGCCTGATAACTTGGGAGGGCTGTCACACTCTGACTTCTGACGCGCACTGTTCGCGCACTGTTCACGCGTCAGAGTCGACCGTTGCGCGAGTTAGCCGTTGCTGGTGCACCGGACAGTCCGGTGGCACACCGGACAGTCCGATGAATTATAGCGAAGTACGTCTTCTGAAACCCGAGAGTGGCTAGTTTAGTCCTATACGGACCTGGTGCACCGGACACTGTCCGGTGCGCCAGACCACAACACTCTTGGTTTCTTTTGCTCCTTTGAATTGGATCCCTAACTTCAATATTTATTGGTTTGTGTTGAACCTTTATTCTAGAGCAAACTAGTTAGTCCATATATTTGTGTTGGGCACTCAACAACCAAAATTAATTGTGGGAAACGGTTAACCCTATTTCCCTTTCAATCTCCCCCTTTGGTGATTAATGCCAACACGAACTGAAGCAAATATATAAAGTGCAGAAATGAACTAGTTTGCTTAAGATAAGTGCATAGGTTACTTGGAATTAAACCAATTTATAATCTCACTATATATGAATGGATGGCTTTCTTTTATTTAATATTTTGGACCACATTTGCACCACTTGTTTTGTTTTTGCAAATCTTTTTGGAAAATCTTTTCAAAGTCTTTTGCAAATAGTCAAAGATATATGATCAAAGATTGTAAGAAGCATTTTCAAGATTTGAAATTTCTCCCCCTGTTTCAAATGCTTTTCCTTTTGACTAAACAAAACTCCCCCTGAATGAAATTCTCCTCTCAGCTTTCAAGAAGGTTTTAAAATAGATATCAATTATGAAAATCTACCTTTAAATATACCAATTTAAGAGATTGTCATTTCAAGATACCAATTGAAGTTTAAAACAATACCAATTGAGATTTTGCTTTCTCAAGATAAAGATATCAATTGATATATTGTCATGACGTAGATACCAATGAAAAATATCAATTAAAGCTTTATTTTGAATTTTTTTGAAATTGGTGGTGCGGTCCTTTTGCTTTGGGCTTAATATCTTCTCCCCGTTTGGCATTAATCACCAAAAACGGAGATTTTGAGAGCCATTTTACTTTTCTCCCCCATTGGTAAAGAAATAAGAGTGAAGAGTTATACCAATTTGGAGAGTGGAGGAACAACGACAAATGGTAGTTGATACCGTCAGAGTAGGAGTGGAAGCCTTGTCTTTGCCGAAGACTCCATTTCCCTTTCAATCTACGACTTAGTATAGAAATATACTTGGAAACACATTAGTCGTAACCTTGGTAAAATAATAAGAAATATGCATTTGTACCAAATGAAAGAGAGATGATCGAAGGTATATAAATGAGCTATGTGTGCAATGTTTCAATCAAAATTTTGAGAATCAAGTATATTTAGCTCATTCCTAAGTTTGGTAAAGGTTTTCTCATCTAAAGGCTTGATAAAGATATTGGCTAATTGATTCTTGGTGTTTACATAAGCTATTTCGATATCCCCCCTTTGTTGGTGATCCCTCAAAAAGTGATACCGAATGTCTATGTGCTTAGTGCGGCTATGTTCAACGGGATTATCCGCCATACGGATTGCACTCTCATTATCACATAGGAGAGGGACTTTGCTCAATTTGTAGCCATAGTCCCCTAGGGTTTGCCTCATCCAAAATAATTGCGCACAACAATGGCCTGCGGCAATGTACTCAGCTTCGGTGGTGGAAAGAGCTACTGAGTTTTGTTTCTTTGAAGCCCATGACACCAGGGATATCCCCAGAAACTGATAAGTCCCCGATGTGCTCTTCCTATCAATTTTACACCCTGCCCAATCGGCATCGGAATATCCTATTAAATCAAAGGTGGATCCCTTAGGGTACCAAAGCCCAAACTTAGGAGTGTAAACAAAATATCTCATGATTCTTTTCACGGCCCTAAGGTGAACTTCCTTAGGATCGGCCTGAAATCTTGCACACATGCATACGGAAAACATAATATCCGATTGAGATGCACATAAATAGAGTAAAGATCCTATCATCGACCGGTATACCTTTTGATCTACGGATTTACCTCTCGTGTCGAGGTCGAGATGCCCATTGGTTCCCATGGGTGTCTTGATGGGCTTGCCATCCTTCATTCCAAACTTCTTGAGTATGTCTTGAATGTACTTTGTTTGGCTAATGAAGGTGCCATCTTGGAGTTGCTTGATTTAAAATCCTAGAAAATACTTTAACTCCCCCATCATAGACATCTCGAATTTTTGAATCATGATCCTACTAAACTCTTCACAAGTTGACTTGTTAGTGGACCCAAATATGATATCATCAACATAAATTTGGCATACGAACAAATCTTTTGCAACAATTTTAGTAAAGAGTGTAGGATCGGCTTTTCCGACTTTGAAGCCATTAGTGATAAGAAAATCTCGCAGGCATTCATACCATGCTCTTGGGGCATGTTGAACCCATAAAGCGCCTTTGAGAATTTATATACATGGTTAGGGTACTCACTATCTTCAAAGCCGGGAGGTTGCTCAACATAGACTTCTTCCTTGATTGGTCCATTGAGGAAGGCAATTTTCACGTCCATTTGATAGAGCTTGAAGCCATGGTAAGTAGCATAGGCAAGTAATATGCGAATTGACTCAAGTCTAGCTACGGGTGCATAAGTTTCATTGAAGTCCAAACCTTCGACTTGTGAATAACCTTTGGCCACAAGTCGGCCTTTGTTTCTTGTCACCACACCATGCTCATCTTGCTTGTTGCGGAATACCCATTTGGTACCTACAACATTTTGATTAGGACATGGAACTAAATGCCATACCTCATTCCTTGTGAAGTTGTTGAGCTCCTCTTGCATTGCCAACACCCAATCCGGATCTCTTAGTGCATCCTCCACCCTATATGGCTCAATAGAGGACACAAAAGAGTAATGTTCACAAAAATGTGCAACTCGAGATCTAGTGGTTACCCCCTTATGGATGTCGCCAAGGATGGAATTGACGGGGTGATCTTTTTGAATTGCTTGGTGGACTCTTGGGTGTGACGGTCTTTGACCCTGAATTTCTTGATCATCTTCCTTGTCTTTATCATTATCATCTCCCCCTTAATCATTGTCCTCCTCTTAAGGTGGCTCATCCTCCTGATCTTCATTTTCATCATTTTGAGTCTGATCTTCATCTTGAGTTGGTGGAGATGCTTGATTGGAAGATGACGGTTGATCTTGTGCTTGTGGAGGCTCTTCGAATTCCTTAGGACACACATCCCCAATGTACATGTTCCTTAGCGCGACGCAAGGAGCCTCTTCATCATCTAATTCATCAAGATCAACTTGCTCCACTTGGGAGCCATTAGTCTCATCAAACACAATGTCACAAGAAACTTCAACCAATCAAGTGGATTTGTTGAAGACTCTATATGCCATTGTGTTTGAGTCATAACCTAGTAAAAAGCCTTCTACAGCCTTAGGAGCAAATTCAGATTTTCTACCTCTTTTAATAAGAATAAAACATTTTCTTCCAAAGACTCTAAAATATGAAACATTGGGCTTTTTACCAGTGAGGAGTTCGTATGATGTCTTCTTGAGGATTCGGTGAAGATATAACCGATTGATGGAGTAGCAAGCAGTGTTGATTACTTCCGCCCAAAACTGGTCCGGTGTCTTGTACTCATCAAGCATGGTCCTTGCCATGTCCAGTAGAGTTCTATTCTTCCTCTCCACTACACCATTTTGTTGAGGTGTGTAGGGAGAAGAGAACTCATGCTTGATGCCCTCATCCTCAAGAAATCCTTCTATTTGAGAATTCTTGAACTCCGTCTCATTATCGCTTCTTATCTTTTTTATCCTTAATCCGAACTCATTTTGAGACCGTGTTAAGAATCCTTTTAAGGTCTCTTGGGTATGTGATTTTTCCTGCAAAAAGAATACCCAAGTGAAGCGAGAATAATCATCCATAATAACAAGACAGTACTTACTCCCGCCGATGCTTATGTAAGCTATCGGGCCAAATAAATCCATGTGGAGTAGCTCGAGCGGCCTGTCAGTCATCATAATGTTCTTGTGTCGATGATGAGCACTAACTTGCTTTCCTGCTTGGCATGCGCTACAAACCCTGTCTTTCTCAAAATGAACATTTGTCTGTCCTAAAATGTGTTCTCCCTTTAGAAGTTTGTGGAGATTCTTCATCCCAACATGGGCTAGTCGCGATGCTAGAGCCAACCCATATTAGTCTTAGCAATTAAGCAAGTGTTGAGTTCAGATATGTTCTCATTAAAATCAACTAAATATAGCTGACCCTCTAACACTCCCTTAAATGCTATTGAATCGTCACTTCTTCTAAAGACAGTAACACCTAAATCTGTAAAAATATAGTTGTAGCCCATTTTACATAATTGAGAAACAGAAAGAAAATTGTAATCTAAAGAATCTACAAGAAAAACATTGGAAATAGAATGGTCAGGTGATATAGCGATTTTACCCAAACCTTTGACCAAACCTTGATTTCTATCCCCGAATGTGATAGCTCGTTGAGGATCTTCGTTTTTCTCATAGGAGGAGAACATTCTCTTCTCCCCTATCATGTGGTTCGTGCATCCGCTATCGATTATCCAACTTGAACCACCGGATGCATAAACCTACAAAATAATTTAGGCCTTGTTCTTAGGTACCCAAACGGTCTTGGGTCCTTTCACGTTAGAAATAAGCACCTTGGGTACCCAAACACAAGTCTTTGGGCTCTTGTGTTTGCCCCCAATATATTTGGCAACTACTTTGCCTGATTTGTTAGTAAGCACATATGAAGCATCAAAAGTTTTGAATGAAATGTTATGATCATTTGATGCAGCAGGAGTTTTCTTTTTAGGCATTTTAACATGTGTAGAATGCCTAGAGCTAGAAGCCTCATTTTTATACATGAAAGCATGATGAGAAACAATGTGAGGTTTTCTAGCATGAATTCTCCTAATTTTGTGCTCAGGATAATTAGCACGATATAAAATATAGCCCTTATTATCCTGAACCATGGGAGCCTTACCCTTAACAAAATTGGACAATTTTTTAGGGGCATTAAGCTTGACATTGCTTCCCCGTTGGAAACCAATGCCATCCTTAATCCAGGGCGTCTCCCATTATAGAGCATACTTCTAGCAAATTTAAACTTTTCATTTTCAAGTTCATGCTCATTAGTTTTTGTAGTTAATTTGGCTATATGATCATTTTGTTGTTTAATCATGGCAAGGTGATCATTTATAGCATCAACATTAACATCTCTAAATCTAGTACAAATAGTAACATGATCAACAGTAGATGTAGATGGTTTGCATGTTTTTAATTCCTCAATCTTAGCATTTAAAATAGCATTCTCTTCTCTAAGACTGGAAATAGAATCATTGCAAACATTTAACTTTTCAACCTTAGAAATTAAACTAGCATTCTCAGTTCTAAGGCTTGAAATAGACTCATGGCAAATGCTAAGCTCCTTAAATAAATTTTCACATTTTTCTACTTCCTGAGCATAAGCATTTTTCAATTTAACATGTTTTTTAATTTCTTTAATAAGGAATTCCTTGTAACGCCCTGAATTTGGGGGTAGAATTTTTTCTTCTTTTCACTCACCAAATTTGGGCATTACCCTTTCCTTTTTCTCTTTCTCCTCGCTAAGCCTTGATCTTTTCCAAAGTTGTAGCAGGATTCGGCTTGAGATCTCGCGTAAAGCAAAACCCTAGAAATACTTTATTTTGTTTGCTGCATCATGCCAAACCATGCACTTGTTTTGATTGATTGAAATTGTGAAAACCATTCATCTAGATTTAGAGAAAAAGGAAAACCTTTTCTTTTCTCCCTCCCCCCTCCTCCCCTTTCGGCCCAGCCGCCCCCCCAATCGCGCGGCCCAGCTCGCCCCCCCTTCCCTCCCCCGCTTTGGGCCCGTTTGGCGGCCCAGCCGCCCCCTTCCACACTCCCCTCGCGCGTGCCCCGCGCGGGCGGTTGAGCCGCCGCCGCCACCCCCTGGTGGGGCCTGCTCGTCAGCCGCGCCCCCCCAAACCGCCCCCCCCCCCGCGCATGATCTCTCCTCCCACCTCACGTCGCTCCCCTGCCCCGCCCCAGCTCGCCCGTCGCCGCCCGCCAACAGTGAGCCCCGGCCTCCCCTCCCTCTCCCTTCCCAGCCCCCTCTTCTTCTTGCTTGGCTCGACCATGCCCCCCTCCCTCTTCCCCGTGCCCGCCGGCCATGGTGGCTTGCCCGCGGCGCACCCGCCCCGCCCGGCGTGGCTCCTCCGCCCTCGCCCCCCCGTGCGGCCGCGGCCTCGGAGTCCCGCCCGCGCTCGGCGCGCGGCCATGGTGGCCATGGCGCCCGCGCCGAGCCCCGTCCCCTGCCCCCGGCGCGGCGCGGCGCACCCGCCTCGTCCCCGGCGTGGCCCGGCCTCGGCGCGGCCGCGGAAGCGGCGCTCGCGCCCGCCCTCACCCCGATGCAGCTCCGACGAGCCCCCTGCCTCGACCCCGGTGCCCTAGCCTCGGCGGCCTCTGCGGCGCGTCCGCCCCACCCCGGCCCGGCCCTAGTGCCCCTCGGCACGCTCGTCTACTCCTAGACGCGCCCGTCTACCCCCGTGTAACCCATGCATAGTGATCGCGTTATTTCTATCAATAAATGGAAACTCAATTTCGAAATTGGTTACGTTAGTTATTTCATGTAGTTAATCTTGGATCTCATTTAATGTTGATCAGTTGAAAATAGTTATAATTTTATTAGTGCATGTGGCTAATATTTGTTAGTGTAACTCGAGGGAATTAGATCACGTAATGACTAGTTATGCACCTACCCGTAATACGCTTCGACTATAGCTTTAACCACTGCGAGACCTTCCCTCTTCTCTTTCTAGCCATGGCGAATGCAATATCGTATGTCATATCTTATGCATGTTTGATTTATCTGCTCTTTCGCATGGTGTACTGTTTATTTCCTAATTCGAATGGATGGATGTATGTATGTTTGCGCTCGCATAGAGAACGATCTGGTTGAGGAGCCCGAAGAACTCGCATGAGAAGCCCCTGAGCAGCAGTCGGTTGGTGGAGGCAAGTGTCCCTTGACCTATCTCTGTCCTATACATTCTTTAATTCACCTCCCGCATTTCACAGTTATACCTAAGGATTGACTAGCTTTTGTTATCCATGTCCTTATTTACCTATTTGGGTTGGATTATTATTGTTTAGCTTTATGCTATTGCTCAACTCTAATCAATGAACATGATGAGAATTATCTATGATACGCTGTTTTCCTTCTTATTTATGATGATATACTTGTGGTAATCAAGGGGGCTCGAGCGGTTTCTCGAGTGCCTCTCCGTAAGGACCTGTTCGTTGGATGACCGCCCGGGAAAACAGTGCAACCATGAGGGTGGAGTGGGACGCCCTTAGCTGAATAATTAGAGGAACTGAGGTGTATTTCGCTTAGCCGTTGTGCCGTCAATGGGGCTCAGTGTATGCGGCTCGCTCTGCCAAGGTTGATTTGTCCCTTGGGGAGGAGTGCGGTACATTTAGGAAACCTAACGGGCGGCTACAGCTCTGGGGAATCTTTGTAAAGGCTACGTAGTGATACTGTCGGGGACCATAATTAGGGGTACCCTCAAGACTCCTAATCTCAGCTGGTAACCCCCATCAGCACAAAGCTGCAAAGGCCTGATGGGTGCGATTAAGTCAAGGATCGGTCCACTCAAGGGACACGATCTCGCCTCGCCCGAGCCCAGCCTCGGGCAAGGGCAGCCGACCCCGGAGGATTTACGTCTCGCGCGAGGACCCCCTCCAGCAACGGACACACCTTCGGCTCGCCCGAGGCCCAGACTTCACCAAGAAGCAACCTTGGCCAAGTCGCCAAGCCGACCGACCGTATCGCAGGAGCATTTAATGCAAAGGTGGCCTGACACCTTATCCTGACGCGCGCCCTTCAGTCGACAGAGCCGAAGTGACCGCAGTCACTTCGCCGCTCCACTGACCGGCCTGACAAGAGGACAGCGCCGCCTGCGCTGCTCCGACTGCTGTGCCACTCGGCAGAGTGAGGCTGACAGCAGCCAAGTCCGGCCTCAGGCGCCATAGGAAACTCCGCTTCGCCCGACCCCAGGGCTCGGACTCGGGCTCAGCCCCGGAAGACGATGAACTCCGCTTCGCCCGACCCCAGGGCTCGGACTCGGGCTCAACCCCGGAAGACGACGAACTCCGCTTCGCCTGACCCCAGGGCTCGGACTCGGGCTCAGCCCCGGAAGACAACGAACTCCGCATCGCCCGACCCCAGGGCTCGGACTCGGGCTCAGCCCCGGAAGACGACGAACTCCGCATCGCCCGACCCCAGGGCTCGGACTCGGGCTCAGCCCCGGAAGACGACGAACTCCGCTTCGCCCGACCCCAGGGCTTGGACTCGGGCTCAGCCCCGAAAGACGACGAACTCCGCTTCGCCCAACCCTAGGGCTCGGACTCAGCCCTGGCCTCAGCCGACGGTCTCCGCCTCGCCCGACCCAGGGGCTCGGACTCGACCTCGGAGGAGCCTCCGCCTCGCCCAACCTAGGGCTCGGACCGACCACGTCACAGGAGGCGCCATCATTACCCTACCCCAAGCTAACTCAGGCTACGAGGAACAAGACCGGCGTCCCATCTGGCTCGCCCCGATAAACAAGTAATGATGGCGCCCCGCATGCTCCATGACGACGGCGGCGCCCAGCCCCCTTACAGAAGCAAGGAACGTCAGCAAGGACCCGACAGCCCCAACAGTTGTCCTTCCACCAGGCTCTAGCGCTCCTCCGACGGCCACGACACCACACGAACCGGGTGCCAAAACCTCTCCGGCTGCCACGACGGCATGTACTTAGGGCACTAGCTCTTCTCCGCTAGACACGTTAGCACACTGCTACACCCCCCATTGTACACCTGGATCCTCTCCTTACGCCTATAAAAGGAAGGTCCAGGGCCCTCTTACAGAGGGTTGGCCACGTGGGGAAGGACGGGACGGCGCTCGCGTAAGCCTCTTGCTCCCTCCCGCATGGACGCTTGTAACCCCCTACTGCAAGCGCACCCGACCTAGGCGCGGGACAAACACGAAGGCCGCGGGATTCCCCCTTTACGCCTGTCTCCCTCCGGCTTCTTCCCCCCTTCGCGCTCCGTCTCGCGCCAACCCATCTGGGCTGGGGCACGTGGCGACAATTTACTCGTCGGTCCGGGGACCCCCAGGGGTCGAAACGCCGACAGTTGGCGCGCCAGGTAGGGGCCTGCTGCGTGTTGACGAACAGCTTCCCGTCAAGCTCCAGATGGGTAGTCTCCAGCAACCTTTCCAGCCCGGGACGGTGCTCTGTTTCGAGAGTCTTGAGTTCATGTCCCTCGACGGTAGCTACGTGAGAGCACCTAGAGGGGGGGGGTGAATAGGTGATCCTGTAAAAACTTCAAACTTAAGCCACAAAAAACTTGTTAAGTGTTAGCACGATTATTGCCAAGTGGCTAAGGTGAAGTCTCAACAAAACACAGTACCACAGGAAAATCAAGCACAGAGGTGACACAGTGGTTTTATCCCGTGGTTCGGCCAAGACCAACGCTTGCCTACTCCACGTTGTGGCGTCCCAACGGACGAGGGTTGCAATCAACCCCTCTCAAGCGGTCCAAAGACCCACTTGAATACCACAGTGTTTTGTTTTTCCTTTCACTATCCCGTTTGCAAGGAATCTCCACAAATTGGAGTCTCTTGCCCTTACAAGTATATGATCACAAAGAAACACAGAGTAAGGGAGGGAAGCAACACACACAAATCCACAGCGAAACGCGCACACACACGCCCAAGAATCGAGCTCACAAGAGTATCACAAAGTTCTCACTAGAACGGAGCTCGAAACACTTAGAATGACAAACAAATGCGCAGAGACTGAGTGTGGATGATCAAGAATGCTTAAAGGTTGCTTGTGTATGTCCTCCATGCGCCTAGGGGCTCCTTTTATAGCCCCAAGGCAGCTAGGAGCCGTTGAGAGCAAATCCGGAAGGCCATCCTTGCCTTCTGTCGTCGGGGGCACCGGACAGTCCGGTGCACACCGGACACTGTCCGGTGCCCGATTTGTTTCCATAACTGGCGCTTCCGACCGTTGGAAGATCTGGAGCCGTTGGCGCACCGGACATGTCCGGTGCACACCGGACAGTCCGGTGCCGTCTTCCGACCGTTGGCTCCGCCACGTGTCCCGCGCAGATCGCGCGGCCGACCGTTGGCCCCGCCGACAGTTGGCTCACCGGACAGTCCGGTGCACACCGGACAGTCCGGTGAATTTTAGCCGTACGCCGTCGGCGAATTCCCGAGAGCGGCCAGTTCGCTCCGAGCCAGCCTGGCGCACCGGACACTGTCCGGTGCACACCGGACAGTCCGGTGCTCCAGACCGAGCTGAGCCTTGGCTGCACACAGCCAAGTCATTTTCTCCTCTTCTCTCTTCTTCTTCTTTCTGTTTCTAACACTTAGACAAATATATTAGTACACAAAACCAATGTACTAAGGCTTAGAAACATACCTTAACTTCATGATTTGCACCTTGCTCATCCATTCACAATTAAGCACATGTGTTGGCACTCAATCACCAAAATACTTAGAAATGGCCCAAGGGCACATTTCCCTTTCAATCTCCCCCTTTTTGGTGATTTATGCCAACACAACATAAAGCAACTAGAACAAGTGCAAACTCACTTCAAATAAAACTTAAATTTATTTTGAATCAATTTTGGCATATATGGATCATCCTTTGCCACCACTTGGTTTGTTTTTGCAAATCAAACTCAAATCTCTATCTCTAAGTTAAACACACATGTTAAAGCATAAAGAGAGTCATTCCAAAAGAGATTGATCAAAGATTTCAAAAACTCCCCCTTTTTCCCATAATCAATACTTCTCCCCACAAGAAGCCAACTTTTGACAAGAGAGACAACATAAGAATTTTGACAAACCAAAAACTCTATTCTTCTATTTTCAAAATTTCTCAAGTGGTAGCTGATCCATTTATTGCTTTGGCCTTATTTTCTCCCCCTTTGGCATCAAGCACCAAAACGGGATCAATGTTGGCCCTTTAACCCCATTGCCTCACAAAAATCTTCAATTAAGAGCAAATGGCAATAAGAGTTCATGAGATGAACTTGGAATAAGTTACCCCTCATCGGAGTGCAGTGGAAGTCTTTCATGGTCCAAGTCCACCTTTTCCTTTTCAATTCTCCTTTGAGACTAAATCAAACAAACTCAAGCATATAGTTAGTCTCAAGGGATCAAGTTGTAACACATCTCCCCCTAAACATGTGCATCACTTTGCAGCGGACTTGTGAGGTCCAGGGAGTGTTTGTATAACTTGAGCACCATAATAAGCAACAAAATGCAAAAAGGAACATGATCAAAAGCATGAATACATGTATGCTACAATTCAATCCAAGTTCCGCGAATCTAAGACATTTAGCTCACTACGCAGCCTGCAAAAGGTCTTCTCATCTAAAGGCTTGGTGAAGATATCGGCTAGCTGGTTCTCGGTGCTAACATAAAACACTTCGATATCTCCCTTTTGCTGGTGGTCTCTCAAAAAGTGATGCCGGATGTCAATGTGCTTTGTGCGGCTGTGCTCAACAGGATTTTCCGCTATTCGGATAGCACTCTCATTATCACATAGGAGTGGGACTTTGCTCAGATTGTAGCCAAAGTCCCTGAGGGTTTGCCTCATCCAAAGTAGTTGCGCGCAACACTGACCTGCGGCAACGTACTCGGCCTCAGCGGTGGATAGGGCAACGGAGGTTTGTTTCTTAGAGTTCCATGACACCAGGGACCTTCCTAAGAATTGGCACGTCCCCGATGTACTCTTCCTATCGACCTTACATCCAGCATAGTCGGAATCTGAGTACCCAATCAAGTCAAAGTTAGACCCCTTTGGATACCAGATCCCGAAGCAAGGCGTAGCGACTAAATATCTAAGAATTCGCTTCACCGCCACCAAGTGACACTCCTTAGGATCGGATTGAAATCTAGCACACATGCATACGCTAAGCATAATATCCGGTCTACTAGCACATAAATAAAGTAAAGACCCTATCATTGACCGGTATGCTTTTTGATCAACGGACTTACCTCCTTTGTTGAGGTCAGTGTGTCCGTCGGTTCCCATCGGCGTCTTTGCGGGCTTGGCGTCCTTCATCCCAAACCTCTTTAGCAGATCTTGCGTGTACTTCGTTTGGGAGATGAAGGTGCCGTCCTTGAGTTGCTTCACTTGGAACCCAAGGAAGTAGTTCAACTCGCCCATCATCGACATCTCGAATTTCTGCGTCATCACCCTGCTAAACTCTTCACAAGACTTTTGATTAGTAGAACCAAATATTATGTCATCGACATAAATTTGGCATACAAACAAATCACTATCACATGTCTTAGTGAAAAGAGTTGGATCGGCTTTCCCAACCTTGAAAGCATTAGCAATTAAGAAATCTCTAAGGCATTCATACCATGCTCTTGGGGCTTGCTTAAGTCCATAGAGCGCCTTAGAGAGCTTACATACGTGGTCGGGGTACCGCTCATCCTCGAAGCCAGGGGGTTGCTCCACGTACACCTCCTCCTTTATTGGCCCGTTGAGGAAAGCGCTCTTCACATCCATTTGGTACAACCTGAAAGAATGGTGAGCGGCATATGCTAGCAAGATACGAATTGATTCTAGCCTAGCCACAGGAGCAAAAGTCTCCTCAAAGTCCAAACCTGCGACTTGGGCATAACCTTTTGCCACAAGTCGAGCCTTGTTCCTCGTCACCACCCCGTGCTCGTCCTGTTTGTTGCGGAAAACCCACTTGGTTCCCACAACATTTTGCTTGGGACGAGGCACCAGTGTCCAAACTTCATTTCGCTTGAAGTTGTTAAGTTCCTCCTGCATGGCCAACACCCAGTCCGGATCTAGCAAGGCCTCCTCTACCCTGAAAGGCTCAATAGAGGAGACAAAAGAGTAATGTTTACAAAAATTAACTAATCGAGACCGAGTAGTTACTCCCTTGCTAATGTCACCCAGAATTTGGTCGACGGGATGATCCCTTTGAATCATCGCTCGAACTTGGGTTGGAGGTGCCGGTTGCGCTTCTTCCTCCATCACATGATCATCTTGTGCTCCCCCTTGATCACACGCCTCCTTTTGATGAACCTGTTCATCGTCTTGAGTTGGGGGATGCACCGTCGTTGAGGAAGAAGGTTGATCTCGTTCATCTTGTTCCTGTGGCCGAACGTCTCCAATCGCCATGGTTCGTATAGCGGCCGTTGGAACATCTTCTTCATCTACATCATCACAATCGACAACTTGCTCTCTTGGAGAGCCATTAGTCTCATCAAATACAACGTCGCTAGAGACTTCAACCAAACCCGACGATTTGTTGAAAACTCTATACGCCTTTGTATTTGAATCATAACCTAATAAAAACCCTTCTACAGCTTTGGGAGCAAACTTAGAATTTCTACCCTTCTTCACTAGAATGTAGCACTTGCTCCCAAAAACACGAAAGTAAGATACATTGGGTTTGTTACCGGTTAGTAGCTCATACGAAGTCTTCTTGAGGAGTCGATGAAGATAGACCCTGTTGATGGCGTGGCAAGCCGTGTTCACAGCTTCCGACCAAAAGCACTCGGGGGTCTTGAACTCTCCAAGCATCGTCCTCGCCATATCGATTTGCGTCCTGTTCTTCCTCTCTACCACACCATTTTGCTGTGGTGTGTAGGGAGCGGAGAATTCGTGCTTGATCCCTTCCTCCTCAAGAAACTCCTCCACTTGAAGGTTCTTGAACTCGGACCCGTTGTCGCTCCTTATCTTCTTCACCTTGAGCTCAAACTCATTTTGAGCTCTCCTGAGGAAGCGCTTGAGGGTCCCTTGAGTTTCAGACTTATCCTGCAAAAAGAACACCCAAGTGAAGCGGGAAAAGTCATCAACAATAACTAAACCATACTTACTTCCTCCTATGCTTAGATAGGCGACGGGTCCGAAGAGGTCCATATGCAGCAGCTCCAGAGGTCTTGATGTGGTCATCACATTCTTGCTGTGATGTGCTCCTCCCACTTGTTTACCTGCTTGACAAGCTGCACAAGGTCTATCTTTTTCGAAATAAACATTTGTTAGACCTATCACGTGTTCTCCCTTTAGAAGCTTGTGGAGGTTCTTCATCCCCACATGTGCTAAGCGGCGATGCCACAGCCAGCCCATGCAAGTCTTAGCCATTAAGCATGCATCTAGACCGGCCTCTTCTTTTGAAAAATCAACTAAGTAAAGCTTGCCGTCTAGTACACCCTTAAAAGCTAGTGAACCATCACATCTTCTAAAGACAGACACATCTACATTAGTAAAAAGGCAATTGTATCCCATGTTGCATAGTTGACTAACAGATAGTAGATTGTAACCAAGAGACTCAACTAAAAACACATTTGAAATCGAGTGCTCATTAGAAATTGCAATTTTACCTAACCCTTTTACCTTGCCTTGATTCCCATCACCGAATATAATTGAATCTTGGGAATCCATATTTTTGACGTAGGAGGTGAACATCTTCTTCTCCCCCGTCATATGGTTTGTGCATCCGCTGTCGATAATCCAGCTTGAACCCCCGGATGCATAAACCTGCAAGGCAAATTTAGGCTTGGGTCTTAGGTACCCAACTCATGTTGGGTCCTGCAAGGTTAGCACAAATGTCCTTAGGGACCCAAATGCAAGTCCTGTCTCCCTTGCATTTTGCCCCTAACTTCCTAGCAACTATTTTCCTATCCTTTCTACAAATAGCAAAGGAAGTGTTTAAAGCACAATAAATTATAGAAGGTTCATTCACTACTTTCCTAGGAGCATGAATAACATTCTTTCTAGGCACATGAGCAATATTTCTTCTAGGCATATGTACAACATTTCTCCTACACATATCTCTATCATGCTTATAGGAAGAACTAGAAGCAAACATGGCATGAGAATCATAAACATGTAGATCAAAATCATTATAAGCATTTCTAGCATTTCTCCTATCATTATACATAAAAGCATGGTTCCTTTTAGCACTACTAGCCATAGGGGCCTTCCCTTTCTCCTTGACGAAGATGGGAGCCTTATGGCTTGTTAAGTTCTTGGCCTCTCTCTTGAAGCCAAGACCATCCTTAATTGAGGGGTGTCTACCAATCGTGTAGGCATCTCTTGCAAATTTTATTTTATCAACTTCACTCTTGCTAGTCTTAAGTTGGGCATTAAGACTAGCCACTTCATCATTTAGTTTTGAAATTGACACTAAGTGTTCACTACAAGCATTAACATCAAAATCCTTACACCTAGTACAAATTTCAACATGTTTAACACAGGAATTTGATTTACTAGCTACTTCTAGTTTAGCAATTAAATCATTATTAACACTTCTTAAGGTAGCAATGGTTTCATGACAGGAAGATAATTCACTAGAAAGTACTTCATTTCTTTTAATTTCTAAAGCATATGATTTTTGTGCCTCTACAAATTTATCATGTTCATCATACAATAAATCCTCTTGCTTTTCTAAAAGCCTATCCTTTTCATTCAATGCATCAATCAATTCATTGATTTTATCTATCTTAGATCTATCTAAGCCTTTGAACAAGCATGAATAATCTATGTCATCATCATCACTAGACTCATTATCACTAGACGAAGCATAAGTGGAGTCTTGAGTACTCACCTTCTTTTCCCTTGCCATAAGGCATGTGAGACGCTCGTTGGGGAAGAGGGAAGACTTGTTGAAGGCAGTAGCAGCGAGTCCTTCATTGTCGGAGTCGGAGGAGGAGCAATCCGAGTCCCACTCCTTTCCTAGATGTGCCTCGCCCTTTGCCTTCTTGTATTGCTTCTTCTTCTCTCTTTTGTTCCCCTTTTCCTGGTCACTTTCATTATCGGGACAGTTAGCGATAAAATGACCAAGCTTACCGCATTTGAAGCATGAGCGCTTCCCCTTTGTCTTGGTCTTGCTTGGCTGCCCCTTGCGACCATTTAGCGCCGTCTTGAATCTCTTGATGATGAGAGCCATCTCTTCATCATTGAGCCCGGCCGCCTCAACTTGCGCCACCTTGCTAGGTAGCGACTCCTTGCTCCTCGTTACCTTTAGAGCAATGGGTTGAGGCTCGTGGAGTGGTCCGTTCAGCGCGTCGTCGACGTATCTTGCCTCTTTGATCATCATCCGCCCGCTCACGAATTTTCCAAGTACTTCCTCGGGCGTCATCATCGTGTACCTAGGATTCTCACGAATATTGTTCACGAGATGAGGGTCAAGAACGGTAAAGGACCTGAGCATTAGGCGGACGACGTCGTGATCCGTCCAACGCGTGCTTCCGTAGCTCCTTATTTTGTTGATAAGGGTCTTGAGCCGGTTGTAAGTTTGAGTTGGCTCCTCTCCCCTTATCATGGCGAATCGTCCAAGCTTGCCTTCCACCAACTCCATCTTGGTGAGCAAGGTGACGTCGTTCCCCTCATGAGAAATCTTGAGGGTGTCCCAGATTTGCTTGGCGTTATCCAAGCCGCTCACTTTATGGTATTCATCCCTGCACAAGGAAGCTAGAAGAATAGTAGTAGCTTGTGCATTCTTATGAATTTGTTCATTAATGAACATGGGACTATCCGAACTATCAAAGTGCATTCCACTCTCTACAATCTCCCATATACTAGGATGGAGAGAGAATAGGTGACTACGCATTTTGTGGCTCCAAAATCCGTAGTCCTCTCCATCGAAGTGTGGGGGCTTGCCGAGTGGAATGGAGAGCAAATGTGAATGTGAACTTTGCGGAATACGAGAGTAATCAAAAGAAAAGTTCGAATTAACCGGTTTCCTTTTCTCGTAGTCGTTGTGGTCCTCGTCCTTTTGGGAAGAAGTAGACTCGTCGCTGTCGTAGTAGACGATCTCCTTGATGCGCCTTGTCTTCTTCTTCTTCCCTTCCTTCCGTCTTTGGCCCGAGCCGGAGTCGGTAGGCTTATCGTCCTTCGGCTCGTTGACGAAGGATTCTTTCTCTTTGTCATTGATCACAATACCCTTCCCCTTAGGATCCATCTCTTCGGGCGGTTAGTCCCTTTGTGAAGAGAACGGCTCTGATACCAATTGAGAGCACCTAGAGGGGGGGTGAATAGGTGATCCTGTAAAAACTTCAAACTTAAGCCACAAAAAACTTGTTAAGTGTTAGCATGATTATTGCCAAGTGGCTAAGGTGAAGTCTCAACAAAACACAGTACCACAGGAAAATCAAGCACAGAGGTGACACAGTGGTTTTATCCCGTGGTTCGGCCAAGACCAACGCTTGCCTACTCCACGTTGTGGCGTCCCAACGGACGAGGGTTGCAATCAACCCCTCTCAAGCGGTCCAAAGACCCACTTGAATACCACGGTGTTTTGTTTTTCCTTTCACTATCCCGTTTGCAAGGAATCTCCACAAATTGGAGTCTCTTGCCCTTACAAGTATATGATCACAAAGAAACACAGAGTAAGGGAGGGAAGCAACACACACAAATCCACAGCGAAACGCGCACACACACGCCCAAGAATCGAGCTCACAAGAGTATCACAAAGTTCTCACTAGAACGGAGCTCGAAACACTTAGAATGACAAACAAATGCGCAGAGACTGAGTGTGGATGATCAAGAATGCTTAAAGGTTGCTTGTGTATGTCCTCCATGCGCCTAGGGGCTCCTTTTATAGCCCCAAGGCAGCTAGGAGCCGTTGAGAGCAAATCTGGAAGGCCATCCTTGCCTTCTGTCGTCGGGGGCACCGGACAGTCCGGTGCACACCGGACACTGTCCGGTGCCCGATTTGTTTCCATAACTGGCGCTTCCGACCGTTGGAAGATCTGGAGCCGTTGGCGCACCGGACATGTCCGGTGCACACCGGACAGTCCGGTGCCGTCTTCCGACCGTTGGCTCCGCCACGTGTCCCGCGCAGATCGCGCGGCCGACCGTTGGCCCCGCCGACAGTTGGCTCACCGGACAGTCCGGTGCACACCGGACAGTCCGGTGAATTTTAGCCGTACGCCGTCGGCGAATTCCCGAGAGCGGCCAGTTCGCTCCGAGCCAGCCTGGCGCACCGGACACTGTCCGGTGCACACCGGACAGTCCGGTGCTCCAGACCGAGCTGAGCCTTGGCTGCACACAGCCAAGTCATTTTCTCCTCTTCTCTCTTCTTCTTCTTTCTGTTTCTAACACTTAGACAAATATATTAGTACACAAAACCAATGTACTAAGGCTTAGAAACATACCTTAACTTCATGATTTGCACCTTGCTCATCCATTCACAATTAAGCACATGTGTTGGCACTCAATCACCAAAATACTTAGAAATGGCCCAAGGGCACATTTCCCTTTCACTACGACATGATACTCCTTCCCCCGCCGCGCGACAGCGACAATGGCGGCCGACAATCCGCCCACCGGCGGCGGAATCGACGACGTCTTCCCCACGTGGCGGAAGAACGACATTCGAGCTTGTCCCGTCCCCTCCCCCGCCAACGGAGGAGGAGGCAGGGCAACCAAGGCCAAGCAGGAGGCGGCACCTCATCGGCTGTCGAGCGAGTCGACGGCGCCGGCGCCCCAACGGGGGGCACGTCGGGCATCGACCTCGCGTCTGAGACGAAGACGAGCGCCGTCTCCCCACAACACACCAACTCCAAGCGGACGGACGACGCCAGCACGCTCGCGAAGGACTTGCTAGGCGTCACCCTCGTACCTGAGACGACGGTGCAGTCTGCCCTTGACGCGACTTCGTCACCGCCCGTCGACCTAGAGGTACCGACCGACTCCCATCTCGTGCCTTTTGGATTCAGCCTCGACCCACCAAGCGACTTCGCTTCGGTGGACGCTCTCATAGAGGCGAGTCCAAACCCTCTGGGGTATCGTATGCTGTAACACCCTGAATTTGGGGGTATAAAATTTCTTTGCTCATATTCACAAATTCAGGTGTTACTTCCTTTTCTCATCCTTTCTCTTTCTTTTCTCTCTCAATTCTATAGGAGCTAAGTGCTTGTTTTACTTGTAATTATAGTCTATTATGTTAAACCCTAGTGGAGTATGAATTGTTGCATCATGTTGAACCCTAGATTTCACTTTTGTTTGGTGCATAATTCTCAAAAGGTCTAATTTGAATTTGGGGCTTATTTGAATTTGAATCAAATAGAATAAATAAAAGAAAAGGGAGAAACAATTCAGAATAAAAGAAAAAGGTAAAACAGCCCAACCCAGCCGCCCCCCCCGGCCTTTCGGCCCAGCCGGCCCATCTCTCCCGCGCGCGCGCCTCCCTCCCCTCCTCTCTCTGCGCAGCGGGCCCCACCTGTCGGCGCTCCCGCCCTCCGCGCACCCGCTCCTTCTCTCTCTCTGCGCAGCGGGCCCCGCCTGTCGGCGCAGCGGCCTCCCGTGCGCCCGCTCTCCCTCTCTCTGCTCGGCCAGCCCCACCTGTCGGCGCCCGCTTTCCCCGTGCGCGCTCGCTCCCTCGCTCTCTCTCTGCTCGCGGGCCCGGGGTGTCAGCCCCGTCTTCCTCGCGTAACCGCCGCCGAGTCGCGCGCGCCCGCGGTCTCCGCGCCCACGTCGCGCGTGGGGAGCTCGCCCCACCTCGCCCTCGGCCACTTGAGCCCCGAGTCCCACTCGCCCTCGCCCCCTCCCTCATTTGCGCACCAACCGGCCCCTCTCTCGCCCTCTCCCTCGCTGCGCGCACGCGCAGAGCACCGCCGCCATAACCCCCGCCGTCCCGAGCTCGGTTCCTCGTCGCCGGTGGAGCTCCGCCGCGCCCGTAGCCCCGGTGAGCTCCGCTCTGGCGTCCGCAACCCGGAACGCGCCCCAATTCCCTCTTCCCCTCCCTAATTCTCTCTGCCCGCGCTCACCCGTCGTCCGCCGTGCAGCCGCCGCCGTCGCCTCGGGCCACCGTCGCGTCTCCGTCGCTGCCGAGAGGTCCCTGGGTTTCGCCGTGAGGTAAGGAACCTCCCCCGCCCCTATTGCCCTTTGTCTTGCTCTCTGTTGCATGTGATTGCTCGCCGGAGTAGAGAAACCCCGCCGCCGAGCCGCCCCGCCGTGAATCGCCCCCCTCCGGTGCCCCTGCCCCGACCCAAACCCCACCAGAGAGTTCCCCGTGCCCTCCCCAGCCTCTCCGGCCACTCAGGTCGCCCCGGGAGCCCGCCAGGCCCCCGCTCCCCTCGTCTCCGGCGAGCTCCTCCGCCACTGGCGCGAGCGCCGCCGCCCCAGCTAGCCGTAGGAGAGGCTCAGCCTGGCCACCCAATCCCCGCCGTTCACCCGAGATCGGGCGGCCCTGATTTAATTAGCCCCGCCTCTCTGCCACCCGACCCCGCTTGTCAGCTCGCCCGCGCGCTCGCGCTGTCCGCCCGGCCCCGCCTGTCGGTCCGCCCGCGCGCTCTGCCCGCCCGGTCCCACCTGCCAGCCGCCCGCGCGCGCTCTGCCCGCCCGGCCCCGCCTGTCAGCCACCCCGAGCCGCCGCGCGCCCGCGCGCCCGCCGCAGGATCTAATCCTAGCCGTTGATCTGAGATCTAACGGCTGTAAGCGCCCGATACCCCTTCGCCCGCGCCTTTTCTTAAAAGACCCCTCGGTTTTCTGGATTTTGCGCCCGCCGTCCCTGGTTTCTCGCAGTTAAGTCCTCAGCCCTTTTACTTAATTCAAAATAGGTCCCTAGGGCATATTTTTAACCCCTAAACTTGTAAAATTCATAACTTTGCCATATGAACTCCAAATTAGGTGCTTCAAATTGCAAAATGTTCATAAAATTATTATCTATCTGATTATGCACTGTTTTCCTGCTGTTTCCATGTTCCAATTAATGGTTAATCTTTAGGATAGGATTAAGGTTATTGGAACTCTATTTTGGGATAAATGAAAGGTAGTAGACTTTAATAAAAGTTGGAGCACTTAAGTTTATGGACTCAAACCCTTAAGTTTAGGAACTTAAACCAGATAATTATTTAATTCCACCCCTGACTTAAACCTGAGTAGTGGATAATGACTCATTTTGTATAGTCCTCTACCCCAGACCTAGGGAACACCAAAGTGCCTATCCCTTTTCTGTTATGATCTTGTGACCCCTCTCTGCTGCATATGTTTGGTATATTGTTTGTGTCTGTTATTTTCCCAAGTGCATAGTGTGAATGATTGCTTTGCGTAGACAACGAGCAGTCTGTGTTTCCCGAGGAAGTTGCAGAGGAAGTCCCTGAGCAACAGTTTGGTGAAGGCAAGTGTCCTCAGTCCCATTATGTCCCATTTACTTTATAATACACTGTCCCGCATTACTTACTTGAAACCTAAGGATTGACTAGCTTTACACTTTACTTTATCCTTGATGACCTTATGGGCTATTATGGTTAGCATTCTGCTACTGCCTTAACTTAATCAATGAACATGATGTGAATATTTATGATACTGTTATCCTGGTTATGTTGATGATCTTGTGATACTCTAGGGGGCTCAGGCTGTTTCCTGAGTACCTTTCCGTAAGGACCTGTTCGTTGAGAGACCACCCGGGATAACAGTGCAACCATGAGGGTGAAATGGGGCGCCCTTAGCTAAATAATTAGAGGAACTAGAGGTGTAGTTGCTTCGCCGTCGTGCCGTCAATGGGGTCCAGGCACAGTGCTTGCTCTGCCGAGGCTGAGTGCCGGGGTTCTTTCGTTTTGCTTTTGTTAGTCACTCTCCTGCGGGGAGGAGTACTGTGTTTATCAAACTGGAGAAACCTAACGGGCAGCTATGATCTCTAGGGAATCTTTGTAACAGCTACGTAGTGATACCCTGCTGGACCACCTAGGTAGTGGTCAATGGGGATTAGCTCTCCCCGGGCAGAAAGGGAATCATGGCTCATGGGTAAAGTGTGCGACCTCTGCAGAGGGTAGTGAAACTGATATATCAGCCGTGCTCACGGTTAAGAGCAACCTTGGGATCCTCTTTGATTAGAGATACAAATGGTTCGAGATACAAGGATTATGTTATGATTTTGGTTCGAATATGATGATGTTGTTCCTCGATGAGGAAAGGGTTCATGGGCTGGTTAATGATAAAATCTGGCTTCTACTAATGATAAATACCTGACCAATTAAAAGCAACTGCTTGAGCCTAACCCCACATAAAGCTAGTCCACTTCAGCCAAATGGGACATTTGCTGAGTACGTTGATGTGTACTCATCCTTGCTTTACCACAAAACACCAGGTTGTCCGCATTGTAACCACTGCTCCGGAGAAGGCGAAGCCGAGGAAGGAGACTTCCAGGAGTTTCAAGACTACGACGAATTCTAGGTGTGGGTTGGCGGCAACCCCCAGTCAGCTGCCTGTGAAGGCCTTATCTTTACTGCGTTTCGCTAGCACTTTGATTTATCTGTTAAGTTGATGACTATGTGGATGTCTATGACTCTGTGATGTAATAAGTTTTTACTCTTTTATGTTATTATTCGAGCATTGTGCGATGATGTTCATTTATGTAATCGCTGTGTACGTGGGTTCTGATCCTGGCACGTACATAGTTCGCATTCGGTTTGCCTTCCAAAACCGGGTGTGACATAAGTGGTATCAAAGCCGTGCTGACTGTAGGACCGCTGACCTAGAGTAGCACTGGTCGTATTAAGGACTATTGACCTTCCCTCTCACCTTGACCTCTGATGTTACTTCAAAAGTCGGTCACCTCGACCAACCCTATGTTTTACTACATATATATGTACTATATTATGCCTTGTTAAAATTTTTATCTTATTCTGTCTATGGTTTACTCACTTGTCATATTAGTTCTGCTCTTACTCTTATGCTTACGGTGTCTTTTGTAGATGGCTCGTCTTAGACACACTGCACGTAAGTCGGTGATTCCTTTCCTGCCGTCTCGACTTGCGGAGCGTCCTCTGCACCGCACTGTGACCGGTCAGTCGAGTCACCTGGAGAGGCTGCACCACCGCCTGCGTGAGGAGCAGGAACGCCGACGCCAGCACGGAGAGCAGCAGGGCTCTTCCTCCTCATCCCAGCATGAGGTGGAGTCCGTGAGGCCCCGTTCCTCTGTTGCCCAGCTGGAGGCGCCCCTTGCACCACCGCGGGACGCTCCGGCTGTTGGAGGAGGACCTGGAGGAGATCCCGACGACGACGACTCAGACCACAGCTCGGAGTCTTCTGAGCCGCAGGAGGCGGAAGGATGGGTCGCCCGACCCATCACCCGTGACGCCGCTCGCGGTTGTCACTTCCACGACGCACTCGACACCTTGCTGCGCCAGGCTTTTGACCGGCACACCTGGTCGATCGAGTATCGTTGTGTGGTCTACCAGCACAGTCGCGGGAGGTACCCGGACCGCTGGGAGGCTACCTGCCTAGTTCGCCGTCCGGAGGATGACCTCCGGGGTGCGGAGGCCGTTTCGGAGCACTATTCCATCTCCGAGAGGGACACTGCAGAGGCGGCTATGCAGGATGCAGCACGGCGTGCACTCTCTCAGTACTGTTCTTTGTTCGGTGGGGTGGCCGACGGTCTTAACCTTCGGTACTACCCCCGCCGCCCTACTGGCAGCACAGAGAGTGTGGTTGTCTCACCTGTTGGTGAGGCTAACCCTAGGTTGAGCAGCACAGTCAACCTAGTCGCAGTGCTTAACACTGAGCTGGACCACTCTCTGGACGAGCTGAGCAGGGCTCGAACGGAGATTGCGGAGTTGCGTGCTGAGCTGGCAGAGCGCCATCACCAGGAGGGTGGTTCTCCCGCTCCTGTTGGGACTCAGCACCCATACCGCTCGCCGCCACGTGGTCACCACACTTATGGTTCCCCTGTCTGTAAGACCAGGATAGATTTGGATCCTTAGATCGTTAGCGTCGAAGTTTGTAATAATTCTTAAGTCAGATGTCTCAGTCTTAGGTAGTCAGTTTAGTTTGCTTATCAGTTGCTTCCATTCAGTTTAGTTTGCTTATCAGTTGCTTGCATGCTTGTTATGATGAACTTGTGCTGGATTTGGGTCTTTGTAATGACTGTTGCCAACCTGTGGGTTTCCCCTGCAGTTTGGCTTAGCTAGTAATATTAATGAAGTCAGTTATTTAGTTGGGAAGCCATTTACTTCTACTTTCCTTCTTATCTGAGAAGCTGTGTTGAATCATAATGGGGATCAGTGAAGCTTTTTGTTCACTCAGTGTCATGAAGAATTCTGAATTCCCTTTTCTTATGCTGGAGGGTTGTAAGATCAATGCTGATGTATGAATGTCTTCCACAGATGTCTGACAACAGGCGCCGATGCAACAGGCGTGCTCAGCAAGAGCAGCATGACCAGCAGGAGGAGCACCAGAGGCAGCCTCCCCCACCACCCCCGATGACAGTGGAGCAGATGTTCTTGATGCAGACTCAGGCAGTGCAGGCCATTGGGCAGACTCTGGCGGCCATGCAGCAGGCTCAACAGCAACCTCAACCCCAATTGCAAGTGCAGATGCCCCAGATGCCACGAGATAAGCGTGGTGAGTTCATGAGAGGGCACCCTCCTACCTTCGCCCATTCTGCCGACCCCATGGATGCAGAAGACTGGCTGCGCGCAGTGGAGAGAGAACTGCGCACCGCTCAATGTGACGACAGGGAGAAGGTTCTGTATGGCCCCCGTCAGCTAAGGGGAGCAGCCCAGTCCTGGTGGGAGTCCTACCTCGCCACCCATGCTGACCCCGAGGCCATCACCTGGGAGGAATTCAGTGAGAGTTTCCGCAGATACCATGTGCCAGAGGGACTGATGATCGTGAAGAAGGAGGAGTTTCTGGCTCTGAAGCAGGGACCCCTGTCTGTTAGTGAATACAGAGACAAGTTTCTGCAGCTATCTCGTTATGCACCTGAGGATGTCAACACTGATGCTAAAAGGCAGTACAGGTTCATGAGGGGTTTGGTGGATCCCCTGCATTACCAGCTGATGAATCACACCTTCCCCACCTTCCAGCACCTGATCGATAGGGCAATTATGACTGAGAAGAAGCGTAAGGATATGGAAGATCGGAAGCGCAAGATGAGTGGACCCCAGACCGGAGGCATCAGCCGTCCACGTTTCTCAGGCAGTTCATCTCAGCAAGGCAGGCCTGGTCACCCACAAGGATATCAGAATCAGAACCAGCGTCCGCATCAGCAGCAGTTTCAGAGGCAGTATCAGCAGCAGCAGCAGCAGTATCGTCAGAACAGCCAGCAGGGAGGTAATCAGTATCAGAAGCAGAACAACCAGGTACCTCGCCTTCCTGCCTCAGCAGCAAACCAGAGCAACCAGGCAGCCCCAGCACAAGGAGGAGGCAGAGGATGTTTCCACTGTGGAGAACAAGGCCACTGGGCGATGCAATGCCCAAAGAAGGCGGCGCAGCAGCAGACCAACCCCAATGCTCCAACAAGGCAAGGTGTACTGCAGCCGGTAGCAGGCAATCGTAACCAAGCGTACAACCGTGGAAAGGTGAACCACTTGGAGGCCGAAGCGATCCAGGATGCACCAGATGTGGCAGTAGGTATGTTTTCAGTCGAATCTCATCCCACGAAAGTGCTATTTGATACTGGTGCAACTCATTCATTTGTCACTGCAACCTGGGTAGAATTGCATAACATCCCAGTAGAGGCAATGATGCCGCCCATGAGGATTAATTCAGTTGGTGGCAAGGTGCAAACAGATAAAATATGCTCAAATATAAGGGTGGAAATAAGGGGGATAGGGTTCCCCAGTGACTTAATAGTAATAGACACCCCCGGGATAGATGTTATTCTAGGGATGAATTGGTTAATGAAGTATGAAGCGAATATTAGCTGTGACAAGAGGACCGTAACACTGAAGTCCCCGTCAGGAGAAGAGGTAGTGGCTGAGCTAAGGATGCCTAAATCAGCGGAGGGTGTCTGTCACCAGATCTCAGTTGATAGTAAGGAACCCAACCCGCTCGAGACTATCAAGGTAGTGTCGGACTTTCCGGACGTATTTCCCGAGGAGCTAACGGGCATGCCACCCGAGAGAAAGGTTGAGTTTGCCATAGAGCTTATCCCTGGTACCGCCCCCATTTCCAAAAGGGCCTACCGAGTGTCTGGACCAGAATTGGTGGAACTCAAGAAGCAGATAGATGAGATGTTAGAGAAGGGTTACATCAGACCAAGTACCTCGCCTTGGGCCGCTCCGGTGTTGTTTGTAGAGAAGAAAGATGGTACCAAAAGGATGTGCATAGACTACAGAGCCTTGAATGAAGTCACTGTCAAGAACAAGTACCCCCTGCCAAGGATAGAAGATTTGTTCGACCAGCTCAGAGGTGCCAGCGTATTCTCGAAGATAGATCTGAGGTCAGGCTACCATCAACTCAGAATCCGACCCTCGGACATACCGAAGACAGCATTCATCACCAAGTATGGGTTATATGAATTCACAGTTATGTCCTTTGGTTTGACAAATGCGCCAGCTTTCTTTATGTACCTGATGAACAGTGTGTTCATGGATTATCTGGACAAGTTTGTGGTAGTGTTTATCGATGACATTCTCATATATTCCAAAAGTGAGGAAGAGCATGTGGAGCATTTGAAGATGGTATTGCAAAGGCTACGAGAGCAACAGCTGTATGCCAAGCTAAGCAAATGCGAGTTCTGGATTCATGAAGTCTTGTTTCTGGGTCACATCATAAATCAAGATGGGTTGGCAGTGGATCCAAAGAAAGTGGCAGATATCCTGAACTGGAAAGCACCAAAGGATGTTCGTGGGATCAAGAGCTTCATTGGAATGGCTGGGTATTACCGGCGTTTCATCGAAGGCTTCTCAAAGATTGCAAGACCAATGACAGCGTTACTAGCGAAGAAAGTTGAGTTCAAGTGGACCCAAAAGTGTCAGGAAGCATTTGAAGAACTGAAAAATAGATTGACCACAGCTCCGGTGTTAGTCCTGCCTGATGTTCACAAGCCATTCTCAGTGTATTGTGATGCTTCTTACACCGGATTGGGATGCGTGCTAATGCAAGAAGGAAGAGTTGTAGCATATTCATCTCGACAGCTGAAGATCCATGAGAAAAATTATCCCACACATGACCTGGAGTTGGCAGCAGTAGTTCATGCTTTGAAGACCTGGAGACATTACCTGTATGGGCAGAAGTGTGACATTTATACAGATCATAAAAGTCTGAAGTACATATTTACCCAGTCAGAGTTAAACATGAGGCAGCGAAGATGGTTGGAATTGATCAAAGACTATGAGTTGGAGATACATTACCATCCAGGCAAGGCCAACGTGGTTGCAGATGCTTTGAGCAGGAAGAGTCAAGTCAATATGTTGGCCATGTACCCAATGCCATATGAGTTAGCCAAGGAGTTCGACAGACTGAGTCTCGGTTTCCTGAACAGCACGCAAGGAGTAACAGTGGAATTAGAGCCCACCCTAGAGCGGGAGATCAAAGAAGGACAGAAGGATGATGAAAGCATCAACAAAATCCGGCAGCTAATCTTAGAAGGAAGAGGCAAAGACTTTCGAGAGGATGAAGAGGGGGTAATATGGTTCAAGGACCGATTGTGTGTCCCCGACCTCAAACCTATTCGGGAACTGATCCTAAAGGAAGCTCATGAGACAGCCTACTCCATACACCCGGGAAGTGAAAAGATGTATCAGGATTTAAAGAGGAGGTTTTGGTGGTATGGCATGAAAAGAGAGATCGCAGAATATGTTGCCATCTGTGATAGCTGTCAGAGAACCAAAGCAGAGCATCAAAGGCCCGCCGGATTGTTGCAGCCATTGCGGATTCCTCAGTGGAAGTGGGATGAGATCGGGATGGATTTTATAGTTGGCCTACCTCGTACCCGGGCCGGTTATGATTCCATCTGGGTGGTTGTGGACCGATTGACAAAGGTGGCCCATTTCATACCTGTGAAGACCACATATACCGGAGCAACATTAGCTGAGTTATACATGTCACGGATAGTTTGCCTTCATGGTGTGCCGAAGAAGATAGTGTCAGATCGAGGAACGCAGTTCACCTCTCATTTTTGGCAGCAGCTACAAGAAGCTTTGGGCACCCATTTGAACTTCAGCTCGGCTTATCATCCGCAGACAGACGGTCAGACTGAAAGAACTAATCAGATCCTAGAGGATATGCTGAGAGCCTGTGCGTTGCAAGACAAGTCAGGATGGGATAAAAGGTTACCTTATGCAGAATTCTCCTACAACAATAGTTACCAAGCCAGCTTGAAGATGTCGCCGTTTCAGGCACTCTATGGACGGAGTTGTAGGACTCCACTGCATTGGGACCAGCCTGGTGAGAGACAGGTGTTTGGCCCCGACATTTTGCGTGAAGCCGAAGAGAATATCAAAATGGTTCGGGAGAATCTGAAGATAGCACAATCAAGGCAGCGAAGCTATGCGGACCGAAGGAGAAGAGAACTGAGTTTCGAAGTGGGAGATTACGTCTATCTGAAGGTGTCACCTATCAGGGGAGTCAGAAGGTTCGGAGTTAAAGGCAAGTTAGCACCCCGGTACGTTGGACCATATCAGATTCAAGCAAAGCGTGGAGAAGTGGCTTATCAACTCGACCTACCAGAAAGTTTGTCGGCAGTACACAATGTGTTCCACGTGTCGCAACTGAAGAAGTGTCTACGAGTACCAGAAGAACAGTTGCCAGTGGAGGGTTTGGAAGTCCAGGAGGATCTGACATACATAGAGAAGCCAACGCAGATTCTGGAGTTTGCAGACAGAGTCACCCGGAGGAGTACCATCAGAATGTGCAAAGTCAGATGGGGTCACCATTCGGAGGAAGAAGCAACCTGGGAACGAGAAGATGACCTGAAGGCCAAATACCCTGAACTCTTTGCTGACCAACCTTGAATCTCGGGGGCGAGATTCTTTTAAGGGGGATAGGTTTGTAACACCCTGAATTTGGGGGTATAAAATTTCTTTGCTCATATTCACAAATTCAGGTGTTACTTCCTTTTCTCATCCTTTCTCTTTCTTTTCTCTCTCAATTCTATAGGAGCTAAGTGCTTGTTTTACTTGTAATTATAGTCTATTATGTTAAACCCTAGTGGAGTATGAATTGTTGCATCATGTTGAACCCTAGATTTCACTTTTGTTTGGTGCATAATTCTCAAAAGGTCTAATTTGAATTTGGGGCTTATTTGAATTTGAATCAAATAGAATAAATAAAAGAAAAGGGAGAAACAATTCAGAATAAAAGAAAAAGGTAAAACAGCCCAACCCAGCCGCCCCCCCCGGCCTTTCGGCCCAGCCGGCCCATCTCTCCCGCGCGCGCGCCTCCCTCCCCTCCTCTCTCTGCGCAGCGGGCCCCACCTGTCGGCGCTCCCGCCCTCCGCGCACCCGCTCCTTCTCTCTCTCTGCGCAGCGGGCCCCGCCTGTCGGCGCAGCGGCCTCCCGTGCGCCCGCTCTCCCTCTCTCTGCTCGGCCAGCCCCACCTGTCGGCGCCCGCTTTCCCCGTGCGCGCTCGCTCCCTCGCTCTCTCTCTGCTCGCGGGCCCGGGGTGTCAGCCCCGTCTTCCTCGCGTAACCGCCGCCGAGTCGCGCGCGCCCGCGGTCTCCGCGCCCACGTCGCGCGTGGGGAGCTCGCCCCACCTCGCCCTCGGCCACTTGAGCCCCGAGTCCCACTCGCCCTCGCCCCCTCCCTCATTTGCGCACCAACCGGCCCCTCTCTCGCCCTCTCCCTCGCTGCGCGCACGCGCAGAGCACCGCCGCCATAACCCCCGCCGTCCCGAGCTCGGTTCCTCGTCGCCGGTGGAGCTCCGCCGCGCCCGTAGCCCCGGTGAGCTCCGCTCTGGCGTCCGCAACCCGGAACGCGCCCCAATTCCCTCTTCCCCTCCCTAATTCTCTCTGCCCGCGCTCACCCGTCGTCCGCCGTGCAGCCGCCGCCGTCGCCTCGGGCCACCGTCGCGTCTCCGTCGCTGCCGAGAGGTCCCTGGGTTTCGCCGTGAGGTAAGGAACCTCCCCCGCCCCTATTGCCCTTTGTCTTGCTCTCTGTTGCATGTGATTGCTCGCCGGAGTAGAGAAACCCCGCCGCCGAGCCGCCCCGCCGTGAATCGCCCCCCTCCGGTGCCCCTGCCCCGACCCAAACCCCACCAGAGAGTTCCCCGTGCCCTCCCCAGCCTCTCCGGCCACTCAGGTCGCCCCGGGAGCCCGCCAGGCCCCCGCTCCCCTCGTCTCCGGCGAGCTCCTCCGCCACTGGCGCGAGCGCCGCCGCCCCAGCTAGCCGTAGGAGAGGCTCAGCCTGGCCACCCAATCCCCGCCGTTCACCCGAGATCGGGCGGCCCTGATTTAATTAGCCCCGCCTCTCTGCCACCCGACCCCGCTTGTCAGCTCGCCCGCGCGCTCGCGCTGTCCGCCCGGCCCCGCCTGTCGGTCCGCCCGCGCGCTCTGCCCGCCCGGTCCCACCTGCCAGCCGCCCGCGCGCGCTCTGCCCGCCCGGCCCCGCCTGTCAGCCACCCCGAGCCGCCGCGCGCCCGCGCGCCCGCCGCAGGATCTAATCCTAGCCGTTGATCTGAGATCTAACGGCTGTAAGCGCCCGATACCCCTTCGCCCGCGCCTTTTCTTAAAAGACCCCTCGGTTTTCTGGATTTTGCGCCCGCCGTCCCTGGTTTCTCGCAGTTAAGTCCTCAGCCCTTTTACTTAATTCAAAATAGGTCCCTAGGGCATATTTTTAACCCCTAAACTTGTAAAATTCATAACTTTGCCATATGAACTCCAAATTAGGTGCTTCAAATTGCAAAATGTTCATAAAATTATTATCTATCTGATTATGCACTGTTTTCCTGCTGTTTCCATGTTCCAATTAATGGTTAATCTTTAGGATAGGATTAAGGTTATTGGAACTCTATTTTGGGATAAATGAAAGGTAGTAGACTTTAATAAAAGTTGGAGCACTTAAGTTTATGGACTCAAACCCTTAAGTTTAGGAACTTAAACCAGATAATTATTTAATTCCACCCCTGACTTAAACCTGAGTAGTGGATAATGACTCATTTTGTATAGTCCTCTACCCCAGACCTAGGGAACACCAAAGTGCCTATCCCTTTTCTGTTATGATCTTGTGACCCCTCTCTGCTGCATATGTTTGGTATATTGTTTGTGTCTGTTATTTTCCCAAGTGCATAGTGTGAATGATTGCTTTGCGTAGACAACGAGCAGTCTGTGTTTCCCGAGGAAGTTGCAGAGGAAGTCCCTGAGCAACAGTTTGGTGAAGGCAAGTGTCCTCAGTCCCATTATGTCCCATTTACTTTATAATACACTGTCCCGCATTACTTACTTGAAACCTAAGGATTGACTAGCTTTACACTTTACTTTATCCTTGATGACCTTATGGGCTATTATGGTTAGCATTCTGCTACTGCCTTAACTTAATCAATGAACATGATGTGAATATTTATGATACTGTTATCCTGGTTATGTTGATGATCTTGTGATACTCTAGGGGGCTCAGGCTGTTTCCTGAGTACCTTTCCGTAAGGACCTGTTCGTTGAGAGACCACCCGGGATAACAGTGCAACCATGAGGGTGAAATGGGGCGCCCTTAGCTAAATAATTAGAGGAACTAGAGGTGTAGTTGCTTCGCCGTCGTGCCGTCAATGGGGTCCAGGCACAGTGCTTGCTCTGCCGAGGCTGAGTGCCGGGGTTCTTTCGTTTTGCTTTTGTTAGTCACTCTCCTGCGGGGAGGAGTACTGTGTTTATCAAACTGGAGAAACCTAACGGGCAGCTATGATCTCTAGGGAATCTTTGTAACAGCTACGTAGTGATACCCTGCTGGACCACCTAGGTAGTGGTCAATGGGGATTAGCTCTCCCCGGGCAGAAAGGGAATCATGGCTCATGGGTAAAGTGTGCGACCTCTGCAGAGGGTAGTGAAACTGATATATCAGCCGTGCTCACGGTTAAGAGCAACCTTGGGATCCTCTTTGATTAGAGATACAAATGGTTCGAGATACAAGGATTATGTTATGATTTTGGTTCGAATATGATGATGTTGTTCCTCGATGAGGAAAGGGTTCATGGGCTGGTTAATGATAAAATCTGGCTTCTACTAATGATAAATACCTGACCAATTAAAAGCAACTGCTTGAGCCTAACCCCACATAAAGCTAGTCCACTTCAGCCAAATGGGACATTTGCTGAGTACGTTGATGTGTACTCATCCTTGCTTTACCACAAAACACCAGGTTGTCCGCATTGTAACCACTGCTCCGGAGAAGGCGAAGCCGAGGAAGGAGACTTCCAGGAGTTTCAAGACTACGACGAATTCTAGGTGTGGGTTGGCGGCAACCCCCAGTCAGCTGCCTGTGAAGGCCTTATCTTTACTGCGTTTCGCTAGCACTTTGATTTATCTGTTAAGTTGATGACTATGTGGATGTCTATGACTCTGTGATGTAATAAGTTTTTACTCTTTTATGTTATTATTCGAGCATTGTGCGATGATGTTCATTTATGTAATCGCTGTGTACGTGGGTTCTGATCCTGGCACGTACATAGTTCGCATTCGGTTTGCCTTCCAAAACCGGGTGTGACATATGCGGTCACCCTGGGACCGGCTGACGGCCGTCTCGACCTACGGGCCCTCGTGTTCCGAGGAAGAAGACGAGCCCGACTTTTGTTGGGATTTCTCCGGACTTGGTAACCCCAGTGTCATGCGGGACTTCATGACCACATGCGACTACTGCCTTTCCGATTGTTCCGACGGTAGCCGCAGCCTCGGCGACGAGGACTGCGGCCCAAGTCGTGAATGTTTCCATGTTGATCTAGGGGGTCCCGACGAAGGCAACCATCTTGGTACGCCGGAAAACGGTGATCCCCCTAGGCCTACGCCTCGCATTGACATCCTTCGGGAGCTAGCTGTGGTCCCCGTCCCGGCGGGGGGTCATGACCCACAGCTCGAGCAAATCCGCGAGATGCAGGCCAGGCTCAACGAGGGAGTAGGAACACTTGAGCCGTTCCGCCGGGACATCGGGCAGGAATGGGCAGGCCAACCTCCGGACGGAGAAGCGCGTCATCTACCCCAGGGCATGCAGCACCGCATCGCCGACGATGTCAGGGCAAGGCCGCCACCGGCTTCCAGTGGGGTCAGCCAGAACCTGGCTGCAGCAGCGATACTTCTCCGCGCGATGCCGGAGCCATCTACCACCGAGCGGCGGCGTATCCAGGGAGAGCTCAAGAATCTCCTGGAGGATGCCGCGGTCCGACGGGCCGAAAGCTCCGCCTCCCGAAGGCAGGGGTACCCCTCGGAACATCGCGTCGCGACTTCCCGATTCATGCGGGAAGCCTCGGTCCACACCGGGCGCACGCGCAACACAGCGCCTGCGGCCTCGGGTCACCTCGGCAACGAACACCCTTACCGCAACCGTCGAACCCACCTCGACGAGAGGGTGCGCCGAGGCTACCACCCCAGGCGTGGGGGACGCTACGACAGCGGGGAGGATCGGAGTCTCTCGCCCGAACCACCCGATCCGCAGGCTTTCAGCTGAGCCATACGACGGGCGCCGTTCCCGACCTGGTTCCGAACCCCGACTACTATCACAAAGTACTCGGGGGAGACGAGACCGAAACTGTGGCTCGCGGACTATCGGCTGGCCTGCCACCTGGGTGGAACGGACGATGACAACCTCATCATCCGCAACCTCCCCCTGTTCCTCTCCGACACCGCTCGAGCCTGGCTGGAACACCTGCCTCCGGGGCAGATCTCCAACTGGGACGACCTGGTCCAAGCCTTCGCCGGCAACTTCCAGGGCATGTACGTGCGCCCTAGGAACTCCTGGGATCTCCGAAGCTGCCGCCAGCAGCCAGGGGAGTCTCTCCGGGACTACATCCGGCGATTCTCGAAGCAGCACACCGAGCTGCCCAACATCACCGACTCGGATGTCATCGGCGCGTTCCTTGCCGGCACCACCTGCCGCGACCTGGTGAGCAAGCTAGGTCGCAAGACCCCACCAGGGCGAGCGAGCTGATGGACATCGCCACCAAGTTCGCCTCTGGCCAGGAGGCGGTTGAGGCCATCTTCCGGAAGGATAAGCAGCCCCAAGGCCGCCCACCGGAAGATGTCCCCGAGGCGTCAACTCAGCGCGGCACCAAGAAGAAAGGCAGGAAGAAGTCGCAAGCGAAACGCGACGCCGCTGACGCGGACCTTGTCGCCGCTGCCGAGTACAAGAACCCTCGGAAACCTCCCGGAGGTGCCAATCTCTTCGACAAGATGCTCAAGGAGCCGTGCCCCTATCATCAGGGGCCCGTCAAGCACACCCTTGAGGAGTGCGCCATGCTTCGACGCCACTTTCACAAGGCCGGGCCACCTGCGGAAGGTGGCAGGGCCCGCGACGACGATAAGAAGGAGGATCACAAGGCAAGAGAGTTCCCCGAGGTCCGCGACTGCTTCATGATCTACGGTGGGCCAATGGTGAACGCCTCGGCTCAGCACCGCAAGCAAGAGCGACGGGAGGTCTGCTCAGTAAAGGTGGCGGCGCCGGTCTACCTAGACTGGTCCAACAAGCCCATCACCTTCGACCAGGGCGATCACCCCGACCGCGTGCCGAGCCCGGGGAAATACCCGCTCGTTGTCGACCCCGTCATCGGCAACGTCAGGCTCACCAAGGTCCTCATGGACGGAGGCAGCAGCCTCAACATCATCTACGCCGAGACCCTCGGGCTCCTGCGGATCGATCTGTCCTCGGTCTGGGCAGGCGTTGCGCCTTTTCATGGGATCATCCCCGGGAAACGCGTCTAGCCCCTCGGAAAACTCGATCTACCCGTCTGCTTTGGGACACCCTCCAACTTCTGAAGGGAGACCCTCACGTTCAAGGTGGTCGGGTTTCAAGGAACCTACCACGCAGTGCTGGGGAGGCCATGCTACGCCAAGTTCATGGCCGTCCCCAACTACACCTACCTCAAGCTCAAGATGCCGGGCCCCAACGGGGTCATCACCATCGGCCCCACGTATCGACACGCGTACGAATGCGACGTGGAGTGCGTGGAGTACGCCGAGGCCCTCGCCGAATCCGAGGCCCTCATCACCGACCTAGAGAGCCTCTCTAAGGAGGCGCCAGACGTGAAGCGCCATGCCGGCAACTTCGAGCCGGCGGAGACGGTTAAGTCCGTCCCTCTCGACCCCAGCAATGATGACTCCAAGCAGATCCGGATCGGCTCCGAGCTTGACCCCAAATAGGAAGCAGTGCTCGTCGACTTTCTCCGCGCAAACGCCGACGTTTTCGTGTGGAGTCCCTCGGACATGCCCGACATACCGAGGGATGTCGCCGAGCACTCGCTGGATATCCGAGCTGGAGCCCGACCCGTGAAGCAGCCTCTGCGCCGATTCGACGAAGAAAAGCGCAGAGCCATAGGCGAGGAGATCCACAAGCTAATGGCAGCAGGGTTCATCAAAGAGGTATTCCATGCCGAATGGCTTGCCAACCCCGTGCTTGTGAGAAAGAAAGGAGGGAAATGGCGGATGTGTGTAGACTACACTGGTCCAAACAAAGCATGTCCGAAAGTTCCCTACCCTCTGCCTCGCATCGATCAAATCGTGGATTCCACTGCTGGGTGCGAAACCCTGTCTTTCCTCGATGCCTACTCAGGGTATCACCAAATCAGGATGAAAGAGTCCGACCAGCTCGCAACTTCTTTCATCACACCCTTCGGCATGTACTGCTATGTTACCATGCCGTTCGGTTTGAGGAATGCGGGTGCGACATACCAAAGGTGCATGAACCACATGTTCGGCGAACACATTGGTCGAACGGTCGAGGCCTACGTCGATGACATCGTAGTCAAGACGAGGAAAGCCTCTGACCTCCTTTCTGACCTTGAAGTAACATTCTGGTGTCTCAAGGCGAAAGGCGTAAAGCTCAATCCCGAGAAGTGCGTCTTCGGGGTCCCCCGAGGCATGCTCTTGGGGTTCATCGTCTCCGAGCGGGGCATCGAGGCTAACCCGGAAAAAATCGCGGCCATCACCAACATGGGGCCCATCAAGGGCTTGAAAGGTGTACAGAGGGTCACGGGATGCCTTGCGGCTCTGAGCCGTTTCATCTCACGCCTCGGCAAAAGAGGCCTGCCTCTGTACCGCCTCTTAAGGAAGGCCGAGTGCTTCACTTGGACCCCTGAGGCCGAGGAAGCCCTCGGGAACCTGAAGGCGCTCCTCACGAACGCGCCCATCTTGGTGCCTCCCACCGTCGGAGAAGCCCTCTTGATCTACGTCGCCTCTACCACTCAGGTGGTTAGCACCGTGATCGTGGTTGAGAGACGAGAAGAGGGGCATGCATTGCCCGTCCAGAGGCCAGTCTACTTCATCAGTGAGGTACTGTCCGAGACCAAGATCCGCTACCCACAAATTCAGAAGCTGCTGTACACGGTGATCCTGACGCGGCGGAAGTTGTGACACTACTTCGAGTCTCATCCGGTGACTATGGTGTCATCCTTCCCCCTGGGGGAGATCATCCAGTGCCGAGAGGCCTCGAGTAGAATTTCAAAGTGGGCGGTGGAAATCATGGGCGAGACGATCTCGTTCGCCCCTCGGAAGGCCATCAAGTCCCAGGTCTTAGCGGACTTTGTGGCTGAATGGGTCGACACCCAGCTCCCGACAGTTCCGATCCAACCGGAACTCTGGACCATGTTTTTCGATGGGTCGCTGATGAAGACAGGGGCAGGCGCGGGCCTGCTCTTCATCTCGCCCCTCGGAAAGCACCTACGCTACGTGCTACGCCTCCACTTCCCAGCGTCCAACAATGTGGCCGAGTACGAGGCTCTGGTCAACGGGTTGCGCATCGCCATCGAGCTAGGGGTCCGACGCCTCGACGCTCGCGGTGACTCGTAGCTCGTCATCGACCAAGTCATAAAGAACTCCCACTGCCGCGACCCGAAGATGGAAGCCTACTGCGATGAGGTTCGGTGCCTGGAAGACAAGTTCTACGAGCTCGAGCTCAACCACATCGCCCGACGTTACAACGAGACTGCGGACGAGCTGGCTAAGATAGCCTCGGGGCGAACAACGGTTCCCCCGGACGTCTTCTCCCGAGACCTGCACCAACCCTCCGTCAAGACCGACGACACGCCCGAGCCCGAGAAGGCCTCGGCCCAGCCCGAGGCATCCTCGGCTCGGCCCGAGGCACCCTCGGCTCTGCCCGAGACACCCTCGGCTCAGCCCGAGGCAACCTCGGCCCCCGAAGATGAGGCACTGCACGTCGAGGAGGAGCGAAGCGGGGTCACGCCTAATCGAAACTGGCAGACCCCGTACCTGCAATATCTCCACCGAGGAGAGCTACCCCTCGACCGAGCCGAAGCTCGGCGGTTGGCGTGGCACTCCAAGTCGTTCGTCTTGCTGGGGGACGGGAAGGAGCTCTACCACCGCAGCCCCTCAGGCATCCTCCAGCGATGCATACCCATCACCAAAGGCCAGGAGCTCTTACAAGAAATACACTCGGGGGCTTGCGGTCATCACGCAGCACCTCGAGCCCTTGTTGGAAACGCCTTCCGACAAGGCTTCTACTGGTCGACCGCGGCGGCCGACGCCACTAGAATTGTCCGCACCTGCAAAGGGTGTCAATTCTAAGCAAGGCAGACCCACCTGCCCGCTCAGGCTCTGCAGACCATACACATCACCTGGCCGTTTGCTATGTGGGGTCTGGACATCGTCGGCCCCTTGCAGAAGGCACCCGGGGGCTACACGCACCTGCTGGTCGCCATCGACAAATTCTCCAAGTGGATCGAGGTCCGGCCCCTAAACAGCATCAGGTCCGAACAGGCGGTGGCATTCTTCACCAACATCATCCACCGCTTTGGGGTCCCGAACTCCATCATCACCAACAACGGCACCCAGTTCACCGGCAGAAAGTTCCTGGACTTCTGCGAAGATCACCACATCCGGGTGGACTGGGCCGCCGTGGCTCACCCCATGACGAATGGGCAAGTAGAGCGTGCCAACGGCACGATCCTGCAAGGACTCAAGCCGCGGATCTACAACGACCTCAACAAGTTCGGCAAGCGATGGATGAAGGAGCTCCCCTCGGTGGTCTGGAGTCTGAGGACAACGCCGAGCCGAGCCACGGGCTTCACACCGTTCTTTCTAGTCTATGGGGCCGAGGCCATCTTGCCCATAGACATAGAATACGGTTCCCCGAGGGCGAGGGCCTACGACGATCAAAGCAACCGAGCTAACCGAGAAGACTCACTGGACCAGCTGGAGGAGGATCGGGACATGGCCTTGCTACACTCGGCGCGGTATCAGCAGTCCTTGCGACGCTACCACGCCCGAGGGGTTCGGTCCCGAGACCTCCAGGTGGGCGACCTGGTGCTTCGGCTGCGACAAGACGCCCGAGGGCGGCACAAGCTCACGCCTCCCTAGGAAGCACCGTTCGTCATCGCCAAACTTCTGAAGCCCGGGACGTATAAGCTGGCCAACAGTCAAGGCGAGGTCTACAGCAACGCTTGGAACATCCGACATCTACGTCGCTTCTACCCTTAAGATGCTTTCAAGTTGTTCGTACACCTCGTTCACACACAAAGTCTAGTTACCAAGGAAGGGTCAGCCTTGCCTCGGCAAAGCCCGACCCTCCCTCGGGGGCTAGAAGGGGGGAACCCCTCTGCGTCAAAATTTTTCCTCGGAAAAAGATCTTTTCTGCCAGAATATCTTTCGTGCTTTTCGACTACTTCGAAAGTGGATCCTGAAAACGACGGAGTACACGTAAGCAGCCAAGGCTGACCGAGCCGAGGGACTCCTACGCCTCCGGGATACGGATACCTCACTCATCACCTTCTGCGATAAGTAACTCAGGCTCGGATAGGTGATTCCACGGACCGAATAAGTCTTCACGCTCGAAAACTCTTCTGCCGAAACGATTTTTCAGGCCTTCTCGACTACATCGATAGCAGAATCCGACGGACGAGTAAGAGTACACGTAAGCGGCAAGGCCGACCGAGCCGAGGGATTCCTACGCCTCCGGGATACGGATACCTCACTGATCACCTTCCGTGAAAAGTAACTCTCGCTTGGACGAACAACTCTGTTACCGACAAATAAGTCTAGATACTCGAAGCAAGAGGAAAAGAAACGCAGCTTTATAACACGACGACAGTATGTTTGGGCCTCGGCGGCCGCAGAAAACATACGCACACTACAAGACAACCCGATCCTGCAGGCTCGGACCTTGACGGTTGAAGGGAGCAGCGGCACCCTCGGCGTCAACTACACCTTCGGCGAGGTCCGACCTAGCCTCGGACAGCGACGCGGTCGGAGGATCTCCACTTCGAAGGACGACATCAGCACCACGCCCGGGCCATCGCCGCCAGGGTCTTCTCCAGGAATCTGGCCCGAGCAGACGGCTCGACCGGCCACCCCGAAGCCTCAGCCAGCTGTCCCCCGAGGACATCAGCCCAGCTCGTGGCCTCGGCAACTCAACTCCGACGCTGGTCCCGCCAATGGACGGCCTGGCCGGGCTCCGACCGACAAAGTCTTCTTTTCGAGTCAACTCCGCCTCTGTCTGTGCTGATACCGCTGCCCCCAGCTTCGGCTCATCGAAGAGCGGCCGAGGGTTCCTTTAACTAAGCAAGAGAAGCCTCAGACAGTAAGGCCGACCGAGCCGAGGGACTCCTACGCCTCCGGGATACGGATACCTCACTCGTCACCTTCGCACGAGGCAACTCACGCTTGGTGAAGCGGCTCAGATAGCCGACAGGCGAGTCTTAGTGCTCGAAATGAGGAAAAAACACGGCTCCATGCCGAAAATACATACATGTTCTGGCCCCGACAGCCACAATGAACAGACTCCGGCACTCAAGGTGCCATTACAAACGGAACTCCGGTTCCACCTCCGCAGGTACGAACAACCCCACACGATTGGGGGGCCTGCGGAGCAACAGAAGGCCGACGGGTGGCGCGCCGCCGCCCGCTCCAGCAGCGGCGACGACGACTTCTGCTCCGAGCGGCCAAACAGCAGCAGCGATGACCTCAGGGCGGATGCTGCTGCCATAAAGCCCTCGCCCACATCCCCACTCGGGGGCGAGGACGAGCAGAAGGCCGTAGAGTTGGAGGTCAGTCCGTGGGCGGCACCGGCTATCTCGTCGGCGGAGAAACCTCTTCCGGCTGCCGTGGCCGAAGGTGGCGCCGAAGCCGCTCGGTCGAAGAGCCGGGCACGCGGCAGCTGCCAGCGCCACGAACGGCGAATGCCCTTCCCCCCGATCACTAAGGGAAGGAGCGGGCCGCTGCCCGCGCAGAGACCGACCCCAACTCGGCGCAGTCCCCTAGCCAGCACTAATGATGAACATCCTTGAAGCTGAGGGAGGGGCAGAGGCCGCAGCCCGGCTTGCTTCTCCCCACCCAGGAGCTGGTGGTCACCGTCTTGGGTGACCACCGGCGAGGGGATGTGGTCGGGCTGCCTGAGGAAAATCCTTGAAGCCGAACGATGGCTGAAAGGTACCAACTTCCGCGAAGTTGCATTTCTCCGACGACAAGGCGGAAAGACTGCGAGTATCCCCCATCCGGGGGCTCGGAAGATGGAAAGACATGATGCATAAGGGGAACGCGAAGACATGGTTGCCTTTCAAGGGGGTCACCCCCCTTTTAAAGGCAACTCTCCCCACCTGCGTCCTCAGCCATCACGTGCTAGGTCTTCTCCAACACGCTCCAAGGTCCTCCCCCTACGACACAGGGGCTGGGTCCCACGCGTCATGCAAGCTGGCCCAGGGCAGAAGAAGCCAAACCACCGTGCACGGCGCGCGCAACTGCCCAGCGGTTACAAGCATTCCCCCACTTTCGCCCAGACCAGCGGGTGAAAGGGCGGACCGCCATGCAACCGCACCGAAGGGGCGCACCCTTTCGACTTCGACGCGTCCAGCATGGAGGCCCAGGCCCACGTGTCATGCAACCGGCGCGCCGGTCGCTACGTGCAAGAAACCGCACCGCCACTCGCGCCACTACTACGCCTCCTCGACTGCGGAACCGGTACCACGACTCGAGGCAACCCTGCGCATGACCCAACAGTGCCAACCAGGCACATCGGTCACGGGCCAGTCAGCTGCAGGAGAAGGCGCGACGGTCAATGTGGCCAGAAATGGGCCGGCAGTAATGGCGGTGGCAGGCGAGTGAAAGCAGCGGTCAAGTCGTCAGCCAAGCTCACGTCCCCTCCTGGGACAGCAGGAGAGCCCTCTCCCACGGCGTGAAGACGGCGCGCCCATGTCCCGTTCCTCGAACGGCTTGCGCACGCGCAACGGCTGCCTCGCGAACCACTCGTCCCGCTGCATTAACTCCGCCGCGGGACAGGCGGCACCTTTGGCAGGAGAAGCGGGCGACGCTTCGCCTTCGCCATAATGACCGCGTCCAAAAAGGTACGCCACGTCATTCGATTTCGTATCCTTTTCCTGTTCCTCTTTCTCTCTCTTACAACAGGGACCGAGAAAGGGGATACCCCAAAAGGGATCCTTCTCCTCGAAGGAAACGGGCCCCGAGCCCCCCTACTGATCAGAGGTTCGAAGGCTGGCCCCACGGAGGGGTTCAACAGCCGCCTCAGAGCGCTCGGGCCCCGCGCCCACTACTGGTCAGAGGTTTAAAGGTTGGCCCCTCGGAAGGGTTCAACGACCGCCTCAGGCCACCCAGGCTCCGCGCCCACTACTGATCAGGGGTTCGTAGGCTGGCCCTCGAAGGGTTCACAGCCGCCTCAGTCGCAGAGCGAGGGATGACCCTGGGTACGTTCGATACATAACCAAGGCTCGGGCTACGCTCCCGAGGTACCTTAGGACATTTCCGAGACCAGCGGGAACGATCTTGTAACGGAATCCCATCAGAGGGAGGCATCAAGCCCTCGGACCCCGTCAAAAGGGGACCGGGTCCGGCAGATCACCCACAGGTACTTTTGGAGCGCGCCTCCGGGCCTCTAGCCGACCCCTAACAAATGGGGCACGGGCGTCCACTCGGATTACCCGTTAGCAGCTCACTGGAGACACCATGTTCGGCGCCCTCCGAGGGCAACATGGCGCTTTTTCCCCCCTCCTCCTTGTGGAAAGGCGACACAGGGGCGTATGTAAAAAAGTCGAGTCTGTCCTTGACCGTCCTCTCGCCCTGTGCGGAGGCTCGGGGGCCGCTCTCGCAAACCCGGCTCTGGCCAAACCGTTGACAGCGTCAACATACTAGCCCGAGAACTTGGGACCCGACCGTGCACCCGGGCTACGGCCAGCTCGCATGAGGGAACAACCAAACCGGCCGAAGCATTGCGAAACGCATTAAGACCTCGAAGGAGTCAAACCACTCCTTCGAGGCCTCGGGGGCTACACCCGGCGGGTGCGCTCGCGCGCACCCACCGGAACAAAATGCAACCGAGAAAGGCCGGTCCCCTTGCAAAAAAGTGCGACAAAAGCCTCCAAGCGAGTATTAACACTCCCTTCGAGGCTCGGGGGCTACTGTCGGGGACCATAATTAGGGGTACCCTCAAGACTCCTAATCTCAGCTGGTAACCCCCATCAGCACAAAGCTGCAAAGGCCTGATGGGTGCGATTAAGTCAAGGATCGGTCCACTCAAGGGACACGATCTCGCCTCGCTTGAGCCCAGCCTCGGGCAAGGGCAGCCGACCCCGGAGGATTTACATCTCGCCCGAGGACCCCCTCCAGCAACGGACACACCTTCGGCTCGCCCGAGGCCCAGACTTCACCAAGAAGCAACCTTGGCCAAGTCGCCAAGCCAACCGACCGTATCGTAGGAGAATTTAATGCAAAGGTGGCCTGACAGCTTATCCTGACGCGCGCCCTTCAGTCGACAGAGCCGAAGTGACCGCAGTCACTTCGCCGCTCCACTGACCGGCCTGACAAGAGGACAACGCCGCCTGCGCTGCTCCGACTGCTGTGCCACTCGGTAGAGTGAGGCTGACAGCAGCCAAGTCCGGCCTCAGGCGCCATAGGAAACTCCGCTTCGCTTGACCCCAGGGCTCGGACTCGGGCTCAGCCCCGGAAGACGATGAACTCCGCTTCGCCCGACCCCAAGGCTCGGACTCGGGCTCAGCCCTGGAAGACGACGAACTCCGCTTCGCCCGACCCTAGGGCTCGGACTCGGGCTCAGCCCCGGAAGACAACGAACTCTGCATCGCCCGACCCCAGGGCTCGGACTCGGGCGCAGCCCCGGAAGACGACGAACTCCGCTTCGCCCGACCCTAGGGCTCGGACTCGGGCTCAGTCTCGGAAGACGACGAACTCCGCTTCGCCCGACCCCAAGGCTCGGACTCAGCCCTGGCCTCAACCGATGGTCTCCGCCTCGCCTGACCCAGGGGCTCGGACTCGACCTCGGCCTCGGAAGACAGACTCGACCTCGACCTCGGAGGAGCCTCCGCCTCGCCCAACCTAGGGCTCAGACCGACCACGTCACAGGAGGCGCCATCATTACCCTACCCCAAGCTAACTCAGGCTACGGGGAACAAGACCGGCATCCCATCTGGCTCGCCCCGATAAACAAGTAATGATGGCGCCCCGCATGCTCCATGACGACGGCGGCGCCCAGCCCCCTTACAGAAGCAAGGAGACGTCAGCAAGGACCCGACAGCCCTAATAGTTGTCCTTCTGCCAGGCTCCAGCGCTCCTCCGACGGCCACGACACCACACGAACCGGGTGCCAAAACCTCTCCGGCTGCCACGACGGCATGTACTTAGGGCACTAGCTCTTCTCCGCTAGACACGTTAGCACACTGCTACACCCCCATTGTACACCTGGATCCTCTCCTTACGCCTATAAAAGGAAGGTCCAGGGCCCTCTTACAGAGGGTTGGCCGCGCGGGGAAGGACGGGACGACGCTCGCGTAAGCCTCTCGCTCCCTCCCGCGTGGACGCTTGTAACCCCCTACTGCAAGCGCACCCGACCTGAGCGCGGGACAAACACGAAGGCCGTGGGATTCCCCCTTTACGCCTGTCTCCCTCCGGCTTCTTCCCCCCTTCGCGCTCTGTCTCGCGCCGACCCATCTGGGCTGGGGCACGCGGCGACAATTTACTCGTCGGTCCGGGGACCCCCTAGGGTCGAAACGCCGACAGATACCCTGCTGGGTCACCTTGGTAGTGATCAATGAAGAGTCATGATCTCCAGGCAGAAAGGGAATCTTGGCTTGTGGATAAAGTGTGCAACCTCTGCAGAGTGTATGAAAACTGATATATCAGTCGTGCTCGTGGTTATGAGTGGCCAAGGGAGCTCTAGTGATTAGTGGTATTTGATCAGAGATATTCGGATTACAGGTGGCAATGAGAATGGTGGTTTTGGTATTGATTATGGTAATGGTAAGTGGTACTCTATCAGTTTGGAAGGGAGTACCTTTTGGGGTTAATAACGTGGGTTGATTCTAAAACTTGGCTTTCTCTACTAGTAATAATAATCTGACCAACTAAAAGCAACTGCTTGACTTATCCCCACATAAAGCTAGTCCACTACAGCCAAACAGGACACTTGCTGAGTATGTTGATGTGTACTCACCCTTGCTCTACACACCACCCCCCCAGGTTGTCCGCATTGCAACCACTGCTCAGGAGAAGATGAAGCCATGGAAGGAGACTTTCAGGAGTTCCAAGATTATGATGAGTTCTAGGCGTGGGTTAGCGGCAACCCCCAGTCGGCTGCCTGTGAAGGCCGCGTTTACCTACGTTTCTTTTCCGCACTTTGATTATTGTAAAGACTATGTGGATGTCTCAGACATATGATGTAATCGACTACTATTCCCCTTTTATATTATGATTTGAGCACTATGTGATGATGTCCAGTTATGTAACTGCTGTGTACGTGAATTGCTGATCCTGGCACGTACATGGTTCGCATTCGGTTTGCCTTCTAAAACCGGGTGTGACATAGGTGGTATCAAAGCCGTGCTGACTGTAGGACCGCTAACCTAGAGTAGAATGGTCATTCTAAGAATTATAGACCTCTGTCCCTGCCTTGACTTTGGTATCACGTCAAAAGTTGGTCATATCGACCAAACCTATGTTCTACTATATATTATACCTTGCTGAAAATTGCGTTTTATTCTAAACCTTCATTTATTTATGGTTAATTACTTGCTGGTCATATTAGTTCTGTTCTCACTCTTATGCTTGCGGTGTCTTTTGTGGATGGCTCGTCTTAGACACACTGCACGGAAGTCTGTCATCCCCTTCTTACCCTCCCGTCTCGCTGAGCGTCCGCTTCGCCGTCTAGTGACCGGTCAGTCCAACCACTTGGAGAGGCTGCACCACCGCCTGCATGAGGAGCAGGAATGCCGACGACATGAGCAGGAGCAGCAGGGCTCTTCTTTCTCGCTTCAGCAGGAGATAGAGTCTGTGAGGAGCTGCTCCCCCGTGCTTCCCCTGGAGGCGCCCCCTGCACCACCACTGAGCGCCCTAGCCGCTGGAGTAGCTACGGGAGGAGATCTCGACGACGGAGGAGGCGACAGCAGCTCGAGCCATGACATCGACTTTTCTGCTGACCAGGCGCCGGAAGGATGGGTTGCTCGACCCATCACTCACGACGCTGCTCGCGGGTGTCACTTCCATGATGCGCTCGACACCCTGCTACGTCGGCACTTGACCGACGTACTTGGTCTATCGAGTATCGCTGTGTGGTCTTCCAGCACAGTTGCGGGGTCTACCCGGACCGCTGGGAGGCGACCTGCTTTGTGCGCCGTCCGGAGAACAGTCTCCGGGGTGCGGAGGTCTGCTTAGAGCACTATTCCATCTCTGAGCGGGACTCAGCTAAGGCGGCCATGCAAGATGCCGCACGGCATGCGCTTTCGCACTACTGCTCGGTTGTCGGCGGGGTAGCCGACGGTCTCAACCTGAAGTATTACCCCCGCCGTCCATCTGGCAGCACAGGAGGCGTGATTGTCTCACCTGTTGGCGAGGACAATCCTAGGTTGAGCAGCACAGTCAACCTAGCTGTCGTGCTAAACACGGAGCTGGACCATGCGTTAGACGAGCTGAGTAGGGCTCGTGCTGAGATCGCCCAGCTGTGGGCTGAGCGCGCCGAACGTCATCACCTGGATGATGGTTCCCCCGCTCCCGTCAGGACTCAGCACCCGTACCGCTCACCTCGGCGTGGACACCAGTCTTATGGCAACCCCGACTGCAAGACCAAGATAGACTTAGAACCATAGACCGTCTATGCTTAATATAGAAGTTTTAGTCTTAGTCTCAGTCTTAGCGTTAGTCTCGCTCTTAGTCAGTCTTAGTTAGTCAGGGTAGCTTGCTTATCCTGTGCATTTATGTTTGTCATGATGAACTATGTTGGATTTGGATCTTTGGGATGATTGTCACCAGAGTGTGGGTATCCCCTGTATTTTGGTTTACCTGTTATGTGTTAATAAAGTTAGTTATCTAGTTGGGAAGCCTTTCATTCCACTTTCCTATTTATCTGAGAAGCTGTGTTGGTCTGTGTTGGAGATCAGTGAAGATGCTCATCTATTCAGTGTTGTGGAGAATTCTATACTCTTTTCTTATGCTGCAAGATTTGCAAGATCAGTTCTGATGTGTGGTTGCATTCTACAAATGTCAGAAAACAGGCGCAGAGGAGGAAGGCGTGCTCAGCAGGAGCAGGCAGCTCAGCAGGATGAGGCACCCCAGCAACAGCAACTGCCGCCCCCGCCCCCGATGTCAATCGAGTAGATGTTCCTGATGCAGACTCAGGCAGTTCAAGCCATTGGTCAGACTTTGGCCGCCATTCAGCAGCAGCAACAGCAACAGCCACCACCTCAGCCTCAGATGCCCAGGGACAAGCGTGCTGAATTCATGAGAGGTCATCCCCTAACGTTTGCTCATTCTTCTGACCCCATGGATGCTGAAGACTGGCTGCGCACTGTGGAGCGGGAGTTGCATACCGCTCAGTGTGATGACAGGGAGAAAGTCCTGGATGGTCCCCGTCTGTTGAGAGGAGCAGCCCAGTCTTGGTGGGAGTCTTACCTCGCCACCCATGCCAACCCCGACACCATCACCTGGGAAGAGTTCAGAGGTAGCTTTCGTCAGTACCATGTTCCTGCAGGTCTGATGATAGTGAAAAAGGAAGAGTTCCTGGCCCTCAAGCAAGGGTCATTGTCTGTCAGTGAGTACTGGGACAGGTTTCTGCAGCTGTCTCGCTATGCTCCTGAGGATGTCAACACCGACGCCAAGAGACAGTATCATTTCCTGAGAGGCTTGGTTGACCCTCTACAATATCAGCTGATGAATCATACCTTCCCGACATTCTAGCACCTGATTGACAGAGCAATCATGACAGAGAGGAAGCGTAAGGAGATGGAGGATCGTAAGCGCAAGATCAGTGGACCCCAGCCTGGAAGCAGCAATCGTCCTCATTTCTCAGGCAATCAACCTCAGCAGTTCAGGCAGAACCAGCGTCCACCTCAGCAGCAACAGTTCCAAAGGCAGTACCCTTGGCACCAGTATCAGAATCACCAGAACGATCAGTCAGGAGGAGGTCAGTTCTAGAGGCAGAATTAGCAGGCACCTCGTCTTCCTACCCCAGCAAACCAGAAGAACAGTCAAGCAGCACCAGTTCAGGGTGGAAGCAGGGCATGTTTCCACTGTGGAGAGCAAGGCCACTGGGTGATGCAATGTCCAAAGAAGGCAGCCCAGCAACAGTCAGGCCCTAATGCCCCAGCAAAGCAGAATGTGTCTCAGCCAGGAGCAGGCAATCGCTCTCAGCCATGTTATAACCATGGGAGACTGAACCACTTGGAGGCTGAAGCAGTTCAGGAGACCCCCGGCATGATAGTAGGTATGTTTCCAGTCGACTCCCATATTGCAGAAGTGTTATTTGATACTGGAGCAACGCATTCTTTTATAACTGCACCATGGGTAGAAGCACATAATCTTCCAATAACTGCCATGCAACCCCCATTCAAATTGACTCAGCCGGTGGTAGAATTCGAGCCGATAGCATTTGCTTGAATGTAAGTGTGAAATAAGGGGGATAGTGTTTCTCGCTAATCTCATAGTAATGGGTACTCAAGGAATAGATGTCATCCTAGGGATGAATTGGCTAGATAAGTATCAGGCAGTTATCAGTTGTGACAAGAGGACAATCAAGTTGATGTCCCCACTAAGAGAGGAAGTGGTGACTGAGTTAGTCCCGCCTGAGCCAAGGAAAGGAAGTTGTTATCAGATGGCTGTCGATAGCAGTGAAGCAGACCTAATTGAGATTATCAAGGTTGTGTCCGAGTTCTCAGATGTGTTTCCAAAGGACTTACTAGGTATGCCACCAGAGCGGAAAGTTGAGTTTACTATAGAGCTTCTTCCTGGCACCGCCCCCATCTTTAAGAGAGCTTACAGAGTATGTAGACCAGAGTTGGTCGAACTTAAGAAGCAGATTGATGAGCTGTCAGAGAAAGGCTACATCCGGCCAAGCACCTCGCCTTGGGTCACCCCTGTCCTATTCGTGGATAAGAAAGATGGCACTAGAAGGATGTGTATCGACTATCGAGCTCTGAATGAGGTCACAATCAAGAACAAGTACCCTTTGCCCAGAATAGAAGATCTGTTCGACCAGTTGAGAGGAGCCAGTGTGTTCTCCAAGATAGATCTGAGGTCAGGTTATCATCAGCTCAGGATTCGACCTTCAGACATTCCGAAGACGGCATTCATTACCAAGTATGGGTTGTATGAGTTCACTGTGATGTCTTTCGGCCTAACAAATGCACCAGCCTTCTTTATGAATCTGATGAACAGCGTATTCATGGATTACCTTGATAAATTTGTGGTGGTATTTATTGATGACATTCTGATTTATTCTCAAAGCGAAGAAGAGCATGCAGATCATTTGAGGATGGTTCTGCAGAGATTGCGAGAGCATCAGTTGTATGCAAAGTTGAGCAAGTGCGAGTTCTGGATCAGTGAAGTCATGTTCTTGGGTCACATAATCAACAAAGAAGGATTGGTTGTGGATCCGAAGAAAGTGGCAGACATTCTGAACTGGAAAGCGCCAACAGATGCTCGAGGAATCAAGAGCTTCATTGGAATGGCCGGATACTATCGGCGATTCATCGAAGGGTTCTCGAAGATTGTGAAACCAATGACAACTTTGCTAGGCAACAAAGTTGAGTTCAAGTGGACCCAGAAATGCCAAGAAGCCTTTGAAGCGCTGAAAGAGAAGTTGACTACAACGCCTATTTTAGTCTTGCCTGATGTGCACAAGCCCTTCTCGGTGTATTGCGATGCTTGTTACACTGGTTTGGGATGTGTGTTGATGCAGGAGGGAAGAGTTGTGGCTTACTCGTCCCGACAGCTGAAGGTTCATGAGAAGAATTACCCAATCCATGACCTAGAGTTGGCAGCAGTGGTTCACACACTGAAGACATGGAGGCACTATCTGTATGGACAGAAATGTGATGTTTACACAGACCACAAGAGTATGAAGTACATATTCACTCAGTCGGAGCTGAATATGAGGCAAAGAAGATGGTTAGAGCTGATCAAAGACTATGAATTGGAGATTCATTACCATCCAGGCAAAGCAAACGTAGTGGCAGACGCTTTAAGCAGGAAGAGTCAAGTCAATCTGATGGTCGCTTGTCCGATGCCTTATGAGTTGGCTAAAGAGTTTGACAGGTTGAGTCTCAAATTTCTGAACAACACGCGAGGAGTCACGATTGAGTTGGAACCTACCTTAGAGCAGGAAATCAAAGAAGCGCAGAAGAATGATGAGAAGATCAGTGAAATCCGGCGACTGATTCTAGACGGCAGAGAAAAAGATTTTCGAGAAGATGTAGAAGGTGTGATATGGTTCAAAGACCGCTTGTGTGTTCCCAATGTCCAGTCTATTCGGGAGTTGATCCTCAAGGAAGCTCATGAGACAGCTTATTCGATACACCCTGGAAGTGAGATGTATCAAGATTTGAAGAAGAAATTCTGGTGGTACGGAATGAAGAGGGAAATCGCAGAGCATGTGGCGATGTGTGATAGCTGTCGATGGATAAAGGCAGAGCATCAGAGGCCGGCTGGATTGTTGCAGCCATTGCAAATTCCTCAGTGGAAATGGGATGAAATCGGTATGGATTTCATAGTCGGATTGCCTCGCACTCGAGCCAGCTACGATTCCATTTGGGTAGTAGTGGACCGCTTAACCAAGTCAGCCCACTTCATACCTATCAAGACCAACTATAGCAGTGCAGTATTGGCAGAGCTGTACATGTCTCGGATCGTTTGTCTTCATGGCGTGCCAAAGAAGATAGTGTCAGACAGAGGAACGCAGTTCACCTCTCATTTCTGGCAACAGTTGCATGAAGCCTTGGGCACACACCTGAATTTCAGTTCCGCCTATCATCCGCAGACCAATGGTCAGACCGAAAGAACTAATCAAATCCTTGAAGACATGTTGAGAGCCTGTGCATTGCAAGATCAGTTCGGATGGGACAAGAGGTTGCCGTATGCAGAGTTCTCCTATAACAATAGTTACCAGGCCAGCTTGAAGATGTCACCATTTCAGGCACTTTACGGAAGAAGTTGTAGAACTCCGTTGCAGTGGGATCAGCCTAGGGGAAAACGAGTGTTTGGGCCAAACATTCTGCTTGAAGCTGAAGAGAACATCAAGATGGTCTGAGAGAATTTGAAGATAGCGCAATCAAGGCAGCGAAGCTATGCAGACACAAGAAGAAGAGATCTGAGTTTCAAAGTCGGTGACTTCGTCTATTTGAAGGTTTCGCCGATCAGAAGAGTCAGAAGGTTCGGAGTCAAAGGCATGCTAGCATCTCGCTACATTGGTCCATATCAGATTCTCGCAAGGCATGGAGAAGTGGCCTATCAGCTTAGGTTGCCAGAGGGTTTGTCCGCAGTGCATGATGTCTTTCATGTATCTCAGTTGAAGAAATGTCTGCGTGTGCCAGAAGAGCAGTTACCAATGGAGGGTCTTGAGGTCCAAGAGGACTTGACCTATATTGAGAAGCCAACACAAATCCTTGAGACTGCAAACAGAGTCACCCGAAGGAAGACCATCAGAATGTGCAAAGTCAGATGGAATCACCACTCTGAGGAAGAAGCAACCTGGGAGCGTGAAGATGATCTGATGGCTAAATACCCTGAGCTCTTTGCTAGCCAACCTTGAATCTCGAGGGCGAGATTCTTTTAAGGGGGATAGGTTTGTAACGCCCTGAATTTGGGGGTAGAATTTTTTCTTCTTTTCACTCACCAAATTCGGGCGTTACCCTTTCTCCTCGCTAAGCCTTGATCTTTTCCAAAGTTGTAGCGGGATTCGGCTTGAGATCTCACGTAAAGCAAAACCCTAGAAATACTTTATTTTGTTTGATGCACCATGTTGAACCATGCATTTGTTTTGATTGATTGAAATTGTGAAAACCATTCATCTAGATTTAGAGAAAAAGGAAAACCTTTTCTGTTCTCCCTCCCCCTCCTCCCCTTTCGGCCCAGCCGGCGACCCCCCCCCCCCCCCCCCCCCCGTGCGTGGCCCAGCCGCCTCGGCGGCCCAGCTCGCCCCCCTCTTCCCTCCCCTGCTTTGGGCCCATTTGGTGGCCCAGCCACCGCCTTCCCCGCTCCCCTCGCGCGCGCCCCGCGCGGGCGGTTGAGCCGCCGCCGCCACCCCCTGGTGGGGCCCGCTCGTCAGCCGCGCCCCCCCAAACCGCCCCCCACGCACGATCTCTCCTCCCACCTCACGTCGCTCCCCTGCCCCGCCCCAGCTCGCCCGCCGCCGCCCGCCCACGGTGATCCTCGGCCTCCCCTCCCTCTCCCTCCCTCTCCGTTCCCCGCCCCCTCTTCTTCTTGCTTGGTTCGGCCGTGCCCCCATCCCTCTTCCCCGCGCCCGCCGGCCATGGCGGCTTGCCCGTGGCACGCCCGCCCCGCCCGGCTCCTCCGCCCTCGCCCACCCCCCCCCCCCGTGCGGCCGTGGCTCTAGAGTCCCGCCCGCGCGCAGCCATGGCGACCACGGCGCCCGCGCCCGACCCCTGCCCCGGCGCGGCCCGGCCTCGGCGCGACCGCGGCGCTCGCGCCCGCCCTCCCCTCGCCCCGACGCAGCTCCGAGCCCCCTGCCCCGACCCCGGCACCCCCGCCTCGGCGGCCTCCGCGGCGCGCCCGGCCCGGCCTCGGTGCCCCTCGGCGCGGCCCCAGCGCGCTCCCCTCCCCCCGCCTCGGCCCCGACGTGGTGGCGCGACACGTGCCCTGTGCGCGCCCCCGGGCCCCACCCCCGCCCCTGCCCCTGCCCACCGCAGCCATGGCGCTCGCCGCCCTGGCTCATGCGGCTCGGCGCAGCGTGGCCGTGGCGACCCCGCGCAGCGCCCCGTCCCGACCCCCGCGGCCCGCGGCCTGGAGCTCGGCTCGCGTGCCTCCGGTGCGCGGCCGGAGCTCGGCTAGCGCGGCCGTGGCAACCCCGCGCGGCCCCCTAACCCGACCATGGCGCGTGGCCATGGCGCGCCCTGCGCGCGCGTCCGCCCCCCGGCGTGCTCGTCCGGCGTGGCGCGGCGCGCTCTGCCAGGTTCGACAGCGCGCGACCCGCGCATTCGGCCCCGGCGTGTCCCCGTTGCCGCTCGCGGCGCGCAGCGCGACGCGTGTGCAGCTCGGCCTCGACGTGTGTGCGGTTCGTTCGCATCACGTCGGCGTGGCCTTGCGCGCGCGCACTCGCGTGGTGCACGCGGTGCTTGGGCACGGCTCGTCGTGCCCTCGGCGCGCTCATCTACCCCTAGACGCGCCCGTCTACCCCCCCATCCCGTGTAACCCATGCGTAGTGATCGTGTTATTTCTATCAATAAATGGAAACTCAATTTAGAAATTGGTTACATTAGTTATTTCATGTAGTTAATCTTGGATCTCATTTAATGTTGATCAGTTGAAAATAGTTATAATTTTATTAGTGCATGTGGCTAATATTTGTTAGTGTAACTCAATGGAATTAGATCACGTAACGACTAGTTATGCACCTACCCGTAATACGCTTCGACTATAGCTTTAACCACTGCGAGACCTTCCCTCTTCTCTTTCTAGCCATGGCGAATGCAATATCGTATGTCATATCTTATGCATGTTTGATTTATCTGCTCTTTCGCATGGTGTACTGTTTACTTCCTAATTCGAATGGATGGATGTATGTACGTTTGCGCTCTCATAGAGAACGATCTGGTTGAGGAGCCCGAAGAACTCTCAGGAGAAGCCCCTGAGCAGCAGTCGGTTGGTGGAGGCAAGTGTCCCTTGACCTATCTCTGTCCTATACATTCTTTAATTCACCTCCCGCATTTCACAGTTATATCTAAGGATTGACTAGCTTTTGTTATCCGTGTCCTTGTTTACCTATTTGGGTTGGATTATTATTGTTTAGCTTTATGCTATTGCTCAACTCTAATTAATGAACATGATGAGAATTATCTATGATACATTGTTTTCCTTCTTATTTATGATGATATACTTGTGGTAATCAAGGGGGCTCGAGCGATTTCTCGAGTGCCTCTCTGTAAGGACCTGTTCGTTGGATGACCGCCCGGGAAAACAGTGCAACCATGAGGGTGGAGTGGGACGCCCTTAGCTGAATAATTAGAGGAACCGGGGTGTAGTTCGCTTAGTCGTTGTGCCGTCAATGGGGCTCGATGTATGCGGCTCGCTCTGCCAAGGTTGATTTGTCCCTTGGGGAGGAGTGCGGTACATTTAGGAAACCTAACGGGTGGCTACAGCCCCGGGGAATCTTTGTAAAGGCTACGTAGTGATACCCTGCTGGGTCACCTTGGTAGTGATCAATGGAGAGTCATGATCTCCGGGCAGAAAGGAAATCACGGCTTGTGGGTAAAGTGCGCAACCTCTGCAGAGTGTATGAAAACTGATATATCAGCCGTGCTCGCGGTTATGAGCGGCCAAGGGAGCTCCAGTGATTAGTGGTATTTGATCAGAGATATTCGGATTACAGGTGGCAATGAGAATGGTGGTTTTGGTATTGATTATGCTAATGGTAAGTGGTACTCTTTCCGTTTGGAAGGGAGTACCTTTTGGGGTTAATAACGTGGGTTGATTCTAAAACTTGGCTTTCTCTACTAGTAATAATAATCTGACCAACTAAAAGCAACTGCTTGACTTATCCCCACATAAAGCTAGTCCACTACAGCCAAACAGGACACTTGCTGAGTACGTTGATGTGTACTCACCCTTGCTCTACACACCAACCCCCCCAGGTTGTTCGCATTGCAACCACTTCTTAGGAGAAGATGAAGCCATGGAAGGAGACTTTCAGGAGTGAAAGTCGCCTAGAGGGGGGGTGAATAGGGCGAAACTGAAATTTAACAATTTAAACACAACTACAAGCTGGGTTAGCGTTAAAAATAATAATGAGTCCGAGAGAGAGGGCGCAAAACAAATCGCGAGTGAATAAAGAGTGAGACACATGGATTTGTTTTACCGAGGTTCGGTTCTCACAAACCTACTCCCCGTTGAGGAAGCCACAAAGGCCGGGTCTTTTTCAACCCTTTCCCTCTCTCAAATGGTCCCTCGGACCGAGTGAGCTTCTCTTCTCAAATCAACCAGGAACAAAACTTCCCCGCAAGGACCACCACACAATTGGTGTCTCTTGCCTCGGTTACAAGTGAGTTTTGGTCACAAGAACAAATGAGAAAGAAAGAAGCAATCCAAGCGCAAGAGCTCAAAAGAACACGACAAATCTCTCTCGCTAATCACTAAAGCCTTGTGTGGAATTGGAGAGGATTTGATCACTTGGGTGTGTCTAGAATTGAATGCTAGAGCTCTTGTAAGGTGTAGAAGTGTGAAAACTTGGATGACTTGAATGTGGGGTGGTTGGGGGTATTTATAGCCCCAACCACCAAACTAGCCGTTTGGTGGAGGTTGTCTGTCGCATGGTGCACCGGACAGTCCGGTGCACACCGGACATGTCCGATGCGCCAGCCACGTCACCAGGTCGTTAGGGTTCCGAACGTTGGAACTCTGACTGCTGGGCCCGCCTGGATGTTTGGTGGCGCACCGGACATGTACTGTAGAGTGTCCGGTGCGCCAACCCGCGCGTGCCTGACTTCTGTGCCCTCTGGCGCGCATTTAATGCGCCTGCAGGTGACCGTTGGTGCCGAAGTAGCCATTGCTCCGCTGTCACACCGAACAGTCCGGTGTACACCGGACATGTCTGGTGAATTATAGCGGACTAGCCTTTGTGGATTCCCGAAGCTGGCGAGTTCAGAGTCGCGTCCCCTTGGAGCACCGGATACTGTCCGGTGTACACCGGACAGTCCGGTGAATTATAGCGCGGCGGCTCTGAGTTTTCTCGAAGGTGCGAAGTTTAGCTTGGAGTCCCCTGGTGCACCGGACAGTCCGGTGCGCCAGACCAGGGTGCCTTCGGTTGTCCCTTTGCTCCTTTGTTTGAACCCTTTCTCTTGATCCTTTTATTGGCTTATGTGAACCTTTGGTACCTGTAGAACTTATAAACTTGGGCAAACTAGTTAGTCTAATTATTTGTGTTGGGCAATTCAACCACCAAAATCAGTTTAGGAAATAGGTGTAAGCCTAATTCCCTTTCAATCTCCCCCTTTTTGGTGATTGATGCCAACACAAACCAAAGCAAATATAGAAGTGCATAATTTGAACTAGTTTGCATATGCAAGTGCAAAGGTTACTTAGAATTGAGCCAATAAATATTACTTACTAGATATGCATGGATTGTTTCTTTATTTTTAACATTTTGGACCACACTTGCACCACATGTTTTGTTTTTGCAAATTCTTTTTGTAAATCCTTTTCAAAGTTCTTTTGCAAATAGTCAAAGGTAAATGAATAAGATTTTGCTAAGCATTTTCAAGTTTTGAAATTTTCTCCCCTTGTTTCAAATGCTTTTCCTTTGACTAAACAAAACTCCCCCTCAATAAATTCTCCTCTTCGTGTTCAAGAGGGTTTTAAGATATCAATTTTGAAAATACTACTTGCTCCCCCTTTTGAACACAATAAGATACCAATTTGAAATTTACCAATTGAAAATTATTTTAAAATTAGGGTGGTGGTGCGGTCCTTTTGCTTTGGGCTCATACTTTCTCCCCCTTTGGCATGAATCACCAAAAACGGATACTTTGAGTGAGATATAAGCCCTTTGCTAACTACTTTCTCCCCTTTGGCAAATAAGGCATATGAGTGAAGATTATACCAAAGACAGAGAGATGCTTGGAGCGACGGCGAAGGATAAGTTATGGAGTGGAGTGGAAGCCTTTGTTTTCGCCGAAAACTCCAATTCCCTTTCAATACACCTATGACTTGGTTTGAAAATCACTTGAAAACATATTAGTCATAGCATATGAAAGAGACATGATCAAAGGTATATTTATGAGCTATGTGTGCAAGACATCAAAAGAAATTTCTAGAATCAAGAATATTTAACTCATGCCTAAGTTTGGTAAAAGTTTGTTCATCTAGTGGCTTGGTAAAGATATCGGCTAATTGATCTTTAGTATTAATGTATGAAATCTCGATATCTCCCTTTTGTTGGTGATCCCTAAGAAAATGATACCGAATGGCTATGTGTTTAGTGCGGTTATGCTCAACGGGATTATCTGCCATGCGGATTGCACTCTCATTATCACATAGAAGAGGAACTTTGGTTAATTTGTAACCATAGTCCCACAGGGTTTGCCTCATCTAAAGCAATTGCGTGCAACAATGGCCTGCGGCAATGTACTCGGCTTCGGCGGTAGAAAGAGCGACCGAATTTTGCTTCTTTGAAGCCCAAGACACCAAAGACCTTCCTAAGAACTGGCAAGTCCCCGATGTGCTCTTTGTATTAATCTTACACCCCGCCCAATCGGCATCAGAATAACCAATTAAATCAAATGTGGATCCTCGAGGGTACCAAAGCCCAAACTTAGGAGTATAAGCCAAATATCTCAAGATTCGTTTTACGGCCGTAAGGTGAGATTCCTTAGGGCCGGCTTGGAATCTTGCACACATGCATACGGAAAGCATAATGTCCGGTCGAGATGCACATAAATAAAGTAATGAACCAATCATCGACCGATATACCTTTTGATCGACGCATTTACCTCCCGTGTCGAGGTCGAGATGCCCATTGGTTCCCATGGGAGTCTTGATGGGCTTGGCATCCTTCATCCCAAACTTGTTTAGAATGTATTGAGTATACTTCATTTGGCTAATGAAGGTGCCCTCTTGGAGTTGCTTCACTTGAAATCCTAAGAAATACTTCAACTCCCCCATCATCGACATCTCGAATTTCTGTGTCATGATCCTACTAAATTCTTCACATGTAGATTCGTTAGTAGACCCAAATATAATATCATCAACATAAATTTGGCATTCAAACAAATCATTGTCAAGAGTTTTAGTAAATAGAGTAGGAACGGCCTTGCCAACTTTGAAGTCATTAGCAATAAGGAAATCTCTAAGGCATTCATACCATGCTCTTGGGGCTTGCTTGAGCCCATAAAGCGCCTTAGAGAGCCTATAGACATGGTTAGGGTACTCACTGTCTTCAAAGCCGGGAGGTTGCTCAACATAGACCTCTTCCTTGATTGGTCCATTGAGGAAGGCACTCTTCACGTCCATTTGATAAAGCTTGAAGCCATGGTAAGTAGCATAGGCTAATAATATGCAAATTGACTCAAGCCTAGCTACGGGTGCATAGGTTTCACCAAAATCCAAACCTTCGACTTGGGAGTATCCCTTGGCCACAAGTCGGGCTTTGTTCCTTGTCACCACACCATGCTCATCTTGTTTGTTGCGGAAGACCCATTTGGTTCCTACAACATTTTGGTTAGGACGTGGAACTAAATGCCATACCTCGTTCCTAGTGAAGTTGTTGAGCTCCTCTTGCATCGCCATCACCCAATCTGAATCTTGGAGTGCTTCCTCTACCCTGTGTGGCTCAATAGAGGAAACAAAAGAGTAATGCTCACAAAAATGTGCAACACGAGATCGAGTAGTTACCCCCTTATGAATATCGCCGAGGATGGTGTCGACGGGGTGATCTCGTTGGATTGCTTGGTGGACTCTTGGGTGTGGCGGCCTTGGTTCTTCATCCTCCTTGTCTTGATCATTTGCATCTCCCCCTTGATCATTGCCATCATCTTGAGGTGGCTCATTTCCTTGATCTTCTCCTTCATCATTTTGAGCCTCATCCTCAATTTGAGTTGGTGGGGATGCTTGCGTGGAGGAGGATGGTTGATCTTGTGCATTTGGAGGCTCTTCGGATTCCTTAGGACACACATCCCCAATGGACATGTTCCTTAGTGCGATGCATGGAGCCTCTTCTTCACCTATCTCATTGTAACACCCGGATTTTAGGGATCCAAAACCCGGGGTTAACATAAACACCAGGTATGCTGGGACCAAGTCTCAAACATATGATGTATAGTGGCACAGGATCGAATGTCACATCTTTATACATAACAGGAGTTCCATACAAAATAAATAATTACATTATAAGAAGACAACGGTCCAGCAACCCAAAAGTTGACTGGGAGACGACGACCTAGACCTCTCACGAACACTTCGAAGCATCCTCCAAGAGCATCATCCTGCAGTACCTGGTCTTGACCTGTGGTGTATGTGAGACAGCAAGAGTGAGCTCACATACGTTCATCGCTCAACAAGTTGTGGGGAATAATGTGCATGAACTCGCCAGAGGTGGGAGCTCACGTGAAGTGTAAGGCTTACCAAAGAAGATGGTTAGAGCTGAGCATTGCTTTTAGAGTTGGTCAAAATTTTATTAGCAATTACTAAGTATAAGTAAATACCAAACCCAATTAAGTAATAGAACAAAAGTAACAACTTCTCCTGCAATGCAATGCATATGACAAATTGAGTTTAATTCCATAATTTAATCATGTGAGTGTCCGAGCTGCTCATGACCGTGAGCACGGCTAGTATACCAGTTTTACACTCTGCAGAGGTTGCGCATCTTTACCCACAAGTCGTGTTACCCATCTGCCAAGGGGTCATGAATCCCATACACCTCTACCAAGGAAGCGAGGCAGGGTAACACTACGAGGCCTTTACAAAGTTCCACTAGCTTCCGAAAACCCGCTACAGTTTATAGGAAGATCCAGTGCAGGAATCCCTTGCAGGACCGCCATCGCAGCAAAATCCTCCCGAGGGCCTCCCTACACTGACCTCTCCCCTACTGCCCTTGCCCCTTTCGGGTAAGGTAGTCTTCCACTAGCTTTCCTAATTAATCAGCCAAGGGCGTCCCATACCACCCTTGTGGTAGCACTGTTTTCCCGGGTGGTTCTCCATGTTCCAATTAACATAATGATCTTAACATGAACCATAAATAACAACTGATAACAAAAGTATAATCATGAATGGTGTATCTCCATACCCAATACCACATATAGCACTAGCAAGTACTACCCAGAAAGTTCAGTGGTAAACAAGGTATAAAGATAGACAAACTAGGGTAACCTATTGGGTCCCATCAAAATTAACCTATGTAGATCATTATGATTAATTAGAACATGAGTAGGTGAAAAGAAGTGATCAAGGGCACAACTTGCCTGGGCCTTGAGAATCCAGGTACCAGGATGATCTTCAGGTGACTCGTGACCTCACTGCTAGTCGTAGCAATACAAACATACATGGTATAGGCAAAATTAACATTACACCAAACATATATGCAAAATACATATTAATAATCTACATATTAAAATAAGTTCACAGGAAAAAGAATTATTAATTTTGGAGTTGTAGAATTCAAGTTATGATTTTCCTAAGGTTTAATGTGATTAAAATATGATTAAATGATAAATAAATTTTCTGACAGAGTTCATGTCAAAACAGAGACACTAAATGATGAAGAATATTATTACAAAATTTTAGAAACTGGAATGGTTCAATTTGGAGCTAAAATGAATTAAATATGAATTATACAAGTTTTAAGATTTGTTTTTGTATTAAAAACGAATTTCTAAATTTATTTCTCTGTTTTTAATTTCCTCTGGACTAGGCCTCAATTTATGCAAAGCGCAGGGGTCATCTTGCAAGTTTTCCCGAGACACATAGAACCCCGAGGGTGGACCGCGGGTTTATTTCATAAAAGTTCAGGGTCTCTTTAAGAAAGTGGCCACGGCGAAGGGGTACGCACGATTTCCGACCGTCCGATTATAAACCAACCGCTAGGATCGGATCCCACTTTTAATGAACCGGTATGCGATCCCAGCCGCCAGATCTTACATCGACGGCCCGGATTTTATGATGGCCAAATCATCGCGGATCGCCCGATCGGTCTTCGACGGCTGCGATCAAACTGAGCGAAGGGGTATCTCAGCTCTAATCTTAGTCGTTCCTTTTCAATCTAACGGCTCACGGGTCGTCTTCTCTCCTTCGGTGTCCGAACGGCGGCGCAACGCCCGACCGCGGCGGAGGGTTGGCCGGAGTTCAGCTATCCGGCGTACCAGTGCCCCAATTTACAAGCCCATACGCGCTACACGGTACTGAGATCAAGGCGAATTGGTCAAGGGCACACTTACCTATAGTTCGGACGCCGAGGTATCCCGACCACGGCGGGGGCGGATTCGTGGCGGCGTTGAACCCACGGCGAGAAATCGCGGCACAGTTGGCCCCCAATCGAGCCAAAACGTAAAGTGCGACGCATAGAGAATGACATGGGGAGCAAGAGTGGGGGTATCTCACCGACTATCACGCAGTTGAATCGGCTGCTCACGGAGGAGAGCGGTCAGCGGCGGGTTTGGAACGACGATGAGCAATTCCGTCCAAAGCCGACCGAGCCCTCCCCAGACAACGCCTTCCCAAGCTCCCACACGCAAACACGAAGCTCCAACATTGATTTTCTTGACCCGAACGGCGGTGTTCATCAGTTTCACCCCCGGCGGCTCCCCACGCTTCCGCTGTGCCAACTGGTTTCACGGGTTCCACGCAGCACGACCGCGCGCCCAAGACGAAAAGATGCTTCGCTGTCGATCTTTATAGCCACAGTGAGAGGGCCGCGAGGCTTGGGCGAAGGGACCAGAGGGATTTTCGGGTTTGAACCCCAACAACCCCCGGTTTATCGCCCCGTCTGTTACGAAGGTGAAGAATCCGACAGGCTGGTCCCACGCGCCAGCGTCCTTGGTGCCAGAGCGTCCAGCGTTAGTGAGGATGAGCCGTGGAGCCCACATGTCGGCAGGAGAAGTGAGCGCGCGCCTGAGTGTCTGTATGGATGGACCCACGAGTCAGCGGATTCACCCCAACGCTGGTTGGGCCGCGCAAGGGGCAAAGGTGAGGTGGGCCGAGGCGCAGGGTTTCCTGGGTGGGCCGAAATGCACGATAGAGGCCCAGGTAAGCCTTTTTCCCTTTTCTTTTTCTTTTATCTTTTATTTTCTGTTTTGTTTTATTCCTAATTGTTTTGAATTTAAAATTTGAATTTGAACTTCAGCATTGAGTCAAGTATACAATTTTAAGCTTCTTAGTGGAGGAATAATATATATATTTTTATTTACTTGTCTTTATCCACAAAATTCTTATTTTCTTCTCTTCTCTAAATTCTTACAATTCCTTTGGATTTTAAATTCCACTTTGAATTTTAATATATTTCTTGTCACATTTTTATTTTATTTTGTCATAATATGCACACATAAAAATAATATCCAGCATGATGCATATTTTAAGGGCATATATTCTTTTATTAATTATTTGTTTTTTTGAATATGGTGTTCACATGTGATGATAAGTAAATTCAACATACACATCAAATATAGGAAAAATAACTTTCCTCCTTTTTTTTATCTATTACAAATTGGGTATTACAAATCCTACCCCCCTTAAAAATAATCTCGCCCTCGAGATTGCCAGAAAGAGGATATAGGAAGAGTGATTTGAAATTTAGCTTTTGGTTTCTAATTAGTTCAAAATCAAGAGTCTCTCTTTTTATTATTAGTAAGTGATAGGAGAGCATGGGTAAGATATGTATGTCCACTTTATTATGTAGGATAGAAGATGTCTCTAGGGCTTATTTGGTTAAGAAAGTGTAGGGTAAGAAAAGATTCTATCCAAGATTGTGGATCTTGACTCATCTTCTTCCTTGTCGAGGTTGAGCTGTTCTTTTTCAGACCTTGGTATCTTCATTCTTGGGGTTGCCACCAGAGTTAGGGACCTATGGTTAAGATAGATTTGTGGGTGACAAGTAGGTAGAGCAGCTAGTTTATTGGTCAAAATTTGGTTTGGTTGTTTGCCTCTAGATTGGTTGGATAGGTCATGTAACCTATCATGTGGGTCAAAATCTGGGTTTGATGTCAAATGGTGGTTGATAGATTATGCAATCCATTAAGACTTTATTGATTGGGTAAGTTATGTAACTTGTTATATAGATTGAGTTGTTGTGTATGGCCAAGTTGATATAAGTCTCCAAATTAGGCTTAAATGATTTAGGAGTATGGCCACATCTTGTGTACCAGCATTAAGTAACTTACTCTAGATTAGATCATAATAGATTAGACAAAATCTAGATTAGGTTGGATGTGACTAGGTTAGACTAGTTTAGGTCAGATAGATCTACTAGGGTAGGATGTTAGAATCTTTTGGGATAGGATGGATTATATGGTGTAGGTAGGTCATTGTTCAAGGACGAGTTGGTATAAGACATTAATTTAGGTCAAGTTCTATTTGTAGAGACAGTGTCTAACCTATATCACTAACTTAACTAACTTGTTAATAACTCACTTTAGATTGAATCATATTAGATTGGATGGGATCTAGATTAGATTGGTATGACTAGTTTGACTAGGTAAGATCTAATTAATTTTCATTAGACCATGGTCGTTTAAACTAGGGTGGATAAGTGTACTTATTAGGTTAAGATGGATCCATAAAGATAAGATAGAATCTTTTGAGACCAGTTAGATTTATTAGGATAACATCTTTTCAAGTTAAGATGAGTATCTTTTAAGATGAGATGGATCTATTAAGATAAGGGAGAATCTTTTAAGATAAGATGAATTGGTTAGAATGAGATCTTTTAGAATAAGATAAATCTCTTAAGCTAGATATGTTCTAATGGGGATAATCTAAGTTGTCTAGTTATTTTATAAATATATTTTATACTTATGTGTATATGCAGATGCAATTGTGGACATTATTCCACAACTCATCACACTCAATCAAAGATCCAAATCAGACATGTATCATAAGAACAAACATTCAAGTGCATAGACACTTATAAAAAAAATAGTTTTGTTTTTGTTCCTATGATTAGGTCTCCTATTCCTAAAGTCACTTCAGTCACAGGATTTCAAAGTGTGAAATCCACATTTGTCTTTAGAAAGAAAAGATAAGAGTAATTAGAGTAAAGCGGAAATAGATGAGAAAAGATTAAGATAAGTTTAGAAATGATCAGAGTAGCAAAGGTAAGTAGATAATGGTTGTCCAGATCTATCTAGGTTTCGTCCTACAGTCAACATTCCTCTGATACCACTTCTGTAACACCCGGATTTTAGGGATCCAAAACCCGGGGTTAACATAAACACCAGGTATGCTGGGACCAAGTCTCAAACATATGATGTATAGTGGCACAGGATCGAATGTCACATCTTTATACATAACAGGAGTTCCATACAAAATAAATAATTACATTATAAGAAGACAACGGTCCAGCAACCCAAAAGTTGACTGGGAGACGACGACCTAGACCTCTCACGAACACTTCGAAGCATCCTCCAAGAGCATCATCCTGCAGTACCTGGTCTTGACCTGTGGTGTATGTGAGACAGCAAGAGTGAGCTCACATACGTTCATCGCTCAACAAGTTGTGGGGAATAATGTGCATGAACTCGCCAGAGGTGGGAGCTCACGTGAAGTGTAAGGCTTACCAAAGAAGATGGTTAGAGCTGAGCATTGCTTTTAGAGTTGGTCAAAATTTTATTAGCAATTACTAAGTATAAGTAAATACCAAACCCAATTAAGTAATAGAACAAAAGTAACAACTTCTCCTGCAATGCAATGCATATGACAAATTGAGTTTAATTCCATAATTTAATCATGTGAGTGTCCGAGCTGCTCATGACCGTGAGCACGGCTAGTATACCAGTTTTACACTCTGCAGAGGTTGCGCATCTTTACCCACAAGTCGTGTTACCCATCTGCCAAGGGGTCATGAATCCCATACACCTCTACCAAGGAAGCGAGGCAGGGTAACACTACGAGGCCTTTACAAAGTTCCACTAGCTTCCGAAAACCCGCTACAGTTTATAGGAAGATCCAGTGCAGGAATCCCTTGCAGGACCGCCATCGCAGCAAAATCCTCCCGAGGGCCTCCCTACACTGACCTCTCCCCTACTGCCCTTGCCCCTTTCGGGTAAGGTAGTCTTCCACTAGCTTTCCTAATTAATCAGCCAAGGGCGTCCCATACCACCCTTGTGGTAGCACTGTTTTCCCGGGTGGTTCTCCATGTTCCAATTAACATAATGATCTTAACATGAACCATAAATAACAACTGATAACAAAAGTATAATCATGAATGGTGTATCTCCATACCCAATACCACATATAGCACTAGCAAGTACTACCCAGAAAGTTCAGTGGTAAACAAGGTATAAAGATAGACAAACTAGGGTAACCTATTGGGTCCCATCAAAATTAACCTATGCAGATCATTATGATTAATTAGAACATGAGTAGGTGAAAAGAAGTGATCAAGGGCACAACTTGCCTGGGCCTTGAGAATCCAGGTACCAGGATGATCTTCAGGTGACTCGTGACCTCACTGCTAGTCGTAGCAATACAAACATACATGGTATAGGCAAAATTAACATTACACCAAACATATATGCAAAATACATATTAATAATCTACATATTAAAATAAGTTCACAGGAAAAAGAATTATTAATTTTGGAGTTGTAGAATTCAAGTTATGATTTTCCTAAGGTTTAATGTGATTAAAATATGATTAAATGATAAATAAATTTTCTGACAGAGTTCATGTCAAAACAGAGACACTAAATGATGAAGAATATTATTACAAAATTTTAGAAACTGGAATGGTTCAATTTGGAGCTAAAATGAATTAAATATGAATTATACAAGTTTTAAGATTTGTTTTTGTATTAAAAACGAATTTCTAAATTTATTTCTCTGTTTTTAATTTCCTCTGGACTAGGCCTCAATTTATGCAAAGCGCAGGGGTCATCTTGCAAGTTTTCCCGAGACACATAGAACCCCGAGGGTGGACCGCGAGTTTATTTCATAAAAGTTCAGGGTCTCTTTAAGAAAGTGGCCACGGCGAAGGGGTACGCACGATTTCCGACCGTCCGATTATAAACCAACCGCTAGGATCGGATCCCACTTTTAATGAACCGGTATGCGATCCCAGCCGCCAGATCTTACATCGACGGCCCGGATTTTATGATGGCCAAATCATCGCGGATCGCCCGATCGGTCTTCGACGGCTGCGATCAAACTGAGCGAAGGGGTATCTCAGCTCTAATCTTAGCCGTTCCTTTTCAATCTAACGGCTCACGGGTCGTCTTCTCTCCTTCGGTGTCCGAACGGCGGCGCAACGCCCGACCGCGGCGGAGGGTTGGCCGGAGTTCAGCTATCCGGCGTACCAGTGCCCCAATTTACAAGCCCATACGCGCTACACGGTACTGAGATCAAGGCGAATTGGTCAAGGGCACACTTACCTATAGTTCGGACGCCGAGGTATCCCGACCACGGCGGGGGCGGATTCGTGGCGGCGTTGAACCCACGGCGAGAAATCGCGGCACAGTTGGCCCCCAATCGAGCCAAAACGTAAAGTGCGACGCATAGAGAATGACATGGGGAGCAAGAGTGGGGGTATCTCACCGACTATCACGCAGTTGAATCGGCTGCTCACGGAGGAGAGCGGTCAGCGGCGGGTTTGGAACGACGATGAGCAATTCCGTCCAAAGCCGACCGAGCCCTCCCCAGACAACGCCTTCCCAAGCTCCCACACGCAAACACGAAGCTCCAACATTGATTTTCTTGACCCAAACGGCGGTGTTCATCAGTTTCACCCCCGGCGGCTCCCCACGCTTCCGCTGTGCCAACTGGTTTCACGGGTTCCATGCAGCACGACCGCGCGCCCAAGACGAAAAGATGCTTCGCTGTCGATCTTTATAGCCACAGTGAGAGGGCCGCGAGGCTTGGGCGAAGGGACCAGAGGGATTTTCGGGTTTGAACCCCAACAACCCCCGGTTTATCGCCCCGTCTGTTACGAAGGTGAAGAATCCGACAGGCTGGTCCCACGCGCCAGCGTCCTTGGTGCCAGAGCGTCCAGCGTTAGTGAGGATGAGCCGTGGAGCCCACATGTCGGCAGGAGAAGTGAGCGCGCGCCTGAGTGTCTGTATGGATGGACCCACGAGTCAGCGGATTCACCCCAACGCTGGTTGGGCCGCGCAAGGGGCAAAGGTGAGGTGGGCCGAGGCGCAGGGTTTCCTGGGTGGGCCGAAATGCACGATAGAGGCCCAGGTAAGCCTTTTTCCCTTTTCTTTTTCTTTTATCTTTTATTTTCTGTTTTGTTTTATTCCTAATTGTTTTGAATTTAAAATTTGAACTTGAACTTCAGCATTGAGTCAAGTATACAATTTTAAGCTTCTTAGTGGAGGAATAATATATATATTTTTATTTACTTGTCTTTATCCACAAAATTCTTATTTTCTTCTCTTCTCTAAATTCTTACAATTCCTTTGGATTTTAAATTCCACTTTGAATTTTAATATATTTCTTGTCACATTTTTATTTTATTTTGTCATAATATGCACACATAAAAATAATATCCAGCATGATGCATATTTTAAGGGCATATATTCTTTTATTAATTATTTGTTTTTTTGAATATGGTGTTCACATGTGATGATAAGTAAATTCAACATACACATCAAATATAGGAAAAATAACTTTCCTCCTTTTTTTATCTATTACAAATTGGGTATTACACTCATCAAGATCAACTTGCTCTACTTGAGAGCCGTTAGTATCATCAAACACAACGTCACAAGAAACTTCAACTAGTCCTGAGGACTTGTTAAAGACTCTATATGCCCTTGTGTTTGAATCATATCCTAGTAAAAAGCCTTCTACAGTCTTAGGAGCAAATTTAGATTTTCTACCTCTTTTGACAAGAATAAAGCATTTGCTACCAAAGACTCTAAAATATGAAATATTGTGCTTTTTACCGGTTAGGAGTTTGTATGATGTCTTCTTGAGGATTCGGTGTAGATATAACCGGTTGATGGCGTAGCAAGCGGTGTTAACCGCCTCGGCCCAAAACCAATCCGGCGTCTTGTACTCATCAAGCATGGTTCTTGCCATGTCCAATAGAGTTCTATTCTTCCTCTCCACTACACCATTTTGTTGTGGGGTGTAGGGAGAAGAGAACTCATGCTTGATGCCCTCCTCCTCAAGGAAGCCTTCAATTTGTGAGTTCTTGAACTCCGTCCCGTTGTCGCTTCGAATTTTCTTGATCCTTAGTCCGAACTCATTTTGAGCCCGTCTTAAGAATCCCTTTAAAGTCTCTTGGGTTTGTGATTTTTCCTGCAAAAAGAACACCCAAGTGAAGCGAGAATAATCATCCACAATAACTAGACAGTACTTACTCCCGCCGATGCTTATGTAAGCGATCGGGCCGAATAGGTCCATGTGTAGGAGCTCCAGTGGCCAGTCAGTCGTCATGATGTTCTTGTGTGGATGATGAACACCAACTTGCTTCCCGGCTTGGCATACGCTACAAATCCTGTCTTTCTCAAAATGAACATTTGTTAATCCTAAAATGTGCTCTCCCTTTAGAAGCTTATGAAGATTCTTCATTCCAACATGGGCTAGTCGGCGGTGCCAGAGCCAACCCATGTTAGTCTTAGCAACTAAGCAAGTGTCGAGTTCAGCTCTATCAAAATCTACCAAGTATAGCTGACCCTCTAACACCCTTAAATGTTATTGAATCATCACTTCTTCTAAAGACAGTGACACCTACATTAGTAAAGAGACAGTTGTAGCTGAAAGGGAAATGTGCCCTTGGGCCATTTCTAAGTATTTTGGTGATTGAGTGCCAACACAAGTGCTTTGGTGCTAATCTATGCAAAGTGGTGGACAAAGTGCAAATCATGTCAAAAGGTATGTTTCTAGACTTAGTACATTGTTTTATGGACTAATGTATTGTGTCTAAGTGCTGGAAACAGGAAAAATTGAATTGGAAATGAGATGGCTTTGTTCAGCCAAAGTCTGCTCAGTCTGGGTTCACCGGACTGTCCGGTGGTGCACCGGACAGTGTCCGGTGCGCCAGGCTGGCTCTGGCGAACACGCTGCTCTCGGGACTTCGACGGCGGTGTACGACTATAATTAACCGGTCTGTCCGGTGATGCACCGGACTGTCCGGTGAGCCGTTCACAGGCGAACTTGTCGCTCTCGGGAAACCATCAACGGCGTACGGCTAAAATTCACCGGTCTGTCCGATGGTGCACCGGACTGTCCGGTGAGCCAACGGTCAGCCGGGGCAACGGTCGGCCGAGGATTCCGCGCGTGACGCGTGGCCGAGCCAACGGTCACATTGGTGCACCGGACTGTCTGGTGTGCACCGGACAGTGTCCGGTGCGCCAACGGCTCTCAGACTCCAACGGTCGGCTTCACCAAATAAGGAAGGAGATCTGCACCGGACAGTGTCCGGTGGTGCACCGGACTGTCCGGTGCGCCAGTCGACAGAAGGCAAGATCTGCCTTCCAGGATTGCTCTCAACGGCTCCTAGCTGCCTTCGGGCTATAAAAGGGACCCCTAGGCGCATGGAGGAGCACACCAAGCATTCTTACAACATTCCTAAGCACCAAGACCTCGATTCCGCGCATTTGTTTCTTTGTGATAGCATATAGAGCTCTAGTGGAGTTGTGAACTCATTGGGTTGCGTTGCGAGCTCTTGTTGCGACTTGTGTGCGTATTGACACTCTGATTTTTGTGTCTTGTGTGCATTGCTAATCCCTCCCTTGCTCCGTGCTTCTTTGTGAACTTCAAGTGTAAGGGCGAGAGGCTCCAAGTTGTGGAGATTCCTCGCAAACAGGATTAAGAAAAGCAAGCAAAACACCGTGGTATTCAAGTGGGTCTTTGGATCGCTTGAGAGGGGTTGACTGCAACCCTCGTCCGTTGGGACGCCACAACGTGGAGTAGTCAAGCGTAGGTCTTGGCCGAACCACGGGATAACCACTGTGCCATCTCCGTGATTGATCTCTTGTGGTTATTGTGTTTTGACTCCTCTCTAGCCACTTGGCGATTATTGTGCTAACACTTAACCAAGTCTTTGTGGCTTAAGTTTCAAGTTTTACAGGATCACCTATTCACCCCCCCCTCTAGGTGCTCTCAATTGGTATCAGAGTCGTTCTCTTCACAAAGGGACTAACCGCCCGAAGAGATGGATCCTAAGGGGAAGGGTATCGTGATCAACGATAAAGAGAAGGAATCTTTCGTCAACGAGCCGAAGGATGACAAGCCTACCGACTCAGGCTCGGGCCATAGACGGAAAGATGGGAAGAAGAAGAAGACAAGGCACATCAAGGAGATTGTCTACTACGACGACAGCGACGAGTCATCTTCTTCCCAAAAGGACAATGACGACAACGACTACGAGAGAAGGAAACCGGTTAATTTGAACTTTTCTTTTGACTACTCTCGTATTCCGCAAAGTACAAATACTCATTTGCTCTCCATTCCACTTGGCAAACCTCCTCACTTTGATGGAGAGGACTACGGATTTTGGAGCCACAAAATGCGTAGTCACCTGTTCTCTCTCCATCCGAGCATTTGGGAGATTGTGGAAAGTGGAATGAAATTTGATAGCTCGGATAGTCCTACGTTTATCAATGAACAGATTCATAGAAATGCACAAGCTACTACTGTGTTGTTAGCCTCTCTGTGCAGGGACGAATATCATAAGGTGAGCGGCTTGGACAATGCCAAGCAAATCTGGGACACCCTCAAGATCTCTCATGAGGGGAATGATGTCACCTTGCTCACCAAGATGGAGTTGATACAGGGAGAGCTTGGAAGATTCGCGATGATAAGGGGCGAGGAGCCAACCCAAACATACAACCGGCTCAAGACCCTTATCAACAAAATAAGGAGGTACGGAAGCACGCGATGGACGGACCACGACGTCGTCCGCCTAATGCTAAGGTCATTTACCGTTCTTGATCCACATTTTGTGAATAATATTCGTGAGAATCCCAGGTACACCAAAATGTCGCCCGAAGTTCTTGGAAAATTCGTAAGCGGGCGAATGATGATCAAGGAGGCGAGGTACGTGGACGACGCGTTGAACGGTCCAATCCATGAGCCTCAACCCATTGCTCTCAAGGCAACAAGGAGCAAGGAGGCGTTACTTAGCAAGGTGGCGCAAATTGAGGCGGCAGGGCTCAATGATGAAGAGATGGCCCTCATCATCAAGCGCTTCAAGACGACGCTCAAGGGTCGCAAGGGACAACCAAGCAAGACCAAGACAAAGGGGAAGCGCTCATGCTTCAAATGTGGTAAGCTTGGTCATTTTATTGCTAACTGTCCCGATAATGAAAGTGACCAGGAAAAAGGAAACAAGAGGGAGAAGAAAAAGAACTACAAGAAGGCCAAGGGTGAAGCACATATCGGGAAGGAGTGGGATTCGGATTGCTCCTCCTCCGACTCCGAAAATGAAGGACTCGCCGCCACCGCCTTCAACAAGTCTTCCCTCTTCCCCAACGAGCGTCACACATGCCTCATGGCAAAGGATAAGAAGGTATGTACTCGAGACAGTACTACTTATGATTCTTCTAGTGATAATGATTCTAGTGACGACGATGAAATAGACTATTCTAGTTTATTTAAAGGATTAGATAGAACTAAAATTGGCAAAATTAATGAGTTAATTGATGCCTTGAATGACAAAAATAGGTTACTAGAAAAGCAAGAGGATTTGTTATATGAAGAACATGATAAATTTGTAGAAGCACAAAAATCTCATGCTTTAGAAGTTAAAAGAAATGAAATGCTTTCTTATGAACTATCTACTTGTCATGAAACCATTGCTACTTTAAAAGTGTTAATGATGATTTAAATGCTAAACTAGAAGTAGCTAGTAAATCTAACTCTTGTGTAGAGCATGTTACTATCTGTAAGAGATGTAAAGATTTCGATGTTGATGCGTGTAGTGATCACTTAGTTTCAATTTCCAAATTGAATGATGAATTGGCTAGTCTTAATGCTCAACTTAAGACTAGCAAAAATGATTTTGATAAACTAAAATTTGCAAGGGATGCCTACACTAGTGGTAGACACCCCTCTATTAAGGATGGTCTTGGCTTCAAGAGGGAAGCCAAGAACTTGACAAGCCATAAGGCTCCCATCTCCGCCAAGGAGAAAGGGAAAGCCCCTATGGCTAGTAGTGTGCAAAAGAACCATGCTTTTATGTACCATGATAGGAGACAATCTAGAAATGCTTATAAAAATTATAATGCTTATGATGCTTTTGATTCTCATGCCATGTTTGCTTCTAGTTCTTCCTATGTGCATGATAGAAATGTTGGTAGGAGAAATGTTGTTCATAATATGCCCAGGAGAAATATTGTTAATGTTCCTAGGAAAGTTAATGAACCATCTACAATATATCATGCTTGCAATGCTTCTTTTGCCATTTATAGAAAGAATAAGAAAGTGATTGCTAGGAAGTTAGGGGCAAGATGCAAGGGTGACAAAACTTGCATTTGGGTCCCTAAGACTATTGTAACTAACCTTGTAGGACCCAACAAGAGTTGGGTACCTAAGACCCAAGCCTAAATTTGCCTTGCAGGTTTATGCATCCGGGGGCTCAAGCTGGATTATCGACAGCGGATGCACAAACCACATGACGGGAGAGAAGAGGATGTTCTCTTCCTACGTCAAGAACAAGGATCCCCAAGATTCAATAATATTCGGTGATGGGAACCAAGGCAAGGTAAAAGGGTTAGGTAAAATTGCTATTTCGTCCGAGCACTCTATATCCAATGTGTTTTTAGTTGAGTCTCTTGGATATAACTTGTTATCCGTTAGTCAATTATGCAATATGGGATATAATTGTCTATTCACAAATGTAGATGTGTCTGTCTTTAGAAGGTGTGATGGTTCACTAGCTTTTAAGGGTGTACTAGACGGCAAACTTTATTTGGTTGATTTTGCAAAAGAAGAGGCCGGTCTAGATGCATGCTTAATGGCTAAGACTTGCATGGGCTGGTTGTGGCATCGCCGCTTAGCACATGTGGGGATGAAGAACCTCCACAAGCTTCTAAAGGGAGAACATGTGATAGGTCTAACTAATGTACATTTCGAAAAAGATAGACCTTGTGCAGCTTGTCAAGCAGGGAAACAGGTGGGAGGCTCTCATCACACCAAAAATGTGATGACCACATCAAGACCCTTGGAGATGCTTCATATGGACCTCTTCGGACCCGTCGCCTATCTAAGTATAGGAGGAAGTAAGTATGGTCTTGTTATAGTTGATGATTTTTCCCGCTTCACTTGGGTATTCTTTTTGCAGGATAAATCTGAAACCCAAGGGACCCTCAAGCGCTTCCTCAGGAGAGCTCAAAATGAGTTTGAGCTCAAAGTGAAGAAGATAAGGAGCGACAACGGGTCTGAGTTCAAGAACCTTCAAGTGGAGGAGTTCCTTGAGGAGGAAGGGATCAAGCACGAGTTCTCCGCTCCCTACACACCACAGCAAAATGGTGTGGTAGAGAGGAAGAACAGGACGCTCATCGATATGGCGAGGACTATGCTTGGAGAGTTCAAGACCCCCGAGCGTTTTTGGTCGGAAGCCGTGAACACGGCTTGCCACGCCATCAACAGGGTCTACCTTCACCGCCTCCTCAAGAAGACTTCATATGAGCTGCTAACTGGTAACAAACCCAATGTGTCTTATTTTCGTGTATTTGGGAGCAAGTGTTATATTCTTGTGAAGAAAGGTAGAACTTCTAAATTTGCTCCCAAAGCTGTAGAAGGGTTTTTGTTAGGTTATGACTCAAATACAAAGGCGTATAGGGTCTTCAACAAATCATCGGGTTTGGTTGAAGTCTCTAGCGACGTTGTATTTGATGAGACTAATGGCTCTCCAAGAGAGCAAGTTGTTGATCTCGATGATGTAGATGAAGAAGACGTTCCAACGGCCGCAATGCGCACCATGGCGATTGGAGATGTAAGGCCACTGGAACAAAAGGAGCAAGATCAACCTTCTTCCTCAACTACGGTGACTCCCCCAACCCAAGATGACGAACAGGTACCTCAAGTGGAGGCGCATGATCAAGGGGGAGCACAGGATGTTCAAGTTGAAGAGGAAGAAGCACCTCAGGCACCTCCAACCCAAGTTCGAGCGATGATTCAAAGGAATCATCCCGTCGACCAAATTTTGGGAGATATTAGCAAGGGAGTAACTACTCGTTCGAGATTAGTTAATTTTTGTGAGCATTACTCGTTTGTCTCTTCTATTGAGCCTTTCAGGGTAGAAGAGGTCTTGCTAGATCCGGACTGGGTGTTGGCCATGCAGGAGGAACTCAACAACTTCAAGTGCAATGAAGTTTGGACACTGGTTCCTCGTCCCAAGCAAAATGTTGTGGGAACCAAGTGGGTGTTTCGCAACAAACAGGACGAGCACGGGGTGGTGACAAGGAACAAGGCTCGACTTGTGGCAAAAGGTTATGCCCAAGTCGCAGGTTTGGACTTTGAGGAGACGTTTGCTCCTGTGGCTAGGCTAGAATCAATTCGTATTTTGCTAGCATATGCCGCTCACCATTCTTTCAGGTTGTACCAAATGGATGTGAAGAGCGCTTTCCTCAACGGGCCAATCAAGGAGGAGGTGTACGTGGAGCAACCCCCTGGCTTCGAGGATGAACGGTATCCCGACCACGTGTGTAAGCTCTCTAAGGCGCTCTATGGACTTAAGCAAGCCCCAAGAGCATGGTATGAATGCCTTAGAGACTTTTTAATTGCTAATGCTTTCAAGGTTGGGAAAGCCGATCCAACTCTTTTCACTAAGACTTGCGATGGTGATCTTTTTGTGTGCCAAATTTATGTCGATGACATAATATTTGGTTCTACTAACCAAAAGTCTTGTGAAGAGTTTAGCAGGGTGATGACGCAGAAATTCGAGATGTCGATGATGGGCGAGTTGAACTACTTCCTTGGGTTCCAAGTGAAGCAACTCAAGGACGACACTTTCATCTCCCAAACGAAGTACACACAAGACTTGCTAAAGCGGTTTGGGATGAAGGACGCCAAGCCCGCAAAGACTCCGATGGGAACCGACGGACACACGGACCTCAACAAAGGAGGTAAGTCCGTTGATCAAAAAGCATACCGGTCTATGATAGGTTCGTTGCTTTATTTATGTGCTAGTAGACCGGATATTATGCTTAGCGTATGCATGTGTGCTAGATTTTAATCCGATCCTAAGGAGTGTCACTTAGTGGCTGTAAAGCGAATTCTACGATATTTAGTCGCTACGCCTTGCTTCAGGATCTGGTATCCAAAGGGGTCTAACTTTGACTTAATTGGATATTCAGATTCCGACTATGCTGGATGTAAGGTCGATAGGAAGAGTACATCGGGGACGTGCCAATTCTTAGGAAGGTCCCTTGTGTCGTGGAACTCTAAGAAACAAACTTCCGTTGCCCTATCCACCGCTGAGGCCGAGTACGTTGCTGCAGGACAGTGTTGCGCGCAACTACTTTGGATGAGGCAAACCCTCCGGGACTTTGGCTACAATCTGAGCAAAGTCCCACTCCTATGTGACAATGAGAGTGCTATCCGAATAGCGGAAAATCTTGTTGAGCACAACCGCACAAAGCACATTGACATCCGGCATCACTTTTTGAGAGACCACCAGCAAAAGGGAGATATCGAAGTGTTTCATGTTAGCACCGAGAACCAGCTAGCCGATATCTTCACTAAGCCTTTAGATGAAAAGACCTTTTGCAGGCTGCGTAGTGAGCTAAATGTCCTAGATTCGTGGAACTTGGATTGATTTATAGCATACATGTGTTTATGCCTTTGATCATGTTCCTTCTACAATTGTTGCTTATGTATGGTGCTCAAGTTGTACAAACACTCCCTGGACCTCACAAGTCCTTTTTGCAAGTGATGCACATATTTAGGGGGAGCTGTGCTACAACTTGACCCTTTGAGACTAACCGTGTGCTTGAGTTTGCTTGTTTTAGTCTCAAAGGAGGTTTGAAAGGGAAAAGGTGGACTTGGACCATGAAAGACTTCCACTGCACTCCGATGAGAGGGTAACTTATTCCAAGTTCATCTCATGTACTCTTATTGCCTTTGTATTCTTATTTGAAGATTTTGGTGAGGCAATGGGGTTAAAGAGCCAAGATTGATCCCGTTTTGGTGCTTGATGCCAAAGGGGGAGAAAATAAAGGCCAAAGCAATAAATGGATCAGCTACCACTTGTTGAGAAATTTTGAAAATGGTAGATTAGAGCTTTTGGTTTGTCAAAACTCTTTATTGTCTCTTTTGTCAAAAGTTGGCCTCTTGTGGGGAGAAGTGTTGATTATGGGAAAAAGGGGGAGTTTTTGAAATCCTTGATCAATTTCCTTTGGAATACCTCTCCTTATGTCTCTACAAGTAAATTTGACTTAGAGATAGGAATTTGAGTTTGATTTGCAAAAACAAACCAAGTGGTGGCAAAGAGTGATCCATATATGCCAAAATTGATTCAAAACAACTTTTGATTTTCATTTGCATTGATATTGCACTTGTTCTAGTTGCTTTATGTTGTGTTGGCATAAATCACCAAAAAGGGGGAGATTGAAAGGGAAATGTGCCCTTGGGCCATTTCTAAGTATTTTGGTGATTGAGTGCCAACACAAGTGCTTTGGTGCTAATCTATGCAAAGTGGTGGACAAAGTGCAAATCATGTCAAAAGGTATGTTTCTAGACTTAGTACATTGTTTTATGGACAAATGTATTGTGTCTAAGTGCTGGAAACAGGAAAAATTGAATTGGAAATGAGATGGCTTTGTTCAGCCAAAGTCTGCTCAGTCTGGGTTCACCGGACTGTCCGGTGGTGCACCGGACAGCGTCCGGTGCGCCAGGCTGGCTCTGGCGAACAGGCTGCTCTCGGGACTTCGACGGTGGTGTACGGCTATAATTCACTGGTCTGTCCGGTGATGCATCGGACTGTCCGGTGAGCCGTTCACAGGCGAACTTGTCGCTCTCGGGAAACCATCAATGGCGTACGGCTAAAATTCACCGGTCTGTCCGGTGGTGCACCGGACTGTCCGGTGAGCCAACGGTCAGCCGGGGCAACGGTCGGCTGAGGATTCCGCGCGTGACGCGTGGCCGAGCCAACGGTCACATTGGTGCACCGGACTGTCCGGTGTGCACCGGACAGTGTCCGGTGCGCCAACGGCTCTCAGACTCCAACGGTCGGCTTCGCCAAATAAGGAAGGAGATCTGCACCGGACAGTGTCCGGTGGCGCACCGGACTGTCCGGTGCGCCAGTCGACAGAACGCAAGATCTGCCTTCCAGGATTGCTCTCAACGGCTCCTAGCTGCCTTGGGGCTATAAAAGGGACCCCTAGGTGCATGGAGGAGCACACCAAGCATTCTTACAACATCCTAAGCACCAAGACCTCGATTCCGCGCATTTGTTTCTTTGTGATAGCATATAGAGCTCTAGTGGAGTTGTGAACTCATTGGGTTGCATTGCGAGCTCTTGTTGCGACTTGTGTGCGTATTGACACTCTGATTTTTGTGTCTTGTGTGCGTTGCTAATCCCTCCCTTGCTCCGTGCTTCTTTGTGAACTTCAAGTGTAAGGGTGAGAGGCTCCAAGTTGTGGAGATTCCTCGCAAACGGGATTAAGAAAAGCAAGCAAAACACCGTGGTATTCAAGTGGGTCTTTGGACCGCTTGAGAGGGGTTGATTGCAACCCTCATCCGTTGGGACGCCACAACGTGGAGTAGGCAAGCGTTGGTCTTGGCCGAACCACAGGATAACCACCGTGCCATCTCCGTGATTGATCTCTTGTGGTTATTGTGTTTTGACTCCTCTCTAGCCACTTGGCGATTATTGTGCTAACACTTAACCAAGTCTTTGTGGCTTAAGTTTCAAGTTTTACAGGATCACCTATTCACCCCCCCCCTCTAGGTGCTCTCAGTAGCCCATTTGACATAATTGAGATACGGAAAGCAAATTGTAATCTAATGAATCAACAAGAAAAACATTGGAAATGGTATGGTCAGGAGATATAGCTATTTTACCCAAACCTTTGACCAAACCTTGGTTTCCATCCCCGAATGTGATAGCTCGTTGGGGATCTTGGTTTTTCTCGTAGGAGGAGAACATTTTCTTCTCCCCTGTCATGTGGTTTGTGCACCCGCTGTCGATGATCCAACTTGAGCCCCCAGATGCATAAACCTACAAAACAATTTTAGTTCTTGACTTTAGGTACCCAAACGGTTTTGGGTCCTTTGGCATTAGACACAAGAACTTTGGGTACCCAAACACAAGTCTTGGAGCCCTTGTGTTTGCCCCCAACAAACTTGGCAACTACCTTGCCGGATTTGTTAGTAAGCACATATGATGCATCAAAAGTTTTGAATGAAATGTCATGATCATTTGATGCACTAGGAGTTTTCTTCTTAGGCAACTTAGCACGGGTTGGTTGCCTAGAGCTAGATGTCTTACCCTTATACATAAAAGCATGATTAGGGCCAGAGTGAGACTTCCTAGAATGAATTCTCCTAATTTTGCTCTCAGGATAACCGGCAGGGTACAAAATGTAGCCCTCGTTATCCTGAGGCATGGGAGCCTTGCCCTTAACAAAATTAGACAATCTTTTAGGAGGGGCATTAAGTTTGACATTGTCTCCCCTTTGGAAGCCAATGCCATCCTTGATGCCAGGGCGTCTCCCATTATAGAGCATACTTCTAGCAAATTTAAACTTTTCATTCTCTAAGTTATGCTCGGCAATTTTAGCATCTAATTTTGCTATATGATCATTTTGTTGTTTAATTAAGACCATATGATCATGAATAGCATCAATATCAACATCTCTACATCTAGTGCAAATAGAAACATGCTCAATGGTAGATGTAGAGGGTTTGCAAGATTTTAATTCTACAACCTTAGCATGTAATATATCATTTTCACTTCTAAGGTTAAAAATAATATCATTGCAATCATCAAAATCTTTAGCCTTAGCAAGAAATTTTTCATTTTCAATCCTAAGGCTAGCAAGAGAATCATTCAATTCTTTAATCTTAGCATGTAAATCAATATTATCATCTCTAAGATTGGGAATTGAAACATTAGAATCAACCTTAGCTAACAAATTAGCATTCTCATTTCTAAGGTTGTCAATAGTCTCATGGCAAGTGCTTAGCTCACTAGATAGTTTTTCACATTTTTCTACTTCTAGAGCGTAAGCATTTTTAATCTTAACATGCTTCTTATTTTCTTTAATAAGGAAGTCCTCTTGAGAGTCCAAGAGATCATCCTTCTCATGAATAGCACTAATCAATTCATTTAATTTTTCCTTTTGTTGCATGTTTAGGTTGGCAAAAAGAATGCGTAAGTTATCCTCCTCATTGCTAGCATCATCCTCATCACTAGAGGTTTCATATTTAGTGGAGGATCTTGATTTTACCTTCTTCTTTTTGCCGTCCTTTGCCATGAGACACTTGTGGCCAACGTTGGGGAAGAGAAGTCCCTTAGTGACGGCGATGTTGGCGGCGTCCTCGTCGGAGGAGGAGTCGGAGGAGCTCTCCTCGAAATCCCACTCGCGGCACACATGGGCATCGCCGCCCCTCTTCTTGTGGTACCTCTTCTTTTCTCTTCTCTTGCCCTTCTTGTCGTCGCCCCTGTCACTGTCACTAGATAGTGGACATTTTGCTATAAAATGACCGGGCTTACCACATTTGTAGCACACTTTCTTGGAGCGGGGCTTGTAGTCTTTCCCCTCCTTTGCTTGAGGATTTGGCGGAAGCTTTTGATGATAAGCGCCATTTCCTCATTGTCGAGCTTGGAGGCGTCGATTGGTTGTCTACTTGATGTAGACTCCTCCTTCTCCTCCGTCGCCTTGAATGCCACCGGTTGTGCTTCGGGCGTTGAGGAGGTGCCTTGCTCGATGATTTTCTTTGAGCCTTTAATCATTAGCTCAAAGCTCACAAATTTTCCTATAACTTCCTCGGGAGACATTAGCTTATATCAAGGATCACCTCGAATTAATTGAACTTGTGTAGGGTTAAGAAATACGAGAGATCTAAGAATAACCTTGACCATCTCATGGTCATCCCATTTTTCGCTCCCGAGGTTGCGCACTTGATTCACCAAGGTCTTCAAGCGGTTGTACATGGCTTGTGGGTCCTCCCCTTGGTGAAGCATGAAGCGACTGAGCTCCCCCTCGATCGTCTCCCACTTGGTGATTTTTGTCACCTCGTCTCCTTCGTGCGCGGTCTTGAGTACGTCCCAAATTTCCTTCGCACTCTTTAACCCTTGCACCTTATTATACTCCTCTCGACTTAGAGAGGCGAGGAGTATAGTAGTGGCTTGGGAGTTAAAGTGGTGAATTTGGGCCACTTCGTCCGAGTCGTAGTCTTCATCCCCTACGGATGGTACCTGTACACCAAACTCAACAACATTCCATATGGTTGTGTGGAGTGAGGTTAGATGATGCCTCATTTTGTCACTCCACATATTATAATCTTCACCGTCAAAAACCGGTGGTTTGCCTAATGGAACGGAGAGAAAAGGAGTACGCTTTGAAATATGGGGATAGCGTAGGGGGATCTTACTATACTTCTTGCGCTCATGGCGCTTAGAAGTAACGGACGGCGCATCGGAGTCGAAGGTCGATGGTGATGAAGAGTCGGTCTCGTAGTAGACCACTTTCCTCATCCTCTTGTGCTTGTCGCCTCTCCGATGTGACTTGTGGGAAGAAGATTTCTTTTCCTTCCCCTTCCCTTTGTTGGAGGAGTCTTTCTTCTCCTTCCTCTTGTTGCGAGACTCTTCCGATGAAGTACTCCCGTGACTTGTAGTGGGCTTGTCGCCGGTCTCCATTTCCCTCTTGGCGTGATATCCCGACATCACTTCGAGCGGTTAGGCTCTAATGAAGCACCGGGCTCTGATACCAATTGAAAGTCGCCTAGAGGGGGGTGAATAGGGCAAAACTGAAATTTAACAATTTAAACACAACTACAAGCTGGGTTAGCGTTAGAAATAATAATGAGTCCGAGAGAGAGGGCGCAAAACAAATCGCGAGTGAATAAAGAGTGAGACACGTGGATTTGTTTTACCGAGGTTCGGTTCTCGCAAACCTACTCCCCGTTGAGGAGGCCACAAAGGCCGGGTCTTTTTCAACCCTTTCCCTCTCTCAAACGGTCCCTCGGACTGAGTGAGCTTCTCTTCTCAAATCAACCGGGAACAAAACTTCCCCGCAAGGACCACCACACAATTGGTGTCTCTTGCCTCGATTACAAGTGAGTTTTGGTCACAAGAACAAATGAGAAAGAAAGAAGCAATCCAAGCGCAAGAGCTCAAAAGAACTCGGCAAATCTCTCTCGCTAATCACTAAAGCCTTGTGTGGAATTGGAGAGGATTTGATCACTTGGGTGTGTCTAGAATTGAATGCTAGAGCTCTTGTAAGGTGTAGAAGTGTGAAAACTTGGATGACTTGAATGTGGGGTGGTTGGGGGTATTTATAGCCCCAACCACCAAACTAGCCGTTTGGTGGAGGCTGTCTGTCGCATGGTGCACCGGACAGTCCGGTGCATACCGGACATGTCCGGTGCGCCAGCCACATCACCATGCGGTTAGGGTTCCGACCGTTGGAACTCTGACTGCTGGGCCCGCCTGGATGTCCGGTGGCGCACCAGACATGTACTGTAGAGTGTCCGGTGCGCCAACCCGCGCGTGCCTGACTTTTGCGCCCGCTGGCGCGCATTTAATGCGCCTGCAGGTGACTGTTGGTGCCGAAGTAGCCGTTGCTCCGCTGTCACACCGGACAGTCCGGTGTACACCGGACATGTCCGGTGAATTATAGCGGACTAGCCGTTGTGGATTCCCGAAGCTGGCGAGTTCAGAGTCGCATCCCCTTGGAGCACCGGACACTGTCCGGTGTACACCGGACAGTCCGGTGAATTATAGTGCGGCGGCTCTGAGTTTTCCCGAAGGTGCGAAGTTTAGCTTGGAGTCCCCTGGTGCATCGGACACTGTCCGGTGGTGCACCGGACACAGTCCGATGGCACATCGGACAGTCCGATGCGCCAGACCAGGGTGCCTTCGGTTGTCCCTTTGCTCCTTTGTTTGAACCCTTTCTCTTGATCCTTTTATTGGCTTATTGTGAACCTTTGGTACCTGTAGAACTTATAAACTTGGGCAAACTAGTTAGTCCAATTATTTGTGTTGGGCAATTCAACCACCAAAATCAGTTTAGGAAATAAGTGTAAGCCTAATTCCCTTTCAAGGAGTTCCAAGATTATGATGAGTTCTAGGCGTGGGTTAGCGGCAACCCCTAGTCGGCTGCCTGTGAAGGCCGCGTTTACCTACGTTTCTTTTCCGCACTTTGATTATTGTAAAGACTATGTGGATGTCTCAGACATATGATGTAATCGACTACTATTCCCCTTTTATATTATGATTTGAGCACTGTATGATGATGTCCAGTTATGTAACTGTTGTGTACGTGAATTACTGATCCTGGCACGTACATGGTTCGCATTCGGTTTGCCTTCTAAAACCGGGTGTGACATTCCTCTTGGCTATCCAAAAGTTCATCCTTCTCATGAATAGCTCCTATTAGTTCATTTAATCTTTCCTTTTGTTTCATATTGAGGATGGTAAAAAGAGTAAGTAAATTATCTTCATCTTCACTAGAGCTACCCTCATCACTAGATGTTGTATATTTGGGGGTGGCTCTAGATTGTACCTTCTTTTTCTTGTCGTCCGTCGCCATGAAACACTTGTGGCCGACGTTGGGGAAGAGAAGGCCCTTGTTGAGGGTGATGTTAGCGGCGTCCTCGTCGGAGGAGGAGTCGGTGGAGCTCTCGTCGGAGTCCGATTCTCGGCACACGTGGGCATCGCCACCCTTCTTCTTGTAGTACCTCTTCTTCTCCTTCTTCTTCCCCTTCTTGTCCTCGCCCCTGTCACTATCACTAGATATTGGACATTTAGTAATAAAATGATCGGGCTTACCACATTTGTAGCACACCCTCTTGGAGCGGGGTTTGTAGTCTTTCCCCCTCCTTTGCTTGAGGATTTGGCGAAAGCTCTTGATGATGAGCGCCATTTCCTTGTTGTCGAGCTTGGAGGCGTCGATGGGAAGCCTACTTGATGTAGACTCCTCTTTCTTCTCTTCCATCGCTTTGAATGCGACGGGTTGCACCTCGGGTGTGGAGGTGGCGCCTTGCTCCAAGTTGACGATGTGTTTGGAGTCTTTGATCATTTGCTCAAAGCTCACAAACTTTCCTATTACTTCCTCGGGAGATATTAATTTGTATCTAAGATCCCCACGAATTAATTGCACTTGAGTAGGATTGCAAAAACAAGGGATCTTAGAATAACTTTGACCATCTCATGGTCATCCCATTTGGTGCTACCGAGGTTGCGCACTTGGTTCACCATGGTCTTTAGCCGGTTGTACATAGCTTGCGGTTCTTCCCCTTGGTTGAGGACGAATCGACCGAGCTCCCCCTCGATCGTCTCTCTTTTGGTGATCTTGGTCACCTCGTCCCCTTCGTGCGCTGTCTTGAGAACTTCCCAAATTTCTTTGGCGGTCTTTAATCCTTGCACCTTGTTATACTCCTCTCGACACAAGGAAGCGAGGAGTATAGACGTGGCTTGGGAGTTAAAATGCCTAACATGGGCGGCATCGTCCAAGTCGTAGTCCTTGTCCCCTACATGTGGTACCTGCGCTCCAAATTCAACTATATCCCAAATGCTTTCGTGGAGTGAGGTTAGGTGATGCCTCATTTTATCACTCCACATGCAATAATCTTAACCATCAAAAATGGTGGTTTGCCTAATGGAACGGAAAGTAAAGGAGCGCGCTTTGAAATACGAGGATAGCAAAGTGGCATCTTACTATACTTCGTGGAGTGAGGTTAGGTGATGCCTCCTTTGAATTGGATCCCTAACTTCAATATTTATTGGTTTGTGTTGAACCTTCATGCACCTGTAGAACATGTATTCTAGAGCAAACTAGTTAGTCCATATATTTGTGTTGGGCACTCAACCACCAAAATTAATTGTGGGAAACGGTTAACCCTATTTCCCTTTCAAGATCCATGGTGTCTTGGGCTTCAAAGAAACAAAACTCAGTAGCTCTTTCCACCGCCGAAGCTGAGTATATTGCTGCAGGCCATTGCTGTGCACAATTACTTTGGATGAGGCAAACACTTAGGGACTATGGCTTCAAATTGAGCAAAGTCCCTCTCCTATGTGATAATGAGAGTGCAATCCGTATGGCGGATAATCCCGTTGAACACAACCACACTAAGCACATAGACATCCGGTATCACTTTTTGAGAGATCAACAACAAAAGGGGATATCGAAATTGCTTATGTTAATACCCACAACCAATTAGCCGATATCTTTACCAAGCCACTAGATGAAAAGACGTTTAGCAAACTTAGGAATGAGCTAAATATACTCGATTCTCGGAACTTTGATTGAAACATTGCACACATTACTCATTTATAACCTTTGATCATGTCTCTTTCATTTGGTACAAATGCATATTTCCTATTCTTGTTGTACCAAGGCTAAGACTAACATGCTTTCAAGTATACTTCTATATTTAGTCTCACATTGAAAGGGAAATGGAGTATTCGGCAAAGACAAGGCTTGCACTCTAACTCTGACAGTATCATTTATCATTTGTCGTTACTCAGGAAACTCTCAATTGGTATAAACTTTCACTCATATTTCTTTTACCAAAGGGGGAGGTTTCAATAGGGCTCTCGAGTTCTCCGTTTTTGGCGATTAATGCCAAAGGGGGAGAAAGTATTAAGCCCAAAGCAAAAGGACCGCACCACCATTATTTTAAAATTCTCAAAACTAAAGGAAGAAATTATTTCAATTGATATTTCAGTTAGTATCAAAATTTCAATTTGTATAATTTCATTTGGTATCTGTTTCAAAAAGGAAAATCATTTCAAAAACCCTCTTGAAAGCTAAGGGGAGAATTTATTTAGGGGGAGCTTTTACTTGGTCAAAGGAAAAAGCATTTGAAACGGGGGGGATTTCAAATCTTAAAAATGCTTTTCGAAATCATATTCTTATACCTTTGGCAATTTGCAAAAGAATCTGAAAAGTCTTTTCCAAAAGATTTGCAAAAACAAGCAAGTGGTGCAAATGTGGTCCAAAATGTTAATAGAAGAAAGCAATCACATTTATTCTTAGACTTATGTAGAAAGTCTTTCAATTGGTTTAAATCTAAGTAACCTATGCACATCTATCATAATTGCAAACTAGTTACATTTTACACCTTATATTTGCTTTGGTTTGTGTTGGCATCAATCACCAAAAAGGGGGAGATTGAAAGGAAAATGTGCTTAATCATTTCCTATAATCAATTTTGGTGGTTGACGTCCATCACAAACCACGTGGACTAATTAGTTTGCCTAGATGTCTTTTATCTCAGGTGCATAAGGTTCAACATAAACCAAGAAAGAAATTAAGTTGGGGACTCAACAAAGTTTGGAGCAAAGAACTTGAGAGTGTGCTGTCAGTGGCGCACCTAACACTGTCCGGTGCCCCAAGCCAAGCACCAAGCGAACTGCTCGCTCTCGGGTTTTTCCAAGGGACGCTCCGCTATAATTCAACGGACTGCCTGGTGTGCACCGGACATGTCCGGTGAGCCAACGGAGCAACGGTAACCTGGCGCCAACGGACGACTGCCAAAGGTGAATAGTGCACGTTAGAAGTCAGAGCAGAGAAGTCAAAGCACATCGGACATGTCCGGTGTGCCACCAGACTGTCCGGTGCAGCTACAGGACAAAGAACCTCAACGGTCAACCACTCCAAACCCCAACGACGTGCTGACATGGCACGCACCGGACAATGAATAGTGCGCTGTCTGGTGCACCACCAGACTATCCGGTGTGCCCATCGACAGCAAACTCAGCCAACGGCTAGGAAGTGGTTGGAGGCTATAAATACCCCCCAACCACCTCCATTCAAACGAATCTAAGATTTCTGAAGTTCACATTCAATACAAGAGCAAAAGCATTCACTCCAAGACACATTCCAAAGGTCAAATCCTCTCCAAGCCTCCAAATCAACTCAACTCATTAGTGACTTGAGAGAGGGTGTTTTGTGTTCTTTTGTTGCTTGGATTGCTTTCTCCTTTCTATTCTCATTCTTCTAAGTGCTTTGTAAAGCTAGCAAGATACACCTAAGTGTGTGGTGATCCTTGCGGGGCCTTAGTGACCCAAGTGATTAAGGAGAAGCCTCGACCGGTCTGTGTGACTGATTAAGAGAGGGAAAGGGTTGGAATAGACCCGACCTTTATGGCCTCCTCAACAGGGACTAGGTTCTTTGGAACCGAACCTCGGTAAACAAATCGCCGTGTTCATATGTGTTAATCTTCACTTGATTTGTTTGCACTCTTACCTCTCTCTAAAGTTCCTTGCTAATATTGATTTGAGTTTGCTCCCAAAGTTATACACATCAATTTGAGCATCTCATAGCAAAAGAAATAATCTTCCATACTCCGATTTAATTCTAACACTAACCCCGGCCTTAGTGCGTGTTTAAAGTCTATAAATTTCAGGTTTCGCCTATTCACCCCCCTCTAGGCAACTTTCACCGGGGCGTATGTATGTACTACCTTGGAAATTTCTGACAAAAATGTCGATGAGGTCGACCCAGTTCTGAATGCAGCCGAGCCTTAGATGTTCTAGATAGACTCGAGGTGAGTCGGTCAAGTATAAGTGGATGTTGCGGACGATGAAGTTGTCGTGATCTGCACCCCAACTTGGCATGCTAGTAGATAGACTTCGAGCCATAGTTTGGGGTTTGACTCCCCTGAGTACTTGGTGACATTCGTAGGTGCATGATATCACTAGGGGACTGACGTTTGGAGGATATGGTGGTCTAAGGTGGGGGGCTAGAAGCGACGGACATGGGATTCAATCTTCATTTGGGTCGAACCCCCCCCCCCCCCCCGCGTCGGCTATACCCATGGCCTTCAGTAGGCCGCTCGTGGTCCTACCCCCACAACTCCTAGTATCTATGACATCTTGTGTATCCTGGATCGTCCCAAGTCATCGGTCGAGTGGGAGCTGGCTAATGTTTCTGAGACTATGTTTGGGTTGTTGGACTGATGGGTGTCCTCTCTAGGTCGTGTCGCGGTCGCGTGCTGGCTGGCTTTGGGTCCATGTCACCGAGACATGGATCTTTTGGCCTGTTGTTGAGCGGCGAGGCCGAGAAGGCCTCGTATTTCGTGCTGGGTCTTTGCGTTCATCCGGTGTTTTTGGTTTTCAGGAATTTGTCGAGGAGTGTCGTTGCAGTAATGATGTTTTGACTTGCACAGAGGAACCATGGGGGTCATTGTCGCCTTCAATGATCCTCTAGTGAATATCCCGCGCTATGGTGCGTGCGTGCCCATCGCTACCTTTGTGGTCGTGCCAACCGCCAGCCTATAGTGACTTGCCCGCCCTTCGGGGAATCCGGCACCTCGGGTCTGGTCTTGACGGCTTTGTGGCTATTTTTTCTTGTGTTGGACTAAAACGCGGTGGGGCGGACGCCGCTGCCTGCAAGTGACGATAGTTCTGTCGGGGTTTCTTCTAAGTCACCCGCACTCGCAGTGTGGGCCTCGAGGGCGCTGGGTCACCGAAGCTGGAGTCAGAGTCTGATAGGAGAATATCATAATTCAATTCCCTACAAACTCGGCATCGACCAGGATGGGCCTTCGACCGTGGACCACATGTCTGGTGATTTTCTCCTCAACATTGTGATAGTCGGGCAGGGGTTCCACAGGGATGCCCGTGCTCAACGCACACTGTGGTCTGACCCCGCTGTCACGAGGGAGCCACAAGTTGTAGTCCCAACTCCTTAAGATCCGAGGGGAGAAACGGTCTGGGTCCTAGGGTGCGATCCAGCAAGGCTCCAAGTAGGAGATCCATGAGCACCTTGGTAATTGTACAAAGGTCATTTGCTTGGGATATTTAAGGGGCCGGGCCGCCGGGGCCCTGAACAGATCTTCCTTAGCAGTGATGATGAAGTCGAGACTCCGAAGCCGGGGCCCCGAAGTGTATGATCGCTCCGTAGACCCATGTGATGTTTACGTCATCCTCCTCATCATAGTATCTCTCCTCGCTGACAAGTGAAACCAAAATGACCCGAGGTTTCGCACCCTGATAATCATCCTAGGCAAGAATCGTTCTAAAAAAAGTTCCTGTATAACCGAACGATCCTTTAGGCCAAAGGGTATTGATGAAGATTTTAACCCCCCGATCTACCTACTCTTGAACACGTCCTACAACTATTTTCTAAAAAGTCAAAGCCCTGCCACTGCCAAAGGGGGCCTTGACCGTAGCTGATGTGGGCTGCTAAAGGGACAACGAGGCCCACCAACGAGGGCCTTCTACAAACATCCCGTCCCTTCGCCGGCGGGCACGACCATCACTCCACCATGTCCGCCGCCACCTCGGCGGCAGCGGCCGTCTCCTCGTCGCGCCCGTATCCCCTCCTCCAACCCGCCTCCAGCCCCACCCTCGTTTCCTTCCCTCGGCGACAGCTTCCATCCACCTCGGTTGCCCTGTCCGCGCCCTCCCAGCTGTCGTCGCGGGGCTCGCCGCTGGCGCCGGCGGCCAACCCGAAGTACCACAACGCGAAGGTGGACGCGGGAGACGAGGACGCGGACGGTGAGGAGCTCCTGCGGCGGTTCCGTTGGCAGGTGTCCCGCGCGGGTGTCATGGAGGAGATCAGGCGGCGGCGCAGGCACGAGGACGCCCGGGACAAGCGCAAGCGCAAGGCGCGGTCGGCGTCGCTGCGGTACCGCCGGAGGTGCGTCCCCCACTGCTCTATGGATCGCTCTCCTGATTAGTGAACTTGATCGCCATGTGCGTATAGTTGCTTGGATTGTTGCTCTGCTGTTCCTTGTCTCCGAATTTGAGGTGCTATAAATGACATGATTGCTGATTTATAGCCGTGTTGCCTGATTGTATTTGTAGGGAAAATTCTAAGTGTTGGCGGCTCATTTGACCTTCATGTGCAAGTTGTGCTATATTAACTTATTAAGGTGATATGTGGTCATATATGTGACCACAGTTGTTTGATTGCCAAATTCATCAGCCCATAATTCTTTGGCAATGAACCAACCGAGGTCCCGTTTGGATGCCCTAGTATCTATCTCGATTCAAATCCACTTGTATTCAAGTGGATTCGGATGTAATGTAAACTAGTGTAAGTTCCACCCCAATACGCCCATCACATATGGACTGAGGTGAGCAGGCGCTGGTAGTCATGATCCTGAAGGTGGGACAGCTAGATTATGTCACTGCAGATCATTTCTGAGTGGAAATAGCTGCACATGTGAAATGGTCCTATTTTTGTCTTTGGTATTTAATCTGGTTTGCCAGACCATCATCATAATACTGTGACCATGTTTATAACTCTTTGATCGCTTTTTTTTTTTAAAAAAAAAGCGGGGTGTTACTCTTTGATCTTGAATACATGAGTGTGCATCCCTGGCACGTCCAGGTGCAAGGACATGCCTAATCAAGAACCCATCGGGCGGAATGATCATCTAGCTTTGCACTGAATTATGTGGAACCTATCATCAAGGACATCTCCCCTTTCTGGGGAGGAGAGACCATTGTTTTTGGCAATTTTCAAAGCTCCTCGAGAATTCAGTAGCGCTGTAGCAACAATATAGAGAACTCCTGACTGACTCCTGAGCCCGACCGTTCCTTTGCAGGCGCTTCAAAGGCCCATATCCTTTCAACGATGACCAGGGGCTCAAGGAGCAGGCCTCTTACGACGAGGAGGAGAACGACAACTGGGAGCTCCCTGCAGGAGAGTTGCCTCCTTACATTACAGGTAGGTGAAGGTGGTCCGACAAATTGAAGCGTGGTTTTGTCTGACGGAGGATTTCGGCGCCTAAATCTTCAGTTCTTTCTGTTAGTCGAGTAGGTGTTGCCAAATTGTTTGCAGCCCGATCGGTGGCCAAAGCATGGCAAACTGATGTAAATCTTGGTTCTGGATGTTATGCCTCGGCAGCAGACTCTCCTGGTCCTGGCTGCTGGCTGTGCTGCGAATGCTTCATCTGTATTGAGTTCTTGTGGATGGATGTACAATGGCTGGTGTGTTCTCACGAGAATTATGATGCTTTCTGGTGGGGAGAAAATGATTTCTGATGCAGATGCAGTTGACACTTTTAAATTTATAATGAGTAATTTTTCGCCTTATATGCATCCCCACTCTGTGATGTCTATGTACCCATAAGACAGTCACACCCTCTTCAGGTTTGCTTTAACTTCGAAACTGCTCAATTATGTTGCAAAATTCAGGTTTGAAAACGTTATACAATGATGTATCATTTAACACGTGCCAGAAGTGACCAGAAACGACATGGAGATCTCAGGCGAAAGAAAGGAGAAGAGCTGGGTAAAGCAGATCTCATGTCTCATTTTCTATCTCATGTTCTATTTCAAATTTCACTTTATAAACTATATTTCTACGTTTCCTATTTTACAAAATGAGGGATTATTGAACATGTGCCAGAATTGTCCAGAGACGACGTGGAGGAAACGACGAGGAGATCAGACGAAGAAAGGAGAAGAGCGGAGGAAGAAAGCCATGTCCTGTCGTTATTCTGCGTACGATTGGGGTTCGCATTTCTTCTCGTCCTCTTTTTTTTTTCCAGAGAGCTCGAAACTCGATAGCTGTTCCTTCCGGAAGCGCATCCGGCCTAATCTCTGACCCCACCTGGCCACCTAGCTGTCTTCCCTTTTGTTTACTGTACCTTGATATGTGTAATTGGCGCTTCAATGAAAAAACAGTGTAGCCTCTCAAACCCGTGACCACGAGTATGTTCTACAACCTCTGTTCTAAAATACTCCCTCCATACCATAAAATAATGCATATTTTTTTTGACAAAATTTTTTGAGTAAAACTTTGACCATTAATTTTTTAAAAAAATATGACACAACAAAAACAAATTAAGCATTATATTAAAGTATTTTTAATACAAAATTGAGTATATGAAAGTTATACACTAAAAATATATGTTTATTGCTGAATTGTTGGTCAAGTTTTAAAATACCGGATTTTCTAAAAAAAATACGTGCCTTATTTTTATGGGACGGGGGAGTAACACTTTATCACATATTTTAGGGAGCTAAACAATGATCTTAACTACGACCAAACATATACAGATGCAATACTAACATTTGTGGTACATTGTTAGATTAACCATGTCATACATTTTCTATAATAAATCTACTAGAAATTTTAAACATTGATAGTGTTTTTGATTGAATTGTTCAAAGTTCAGCTTAATTAACTCCTTGTATATATTTTTTGGAATGAGCAAGTACTACTTCCAACGTAATCATAATTATTTTATGTAAAACAAGTATATGTATGTGGATTCACCTTGAAAGCTACTTGCGTAATGTTGCATTTTCTTTTTTCTTCTTCTTTTTTTTTTTGCAAAGAAGGGGAATTATATAGCAAAACTCGGTACAGGCCTTTTTTCGGAATTACGTGTGCAAAAACACAAAAATGATTGATTGAGATTCTTTCATTGTCTTCCTCTTCGATGGCCGCATCGAGCGTGGCCTTGTTGGACACCAAAGCGAAACTAGTGGGCATGTGACAAGATCCGACATTTTGGAGCTAATCCGGAACACATGTTTGGAAGCAAGACTAACGAAGGAAGGGGTCTAAATAGTAAAGGAATTTTGGTCTCTCGATTTCCTTCATTAGGCCATCAAATTTCACTTTTACAAACAATACAAAATATATCATCTACAGTCCTATATCCCCTATTTTATACGATCTACCGAAGATAACCTCAATCTTCTTCTAAACAAGCCCGTAAAGTAATATAAGAACATCAGCAATTCAATCAACAACAAAAACAACGAAACCTTTCAGTCCCAAGAATTAGGGAACATCCACAATTGCAGACTCAGCACCTCAAACACTTAAACCATGTTTGTTTAAGTCTAGCCGTAATTGATACCACACTATAAATGGATACCGCCTTATTTAAATTTGTTACCGCCGGTATTCGAGTGTGAATCATTATCATTACTATTAACGGTACATTTTGTGAACCAAACGGCACCTTAGATTTGTCATACTAGATGCATGGTTTTCTCTCCGGGACTATCACGAGGTCTATGACTCACGAAAAGTCAAAATAACTTCTGGCCGGGAACAGAAAGGGCTGCAACGCGAATGAGGTTGTGAGATTTAGGGGTGCATAATAATGGAGGAGCATTCTCAGAGAGTCAGAGATGGTATGGCAAAGCAAAGGTGTGCCCGCTAGCAGCCTACCTGTCCAACGCGAGAACCTTCCAAGCCTCCAACCAGGCGAAAGCGCCCAGCCTACCAAGCTGCAGCTCAGATCTGTAGCCACGCTCCCCTCTTTCGGAGCCATCTTCAGACGGCAACGTCAACAGGCCACGCCCGTGCCAGCTTTTTGTATTGTTGCCCATAGTTTTTTGCTTGATTACTACAGATGAACTAACACCAGGAACAAAACAACCCCTGATTTTTGACTTGGCTGTCTCTGTCATCGGACCTCGTGCACCAAAACAGGAGAGGAAGGAGACCTATAGATGTCCATCCGGGCCGCCCGGCACGGACCCGGCCCGGGCACGCTCAGGCACGGCACGAACAGGGCCGTGCCTGGCACGACACGTTTTTTTGCCGGGCCGTGCCGGACCGGGTCACGTGCCCGAAACTGTGTCCAAGCACGGCCCGAACAGACCCAGATCGGGTCGGGCCGACCCGCTAGCCCGTTGGGCTATAACGGGCCGTGCTACCCACTGGCCCGGCACGCCAGAAAATCACAGAAATTTCACAACAACAGGTTTAACATCAGAAATATACAGAAATTTCACAGAAACAGGTTTAACATCAGTCATTCACAAAAGCACAAGACACAAGCACACACAACATATGAAATGAGATAATTATGGAGCTGTTTGTGTAATGGCTGCCTCATTAAAAACCTTCTTAGGCAAAAACTCACACCTCGTGAGAAAAAAAGCCTAAGAAGGGAAAAAGAGTACAGCCCAGCTCCTAAGCCCTAAGGCATAAGTTCATACAGTCCATGAGTTCATACAGTCCATGAGTTCATTACAAGAATAAGAAACTAAGAAGCAACAAGCCAACAAGCCAACAACTAAGCTCGGCCACCACCACCACCTGCTATTTGTGTTCCTTCTGGGTCATCAAGGTACAAGTTCTCATGTTCAGCTTCAAGTTCCCTTGTCTCTTCCTCCACAGTATGCTGCAGGTGAGCATCAGCAAGCTCCCAGTCTTTTATGCAAGACAAAACCTCCACCATATCTGGAGCTAGGCGACGTCGGCGCTCTTCAATCACCCTGCCAGCAAGACTAAAGGTAGACTCTGAAGATATAGTAGAAGCTGGGACTGTCAAGACATCTTTAGCAAGTAGAGAAAGAATAGGATAAGTGAGCTTATGCTGATGCCACCAAGATAGGACATTGAAGTCCTCATCAAACTCAGTGATAGTATCACTATCTAAGTAAGATGCTAGCTCAGAAGTGGATGCAACAGTTGAGATAGAACTAGAACCTGGTCTCCTTCCCACAGTAGTGGTAGAAAACTCACCATCAAAGTCATCATCACCATAGATGTCATCCCAGGCCATTTTTTTCTTACCAGAACCAAGAGATGTTGGGTGTTGATTGGCACGCAGGCGTGCGTCACCAAATTTGGCTTCATACAACTGAAATATCTTGGAAAGTTTAGATCTAACTTCAAATGGAACATTGGAGTAATTTGTACCAGTTAAGCTAGCTAACCTGACAAGGAGTTTGTTAAAACCCCTCATCTTAGCCCTTGGATCTAAAATAAATGCAACAGCATATAGAATTGGAATATCCCTCCAATATTTCAAAAATTTATCTTTCATAGGAACAACAGCAGCCCTAAGAAGTCTATCATTTTCAAATGCATTTAGATGTCTGGCAATCCTCAGAATATGGTGTAGCATCAAAGTAGCAGTAGGGTAGTAAACACCAGACAATGCAACAGTGGATTCATAAAATAATTCTAGGAAAGAAAGCACTTTTTCAGCAATTGTCCAATGATCATCAGTGAGTAAAGGAGTGCCATCAGGATTCAAAGGATACTGAGTTTTGATAAAAACAGAAAAGCTGGACTTGTATGGTACTAGGTGTTTAAGCATTAAGTATGTGGAATTCCATCTAACATCCATGTCAACACCAAACTTACGAGGACGAATAGCCATACTCATACAGTAGCTTTTATATGCAGCTATTCGTTGATTTGAAGCATTTAAAAAGGTTATAGCAGTTCTAAAGTCATCAATATATGCTTTCAAATGTTGAAGACCAGCTTTAACAATTAGATTAATAACATGACATGAACATCTTTGATGCAAGAACATAGTGCACAAGTCATCATCATTAGGTATAAAAGCATCATCATCATCATCAGTCACAGCAGGAGCAGGCACACCAAGGTAACCAGACAAGAAAGGTCTCAGATATTTCATAGCAGTAATGTTTGATGAAGCATTATCTAAGGTGATTGCAAACACTTTATCAGTTAAAGCATATTCATCTATCACAGTAGCAACCATATTAGCAATACTAACACCACTATGTTTACCATCAATGAGCCTTAGACCAAGCAACCTTTTTTCTATTTCCCAGTGAGAATTCACAAAATGAGCAACTACACTTAAGTAGTCTTCCTTAGCCTTTCCAGCCCAAATATCAGAGGTTAGACAAACAGATGTAACATCAGATTTCAAAGTACCAATTAAGTTCATCTTACGCTCATTATATAACTTAATCATGTCCCTAGCTGTGGTTTGCCTAGAAACATGCACAAATCTAGGGTTATGTGCACGAGTGATGTATTCCTGAAAAGCATCAGTGGAGCCATGCCATAGAGGCAGATCATCTCTAGCTATCAAACGACAAAGTTCACTCCTTGCAACAGAAGGAGAGTACTCCCAACGCTGCAAAGAACCATCGGGGTTGTACTTAAGCACGGATTGGGTTTGGCCAGAACGATCATGTGCCTTCTTAGCACTACAATTGTGTCTAAGCAAGTGACCAGTACCAGAAGAGGATCTAGCACTCAACGTTTCATGACAGTACTTGCATCGAGCAGCATACCTTACACGCTTACCATTTACCAGATTAGTTAGCTCGTCGAAATCGTTCCAAACTTTGGATCTCTTCCTTGAGCCACCGCCAGCAGAGGCAGTGGTAGATGCTGGCGGGCTCGTGGAGTCTGTAGCAGTACCAGTACCAGTGCCTGTTCTAGAGCCGTCGAAATCCTCGAGCTCGATAGGATCTTCATGAGTGACACCGACACCCATTAAGGCTTGTCTAGCATCCATCTCCTCATTGTGGTCCTCAAGCTGTCGCTCCTCCTCCTCTGCAGCCGGGTCAAGATCCATGGCCTTGACCTCGACCACGAGCACGAGGAGCTCGGCCGGCGCCTCGACCTCTCGCCGACGTCTCCGACTCCTCGACGACTACACGGCACCGGTGAATCCGATACCTACGAAGGGGAACACACCGGAAGGATTAGGGATAGGGGTAGGGATAGGGATAGGGGAGGTTAGGGCCTGAGGAACTCACCTTGTGCAGTCGGAGCACCGGAGACGACGAACGATGACCGGAATCCGAGGACCGAGGAGCACCGGAGGGGATTAGGGTTAGGGAGAGGACCGGGAGAGGAGAGGTAAGTATAGATGTCCAGTCCAAGCACGGCGCGCGAAGGACAGAGACGTTGATCCTTGCGTGGTCGGAGACTCGGAGCACCGGAGACGACGGCGGCGACCGGCGGGGGACCGTGGATCCGGGAGAAGCACGGCGCGTGGAGGACGGAGACGTTGATCCTTGCGTGGTCGGAGACTCCGAGCACCGAAGACGACGGCGGCGAGCAGCAGGGGACCGTGGATCCGGGAGAGCGGAGAGCCGCCAGCGCCCAGCGGGGAGGGGAGGGGATTAGGGTTCGGGCGGAGTGAGCGAGGCGAGGCAGCCGAATTTGCGAAATGTGGCGAGGGCGAGGCGAGGGCCGCGGGGCGGCGGCCGGTATATCCCAGATACCGGGCCGCCGCCGTGCCGCCCGTTGGAATGGGCCGGGCCGTGCTAAGCACTGTGGGCCGAATTTCTTGGCCCAGCCCGACACGGCTAACGGGCCGTGCTGGCCCGGGCACGTTTTCAGCCGGGCCGTGCCGGGTATGGGCCGGGCCAAATTCGTGCCGTGTTGCGGGCCGCCCGGTGGGCCCGGCCCATATGGACATCTATAAGGAGACCTAAGGTTTTGAGAGCTCAGTAACCTAAGGTGGTGAAGAAAACAATGGTCATGGGATGTTGTAGATGCAAAGTCTCTCAGAATAGGTAGGATTAATGCAGAGGTCACACTATGTAGATGCAGTGTGCTTCGTGGGTTTTCACATAGACAGAGGAGACCAATATTCTTCTTTCACATAGACAGGAAGGTGCACCATCCTTTTCTTCATCGCAAACGACGACAGCTTGTGCTTACAGAATTGAGTGTAAAAATATATCAGAAGAAGACAGAAAGTCAGGCAGGCATCCTATTCATTCCCTCCTTTCGTCAAGATAACTTACTACCTACCTTTCTTTTTATCTACAAAAGAATCACATGTAAAAAGAAAAAGAAAAAGAAAAAAGAAACAGATGGCTCTAAAAGAAGTAAGAACAGGAAAAAAAAAAAGGAAAACCTCAAATGACTAACAGAGAGCAAACCACTCTTCTACCTATCCTTTTCGTTTACTTGTTTCTTAATTCCCTGTCTCTCTGTATGTATACCCCCATCAATCATCATCTACCATGGAAGGCTTCCAGTGGCCGGGTCTGCGAACGCCTTCTGCACGAAATCCTTAAGCCCGGTGTCGTACACTTCGCAGAACCGGCGCGGCCAGTCCTCCGGCTCCACCGGCCTGGTCCCCAGCCCCGGCGCCCTGTCCCTGGACCCGACGTTCTCCTCGTCCCGCCAGTCGGCGACGTAGGTCGCGACGCGCCCGGAGAACTTGTCCTTGAACACCTCCCAGACCTGGTACTTGTAGTGGTTGACGAGCATGGCGCCCTGGCCGACGTTCACGTACCTCGCGCCCTCCCTCAGGTGGAAGTGGTGCACCACGTTGACGAGCGACGGGTTCAGCGCGTCGGGCCTCACGATCGACTTGTGGCGCTCCGGCGCCGCGAGCCGGCAGGTGTAGCCCGTCGTCACGCCTTGCTTGGGGATCCTGGTCCGCCCCGAGGGCCCGAAGCTGTGGCATGCTGTCCTCAGCTCGCCCACCCGCGGCCTGTTCGAGTAGCTCCGCAGGATGTCTGGCAGGGTCGTCTGGTTGCCGGGGAAGTGGAGGAACTCGTCGACGTCGATGAACCCCACCCACTCGCAGCTCTCCCGGGCCCTCAGAGCGCAGTGCGCGAAGCCAGCCTCCTGGGACTTCGTCCACGGCCACAGGTGGCGCGTCACGTTGTGCGTCGACGGGTCCATGGTGCCGAGGACCTGCTCGATGCCGTCGTCGCTGTTGTTGTCGTAGATGAACCACCGCTCCACGCCGATGCGCGAGTGGTAGATGATCCATTCCCTGAGGAACCTCGCCTGGTTGCGGAGCATGGTGCACACGCACATTGAGTGCGCCATTGGCCGTCGTCTATGATGCTTGTAGTTGTGCCGAGGAGGAAGTGGCTCAGGTTCAGCGATCGAGGGCAGCGTGGAGTCCCTCTGCCCCTTCGTTCTGATGGAGACCAACATCGGCTTGTCATTGCCATTGCCATTGCCGTTGGGATCAATTGTCATCCTGAGGTGCCGGCGAACGCGAGCTGGAGTCACGCACCGGAAAACCTCTTGTGCGGCAGAAATCACAGGGGACGTGAGCACACGCTGCTTTGGCTTCCACAGATCACGGCCAAAGACGCACTGGTACCTCGACGCCACACCCAACCGGCCTGGCCGGAGGTTCATCCCCTTGGCGAACACGACGGTGGAGTTGTCCCTGCTGTCAACGAGCGCAGCGTACACAAGCCTGTCCCACTGCAGCGGCGCCACCGGAGGGGACAGGGACAGGGACAGAGAGACGTCCACACCGGATGGCTCGGCAGGGCAGTGAACGAGGCTGGGTCCGTCGGGTGAGGAGGCGGCCAAGAGGGGTCGGTGGCGGCGCAGTTCCGAGGAGTTGGCGGGGGAGTACAGGCACTGGAACCGCTCGGGAGCCGGCAGCGACGGCCCGTCCTTGAAGATCAGGAGTACACGGTCCGGCATGGCGACCGCGTGCCGGATTTGGACTGACGGCAGCACGGTGGTGTCGGCGCTGCTGCCACCTCGCTGCGCTCTGGCATCGGAGGAAATGGCGTTCAGGGTTGCCGCCGGCCACGCCGTCCTGAGCACTGGCCGGAACGTTGCTGCATCAGAGACAAGAACATGAGCACCTCGTCTATAGTGAAGAAACAAAGCAAACGGACAGACACATTCTTCATGTGATGGCGTGAGTTTTTCCTGGTGTATTCACTTGGTAACGTTCCAACACAGGTCAGGTGCGTTTCCAGTGAACTCATTAGCAAATAGACCGAAACGAAATCCGAATCCAACGCAAATTTCCCGCGAGTGGTACGACCACATTCAGATCTACCGCAACGCCCCCACAAAAAAAAGAACCGCCTTTTTCCTCGTCTTCCCAACAACGAACACCAAACACATACCAAAATCGTATCTAAAAAACGAGAAATTTGTCGCCCCAATAATTGTTAATACCAGCACGCTCCAAGCACAAGATTCTCGTGACAATACAATTCCGGCGACCCGCCTAAACCCCACCAAGATCCGAGAGTCCACGCCGGGAGAAGGCAGAAAGTTCAGTGAGGAGGCAAATGGGGAGGAAGGCTGAGCTCACCTCCAATGACGTGCACGCCGCCGAGGACGACTACGCCGGCGCACAGGAACGCGAAGAGCGCCGCGAAGACACGCCGCTGCGGCGCCGCCGCCACCGACCGGTGGGCCCTGGCAGCAGGCGAACCGCAGCCGCCGCCGCCGCCGCCACTTCCAGCCGCCGCACCGCCCTTACAGCTCCCGAGCCTGCTCAGCTTCCTCTCCTTCGCCGACATCGCCATCGCCGGCGCCAGTCACAACCGCCGCTGCCGCTCCGGCAGCAGCCCAGATCCCAAAGCGGCGGCAGCGAGCCTCACAGGCCCACAGCATCCGCAACGCGCTACGGGGAGCCAGGGAGCATCGGCGCCCCGCCAATATCTCGACTGTTAGTTAGTTGCCGTGGACGAGGGAGAGAGAAGGCGAAGCGGCGGCGGGGGCCGGCGAATCCGGAGCGGTAGTTGCGTTCGCAAGGAAGGAAGCTTGCTTTGCCGACTCCTGCTGCTGCAGCAGTGCCTGGTGGTGGTGGGCAACCGGCGCGTTTATACCTGCGCCCACGCCTCTGACCGGTGGGGCCTGCGCGTTCCTCCTGATCCCACACGTCGGTGGCGTGAGGCACGCCGCGAAGCGCGGTCCTGCGACGCGTGGCTGGGAATGACGTGTGGGCCCGTTGAGACAACGCGCCAGTGACCGGTGGGGTCGCTTCTAACGGCACGGACACGTCGGGCCAATGGGGCGGCGGCTTCGCTGGGTGTGGTTATTTCATATGGACATGCTGTATGACAGTAGGGTCAGGAAGCATGGGTCCACTATGCCAGTTACCGAGGTTGGGGGTAGGCCTTGGTGTCTGGTGATTTGGATGCAACGGCAATAATTGGTGCGCACATGGGGGGTATTATTCTGCAATTCTGCCTGTCCCTTGGTGGAATTTTATCTACTACTCCTGAAAATAAGGCCCCGTTTCAATCTCACGGGATAAACTTTAGCTTCCTGCTAAACTTTAGCTATATGAATTGAAGTGCTAAAGTTTAGTTTCAATTACCACCATTAGCTCTCCTGTTTAGATTACAAATGGCTAAAAGTAGCTAAAAAAAAGCTGCTAAAATTTATCTCGCGAGATTGAAACAGGGCCTAACTAGTCATACTTCTCACATATAATCTCTTTTCATTCCCATTCACTTTATTTCTTTGCTTCAATGCAATTATTATTAGGGAGCAGAAACAAGAAACAATAATATGGATGAATAAAAAAAGCAGATTTGGCAGAGCATGGAAAGAGAATGCCATGAACGCCAGAGTTAGCAAAACATGAATACATAGTCCCTGGTTTCGCAGCATGTTTTTTTGAACTTTAGAACCTCACAAAAATACTGGAGCCCTGTTTTTACCATTTAATTTTGTGAATGCGAGGTTTAGTTTATAGCAGTTGATGGCTACTTCCGTGTCGGTTAAAAACTTGTACGAGGGGGCGAACGAGAGAGGGAGTTGAAAACCTGCATCCAACCAATCTGGAGGGCATACAGAAAAGCCACCATAAAGAAAGAAAGACACTTGTCCTGGTAAAAATGCTTTATTGACCGTCCTGCTGTTCCTTCCTCTGCCTTTGCCTTTCTGTACAATTTTCCTCTTCAGCTACTGTGAACTGTGAAGCAGCACATGATGACTAAAAAGGTTTCAGAGAACCAACCCGATCAATGGTTGCCCTATTAACGCTATATCTACTACTATACCAGATCTGTCGAAGTGGTTTGTCCGTATGGATCATAGTCATTACCATCTCACGAAGAAAAGAAAAAAAAAAGGTTTAAAAGATGAGAGACCAACAGTTTAGGATTTGGCTGTGCTTAGCTTCAGCATTGGCTTTGAATGAAACGAGTCATGCCGTGTAGATGAAAAATCTTATCTGAGGCCTGAGATGCAGGAAGCGGAATGCCTGAAACACAAGAGGCACCGCAAGGGTGCTTTCTGGTCAGAGTTTGTTGGAAAGCATAACTGGTTTTCAGAACCTTTTTTTTTTCCTGGACACGCACTACTCATGACAGAGAGTATCAAAACAGAGCAGAGTAGCACATGATTTTTTCCGGTTGATCTGTGTGCCTGGCTGCCTGACTGCGTGTGTGTATAAAAGGGCAGCACCATCAAAGCTGGGAGCATGACAAATTGGCAACCCAAACATCTATTAGCTAAGCTCTGAAAGCAAGGGTTGTAGAAAACTGCCGCTATCAGTAAATAGATTATTAATTCAAAGTAACATAGTTCAATTTATGGCATATATTAACTTAAACTGAATTCAAAGTATAACGTAAACTATGGCATATATTAACTTTATTTGAAAATAGATTATTAATTCCCTAAGTGTTATATACAAGTACATAACATAGTTCAATTTATTTTATTGTGACCTATAATTTAGAACAGAGGTAAACTCATGTAATACACATTATTAATCTCACAAGCTTACACATGTTTAAATCTCCAAGGTTCTCCTTTTATTTATTTTGTTAAATAAACAAAAATACATCTACATTAGTTCATATTCAATCTTAAAATTAGAGTGTCCAGACAGGAAGTGAAACCATTTTATTTAGACAGAGAATAGTTCTATGAACATTTTGCAATTTGAATCACTAAATTTGGAGTTCATATGCAAAAGTTATGAAATAAACAAGTTTGGGAATTCAAAATATGAAATTAGGGCTAATTCTGTGAATATTTAAAAGTCCAGGGCTAAATCTGTAAGATTATAGGGGTCTGCGCGCGAAAACTAGGGATGGCGGTTTGTGAAAGCTCTCTTGTGAGTTTTGGTGTTTGGATGACAACTCAATTAAAGGACTAACAGTGTACTAAGTGTTGAACAGGTGCTTAAGGTAAAGCTAACAAGGTTCAACAAGTGAACAAGTGTGATGGTCCAAGGACTAGATGATGATAGATAATGGGCATCACAAGTAAGATGGACATTGCAAAAGTGATACTCGGGTGCGTAGCTCGGAGACAACTGATCAAGCCAAGGACGGAGGCAAGAAGAGCTTCGAGGTACCAAGTGCACGGGAGAAGGTCAAGGAGGCTGAGGAACCCAAAGCCAAGGGTGAAGAAAAAGGCTTGCAAAGTCAAGGGTGATCGAGTTGAGAACAGCTACGGCACATCAAGGATCACTACATAAGGACGTGACTTACAACCAATGAGGAAATATCTATAGGTATGTGGTGTAAGTCATAAGGCTCAAGATCAAGCTCTAAGAAGGAGATCAAGGTCACTAGAAGGAGAACAAGTGTCAAAACCAGAACTGGAAGCAGCCCAAAAGAGCTAAGTTCACCTTAATCTTTAGTTTGGGTTGTTCCTATGTTTGGAGATGTTCTATGTGACCTTTGCAGGATGTTGGAGCTAAGAAATGTCAATATAGATTAAGTCAAGCTGACTTGATGATTTATGAGTCCAACATCAAAGCTCAAGCATGACAAATGCTATAGATGTAATAATTAAGAGAAGGTATGTTTCTAGACTTAGTACATTGGTTTTTGTGTACTAATATACTTGTCTAAGTGTTAGAAACAGAAGGAAGAAGAAAAGGAAAGAGGTGCAAATGGCTTGGCTGTGTACAACCAAGACTCAGCTCGGTCTGGCACACCGGACTGTCCGGTGGTGCACCGGACAGTGTCCGGTGCGCCAGGTTGAACCCCGGTGAACAGGCCGCTCTTGGGAGGGGGCTGGCGACGTACGGCTATAATTCACCGGACTGTCCGGTGGTGCACCGGACTGTCCGGTGAGCCAACGGTCGGCTGGGCCAACGGTCGGCCGCACAATCCGCGCGTAACGCGTGGCCGAGCCAACGGTCATATGGGGGCACCGGACTGTCCGGTGTGCACCGGACAGTGTCCGGTGCGCCAACGGCTCCAAGACAGCAACGGTCGACTGCGCCATTTTGGGAAGGAAATCGGGCACCGGACGGTGTCCGGTGGTGCACCGGACTGTCCGGTGCACCAACCGACAGAAAGCTGATATTGCCTTCCAAATGAAGTCCAACGGCTCCTAGGCCCCTTGGGTCTATAAAAGGGACTCCTAGGCGCCTCCAAGAGAAGTACAAGTGCAGCCAACCAGTGTAGACATCACTCGAATCAATTCTCACTCTCCCTCTTGTGTGTAACTCTATAGTTTGTGTAGAAGGCACAGCTATAAGCCTTTAGAGAGAGGGGAAGTGCTGCCTAGAGCTAGAGCAAGGTCTTGAGCGTATCGTTACTCTACCGAGGTGCTGCCGAGAAGTTTGTAAGCAGCCACGGTGTTGTTGTAACCCAAATCAATAGTGAAAGGCTCTATCTGTCATACTGACAGATCTGAGCAAACGGAGGAAGGAGTTGAAATAGACTCCAAGCCCAGGTGTGGCTAACTCCAACAAGGACTAGGCAAGCATTTCAGACTTGGCCGAACCTCGGGATAAATCCTTGCGTCTGTGTGCTCTGTTCTGTATTGTATCCTGACTCTCTACCTTACTCGTATTTATATCTGCACTTCAATACTTATCTGTGGTATAAGCTTCATTTGAAGTGCAGGACATTTTGAGACAGGATCTTCCATTCCGCTGCAACCTACTCGAAGGATCTTCTCATTCCACCGCGTACGAAGTCTTCGAGTAGAGTAAGAATTTAAGTTTTAAATTGATAAGTTTTATTCGCCTATTCACCCCCCCTCTAGGCGACATCCAGATCCTGTTCCCGGGTCAAAGGGAACTTTCAATTTGATTTCCTAAAACCAGGGGGTTTCTTTAATAAAACATGTAAGGAAAATGGACTCCGGGCCATTTGGCTAATTGAGTTTTGGTGTTTGATGAACAATACAATCTGTGAACTAATAAGTCTTCTAGTGTTTGTGTTTGTAGTTCACAGGATGCAAGATTTACTTGGACTAAGGAATTGAGGAAAGCAACACCTCAAAAGAGGACATTAAGAAGATCCAAGAAAAGTCCAAGTGTGCTGTTGCGGACTGTCTGTGCGAGGAGCACCGGACTGTCCGGTGCCCACACGCCGGACAGTCCGGTGCACCAGGGAACCTCAGCCCAACGGCTAGTTCCAGGTGGCACCCGGAGAGAAGACCACCGGACTGTCCGGAGTGAGCACCAGACTGTCCGGTGTGGAAAGCCTGCGGCGCCAATGGTCACCTGCTCTGACAGGGCAACGGCTAGGCGCACCGGACATGCTACAGTACGCTGTCCGATGCACCACCGGACTGTCCGGTGTGCCGCAGAGAACTGCAGCTTTTCCCCAACAGCTATTTTGGAGTTAGGGCCTATATATACTTCACCCAACCGGCCATTTGAAGGTGTGGGAGCTCAAGCAACATACCAAGGCACATAGTGCACATTTCCAAGAGCTCAAACGCCCAAGTGCTTAATAGAATCACTCGGTGATTAGCGTAGGTGCTTTGTGAAGTGCTTAGGTTAGTTAGACCGCTTTAGCGCTTGCTCTAGGTGAACCCTAGTTAGTTGAGTGAGTTTAGACAAACCACACAACCCCTCGGCTCTTGCATGACCCATTGTAATTGTACCGAGTGGGGCGAGAGTCTTGCGAGACCGTGACAACCGCGTTTGTGTCACGGCCGCCACCGTGTACCGGAGGGAACGTGGCACGCGGCGTTTCGGCCGGAAGCTCTATAGTGGAGACGGCGGGGAGCGTCCGAGATGAGCCAGAAGCAGAGCACCACTTGCGCGTGGAGAAGGCCCGTGGCTCTCTATGGAGTTACTCGACCGTGGTGCTTGGCCCTCGCGTGGGCTTCCCTTTGCGTAGGGGCACCAACAAGATTAGTCGGGACCTTGCGTGGTTCCAGATACCTCGGTAAAAATACGGGCGTCATCCACGAGAGTTTGCTTCTCTACTTTGCTCTTTAAGTTTCCACATTTATATTAAGCATTTAAGTTTCAATCTTGTATTCATACTTATTTAGTGTAGATTGAAACTTAGCCTTTGCGGTAGAGATAGCAACACTTAGACAAAACCTAGATTGCACTTTCTAGTTTGATTATTTGCATAGGTTTTACTCTAGGAATTTATTTGTGGCCTAGTTTAATTGAAAGTTTTAGAAGTCCTAATTCACCCCCCTCTTAGGCGTCACCCGTTTCCTACAAGTGGTATCACAGCCCGGTTTGGCTCATTTGAAACGCTTTAGCTTCACCGCTAAAAGAGTCGACGCTTTTTAGAGGAAGGGATGGATACCCATAGGCCACCACACTTCGACGGCACTAACTTCCCATATTATAGTGCTAGAATGGCTTGTTACCTAGAGACAGTTGATCTAGGTGTTTGGAGAGTCACTCGTGACGGGATGAAACCCCTCAAGAATCCCGAGAAACCCACCACGAGTGAGGAAAAAGAAATTCATTTAAATGCTAGAGCCAAAAATTGCTTGTACGTATCTCTTAGCATGGATATTTTTAATCAAGTATTTACCTTGAAAACTGCTAATGAGATTTGGCTAAAATTGCATGAGCTCCATGACGGCACATCCAATGTCCGTAAGCAAAAACATTGCCTAGTCTTAAATGAGTATAATTCTTTTGCTATGAAAGTTGATGAGCTTGTTAGAGACATGTATTCTCGTTTGAATCTAATTATCAATGAGCTCAATTCTATTGTCATTAATAAGCTAGGTGATGCGGACATTGTGAGGAAGATTATCTCCCTGCTACCACAACAAAGATATGGGAGCATCATCACCATCCTTCACAACATGGAGGACTTGAGCAACATGACCCCGACCATTGTGATTGGGAAAATCACGGCTTTTGAGATGTCGCGAAAAATGTGTCGGGGAGAGGAGCCAACTTCCTCAAGACCATATGCTTTTGCATGTGATGAAAGGAAGGGCAAAAAGAAGGCTCCCACTCCAAGTTCGTCAAGTGAAGAAGAGAAAGAAGAAGAAAGTGATGATGATGAAGATAATCAACCATGCACATCATCCTCCGAGGACGAAGAAACAATCCAACGCATCGGAAAGGTAATGAGGATGATCCGCAAGATTAATCTAATGGGTGTGCCTCTGCAGGTCGAAGATCTTCTCTTTAACATTGACAGGAAAAAGCTAAGGAATAGAGGATGCTTCGCATGTGGGGAGAAGGGTCACTTCAGGGACAACTGTCCAAATATGGCCAAACCCAAAAAGGAGAGGAGCAAAGGCAATGCGCTTACAAGTGTTAGAACTTGGGATGATTCTTCAAGTGAAGATGAACCTCCAAGGACGCGCAGCCACCGGTCCTCATCACGCTCATCACGGTCATCACACAAATGCCTTATGGCAAGAGGTAACAAAAGCATTCCATCCTCTAGTGATGAAAGTAGTAGTGAAGATGAAGGTGAGGGAAAGCCCTCTGTAGATGAGCTTGCGGAAGCCGTAGAATTTTTCCAGGATGTTTGCACCAAGCAAAAAGCTCAACTTAAAACTTTAAAAAATAAGTTGATTAGCTCCCAAAATGATTATAAAGGTTTGCTAGAAAAATTTGAAACTTTTGCAAACTTAAATAGTGAGTTGTCAACTAAAATTGAGCTATTAGAATCTAGTGCTCCATCCACCGCTACTGATGATGGTCTCATTAAAAAGAATGAAAAACTTAAGGCTAAGTTAGCTAACTCCCAAGAAGCTATTGAAAATTTGCTAGAGAAAATGAAAATTCTTAGCATACACAATAATGAGCTAACTACTAAGCTAGAAAACATTGGTAGCACCCCAGCAGCATCTTTAGTTGAAATACCTGAAATAATTAATAAAGATGCTTCTACTTCCTGCTTTGATTTAATTGATGATTCTAACCCCTGCAACCAAGTCATTGTTGAGAATATTGTTGTAGAGACATGTTTGGATGAGGTTGCAAAGGAAAATGAACAATTAAAGCAAGAAGTGGCTCGCCTTGGCAAGGCTTTGTATGACAAGAAAGGCAAAGCCAAACAAATCCAACCTCTACAGGATAACACCACTGCGGGAGTGAACAAGCCTATGGAGGGAGAAACTGTGATTTGTAGGCTATGCCACATGGAAGGCCATAAATCTTTCCAATGCAAGGCGATGACTGGGGATAAACAAAGGCAAAAGCTTAAGCAAAAGCCATCAAGCAAAATCTCCAACACCTACATCAAAAAGGTGGACAAAAAGACTGCTACACCATATTTGATCAAGAAGAAAAAGAATGGAAAGGTGATAGCAATCAAGGCCAACAAGCAAGCCAACAAAGGAAAAGGGGCCAAACGCATCTGGGTGCCAAAGGAAATAATTTCAACCATAAAAAGCACCAAGAAGGTTTGGATCCCGAAAGGGAAGTGAGTGGACCAAAGGTCTCCGGGAAGTTTGGAGACTTGATGTCACACCCGGTTTTAGAAGGCAAACCGAATGCGAACCGTGTACGTGCCAGGATCAGCAATTCACGTACACAGCAGTTACATAACATGGACATCATCACACAGTGCTCAAATAGTATTAAAAAGGGAAATAATAGTCGATTAGAACATATGTCTGAGACATCCACATAGTCTTTACAATAAATCAAAGTGCGAAAACGAAACGTAGATAAACGCGGCCTTCACAGGCAGCCAACTGGGGGTTGCCGCTAACCCACACCTAGAACTCGTCGTAGTCTTGGAATTCCTGGAAGTCTCCTTCCACGGCTTCATCTTCTCCTGAGCAGTGGTTGCAATGCGGACAACCTGGGGGGGTTGGTGTGTAGAGCAAGGGTGAGTACACATCAACATACTCAGCAAGTATCCTGTTTGGCTCTAGTGGACTAGCTTTATGTGGGGGTAAGTCAAGCAGTTGCTTTTAGTTGGTCAGATTATTATTACTAGTAGAGAAAGCCAAGTTTTAGATTTAACCCACGTTATTAACCCAAACATACTCCTTTCCAAACGGAAAGAGTACCACTTACTATTGCCAGAGTCAGTACCAAGAACCATCAATCTCATTGCCACCTGCAAATCCGAACATCTCTAATCAAGTACCACTAATCACTGGAGCTCCCTTGGCCGCTCATAACCGTGAGCACGACTGATATATCAGTTTTCATACACTCTGCAGAGGTTGTGCACTTTACCCACAAGCCGTGATTCCCTTTCTGCCCAGAGAGAGCTACTCCCCATTGACCACTACCTAGGTGGTCCAGTAGGGCATCACTACGTAGCCTTTACAAAGATTCCCCGAGGCTGTAGCCGCCCGTTAGGTTTCCTAAATGTACCGCACTCCTCCCCAAGGGACAAATCAACCTTGGCAGAGCGAGCCGCATACACCGAGCCCCATTGACGGCACGACGACTAAGCGAACTACACCCCGGTTCCTCTAATTATTCAGCTAAGGGCGTCCCACTCCACCCTCATGGTTGCACTGTTTTCCCGGGCGGTCATCCAACGAACAGGTCCTTACGGAGAGACACTCGAGAAACCGCTCGAGCCCCCTTGAAGGTCACAAGTATAACATCATAATAAAAGAGGGGAAAACAGCGCATCATTGATAATTCTCATCATGTTCATAGATTAGAGTTGAGCAATAGCATAAGACTAAGCAATAATAATCCAACCCAAATAGGTAAACAAGGACATGGATAACAAAAGCTAGTCGATCCTTAGGTATAACTGCGAAATGCGAGAGGTGAATTAAAGAATGCATAGGACAAAGATAGGTCAAGGGACACTTGCCTCCACCAACCGACTGCTGCTCAGGGGCTTCACCTGCGAGTTCTTCGGGCTCTTCAACCGGATCGTTCTCTATGCAGACGCAAACATATATACATCCACACATTTAATACAAAAAAACAGTACACCATACAATAGAATGCAGTAAATAAACAGACATTCCACGCGGGCTCGTAATTAAGGTTAAGAGAGAAAGAGAAAAAAGACAGTCGAGAAACGATCACATTACATTATTATAAATTAAACCACTCGCTTAATAGAAGGGAATTAATTTGGACACTACGTTTTAGCATAAAGTAAAGTCAAGTTCAACATTTAATCATTATAAACAATTGAAGATGAATGAAAGGGAGTGGTCGCACGGCGAGACATACGACATAACATTTAGATTGAATTAAGAAATCAACAACTCGTCGCGCGACAGAGCGCAGAACGAGACACTTGTGTTAATTATAAAGAGACGTTAAGCATCGCGCGATGAAGCGCACGACGACATACGTCAACAGGTCTGAGTTTAAAGTGGAACATCGCGCGTCTGGACGCGCGACGTCGCACCTTAAACAACCTGAAATTAAAATAGATCGTCGCGCGACGAAGCGCGCGACGCAGCACACTAATATTTATAAATTAAAAGAATCGTCACGCGACGAAGCGCGCGACGCAGCACGTCGACTAAACAATTTAAAATAGATTAAAACGAGATTAAGCACAGTGCGACTACGATCACACGCGCGAGAGCACGTTACACGCGCCGAAGGCACGCAGGACGTGAGTCGCCGGGGCACGGGTGCGGGCAGGGGCGCGGCGCGACCGGGCTCGCCGGGGCGCGAGCGCGCGCGGGGAGGGAGGGCGCGGGGTCGGGCGCCGCCGGGGCCGAGCGGGAGCGGGGCGGGGCGCGGCGCGGCCGGGCTCACCGGGGCGGCGTGGGGGAGGGGAGGGCGCGGCTGGGGCGGGGCGCGGCCGGGGGAGGGCTTGCCGGGGCACGGCTCGCCGGGGCAGGGGAGGGCGCGGGGTCGCGGGGCACAGCGCGGCCGCTAGGGCTCGCCGGGCTCTGGGCCGGGGAGGGCAGGGCGCGGCGTGGCCAAGCGCGGGGAGGGCTCGCGGGGGCGGGGAGCGAGCGCGCGCGGGGAGGGAGGGTGCGGGGTCGGGCGCCGCCGGGGAGGGGCGCGCGCGGGGACCAGGGCGCGCCTCACCGGGAGGGGCTCGCCGGCGGCCAGCGTGCAGGGCACGGCACGAGGAAGGGGAGGGCGCGGCCGGGGCGGGGCCCGCCAGGGGCGTGCGCGACGGGGACAGGGGAGGGGACGCAGGGAAGAAGAAGGGGAGGGGAAGGAGAGAGAGAGAGGGAAGGGGAAGGGAAAACTCACCTCCGGGGATCCAATTCCGGCAATCTCGACTCCAAACCCTAGGGCACCACTGTAACGCCCCGAATTTTGCAGTTGAATTTTTTCTCTTTTCTTCACTCGCCAAATTCGGGCGTTACCTTTTCTTTTTCTTTTTCCCCTCGCTAGACCTTGATCTTTTCCAAAGTTAGCGGGATTCGGTTTGGAATTCCCGTGTAAAGAAAAACCCTAAAATTGTTTTATGTTGTTTGATGCACCATGCCGAACTATGCATTCTTCGATTGTTTGAAAGTGCAAATGCATTCATCTAGGAAGATCGGATTTCGAAAATGAGAGAAACCTTTTCTTTCTTTTTCTTTTTCTTTTTCTTTTTCTTTCTCTCTCTCCTCCCTTTTCTCTCTCCCGCGCCGTGGGCCCCCTTGGCCGGCCCAGCCGCCCCTTGGCCGGCCCAGCCGCCCCCCCGCGCGCCCCCCCTTTGGGCCCAAGTGGCCCAACCGCCCCCACCCCCCTCCCCTTTTCTCCCCTTACCTCTCTCTCTCCCTCCCATTTTCCCTCTCCCCACCCTAGCGCCGCCCCCTGCCCTAGCGCCGCCCCCTGCAGCTCGGCCGCCCGACGCCGGTGAGCCCCCCTCCCCCCCTCCTCCCTCCCTCTCCCCTCTCCCTTCCTCTCTCCCGACCTCGCCCGGCCGCGCCTTGGCCGCCCTGGCCGCCTGGCCGCCCTGGCCGCGCTGCCCCCAGCCGCCCGGCCGGCCCCGGCCGCGCCCCAGCCCCGCCCGGCCGCGCCCGGCCGCCCCCAGCCGCCCCCTAGCCGCGCCCGCCTGGCCGCCCGGCCGGCCCCGGCCGCGCCCCAGCCCCGCCCGGCCACGCCCTGGCCGCGCCCGGCCGCGCCCTGGCCGCGCCCCCGCCTCGGCCGGCCCTGGCCGCCAGTTCGGCCGCCCTGGCCGCAGGTTCGGCCGCCCCAGCCGCCCAGCTCGGCCGCCCGTGCCCGCGCCCGCGCCCAGCCCAGCCGCCCTGCCCCCGGCCGGTTCAACCGCCCCAGGGCCGGTTCAACCGCCCCCCCTTTTTTTATTTTTTTTTATTTTATTTATTTTTGTTTTACTTTCTGTTATCATAGCTATTTTATTTTAGGTAGGCTAATCATTGTTCATGTTATTGAAATAGGAAGCTTAATTTAGAATTTCGTTGCGCTAGTTGATTCACGTAATTAATTGTTTATTTCATTCAATGTTGATCAGCTAAAAATGACTAGGTTTCCTTTAGTGCATATAACAGAATTCTTTTGTTAAGAACCAATTGTAACTAATCATTAGTGCATAAGCTTTAACCCCCTGCGAGATCTTTCCCCGTTTCTTTCTAACCATAATAAATGCGATATCGAATGTCATACTTGATGCATATTCGCTTTACTTGTTCCCTTGTATGGTGTACTGTTCTTTTGAATTAACTATGTGGATGTATGTATGTTTGCGCTCGCATAGAGAACGATCCGGTCGAAGAGCCCGAGGAATTCGCAGGAGAAGCCCCTGAGCAGCAGTCGGTTGGTGGAGGCAAGTGTCCTTTGACCTATTTCTGTCCTATTCATTCTTTAATTCACCTCTCGCATTACACATTTATACCTAAGGATTGACTAGTTTTTGTTATCCATGTCCTTGTTTACCTATTTGGGTCGGATTATTACTGCTTAGTCTGATGCTATTGCTCAACTCAAATCAATGAACATGATGTGATTATCTATGATACGCTGTTTTCCCCTTCTTATTTATGATCATACTTGTGGCATTTAAGGGGACTCGAGCGGTTTCTCGAGTGCCTCTCCGTAAGGACCTGTTCAATGGATGACCGCCCGGGAAAACAGTGCAACCATGAGGGTGGAATGGGACGCCCTTAGCTGAATAATTAGAGGAACCGGGGTGTAGATCACTTAGCCGTCGTGCCGTCAATGGGGCTCGGTGTATGCGGCTCGCTCTGCCAAGGTTGATTTGTCCCTTGGGGAGGAGTGCGGTACATTTAGGAAACCTAACGGGTGGCTACAGCCCCGGGGAATCTTTGTAAAGGCTTCGTAGTGAATCCCTAGCCATTCACCTTGGGAGTGAATAAGGGTCTTGCAAGCCCGGGCTAGAGAGGGAATCACGGCTTATGGGTAAAGTGCACAACCTCTGCAGAGTGCTATGAAACTGATATATCAGCCGTGCTCGCGGTTATGAGCGGCCAAGGGAGCTCCAGAGATTAGTGATACTTGATCAGAGACATTTTGGTACAGGTGGCAATGAGATTGATGGTTCTGATTATGATTATGGTGCTGGTAAGTGGTATTCTTTCCGTTTGGAAAGGATACATTGGGCTAATAACTTGGGTTAATGTTAAAACCTGGCTTTCTACTAGTAAGTAATAACCTGACCAACTAAAAGCAACTGCTTGACTTATCCCCACATAAAGCTAGTCCACTACAGCCAAACGGGATGCTTGCTGAGTATGTTGATGTGTACTCACCCTTGCTCTACACACCAATCCCCCCCCCAGGTTGTCAGCATTGCAACCACTACTCAGGAGAAGATGAAGCTGTGGAAGGAGACTTCCAGGAGTTCCAAGACTACGACGAGTTCTAGGCGTGGGTTAGCGGCAACCCCCAGTCGGCTGCCTGTGAAGGCCGCGTTATCTACGTTTCTTTTCCGCACTTTGATTTATTGTAAGTACTATATGGACGTCTCAGACGTATGATGTAATCGACTATTATTTCCCTTTTAATACTATTTGAGCACTGTGTGATGATGTCCATGTTATGTAACTGCTGTGTACATGAATAACTGATCCTGGCACGTACATGGTTCGCATTCGGTTTACCTTCTAAAAACCGGGTGTGACATAAGTGGTATCAAAGCCGTGCTGACTGTAGGACCGCCAACCTAGAGTAGAATGGTCGTTCTAAGGACTATAGACCTCTGTCCCTGCCTTGACTTTGGTATCCCTTCAAAAGTTGGTCCTACTGACCAAACCTATGTTCTACTATATATTATACCTTGCTGAAAATTTTGTTTTATTCTGATCCTTCATTTATTCATGATTCATTATTTGCTGGTCATATTAATTCTGTTCTCACCCTTTTGCTTGCGATGTCTTTTGTAGATGGCTCGACTTAGACACACTGCACGAAAGTCCGTCATCCCCTTCCTACCCTCCCGCCTTGCTGAGCGTCCGCTTCGCCGTCCCGTGGCCGGACAGTCCAGCCACTTGGAGAGACTGCACCACCGCCTGCATGAGGAGCAGGAACGTCGACGACAGGAGCAGCAGGGCTCTTCCTTCTCGCTCCAACAGGAGATAGAGTCTGTGAGGAGCTGCTCCCCTGTGCTTCCTCTGGAGGCGCCCCCTGCACCACCACTGGGTGCCCCAGCTTCTGGAGTAGCTGCTGGAGGAGACCCAGACGACGGAGGTGGCGACGACAGCTTGAGCCACGACATCGACCTCTCTGCTAACCATGAGCCGGAAGGATGGGTTGCTCGACCCATCACTCGCGACGCTGCTCGCGGGTGTCACTTCCACGACGCGCTCGACACCCTGCTACGTCGGGCACTTGACCGGCGTACTTGGTCCATCGAGTATCGCTGTGTGGTCTACCAGCATAGTCGCGGGGTCTACCCGGACCGCTGGGAGGCGACCTGTTTGGTGCGCCGTCCGGAGAACAGTCTCCAGGGCGCGGAGGCTTGCTCAGAGCACTATTCTATCTCTGAGCGGGACTCAGCTGAGGCAGCCATGCAGGATGCTGCACGGCGTGCGCTTTCGCACTACTGCTCGGTTCTCGGTGGGGTAGCTGACGGTCTCGACCTGAAGTATTACCCCCGCCGTCCATCTGGCAGCACAGGAGGCGTGATTGTTTCACCTGCTGGTGAGGACAATCCTAGGTTGAGCAGCACAGTCAACCTAGCCGCCGTGCTAAACACGGAGCTGGACCATGCATTAGACGAGCTGAGTAGGGCTCGTGCTGAGATCGCCCTGCTGCGGGCTGAGCGTGCGGAACGTCGTCACTTGGATGATGGTTCCCCCGCTCCCGTTGGGACTCAGCACCCGTATCGCTCGCCTCGGCGTGGACTCCAGTCTTATGGCAATCCCGACTGCAAGACCAAGATAAATCTAGAACCATAGCTCGTTAGAGTTGGATCCTGTAATTAATACGAAATATATACATAGAAGCTTCAGTCTTAGCGTTAGTCTCGGTCTTAGTTAGTCTTAGTTAGACAGGGTAGTTTGCTATATCCTGTGCATTTATGTTTGTCATGATGAACTATGTTTGGTTTGGATCTTTGTAATGATTGTCACCAGAGTGTGGGTATCCCCTGCATTTTGGCTTACCTATTATGTTAATGGAGTTGTCGGGGACCATAATTAGGGGTACCCTCAAGACGCCTAATTCTCAGCTGGTAACCCCCATCAGCATAAAGCTGCAGAGGCCTGATGGGTTTGATTAAGTCAGGGATCAGTCCATACGAGTGACTTGACCACGCCACGCCCGAGCCTAGCCTCGGGCGAGGGCAGCCGACCCTAAGATGACTCCGTCTCGCCTGAGGCCTCCTCTTTCACGGCAGACGCATCTCCGGCTCGCCCTAGGCCCCGCCTTCGATAAGAAGAAACCCTGACTAAATCACCGCGCCAACCAACCGAGTCACCGGGGCGTTTAACGCAAAAGGTAAGACCAACGGGCGACCAGACTTCGCCAGAGGTGCCGTAGGAGGCTCCGCCCGACCCAGGGCTCGGACTCGGGCTAAGGCCCCGGAAGACGGCGAACTCCGCTCCGCCCGACCCCAGGGCTCGGACTCGGGCTAAGGCCCCGGAAGACGGCGAACTCCGCTCCGCCCGACCCCAGGGCTCGGACTCAGGCTAAGGCCCCGGAAGACGGCGAACTCCGCTCCGCCCAAGGGCTCGGACTCGGGCTAAGGCCCCGGAAGACGACGAACTCCGCCTCGCCCGACCCAGGGCTCGGACTCCGCCTCGGCCTCTGCCGAACGATCTCCGCCTCGCCCGACCCAGGGCTCGGACTCTACCTCTGTCTTGCAGGACGGACTCAACCTCGGCTTCGGAGGAGCCTCCACGACCCCGACCTAGGACACGAGACCGCCACGTCAACAGGAAGCGTCATCATCACCCTGCCCTGAGCCGACTTGGGTCGCAGAGAACAAGACCGGCGTCCCATCTGGCCAGCCACGCCAGATAGGCAAATGATGGCGCCCCGCTAGACCATGACGATGGCGACTCTCAGCTCCCTTACGAAAGCAGGAGGACGTCAGCAAGGGCCCAGCCACTCCGACAGCTGTCTCCCCGTCCGGCTCCGTTGCTCCACCAACAGCCACGACGCCACACCAACAGGGTGCCAAGATCTCTCCGGCTGCCACCTTGGCATGTACATAGGGCGCTAGCTCTCTCTCGCTAGACACGTAGCACCTTGCTACACCCCCATCTTGTACACCTGGATCCTCTCCTTGCGACTATAAAAGGAAGGACCAGGGCCTTCTTAGAGAGGGTTGGCCTCGTGGGGACGAAGGGCAGGGGCAGGCGCTCTCTCGGGGCCGCTCTCTCCCCTCACCTCGCGCGGACGCTTGTAACCCCCTACTGCAAGCGCACCCGACCTGGGCGCGGGACGAACACGAAGGCCGCGGGAATTCTCCGACTCCCTCACGACCCGGCTCCGGCCACCGACCTCTCTCTCTCTGTTCCCCCCTTCGCGCTCGCTCCACGCGCTCGACCCATCTGGGCTGGGGCACGCGGCACTCTCACTCGTCGGCTCGAGGACCCCCCGGTCTCGGAACGCCGACAGTTGGCGTGCCAGGTAGGGGACCGCTGCGTGTTGACGTTCGATTTCCCGTCAAGCTCCAGATGGGCAGTCTCCAACGACCTCTTCAACCCGGGACGGTGCTCCGTTTCGGGAACCTCGAGTTCATGTCTCTCGACGGCGACTACGACATGGTACTCCTTCCACCGCCGCGCGACAGCGACATTGGTGGCGGACAGCCCGCCCGCCAGCGGCGGAATCGACGACGTCTTTCCCGCGTTGGGGAAGGACAACTTTCGAGCTCGCCCCATCCTCTCCCTCGCCATCGGAGGAGGAGGAGGCGGGGCAACCGGGGCCGAGCGGGAGATCGCGCTCCGACGGCTGTCGAGCAAATCGACTTCCCCGGCGCCTTGACGGAGGACACGCCAAACGTCGCCCTCGCGTTCAAGGCAAACGCGAGCGCCATCCCCCCGCAACACGTCGACCCCGAGCAAGTGGACGACGCCAGCACGCTCACGGAAGGCCTGCAGGACGTCGCCCTCGTACCCAAGACGACGGCGCGGTCAGCCCCCGACGTGACTTCATCGCTCCTCGTCGACAAAAAGGTACCGACTGCTACCCATCTTTCGTCATTTCGACTCGGCCTCAGCCCGCCTGGCGACCTCGCTTTGGCGGGCGCTCACATTGAGGCGAGTGCAACCTCTCTGGGGTTTCGTGTGCGGTCGCCTTGGGACCGATTGACGGGTGTCTCGACCTACGGACCCTCTGGGTCCGAGGAAGATGACGACCCCAGCATCTGCTGGGATTTCTCCGGATCTGGCAACCCTAGTGCCATGCGGGACTTCATGACCGCATGTGACTACTGCCTCTCCGACTGTTCCGACGGCAGCCGCAGCCTTGGCGACAAGGACTGCGGCCCGAGTCGCGAATGTTTCCACATCGAGCTAGGGGGTCCCTCCGGAGGCGGCTGTCTCGGCATGCCGGAGGATGGTGATCCCCCTAGGCCAGCGCCTCGCGCCGACATCCCGCGGGAGCTAGCTGTGGTCCCCGTTCCGGCGGGGGGTCACGACCCACAGCTCGAGCAAGTCCGCGGGGCGCAGGCCGGGCTCGATGAGGGAGCAGGAGCGCTCGAGGCAATCCGCTAGAACATCGGGCAGGTATGGGCGAGCCAGCCCCCGGCCGGGGGAATACGTCACCTGCCCCAAGGTCTCCAGCACCGCATCGCCAACGATGCCAGGGACAGACCGCCTCCCGCATCCGGCGGAACCGGTCAGGACCTGGCCGCTGCAGCGATGCTCCTCCGCGCGATGCCGGAGTCATCAACCACCGAGGGTCGGCGAATCCAGGGAGAACTCAGGCATCTCCTGGAAGGCGCTGCGGCCCGGCGGGCCGAGAGCTCTGCCTCCCGAAGGCAGGGATACCCCTCGGAACCTCGTGCCGCGACTTCCCGACTCACGCGGGAAGCCTCGGTCTTCACCGGGCGCACGCGCAACACCGCGCCTGCGGCCCCGGGCCACCTCGGCGACGAGCACCCTCATCGTGACCGTCGGGCACGCCTCGACGAAAGGGTGCGCCGAGGCTACCACCCCAGGCGTGGGGGACGCTACGACAGCGGGGAGGATCGGAGTCCCTCGCCCGAACCACCCGGTCCACAGGTCTTTAGCCGAGCCATTCGGCGGGCGCCGTTTCCGCCCCGATTCCGACCCCCGACTACTATCGCGAAGTACTCGGGGGAGACGAGACCGGAATTGTGGCTTGCGGACTACCGCCTGGCCTGTCAACTGGGTGGGACGGACGATGACAACCTCATCATCCGAAACCTCCCCCTGTTTCTCTCCGACACCGCTCGTGCCTGGTTGGAGCACCTGCCTCCGGGGCAGATTTCCAACTGGGAAGATTTGGTCCAGGCTTTCGCCGGGAACTTCCAGGGCACGTACGTGCGCCCCGGGAATTCCTGGGACCTCCGAAGCTGTCGGCAACTGCCGGGAGAGTCCCTCCGAGACTACATCCGGCGGTTCTCGAAGCAACGCACCGAGCTGCCCAACATCACCGACTCCGATGTCATCGGCGCGTTCCTCGCCGGCACCACCTGCCGCGACCTGGTGAGTAAGTTGGGTCGCAAGACCCCCACCAAGGCGAGCGAGCTGATGGACATCGCCACCAAGTTCGCCTCCGGCCAGGAGGCGGTTGAGGCCATCTTCCGAAAGGACAAGCAGCCCCAGGGCCGCCCGACGGAAGATGCTCCCGAGGCGTCTACTCCGCACGGCGCCAAGAAGAAAGGCAGGAGGAAGTCGCAAGCGAAACGCGACGTTCCCGATGCAGACCTTGTCGCCGCCGCCGAGCGCAAGAACCCTCGGAAGCCCCCCGGAGGTGCTAACCTTTTCGACAAGGCACTCAAGGAGACGTGCCCCTACCATCAGGGGCCCGTCAAGCATACCCTCGAAGAGTGCGTCGTGCTTCGGCGTCACTTCCACAGGGCCGGGCCGCCCGCAGAGGGTGGCAGGGCTCACGACGATGACAAAAGGGAGGATCGCCAAGCAGGAGAGTTCCCGGAGGTCCGCGATTGCTTCATGATCTACGGAGGGCATGCGGCAAACGCCTCGGCTCGGCATCGTAAGCAAGAGCGTCGGGAGGTCTGCTCGGTGAAGGTGGCGGCGCCAGTCTACCTAGACTGGTCCGACAAGCCCATCACCTTCGACCGGGACGACCACCCCGACCACGTGCCGAGCCCGGGGAAGTACCCGCTCGTCGTCGACCCCGTCATCGGCGACGTCAGGCTCACCAAGGTCCTGATGGATGGAGGCAGCTGCCTCAACATCATCTACGCCGAGACCCTCAGGCTCCTGCGCGTCGACTTGTCGTCCGTCCGAGCAGGCGCTGCGCCCTTCCACGGGATCGTTCCCGGGAAGCGCGTCCAGCCCCTCGGACAGCTCGACCTCCTTGTCTGCTTCGGAACACCCTCCAACTTCCGAAGGGAGACTTTGACGTTCGAGGTGGTCGGGTTCCGAGGAACCTACCACGCAGTGTTGGGAAGGCCATGCTACGCGAAGTTCATGGCCATCCCCAACTACATTTACCTAAAGCTCAAGATGTCGGGCCCCAACGGGGTCATCACCGTTGGCCCCACGTACGAACACGCATTTGAATGCGATGTGGAGTGCGTGGAGCACGCCGAGGCCCTCGCCGAGTCCGAGGCCCTCATAGCCGACCTGGAAAGCCTCTCCCGAGAGGTGCCGGATGTGAAGCGGCATGCCGGCAACTTCGAGCCAGCGGAGACGGTTAAGGCCGTCCCTCTCGACCCAGTGGCGACACCTCCAAGCAGATCCGGATCGGTTCCGGGCTCGACCCCAAATAGGAAGCAGTGCTCGTCGACTTTCTCCGCGCAAACGCCGACGTTTTTGCGTGGAGTCCCTCGGGCATGCCTGGCATACCGAGGGATGTCGCCGAGCACTCGCTGGATATTCGGGCCGGAGCCCGGCCGGTCAGACAGCCTCTACGCCGATTCAACGAGGAAAGGCGCAGGGTGATAGGCGAGGAGGTCCACAAGCTGATGGCAGCAGGGTTCATTAAAGAGGTATTCCATCCCGAATGGCTTGCCAACCCTGTACTTGTGAGGAAAAAAGGGGGGAAGTGGCGGATGTGTGTAGACTACACTGGTCTCAACAAAGCATGTCCGAAGGTCCCCTACCCTCTACCTCGCATCGACCAAATTGTGGACTCCACTGCAGGGTGCGAAACCCTGTCTTTCCTCGATGCCTACTCAGGGTATCATCAAATCAAGATGAAAGAGTCCGACCAGCTCGCGACTTCTTTCATCACGCCCTTCGGCATGTACTGTTATGTCACAATGCCGTTCGGGTTGAGAAACGCGGGTGCAACGTACCAGCGGTGCATGAACCATGTGTTCGGCGAACACATTGGTCGCACGGTCGAGGCCTACATCGATGACATCGTAGTCAAGACGAGGAAAGTCTCCGACCTTCTCTCCGACCTCGGACTGACATTCCGGTGTCTCAAGGCGAAGGGCGTCAAGCTCAATCCCGAGAAGTGCGTCTTCGGGGTGCCCCGAGGCATGCTCTTGGGGTTCATCGTCTCCGAGCGGGGCATCGAAGCCAACCCGGAGAAGATCGCAGCGATCACAAACATGGGGCCTATCAAGGACTTAAAAGGCGTACAGAGGGTCATGGGATGCCTCGCGGCCTTGAGCCGCTTCATCTCGCGCCTCGGCGAAAGAGGCCTGCCCCTGTACCGCCTCTTAAGGAAGGCCGAGTGCTTCACTTGGACTCCCGAGGCCGAGGAAGCCCTCGGGAACCTGAAGGCGCTCCTCACCCAGGCGCCCATCTTGGTACCCCCAGCTGATGGAGAAACCCTCCTGGTCTACGTCGCCGCAACCACTCAGGTGGTCAGCGCCGCGATCGTAGTCGAAAGGCAGGAGGAGGGGCATGCTTTGCCCATTCAGAGGCCAGTCTACTTCGTCAGCGAAGTGCTGTCCGAAACCAAGATCCGCTACCCACAAGTCCAGAAGCTGCTATATGCAGTGATCCTGACGAGGCGAAAGCTGCGACATTACTTCGAGTCCCATCCGGTGACTGTGGTGTCATCCTTCCCCCTGGGGGAGATCATCCAGTGCCGAGAAGCCTCCGGACGGATCGCGAAGTGGGCGGTGGAAATCATGGGCGAGGCAATCTCGTTTGCCCCTCGGAAGGCCATCAAGTCCCAGGTACTGGCGGATTTCGTAGCCGAATGGGTCGATACCCAGTTGCCGACGGCTCCGATCCAACAGAGCTCTGGACCATGTTTTTCGACGGGTCGCTGATGAAGACGGGAGTTGGCGCGGGCCTGCTTTTCGTCTCGCCCCTCGGGAAACACCTGCGCTACGTGTTACGCCTCCATTTCCCGGCGTCCAACAATGTGGCTGAGTACGAGGCTCTGATCAACGGATTGCGAATCGCCATCGAGCTAGGGGTCCGACGCCTCGATGCACGCGGCGACTCGCAGCTCGTCATCGACCAGGTCATGAAGAACTCCCTCTGCCGCGACCCGAAGATGGAGGCCTACTGTGAGGAGGTTCGACGCCTGGAAGACAAGTTCTACGGGCTCGAGCTTAACCACATCGCCCGGCGCTACAACGAGACCGCGGACGAGCTCGCGAAGATAGCCTCGGGGCGAACGACGGTCCCCCCCGGACGTCTTCTCCCGAGATCTGCACCAACCCTTCGTCAAGATAGATGACGCGCCCGAGCCCGAGGCACCCTCGGCCTCGTCCGAGGTGACCTCGGCCCAGCCCGAGCCATCCTCGGCTCACCCCGAGGAACCCTCGGAGCCCGAGGGCGAAGCACTGCGCATCGAGGAGGAGCAGAACGGGGTCGTGCCAGATCAAGATTGGCAAACCCCGTACCTGCAATATCTCCACCAAGGAGAACTGCCCCTCGACCGCGCCGAGGCTCAGCGGGTAGCGCGACGTGCCAAATCGTTCGTCTTGCTGGGCGATGAGAAGGAACTCTACCACCGAAGCCCCTCGGGCATCCTCCAGCGATGCATCTCCATCGCCGAGGGCCAGGAACTCCTGCAGGAAATACACTCGGGGGCTTGCGGTCATCATGCAGCACCCCGAACCCTCGTCGGGAATGCTTTCCGCCAAGGCTTCTATTGGCCAACGGCGGTGGCCGACGCCACTAGAGTTGTCCGCGCCTACGAAGGGTGCCAATTCTATGCGAAGCAGACCCACCTGCCCGCTCAGGCTCTGCAGACGATACCCATCACCTGGCCCTCCGCTGTGTGGGGTCTGGACCTCGTCGGCCCTCTGCAGAAGGCGCCCGGGGGCTACACGCACCTGCTGGTCGCCATCGACAAATTCTCCAAGTGGATCGAGGTCCGACCCCTGAACAGCATCAGGTCCGAGCAGGCGGTGGCGTTCTTCACCAATATCATCCATCGCTTCGGGGTCCCGAACTCCATCATCACCGACAACGGCACCCAGTTCACCGGCAAAAAATTCTTGGATTTTTGCGATGATCACAGCATCCGGGTAGACTGGGCCGCCGTAGCTCACCCCATGACGAATGGGCAAGTGGAACGTGCCAACGGCATGATTCTACAAGGGCTCAAGCCTCGGATTTACAACAGTCTCAACAAGTTCGGCAAGCGATGGATGAAGGAACTCCCCTCGGTGGTCTGGAGCCTGAGGACGACGCCAAGCCGGGCCACGGGTTTCACGCCGTTCTTCCTGGTCTACGGGGCCGAGGCCATCCTGCCCACGGACCTGGAATACGGCTCCCCGAGGACGAGGGCCTACAACGAAGAAAGCAACCAAGCTAGCCGAGAAGACTCGCTGGACCAGCTGGACGAGGCTCGGGACAGGGCCTTACTACACTCAGCGCGGTATCAGCAGTCCCTGCGACGCTACCACGCCCGAGGGGTCCGACCCCGAGATCTCCAGGTGGGCGATCTGGTGCTTCGGCTGCGGCAAGACGCCCGAGGGAGGCACAAGCTCACGCCCCCCTGGGAGGGGCCGTTCATCATCGCCAAAGTACTGAAGCCCGGAACGTACAAGCTGGCCAACAGTCAAGGCGAGGTCTACGGCAACGCTTGGAACATCCAACAGCTACGTCGCTTCTACCCTTAAGATGTTTCCAAGTTGTTTATATACCTCGCACCCACGCAAAGTTTAGTCAACAAGGAAGGGTCAGCCTCGCCTCGGCAGAGCCCGACCCTCCCTCGGGGGCTAAAAGGGGGGAAACCCCCTCTGCGTCAAAATTTTCCTCGAACAAAAAATCCCTTTTACCAGAACATCTTTCGTGCTTTTTGACTACTTCGAAAAGCGGGTCCTGGAAACGACGGGGTACACGTAAGCAGTCAAGGATGACCGAGCCGAGGGACTCCTACGCCTCCGGGATACGGATACCTCACTCATCACCTTCTGCGATAAGTAACTCGCGCTCGGATAAGGCGAATCCGCGGATCGAACAAGTCTTTACGTACGGGAGCTCTTCTGTCGAAGCGATTCTTCGAGCCTTCTCGACCGAGTCGGTGACAGGGCTTCATGGGCGGGTAAAAGTACGCGTAAGCGGCAAGGCCGACCGAGCCGAGGGACTCCCACGCCTCCGGGATACGGATACCTCACTCATCACCTTCCGCGAGAAGCAACTCTTGCTCGCACTAACATCCCTGCTACCGACAAAAAGTCCAGATACTCGAAACGAGAGGAAAAGAGACGCAGCTTTACAACGCAACAAGGGTATGTGTTCTGGCCTCAACGGCCGCGCAAGGCCCACGCTACAAGACGATTTGACCCTGCAGGCTCGGATCTTGACGCTGGAAGAGGGCGAAGACACCCTCGGCATCAACAGCACCTTCGGCAAGGCCCGACCTAGCCTCGGACGGCGACACGGTCCGAGGGCCTCCGCTCCGAAGGACGACGTCATCACCACGCTCGAGCAATCTCTGCCAGGGACTTCTCCGAGAACCCGCCCCGAGCGGACGGCTCGGCCGGCCACCTCCGGGGCCTCAGCCGACCACCTTCCGAGGGCGCCAGCTCGGTCCGAAGCCTCGGCTGATCAGCTCCGACGCCGATCCTGCCAACAAGCAACCCGGCTAGGCTCCGGCCAACCAGGTTTCATTCCCGAGCCGACAACGCCTCTGCTCATGCTGATATCGCTACCCCTGGCCTCGGCTCGTCGAAGAGCGGCCGAGGGGTCTCTTTAACTAGGCTAGAGGAGCCTCGGACAACAGGTCCGACCGAGCCGAGGGATTCCTACGCCTCCGGGATACGGATACCTCACTCGTCACCTTGACACGGGGCGACTCATGCTTGGTGAAGCGGTTCAGGCAAACAACAGGCGAGTCTTAGTGCTCAGAAATGAGGGAAAAAACACGGCTCTGTGCCGGAGTTACATACATGTTCAGGCCCCGAAAGCCAAAATGAACAAAAAACCCGGCACTCGAAGTGCCATCACAAACGGAACTCCGGTTCGGCCCCCGCGGGTACGGGCAACCTCCCCGCCAGGGAAGCCCGTGGAGCGACGAGCTCTGGGCGAATCACCAGCAAACGCGGGACGCCCCTAAGCACCCCGGCAGATCCTCGCAGCCGTCCTCGCCACGAATGCGAGGAGGAAGACGGAATGTTGCATCCTAGCTGGGCAGCAACAGTTCTCCTTCCCCGGCATGACTGGGGGATGTCTCCGCCGTGGGGCTAAAAGGCGATTGCCACCACCAGAAGCTGGAAGATGAGGTGGCCCGCCGACCCGCGTAGAAGGTGCAGCCCCGGCGAGGATGACGAACACCCTCAACACTGAGGGCGGGGCCGGGACCGCAGCCCGGTTTGCCCCTCCCCATTCGGGAGCCGGAGGTCGCCCTCTTGGGTGACCGCCGGTGGAGGGGTGCAGCCGGGCTGCATGATGAAAATCCTTGAAGCCGAACGATGGCTGAAAGGTACCAGCTCCCACGGAGTTGCGTTCCTCCAGCGATGGAGCGAAAAGACGGCGGTTTCCCCCCACCCGGGGGCTCGGAAGATGGAGAGACACAATGCATTGGGGAGGAAGGAGACATGGTTACCTCACGAAGGGGGTCGTCCTCCTTTTAAAGGCAACTCCCCCTGCTTGCGCCCTCAACCGTCACGGGCTGAGTCTTCTCCAACACGCCTCCAAAGCCCTTCCCTGCGGCGCGGGGGCTGGGGCCCGCATGCCATACAGACCGGCTCTAAGCAGAGGAAGCCGATCCGCCGCGCACGACGCACGCAACCACCCAGCGGTTACAAGTAACCCTCCACTTTTGCCCGGACCAGCGGGCGAAAGGGGCAGGCGGCCATGCAGGCGGCATGCAACCGCGCCAAGTGGACGCGCCTCTCCGATTCCTGACAGGCCAGCGCGACGGCTCCAGCCCACGCGTCGTGCAACTGGCGCGCCGGGCGCTGCATGCAAACCGCTATTCCACTCGCTCCACCACCGCACCTCCTCGATTGCGGAACCGATACCGCTATTCGAGGCGACCCAGCCCGCAACCCAGCAGCGCCAGCCTGGCGCAGCGGTCAAAAGCGGTCAAAAATGGGCCGGCAGTAATGACGGTGGCAGGCGCGCGAGGGCAGCGGTCACGCCATCCGCCAAGCTCGTGTCCCATCCGGAGGCAGCAAGAGAACCACCTCTCACGGCGTGAAGACGACGCGCCCGTGACCCGTACCTCGGACGGCTCGCGCACGCAACGGCAGCTTCGCCGACCGCTTACCCCGGCGCATTAACTCCGCGGCGAAACAGGTAACGTTTCTGGCAGGGGCAGCTGGCGACGCTTCGCCTCCGCCAAAACGACCACGCCGAAAGAGGTACGCCACGACGTTCAATTTCGAATCCCTTTTTCCCTTTTCCTTCTTTCTCTATCTCTTGCAACAGGGACCGAGAAGGGGGATAACCCCAAAGGGATCCTTCCCCGTGAAGGAATTAGGCTCCGAGCCTCCCTACTGATCAGGGGTTCGAAGGCTGGCCCCCCGAAGGGTTCAACAGCCGCCTCAGATCGCGTGGGCCCGACACCCACTACTGGTCAGGGGTTCGAAGGTCGGCCCCCGAAAGGACTCACGACCGCCTCAGGCTACTCGGGCTCCGTGCCCCCTACTGATCAGGGGTTCGAAGGCTGGCCTGTCGAAGGGTTCACAGCCGCCTCAGACGCCGAGCGAGGGATGACCAGGGGTACGTTCGATACATAACCAAGGCTCGGGCTGCGCTCCCGAGGTACCCTAGGACATTTCCGAGACCAGCGGGAACGACTCTGTAACGGAATCCCATCGGAGGGAGGCAACGAGCCCTCGGACCCCGTCGCTAGGGGACCGGGTCCGGCAGATCACCCGCAGGTACTTTTGGGCGTGCCTCCGGGCCCCTAGCCGACCCCCAACGAACGGGGCACGGACGTCCACTCGGATTACCCGATTGCAGCTCACCGGAGACACCATGTTCGGTGCCCATCGAGGGTAACATGGCGCACTCCCCCCCTCCTCCTTGCGGAAAGGCGACGTAGGGGCGTATATAAAAAGTCGAGTCTGTCCCTGATCGTCCTCTCGCTCTGTGCGAAGGCTCGGGGGCTGCTCTCGCAAACCCGGCTCCGGCCGAACCGTTGACAGCGTCAACATACCAGCCCGAGAACTTGGGCCCCGACAGTGCACCTGGGTTACGCCCTGCTCGCATGAGGGAACCGCTAGTCCAGCCGAGGCATTACGCAAGGCATTAAGACCTCGAAGGAGTGAAACCACTCCTCCGAGGCCTCGGGGGCTACACCCGGCGGGTGCGCTCGCGCGCACCCACCGGAACAAAGTACCACCGAGAAAGGCTGGTCCCCTTGCAAAAAAGTGCGACGCAAGCCTCCAAGCGAGTGTTAACACTCCCTTCGAGGCTCGGGGGCTACTGTCGGGGACCATAATTAGGGGTACCCTCAAGACGCCTAATTCTCAGCTGGTAACCCCCATCAGCATAAAGCTGCAGAGGCCTGATGGGTTTGATTAAGTCAGGGATCAGTCCATACGAGTGACTTGACCACGCCACGCCCGAGCCTAGCCTCGGGCGAGGGCAGCCGACCCTAAGATGACTCCGTCTCGCCTGAGGCCTCCTCTTTCACGGCAGACGCATCTCCGGCTCGCCCTAGGCCCCGCCTTCGATAAGAAGAAACCCTGACTAAATCACCGCGCCAACCAACCGAGTCACCGGGGCGTTTAACGCAAAAGGTAAGACCAACGGGCGACCAGACTTCGCCAGAGGTGCCGTAGGAGGCTCCGCCCGACCCAGGGCTCGGACTCGGGCTAAGGCCTCGGAAGACGGCGAACTCCGCTCCGCCCGACCCCAGGGCTCGGACTCGGGCTAAGGCCCCGGAAGACGGCGAACTCCGCTCCGCCCGACCCCAGGGCTCGGACTCGGGCTAAGGCCCCGGAAGACGGCGAACTCCGCTCCGCCCAAGGGCTCGGACTCGGGCTAAGGCCCCGGAAGACGACGAACTCCGCCTCGCCCGACCCAGGGCTCGGACTCCGCCTCGGCCTCTGCCGAACGATCTCCGCCTCGCCCGACCCAGGGCTCGGACTCTACCTCTGTCTTGCAGGACGGACTCAACCTCGGCTTCGGAGGAGCCTCCACGACCCCGACCTAGGACACGAGACCGCCACGTCAACAGGAAGCGTCATCATCACCCTGCCCTGAGCCGACTTGGGTCGCAGAGAACAAGACCGGCGTCCCATCTGGCCAGCCACGCCAGATAGGCAAATGATGGCGCCCCGCTAGACCATGACGATGGCGACTCTCAGCTCCCTTACGAAAGCAGGAGGACGTCAGCAAGGGCCCAGCCACTCCGACAGCTGTCTCCCCGTCCGGCTCCGTTGCTCCACCAACAGCCACGACGCCACACCAACAGGGTGCCAAGATCTCTCCGGCTGCCACCTTGGCATGTACATAGGGCGCTAGCTCTCTCTCGCTAGACACGTAGCACCTTGCTACACCCCCATCTTGTACACCTGGATCCTCTCCTTGCGACTATAAAAGGAAGGACCAGGGCCTTCTTAGAGAGGGTTGGCCTCGCGGGGACGAAGGGCAGGGGCAGGCGCTCTCTCGGGGCCGCTCTCTCCCCTCACCTCGCGCGGACGCTTGTAACCCCCTACTGCAAGCGCACCCGACCTGGGCGCGGGACGAACACGAAGGCCGCGGGAATTCTCCGACTCCCTCACGACCCGGCTCCGGCCACCGACCTCTCTCTCTCTGTTCCCCCCTTCGCGCTCGCTCCACGCGCTCGACCCATCTGGGCTGGGGCACGCGGCACTCTCACTCGTCGGCTCGAGGACCCCCCGGTCTCGGAACGCCGACAGGAGTTAGTTATATAGTTGGGAAAACCTTTATTCCACTTTCCTCTTTATCTGAGAAGCTGTGTGGTCAGCGATGGAGATCAGTGAAGATGCTCATCTGTTCAGTGCTGTTGGAGAATTCTATACTCTTTTCTTATGCTGCAAGATTTGCCAGATCAGCTCTGATGTGTGGTTGCGTTCTGCAGATGTCAGAGAACAGGCGCAGAGGAGGAAGGCGTGCTCAGCAGGAGCAAGCCGCCCCGCAGGAAGAGGTGCCTCAGCAGCAGCACCTGCCGCCCCCGCCCCCGATGTCGATCGAGCAGATGTTTCTGATGCAGACTCAGGCAGTTCAGGCCATCGGTCAGACTCTGGCCGCCATTCAGCAGCAGCAGCAGCAGCAGGCACCACCCCAGCCTCAGATGCCTCAGATGCCCATGGACAAGCGTGCTGAATTCATGAGAGGTCATCCCCCAACGTTCGCTCACTCTTCTGACCCCATGGATGCTGAAGATTGGCTGCGCACTGTGGAGCGGGAGTTGCATACCGCTCAGTGTGATGACAGGGAGAAAGTCTTGTATGGTCCCCGTCTGTTGAGAGGAGCAGCCCAATCATGGTGGGAGTCTTACCTCGCCACCCATGCCAACCCCGATGCCATCACTTGGGAAGAGTTCAGAGGTAGCTTTCGTCAGTACCATGTGCCTGCAGGTCTGATGACAGTGAAGAAGGAGGAGTTCCTGGCCCTTAAGCAAGGGTCATCATCTGTCAGTGAGTATCGAGACAGGTTTCTGCAGTTGTCTCGCTATGCTCCTGAGGATGTCAACACCGACGCCAAGCGACAGTACCGTTTCTTGAGAGGCTTGGTCGACCCTCTACAGTACCAACTGATGAATCATACCTTCCCGACATTCCAGCACCTGATTGACAGAGCAATCATGACAGAAAGGAAGAGATGGAGGATCGTAAGCGCAAGATCAGTGGACCCCAGCCTGGAAGCAGCAGCCGTCCTCGTTTTTCAGGCAATCAACCTCAGCAGTTCAGGCAGAACCAGCGTCCACCTCAGCAGCATCAGCAGCGTCAGCAGTATCAGCAGTTCCAAAGGCAGTATCCTCAGCATCAGTACCAGAACCGTCAGAGCAATCAATCAGGAGGTCAGCTTCAGAGGCAGAATCAGCAGACACCTCGTCTTCCTGCCCCAGCAAACCAGCAGAACAATCAGGCAGCACCAGCTCAGGTTGGAAACAGAGCATGTTTCCACTGTGGAGAGCAAGGCCATTGGGTGATGCAATGTCCGAAGAAGGCAGCCCAGCAGCAGTCAGGCCCCAATGCCCCAGCAAAGCAGAATGCGTCTCAGTCTGGAGCAGGCAACCGCCCTCAGCAGCGCTATAATCATGGAAGACTGAACCACTTGGAAGCTGAAGCAGTCCAGGAGACCCCCGGCATGACAGTAGGTATGTTCCCAGTCGACTCCCATATTGCAGAAGTGTTATTTGATACTGGAGCAACGCATTCTTTTATTACTGCAACATGGGTAGAAGCACATAATCTTCCAATTACTACCATGTCAACCCCCATTCAAATTGACTCAGCCGGTGGTAGAATTCGAGCTGATAGCATTTGTTTGAATGTAAGTGTGGAAATAAGGGGGATAGCGTTTCCCGTTAACCTTATAGTAATGGGTACTCAGGGAATAGATGTCATCCTAGGGATGAATTGGCTAGATAAGTATCAGGCAGTTATCAGTTGTGATAAAAGGACAATCAAGTTGGTGTCCCCACTAGGAGAGGAAGTGGTTACCGAGTTAGTCCCGCCTGAGCCAAAGAAAAGAAGTTGTTATCAGATGGCTGTCGATAGCAGTGAAGCAGACCCAATTGAGAGTATCAAGGTTGTGTCTGAATTCCCAGACGTGTTTCCAAAGGACTTACCGGGTATGCCACCAGAGCGGAAAGTTGAGTTTGCCATAGAGCTTCTTCCTGGAACCGCCCCTATCTTTAAGAGAGCTTACAGAATATCTGGACCAGAGTTGGTTGAGCTTAAGAAGCAGATTGATGAGCTGTCAGAGAAAGGTTACATCCGGCCAAGCACCTCGCCTTGGGCCACCCCTGTCTTGTTTGTGGAGAAGAAAGATGGCACAAAGAGGATGTGTATCGATTATCGAGCTTTGAATGAAGTCACGATCAAGAACAAGTACCCTTTGCCCAGAATAGAAGATCTGTTCGACCAGTTGAGAGGAGCCAGTGTGTTCTCCAAGATCGATCTGAGATCAGGTTATCATCAGCTCAGGATCCGACCTTCGGACATACCGAAGACGGCATTCATTACCAAGTATGGTTTGTATGAGTTCACAGTGATGTCTTTTGGTTTGACCAATGCACCAGCGTTCTTTATGAATTTGATGAACAGTGTATTCATGGATTATCTCGATAAGTTTGTGGTGGTATTCATTGATGACATTCTGGTTTATTCTCAAAGCGAAGAAGAACATGCAGATCATTTGAGGATGGTATTGCAGAGATTGCGAGAGCACCAGTTGTATGCAAAGTTGAGCAAGTGTGAGTTCTGGATCAGTGAAGTCCTGTTCTTGGGTCACATAATCAACAAGGAAGGATTGGCTGTGGATCCGAAGAAAGTGGCAGACATTCTGAACTGGAAAGCGCCAACGGATGCTCGAGGAATCAAGAGCTTCATTGGAATGGCCGGATATTATCGGCGATTCATTGAAGGGTTTTCGAAGATTGTGAAACCAATGACAGCGTTGCTAGGCAACAAGGTTGAGTTCAAGTGGACCCAGAAATGTCAAGAGGCCTTCGAAGCGCTGAAAGAGAAGTTGACAACAGCGCCTGTCCTAGTCTTGCCTGATGTGCACCAGCCCTTCTCTGTGTACTGTGATGCTTGTTACACAGGTTTGGGATGCGTGTTGATGCAAGAGGGAAGAGTTGTGGCTTACTCGTCCCGACAGCTGAAGGTTCATGAGAAGAATTACCCAATCCATGATCTAGAGTTGGCAGCAGTGGTTCACGCACTGAAGACATGGAGGCACTATCTGTATGGACAGAAATGCGATGTTTACACAGACCACAAGAGTCTGAAGTACATATTCACTCAGTCAGAGCTGAATATGAGGCAAAGAAGATGGTTAGAATTGATCAAAGACTATGAGTTGGAGATTCATTACCATCCAGGCAAAGCAAACGTAGTGGCAGATGCTTTGAGCAGAAAGAGTCAAGTCAATCTGATGGTCGCTCGTCCGATGCCTTATGGGTTGGCCAAGGAGTTCGACAGGTTGAGTCTCGGATTTCTGAACAATTCGCGAGGAGTCACAGTTGAATTGGAACCTACCTTGGAGCGCGAAATCAAAGAAGCGCAGAAGAATGATGAAAAGATCAGTGAGATTCGGCGACTGATTCTAGATGGCAGAGGCAAAGATTTTCGAGAAGATGCAGAAGGCGTGATATGGTTCAAAGACCGCTTGTGTGTTCCCAATGTCCAGTCCATTCGGGAGTTGATTCTCAAGGAAGCTCATGAGACAGCCTATTCGATTCACCCTGGCAGTGAGAAGATGTATCAGGATCTGAAGAAGAAATTCTGGTGGTACGGAATGAAGAGGGAGATTGCAGAGCATGTGGCTATGTGCGATAGTTGTCGAAGAATTAAGGCAGAGCACCAGAGACCTGCTGGATTGTTGCAACCGTTGCAGATTCCTCGGTGGAAATGGGATGAAATCGGTATGGATTTCATAGTCGGATTGCCTCGCACTCGAGCCGGCTACGATTCTATTTGGGTAGTAGTGGACCGTTTAACCAAGTCAGCCCACTTCATACCAGTCAAGACCACCTACAGCAGTGCAGTATTGGCAGAACTGTATATGTCTCGGATCGTTTGTCTTCATGGTGTGCCAAAGAAGATAGTGTCAGACAGAGGAACGCAGTTCACCTCTCATTTCTGGCAGCAGTTGCATGAAGCTTTGGGCACACATCTGAATTTCAGTTCAGCTTATCACCCACAGACAGACGGCCAGACCGAAAGAACCAATCAAATTCTCGAAGACATGTTGAGAGCCTGTGCGTTGCAAGATCAGTCCGGATGGGACAAGCGATTGCCTTATGCAGAGTTTTCCTATAACAACAGTTACCAGGCCAGTTTGAAGATGTCACCATTTCAAGCGCTTTATGGAAGGAGTTGTAGAACTCCGTTGCAATGGGATCAGCCTGGAGAGAAGCAAGTGTTTGGGCCAGACATTCTGCTTGAAGCTGAAGAGAACATCAAGATGGTCCGAGAGAATCTGAAGATAGCGCAATCGAGGCAGCGAAGCTATGCAGACACAAGAAGAAGAGAGCTGAGTTTTGAAGTCGGAGACTTTGTCTATCTGAAAGTGTCACCGATCAGAGGAGTCAGAAGGTTCGGAATCAAAGGCAAGCTAGCACCCCGCTACATTGGTCCGTATCAAATCCTCTCAAAGCGTGGAGAAGTGGCCTATCAGCTCAGTCTGCCAGAGAATTTGTCAGCTGTGCATGATGTCTTTCATGTGTCCCAGTTGAAGAAGTGCTTGCGTGTGCCAGAAGAGCAGTTGCCAGTGGAAGGTCTGGAAGTCCAGGAGGACTTGACCTATGTTGAGAAGCCAGCTCAGATCCTTGAGGTTGCAGATAGAGTCACCCGAAGGAAGACCATCAGAATGTGCAAAGTTAGATGGCATCACCACTCTGAGGAAGAAGCAACCTGGGAGCGTGAAGATGATTTGATGGCCAAGTACCCAGAGCTCTTTGCTAGCCAGCCCTGAATCTCGAGGGCGAGATTCTTTTAAGGGGGATAGGTTTGTAACGCCCCGAATTTTGCAGTTGAATTTTTTCTCTTTTCTTCACTCGCCAAATTCGGGCGTTACCTTTTCTTTTTCTTTTTCCCCTCGCTAGACCTTGATCTTTTCCAAAGTTAGCGGGATTCGGTTTGGAATTCTCGTGTAAAGAAAAACCCTAAAATTGTTTTATGTTGTTTGATGCACCATGCCGAACTATGCATTCTTCGATTGTTTGAAAGTGCAAATGCATTCATCTAGGAAGATCGGATTTCGAAAATGAGAGAAACCTTTTCTTTCTTTTTCTTTTTCTTTTTCTTTCTCTCTCTCCTCCCTTTTCTCTCTCCCGCGCCGTGGGCCCCCTTGGCCGGCCCAGCCGCCCCCCCCCCCCCCCCCCCCCGCGCGCCCCCCTTTGGGCCCAAGTGGCCCAACCGCCCCCACCCCCCCTCCCCTTTTCTCCCCTTACCTCTCTCTCTCCCTCCCATTTTCCCTCTCCCCACCCTAGCGCCGCCCCCTGCCCTAGCGCCGCCCCCTGCAGCTCGGCCGCCCGACGCCGGTGAGCCCCCCCTCCTCCCTCCCTCTCCCCTCTCCCCTCTCCCTTCCTCTCTCCCGGCCTCGCCCGGCCGCGCCTTGGCCGCCCTGGCCGCCTGGCCGCCCTGGCCGCGCTGCCCCCAGCCGCCCGGCCGGCCCCGGCCGCGCCCTAGCCCCGCCCGGCCGCGCCCTGGCCGCGCCCGGCCGCCCCCGGCCGCCCCCCAGCCGCGCCCGCCTGGCCGCCCGGCCGGCCCCGGCCGCGCCCTGGCCGCGCCCCCGCCTCGGCCGGCCCTGGCCGCCAGTTCGGCCGCCCTGGCCGCAGGTTCGGCCGCCCCAGCCGCCCAGCTCGGCCGCCCGCGCCCGCGCCTGCGCCCAGCCCAGCCGCCCTGCCCCCGACCGGTTCAACCGCCCCAAGGCCGGTTCAACCGCCCCCCCCCCCTTTTTATTTTTTTATTTTATTTATTTTTGTTTTACTTTCTGTTATCATAGCTATTTTATTTTAGGTAGGCTAATCATTGTTCATGTTATTGAAATAGGAAGCTTAATTTAGAATTTCGTTGCGCTAGTTGATTCACGTAATTAATTGTTTATTTCATTCAATGTTGATCAGCTAAAAATGACTAGGTTTCCATTAGTGCATATAACAGAATTCTTTTGTTAAGAACCAATTGTAACTAATCATTAGTGCATAAGCTTTAACCCCCTGCGAGATCTTTCCCCGTTTCTTTCTAACCATAATAAATGCGATATCGAATGTCATACTTGATGCATATTCGCTTTACTTGTTCCCTTGTATGGTGTACTGTTCTTTTGAATTAAATATGTGGATGTATGTATGTTTGCGCTCGCATAGAGAACGATCCGGTTGAAGAGCCCGAGGAATTCGCAGGAGAAGCCCCTGAGCAGCAGTCGGTTGGTGGAGGCAAGTGTCCTTTGACCTATTTCTGTCCTATTCATTCTTTAATTCACCTCTCGCATTACACATTTATACCTAAGGATTGACTAGTTTTTGTTATCCATGTCCTTGTTTACCTATTTGGGTCGGATTATTACTGCTTAGTCTGATGCTATTACTCAACTCAAATCAATGAACATGATGTGATTATCTATGATACGCTGTTTTCCCCTTCTTATTTATGATCATACTTGTGGCATTTAAGTGGACTCGAGCGGTTTCTCGAGTGCCTCTCCGTAAGGACCTGTTCAATGGATGACCGCCCGGGAAAACAGTGCAACCATGAGGGTGGAATGGGACGCCCTTAGCTGAATAATTAGAGGAACCGGGGTGTAGATCACTTAGTCGTCGTGCCGTCAATGGGGCTCGGTGTATGCGGCTCGCTCTGCCAAGGTTGATTTGTCCCTTGGGGAGGAGTGCGGTACATTTAGGAAACCTAACGGGTGGCTACAGCCCCGGGGAATCTTTGTAAAGGCTTCGTAGTGAATCCCTAGCCATTCACCTTGGGAGTGAATAAGGGTCTTGCAAGCCCGGGCTAGAGAGGGAATCACGGCTTATGGGTAAAGTGCACAACCTCTGCAGAGTGTTATGAAACTGATATATCAGCCGTGCTCGCGGTTATGAGCGGCCAAGGGAGCTCCAGAGATTAGTGATACTTGATCAGAGACATTTTGGTACAGGTGGCAATGAGATTGATGGTTCTGATTATGATTATGGTGCTGGTAAGTGGTATTCTTTCCGTTTGGAAAGGATACATTGGGCTAATAACTTGGGTTAATGTTAAAACCTGGCTTTCTACTAGTAAGTAATAACCTGACCAACTAAAAGCAACTGCTTGACTTATCCCCACATAAAGCTAGTCCACTACAGCCAAACGGGATGCTTGCTGAGTATGTTGATGTGTACTCACCCTTGCTCTACACACCAATCCCCCCCCTAGGTTGTCAGCATTGCAACCACTGCTCAGGAGAAGATGAAGCTGTGGAAGGAGACTTCCAGGAGTTCCAAGACTACGACGAGTTCTAGGCGTGGGTTAGCGGCAACCCCCAGTCGGCTGCCTGTGAAGGCCGCGTTATCTACGTTTCTTTTCCGCACTTTGATTTATTGTAAGGACTATATGGACGTCTCAGACGTATGATGTAATCGACTATTATTTCCCTTTTAATACTATTTGAGCACTGTGTGATGATGTCCATGTTATGTAACTGCTGTGTACGTGAATAACTGATCCTGGCACGTACATGGTTCGCATTCGGTTTACCTTCTAAAAACCGGGTGTGACAACCACGAGGGAGAGAGAGGGAGAGGTGGAAGAAGGAGAGGGAGGTTACTGCGCGGAAGAAATCAAATGAGCCAAACGGATCTGGGGAAGGGGGGCGCGCGCAGGGGGTGGGCAGGGGCGCCAGGGGCGCGCGGGTTGGACCGGGTCGGGCTAAGCGGGCTGGGTTGGGTCACATCATGGATCGAAACCCACGACACGCACGACCATCAAACGGACTCCAATCGCGAACCGAAAACCGAGACGGAACAAGACGAACTCGCAACATCAGACAAAGAAATGCGCTTCGGCATGATGCAACACCCACGACACTTAGGTTTTGTTTATACATGACACGGACACCTGTCACTATACTGGTTTGAAATTGGGAAGAAGGAGCGAAACGGAAAAAGAAAAAAGAGTAACGCCCGAATTTGGTGAGAGAAAAGAAGAAAAAAAATTCTACCCCCAAATTCAGGGCGTTACAAACCTATCCCCCTTAAAAGAATCTCACCCTCGAGATTCAGGGTTGGCTAGCAAAGAGCTCAGGGTATTTAGCCATCAGATCATCTTCACGCTCCCGGGTTGCTTCTTCCTCAGAGTGATGATTCCATCTGACTTTGCACATTCTGATGGTCTTCCTTCGGGTGACTCTGTCTGCAGTCTCAAGGATTTGCGTTGGTTTCTCTATGTAGGTCAAGTCCTCCTGGACTTCAAGACCTTCCACTGGCAACTGCTCTTCTGGCACACGCAGACATTTCTTCAACTGAGACACATGAAAGACGTCATGCACAGCAGACAAATTTTCTGGCAGACTGAGCTGATAGGCCACTTCTCCACGCTTTGCGAGAATCTGATACGGACCGATGTAGCAGGGTGCTAGCTTGCCTTTGACTCCGAATCTTCTGACTCCTCTGATCGGTGACACTTTCAGATAGACGAAGTCTCCAACTTCGAAACTCAGCCCTCTTCTTCTTGTGTCTGCATAGCTTCGCTGTCTTGATTGCGCTATCTTCAAGTTCTCTCGGACCATCTTAATGTTCTCTTCTGCCTCAAGCAGAATGTCTGGCCCGGACACTTGCTTTTCTCCAGGCTGATCCCATTGCAATGGAGTTCTACAACTCCTTCCATAAAGTGCTTGAAATGGTGACATCTTCAAGCTGGCCTGGTAACTATTGTTATAGGAGAACTCTGCATAAGGCAACTTCTTGTCTCATCCGGACTGATCTTGCAACGCACAAGCTCTCAACATGTCTTCGAGGATTTGATTGGTTCTTTCGGTCTGACCATCTGTCTGCGGATGATAGGCAGAACTGAAATTCAGATGTGTGGCCAAGGCTTCATGCAACTGCTGCCAGAAATGAGAGGTGAACTGCGTTCCTCTGTCTGACACTATCTTCTTTGGCACACCATGAAGACAAACGATCCAGGACATGTACAATTCTGCCAATACTGCACTGCTGTAGTTGGTCTTGACTGGTATGAAGTGGGCTGACTTGGTTAAGCGGTCCACCACTACCCAAATGGAATCGTAGCCGGCTCGAGTGCGAGGCAATCCGACTATGAAATCCATACCGATTCCATCCCATTTCCATTGAGGAATTTGCAACGATTGCAACAATCCAGCTGGTTTCTGGTGCTCTACCTTGATTCGTCGACAACTATCACACATAGCCACATGCTCTGCGATTTCCCTCTTCATTCCATACCACCAGAATTTCTTCTTCAGATCCTGATACATCTTCTCACTTCCAGGGTGAATCGAATAAGCTGTCTCATGAGCTTCCTTGAGGATCAACTCCCGAATAGATTGGACATTGGGAACACACAAGCGGTCTTTGAACCATATCACACCTTCTGCATCTTCCCGAAAATCTTTGCCTTTGCCTTCCAGAATCAGTCGCCGGATCTCACTGATCTTCTCATCATTCTTCTGCGCTTCTTTGATTTCCCGCTCTAGGGTAGGTTCCAACTCAATGGTGACTCCTCGCGAACTATTCAGGAATCCGAGACTCAACCTATCAAACTCTTTGGCCAACTCATAAGGCAACGGACAAGCGACCATTAGATTGACCTGACTCTTCCTGCTCAAAGCGTCTGCCACTACGTTCGCTTTGCCTAGATGGTAGTGAATCTCCAACTCATAGTCTTTGATCAGCTCTAACCATCTTCGTTGCCTCATATTCAACTCTAACTGAGTGAATATGTACTTCAGACTCTTGTGGTCTATGTAAACATCACATTTCTGTCCATACAGATAGTGCCTCCATGACTTCAGTGTGTGAACCATTGCTGCCAACTCTAGATCATGGATTGGGTAATTCTGCTCATGAACCTTCAGCTGTCGGGACGAGTAAGCCACAACTCTTCCCTCCTGCATCAACACACATCCCAAACCAGTGTAACAAGCATCACAATACACCGAGAAGGGCTTGTGCACATCGGGCAAGACTAAGACAGGCGCTGTAGTCAACTTCTCTTTTAGCGTTTCGAAGGCATCCTGACATTTCTGGGTCCACTTGAACTCAACCTTGTTGCCTAGCAGAGCTGTCATTGGTTTCGCAATCTTCGAAAACCCTTCAATGAATCGCCGATAATATCCAACCATTCCATTGAAGCTCTTGATTCCTCGGGCATCTGTTGGCGCTTTCTAGTTCAGAATGTCTGCCACTTTCTTCGGATCCACAGCCAATCCTTCTTTGTTGATTATGTGACCCAAGAACAGGACTTCACTGATCCAAAACTCGCACTTGCTCAACTTTGCATACAGCTGGTGTTCTCGCAATCTCTGCAATACCATCCTCAAATGACTTGCATGTTCTTCTTCGCTTTGAGAATAAATCAGAATGTCATCAATAAATACCACCACAAACTTTTCAAGATAGTCCATGAATACACTGTTCATCAAGTTCATAAAGAAGGCTGGTGCATTTGTTAGGCCGAAAGACATCACAGTGAACTCATACAACCCATACTTGGTAATGAATGCCGTCTTCGGAATGTCTGAAGGTCAGATCCTGAGCTGATGATAACCTGACCTCAGATCTATCTTGGAGAACACGCTGGCTCCTCTCATCTGGTCGAACAGATCTTCTATTCTGGGCAAGGGGTACTTGTTCTTGATGGTGACCTCATTCAGAGCTCGATAATCGATACACATCCTTTTGGTTCCATCTTTCTTCTCCACAAATAGGACAGGGGCGGCCCAAGGCGAGGTGCTTGGCCAGATGTAACCTTTCTCTGAAAACTCATCAATCTGCTTCTTAAGTTCAACCAACTCTGGTCCAGATATTCTGTAAGCTCTCTTAAAGATGGGGGCGGTTCTAGGAAGAAGCTCTATGACAAATTCAACTTTCCGCTCTGGTGGCTTACCTGGTAGGTCCTTTGGGAACACATCTGGGAACTCAGACACAACCTTGATACTCTCAATTGGATCTGCTTCACTGCTATCAACAACCATCTGATAACAACTTTCTTTCTTTGGCTCAGGCGGGACTAACTCCGTCACCACTTCCTCTCCAAGTGGGGACATCAACTTGATTGTCCTCTTATCACAACTGATAACTGCCTGATACTTATCTAGCCAATTCATCCCTAGGATGACATCTATTCCCTGAGTACCCATTACTATGAGGTTAGCGGGAAACGATATCCCCCTTATTTCCACACATACATTCAAACAAATGCTATCAGCTCAAATTCTACCACCGGCTGAGTCAATTTGAATGGGGTTGACATGGTAGTTATTGGGAGATTATGTGCTTTTACCCATGATGCAGTAATGAATGAATGCGTTGCTCCAGTATCGAATAACACTTCTGCAATATGGGAGTTGACTGGGAACATACCTACTATCATGCCGAGGGTCTCCTGAACTGCTTCAACCTCCAAGTGGTTCAGTCTCGCATGATTATAGCGCAGCTGAGAGCGGTTGCCTGCTCCAGGCTGAGACACATTCTGCTTTGCTGGGGCATTGGGGCCTGACTGCTGCTGGGCTGCCTTCTTCGAACATTGCATCACCCAGTGGCCTTGCTCTCCATAGTGGAAACATGCTCTGTTTCCAACCTGAGCTGGTGCTTGCCTGGCTGTTCTGCTGGTTTGCTGGGGCAGGAAGACGAGGTGCCTGCTAATTCTGCCTCTGGAACTGACCTCCTCCTGACTGATTGTTTTGGTGATTCTGATACTGGTGCTGAGGATACTGCCTTTGAAACTGCTGATGCTGGGGTGGACGCTGGTTCTGCCTGAACTACTGAGGTTGATTGCCTGAGAAACGAGGACGATTGCTGCTTCCAGGCTGGGGTCCACTGATCTTGCGCTTGCGATCCTCCATCTCCTTACGCTTCCTCTCTGTCATGGTTGCTCTGTCAATTAGGTGCTGGAATGTCGGGAAGGTATGATTCATCAGCTGATACTGTAGAGGGTCAACCAAGCCTCTCAGGAAACGGTACTGTCGCTTGGCGTCGGTGTTGACATCTTCAGGAACATAGCGAGACAACTGCAGAAACCTGTCTCGGTACTCACTGACAGACAATGACCCTTGCTTGAGGGCCAGGAACTCCTCCTTCTTCACTGTCATCAGACTTGCAGGAACATGGTACTGACGAAAGCTACCTCTGAACTCTTCCCAGGTGATGGTGTCGAGGTTGGCATGGGTGGCGAGATAAGACTCCCACCATGACTGGGCTGCTCCTCTCAACAGACGGGGACCATACAGGACTTTCTCTCTGTCATCACATTGAGCGGTATGCAACTCTCGCTCCACTGTGCGCAGCCAGTCTTCAGCATCCATGGGGTCAGAAGAGTGAGCAAACGTTGGGGGATGACCTCTCATGAATTTAGCACGCTTGTCCCTGGGCATCTGAGGCATATGAGGCTGAGGTGGTGGCTGTTGCTGCTGCTGCTGCTGCTGAATGGTGGCCAGAGTCTAACCGATGGCTTGAACTGCCTGAGTCTGCATCAGGAACATCTGCTCGATGGACATCGGGGGCAGGGGTGGCAGCTGCTGTTGCTGGGGTACCTCATCCTACTGAGCTGCTTGCTCCTGCTGAGCACGTCTTCCTCCTCTGTGCCTGTTTTCTGACATCTGCAGAATGCAACCACACATCAGAACTGATCTTGCAAATCTTGCAGCATAAGAAAAGAGTATAGAATTCTTCAACAACACTGAACAGATGAGCATCTTCACTGATCTCCAACACAGATCAACACAGCTTCTCAGATAAAGAGGAAAGTGGAATAAGAGGCTTCCCAACTAAATAGCTAACTCCATTAACATATAACAGGTAAACCAAAATGCAGGGGATACCCACATTCTGGTGACAGTCATTACAAAGATCCAAATCAAACATAGTTCATCATAACAATCATAAATGCACAGGATATAACAAACTACCCTGTCTAACTAAGACTAACTGAAAGTGAGACTAACGGTAGGACTATAGCTTCTATGTATATATTTTGTATTAATTACAAGATCCGACTCTGACGATCTATGGTTCTAAATTTATCTTGGCCTTGCAGTCGGGGTTGCCATAAGACTGGTGTCAACGCCGAGGTGAGTGGTACGGGTGCTGAGTCCCGACGGGAGCAGGGGAACCATCATCCAGGTGACGTCGTTCCACGCGCTCAGCCCGCAGCAGGGCGATCTCAGCACGAGCCCTACTCAGCTTGTCTAATGCATGGTCCAGCTCTGTGTTTAGCACGGCGGCTAGGTTGACTGTGCTGCTCAACCTAGGATTGTCCTCACCAACAGGTGAAACAATCACGCCTCCTGTGCTGCCAGATGGATGGCAGGGGTAATACTTCAGGTTGAGACTATCAGCTACCCCACCGAGCACTGAGCAGTAGTGCGAAAGCGCACGTCGTGCGGCATCTTGCATGGCCGCCTCAGCTGAGTCCCGCTTAGAGATGGAATAGTGCTCTGAGCAGATCTCAGCACCCCAGAGACTGTTCTCCGAACGGCGCACCAAGCAGGTCGCCTCCCAGCGGTCCGGGTAGACCCCGCGACTGTGCTGGAAGACCACACAGCGATACTCGATAGACCAGGTACGTCGGTCAAGTGCCCGACGTAGCAGGGTGTCGAGCGCATCTTGGAAGTGACACCCGCGAGCAGCGTCGCGAGTGATGGGTCGAGCAACCCATCCTTCCGGCTCCTGGTCAGCGGAAAAGTCGATGTCGTGGCTCGAGCTGCTGTCGCCTCCTCTGTCGTCTGGGTCTCCTCCAGCAGCTACTCCAGGGACTGGGGCGCTCAGTGGTGGTGCAGGGGGCGCCTCCAGGGGAAGCACGGGGGAGCAGCTCCTCACAGACTCTATCTCCTGCTGGAGCGAGAAAGAAGAGCCCTGCTGCTCCTGCCGTCGATGCTCCTGCTCCTCATGCAGGCGGTGGTGCAGCCTCTCCAAGTGACTGGACTGACCGGCCACAGGACGGCGAAGCGGACGCTCCGCGAGATGAGAGGGTAAGAAGGGGATGACAGACTTTCATGCAGTGTGTCTAAGATGAGCCATCTACAAAAGATACCGCAAGCAAAAGGGTGAGAATAGAACTAGTATGACCAGCAAGTAATAAACCATAAATAAATGAAGGATTAGAATAAAACACAGTTTTCAGCAAGGTGTAATATACAGTAGAACATAGGTTTGGTCGATATGACCAACTTTTGAAGGGATACCAAAGTCAAGGCAGGGACAGAGGTCTATAATCCTTAGAACGACCATTCTACTCTAGGTTAGCGGTCCTACAGTCAGCCTGGCTTTGATACCACCTATGTCACACCCAGTTTTAGAAGGCAAACCGAATGCGAACCGTGTACGTGCCAGGATCAGCAATTCACGTACACAGCAGTTACATAACATGGACATCATCACACAGTGCTCAAATAGTATTAAAAAGGGAAATAATAGTCGATTACATCATATGTCTGAGACATCCACATAGTCTTTACAATAAATCAAAGTGCGAAAACGAAACGTAGATAAACGCGGCCTTCACAGGAAGCCAACTGGGGGTTGCCGCTAACCCACACCTAGAACTCGTCGTAGTCTTGGAATTCCTGGAAGTCTCCTTCCACGGCTTCATCTTCTCCTGAGCAGTGGTCGCAATGCAGACAACCTGGGGGGGTTGGTGTGTAGAGCAAGGGTGAGTACACATCAACATACTCAGCAAGTATCCTGTTTGGCTGTAGTGGACTAGCTTTATGTGGGGGTAAGTCAAGCAGTTGCTTTTAGTTGGTCAGATTATTATTACTAGTAGAGAAAGCCAAGTTTTAGATTTAACCCACGTTATTAACCCAAACGTACTCCTTTCCAAACGGAAAGAGTACCACTTACCATTGCTAGAGTCAGTACCAAGAACCATCAATCTCATTGCCACCTGCAAATCCGAACATCTCTAATCAAGTACCACTAATCACTGGAGCTCCCTTGGCCGCTCATAACCGTGAGCACGGCTGATATATCAGTTTTCATACACTCTGCAGAGGTTGTGCACTTTACCCATAAGCCATGATTCCCTTTCTACCTGGAGAGAGCTACTCCCCATTGACCACTACCTAGGTGGTCCAGCAGGGCATCACTACGTAGCCTTTACAAAGATTCCCCGAGGCTGTAGCCGCACGTTAGGTTTCCTAAATGTACCACACTCCTCCCCAAGGGACAAATCAACCTTGGCAGAGCGAGCCACATACACCGAGCCCCATTGACGGCACGACGGCTAAGCGAACTACACCCCAGTTCATCTAATTATTCAGCTAAGGGCATCCCACTCCACCCTCATGGTTGCACTGTTTTCCCGGGCGGTCATCCAACGAATAGGTCCTTACGGAGAGGCACTCGAGAAACCGCTCGAGCCCCCTTGAAGGTCACAAGTATAACATCATAATAAAAGAGGGGAAAACAGCGTATCATTGATAATTCTCATCATGTTCATTGATTAGAGTTGAGCAATAGCATAAGACCAAGCAATAATAATCCAACCCAAATAGGTAAACAAGGACATGGATAACAAAAGCTTGTCGATCCTTAGGTATAACTGCAAAATGCGGGAGGTGAATTAAAGATTGCATAGGACAGAGATAGGTCAAGGGATACTTGCCTCCACCAACCGACTGCTGCTCAGGGGCTTCACCTGCGAGTTCTTCGGGCTCTTCAACCGGATCGTTCTCTATGTAGACGCAAACATATATACATCCACACATTTAATACAAAAGAACAGTACACCATACAATAGAATGCAGTAAATAAACAGCGTTCCACGCGGGCTCGCAATTAAGGTTAAGAGAGAAAGAGAAAAAAGACAGTCGAGAAACGATCACATTACATTATTATAAATTAAACCACTCGCTTAATAGAAGGGAATTAATTTGGACACTACGTTTTAGTATAAAGTAAAGTCAAGTTCCACATTTAATCATTATAAACAATTGAAGATGAATGAAAGGGAGTGGTCGCACGGCGAGATGTACGACATAACATTTAGATTGAATTAAGAAATCAACGACTCGTCGTGTGAAAGAGCGCACAACGAGACACTTGCGTTAATTATAAAGAGACGTTAAGCATCGCGCGACGAAGCGCACGACGACATACGTCAACAGGTCTGAGTTTAAAGTGGAACGTCGCGCGTCTAGACGCGCGACGTCGCACCTTAAACAACCTGAAATTAAAATAGATCGTCGCGCGACGAAGCACGCGACGCAGCACACTAATATTTATAAATTAAAAGAATCGTCGCGCGACGAAGCGCGCGACGCAGCACGTCGACTAAACAATTTAAAATAGATTAAAACGAGATTAAGCGCAGTGCGACTACGGTCGCACGCGCGCCGAAGGCACGCGAACCGTGAGGCACGCGGGACGCGAGTCGCCTGGGCACGGGTGGGGGCAGGGGCGCGGCGCGGCCGGGCTCGCCGGGGCGCGAGCGCGCGGGGGGAGGGAGGGCGCGGGGTCAGGCACCGCCGGGGCCGGGCGGGGGCGGGGCACGGCGCGGCCGGGCTCGCTGGGGCGCGGCTCGCCGGCGGCCAGCGCGCAGGGCGCGGCGCGGGGAAGGGGAGGGCGCGGCCGGGGCGGGACGCGGCCGGGAGAGGGCTTGTGGGGGCGTAGCTCACCGGGGCAGGGGAGGGCGCGGGGTCGGCGGGGCATGGCGCGGCCGCTAGGGCTCGCCGGGCGCGGGGCCGGGGAGAGCAGGGCGCGGCGCGGTCGAGCGCGAGGAGGGAGGGCGCGGGGTCAGGCGCCGCCGGGGAGGGGCGCGCGCGGACTGGGGCGCAGCTCGCTGGGAGGGGCTCGCCGGCGGCCAGCGCGCAGGGCGCGGCGTGGGGGAGGGGAGGGCGCGGCCGGGGCGGGGCCCGCCAGGGGCGCGCGCGACGGGGACAGGGGAGGGGACGCAGGGAAGAAGAAGGGGAGGGGAAGGAGAGAGAGAGGGAAGGGGAGGGGAAAACTCACCTCCGGGGATCCAATTCCGGCGATCTCGACTCCAAACCCTAGGGCACCACGAGGGAGAGAGAGGGAGAGGTGGAAGAAGGAGAGGGAGGCTACTGCGCGGGAGAAATCAAATGAGCCAAACAGATCTGGGGAAGGGGGGGCGCGCGCAGGGGGTGGGCAGGGGCGCCAGGGGCGCGCGGGCCGGACCGGGTCGGGCTGAGCCGGGCTGGGCTGGGTCACATCATGGATCGAAACCCACAACACGCACGACCATCAAACGGACTCCAATCACGAACCGAAAACCGAGACGGAACGAGACAAACGCGCAACATCAGACAAAGAAATGCGCTTCGGCATGATGCAACACCCACGACACTTAGGTTTTGTTTATACATGACACAGACACCTGTCACTATACTGGTTTGAAATTGGGAAGAAGGAGCGAAACGGGAAAAGAAAAAAGAGTAACGCCCGAATTTGGTGAGAGAAAAGAAGAAAAAAATTCTACTCCCAAATTCAGGGCGTTACACTTGACAAAGTTGGGATGTATATCATGGGATACATCATATTGGATCAAGTTTACTTGCCAAGTGGGTTAGTGAAAATTTTGGACCCAAATTTCCACCCATGACTAAGGTAACTAGATTTATTGTATCTCTTGTTTTTAGATATGCGTATCTATTTACCTTGTATCTAGTTTACCTTTCTTGCCTAGCATTACATTTGTTATTTACTTTTAAAATTATGCATACTAGGTAAATCACATGGTAGGATTGCTTGCCTTCAATTCATATACTTAAGCAAACCTACATGGCTTAAAATGTTTATTTAAGCATGGCACATAGCTTTTATATCACTCCATAGTAAATGATGCATCAATTGAAAATGTTGAATTCTACAAGTTGTATCATTTAACTTATATGTGCCAAAGTTCGGATTATAGATAATTTGCCCCTTTGATATCAAATCAAAGTGCATGTCTCCGACAAGTATTCAAAACTTGTATGCACACCTTCAGGGGGAGGTTACTCTACAATCTAATACTTTGAGACTAACACCTTTTCAAGTCTATTTCATGTGATAGTCTCATTGTAAGGAAAATAAGGTCCCCGGAGAAAGACAACAATCTTCCACTGCAAAATCTTCAAGAACTCTCATGTCTCTCAAGCTCGCCATTGACTTTCAATCGCTATCTTTTGAGACTACATCTAGTATCATTTACATGTCTTCTCCAATATTTGATTAGACTATGTTTCATATCATATACTTCCATGTTGCTAAAAATGCATAAGTGGTTAACTCACATTTTGTTACCTATGCATAAGGAAAGTTAGTCTATTCAAATCATGTCTTGCACCACTAATTTTCACATGCTTTTTCCTAAGTAGAGGATCTCTGTCAGGGGGAGTATTTCTTCATCTCTAAAAAGGGGGAGAAATTACTTTCTAAAGAGAACACTCGTTTAGGGGGAGTAATCCTTTCAACTGGTACCATTCATGTGGTTTAATTTAGTATCCTTCAAGTGGTATCATCTGATAAAATTTTTGAAGAGGGCAAGTTTTTATTTACTTCCTACATGCTTTTAATGTCTTCCTTTTCAGTGGTTGATGCCAAAGGGGGAGAAGTTTAGGGACCAAAGCAATGAAAACTATATCAAACACCAAACACCACAAATTTAAAATTTTATATCTACAAATGTTTTTTCAAGTGGTTTTTGTTATTTGGTCCAATAATAGGAAGTAAGTGAATTATGGAGTTAGGGGGAGGCTTAAGTCCATAATATCACATTGTGGGGACAAACATGCATCCTAGCAAGTAGATTGCATATTCTCATTCAAATACTTGTATTATTTGCTTGCTTTGGTTGTGTTGTCATCAATCACCAAAAAGGGGGAGATTGTAAGGAAAATGGACCCCGGGCCATTTGGCTAATTGAGTTTTGGTGTTTGATGAACAATACAATCCGTGAACTAATAAGTCTTCTAGTGTTTGTGTTTGTAGTTCACAGGATGCAAGATTTACTTGGACTAAGGAATTGAGCAAAACAACACCTCAAAAGAAGACATTAAGAAGATCCAAGAAAAGTCCAAGTGTGCTACTGCGGACTGTCTGTGCGAGGAGCACCGGACTGTCCGGTGCCCACACGCCGGACTGTCCGATGCACCAGGGAACCTCAGCCCAATGGCTAGTTCTAGGTGGCACCCGGAGAGAAGACCACCGGACTGTCCGGTGCGAGCACCAGACTGTCCGGTGTGGAAAGCCTGCGGCGCCAACGGTCACCTGCTCTGATAGGGCAACGGCTAGGCGCACCGGACATGCTACAGTACGCTGTCCAGTGCACCACCAGACTGTCCGGTGTGCCGCAGAGAACTGCAGCTTTTCCCCAATGGCTATTTTGGAGTTGGGGCCTATATATACTTCACCCAACCGACCATTTGAAGGTGTGGGAGCCCAAGCAACATATCAAAGCATATAGTGCACATTTCCAAGAGCTCAAACACCCAAGTGCTTAATAGAATCACTCGGTGATTAGCGTAGGTGCTTTGCGAAGTGCTTAGGTTAGTTAGACCGCTTTAGCGCTTTCTCTAGGTGAACCCTAGTTAGTTGAGTGAGTTTAGACAAACCACACAACCCCTCGGCTCTTGCGCGAGCCGTTGTAATTTTACTGAGTGGGGCGAGAGTCTTGCAAGACTGTGACAACCACGTTTGTGTCACGGCCACCACCGTGTACCGGAGGGAACGAGGCCCGCGGCGTTTCGGCCGGAAGCTCGATAGTGGAGACGGCGGGTAGCGTCCGAGAGGAGCCGGAAGCGGAGCACCACTTGCGCGTGGAGAAGGCCCATGGCTCTCTATGGAGTTACTCGACCGTGGTGCTTGGCCCTCGCGTGGGCTTCCCTTTGCGTAGGGGCACCAACGAGGATTAGTCGGGACCTTGCGTGGTTTCGGATACCTCGGTAAAAATACCGGCGTCATCCACGAGAGTTTGCTTCTCTACTTTGCTCTTTAAGTTTCCGCATTTATATTAAGCATTTAAGTTTCAATCTTGTATTCATACTTATTTAGTGTAGATTGAAACTTAGCCTTTGCTGTAGAGATAGCAACACTTAGACAACCTAGATTGCACTTTCTAGTTTGATTATTTGCATAGGTTTTGCTCTAGGGATTTATTTGTGGCCTAGTTTAATTGAAAGTTTTAGAAGTCCTAATTCACCCCCCCTCTTAGGCGTCACCCGTTTCCTACAAAACAGCCACGAGAAGGGGTATCGGGTGAATCTAACTGTCAGATCTAAAACCAACGTCTGAGATTAGATCTACGGCCGAGGGAGCGCGCGTGGGCGTGCGAGCGCTGACAGGCGGGCCAGGGAGTGTCAACGATAGAGGGGGGAAGCGTGCTGACCGAGTGGGCCCAGCGCCGGGGGAAACGGACGGCTGTAGGGGTCCGAGTTGTTCGATCAAGATCGAACGGAGGGGGGTCCGAGCGGGTCCGAGGGGGTCCGAGTCGTTCGATCAAGATCGGACGGAGGGGGGTCCGAGCGGGTCTGAGGGGGTCCGAGAGGGTCCGAGCCGTTCGATCAAGATCAGACGGGGGAAATCAGACCGGGAAGGATGAGCGGCTGTGGGTGGCGCTGACAGGCGGGCCAGGGCGTCAGGCGCGCGTGCGTGAAGCGGTATCCCACGGTCCGGGCCGTGTGATCAAGATTGGACGGGGAAAAACAGACCGGGGAAACAGACGTGCGCGAAGCGGCGCCGCTCCTCTCCGCGGCGGTGAGGTCACCGGAGTTGAGGCAGGCGCGAGCTAGGGTGGCTTCGGGATCGCTGGAGTTGGGCAGAGGGGAAGAGCGTGCCACTATGAACTCAGTGGCGGGGAAGAGGCCATGAATCCATGGGCAGAGAGGGTAGAACGGCTGTGAGAAGGTCTCGGGCGGGCCAGAGAAACTCCGGTGAGCCATTCCGACCACGGGGAGGGGACTTAAGGCGCGCTAAGGTCTTGGCTAACTTCAGCAGAGGCAGGGGTGACACAGGGGCCTACTCCGGTGAACTAGACCAGGCTAAATCGGTCGGCCACCGCGCGAGCACGGCGGACCGCCGCGGCCGAGCACCGGCAAAGATGAAATTGGTCGAACACAGAGCGCAATAAGGGAAATTGGGCATGGGCAAAGGTGTCTCACCTCGGGGCGGAGCTCGGGGAGGCTTGGAGCAATCTCCGGCGAGCTGGATGGCCGGGGACGTGGGTGCGAGTCTCCGGTAGCGGCTGGCGACGAGGGCAGAGCGCGAGAGGAGGTGAAGCTGCGTGAAATGAGGTGAGGGATGTGCGCGGGGCACTGGTGGGCTTTATGAAGGGAGCTGGGCGCGTGGATGGGCGTCGTGGCCGAGAAACCCAGAGACGTGCGCGAGTGCGCACGCATTGGTCCACGGCAAGCGCGGAGAAGGCGGAACTGACAGGGTTGGCCCACGGCGTAGGGAGAGAAGAAAGGGGTGTGCGGGGCAACGGCTTGGTGACTGGCGAACTGGGCCCGCGAGGTAGAGAGAGAAGGGGCGCGCGAGCGAAGGAAACTGGTGCCGACAGATCGGCCCTACTGGGCAGCGAGCGAGAGAATGAGCACGCACGGAAGACTGGCGCCGACAGGCGGGGTCCGCCTGTAAGGGGCGGCAGGCGCGCGAGCGGGACTGGGCCTGATGGGCTAGTTTGGGCCGAAATGGTTTTTTTCTTTTTCCCTAGATTTTCTAATTCCTTTTCTATTTCTTTTCCTATAAGGTTTTCAAATCCAAATTCAAACTAGGTTTCAAATTCAAATAAATTCAAACTTATGCAACACTTCAGAGAATATTTTAAACTCAGCATGATGCAACATGTCATGACTCATAAGGTTTTGACAAAAATAAGTAATTAACCTCCACTAGTTTAAGCTATTTCTAATCAAAAAGGAAAAGGGAGAATGAATCTAGAGAGAGAGAAAACCTAGAGTGAGAAAAGAACAGTAACACATGATTTTGGGTGATAATTAGAAAGAAATTGTATACCCCCAAAATCAGGGTGTTACAGACCTATCCCCCTTAAAAGAATCTCGCCCTCGAGATTCAGGGCTGGCTAGAAAAGAGCTCGGGGTACTTGGCTTTTAAATCATCTTCTCGTTCCCAGGTTGCTTCTTCTTCTGAGTGATGGCCCCATTTGACTTTGCACATCCTAATGGTACTTCTCTGAGTGATCCGATCTGCTGTCTCCAGAATTTGAGTTGGCTTCTCAATATAAGTTAGATCTTCTTGAACTTTAAGGTCCTCTACTGGCAACTGCTCTTCTAGCACTCTTAAGCATTTCTTCAACTGAGACACATGGAACACATCGTGACAGATTCTCTCGTAAGATGAGTTGATAAGCCACTTCTCCACGTTTGGCTTGAATTTGATATGGTCCGATATAATGAGGTGCTAGCTTGCCTTTGACTCCAAACCTCTTGGTTCCTCTGATGAGTGACACCTTCAAATAGATATAATCTCCCACTTGAAAACTGAGTTCTCTTCTTTTGGTGTCAGCATAGCTTCGCTATCTAGACTATGATGCCTTCAAATTCTCCCGGATCATTCTGATGTTCTCTTCGGCTTCAAGCAGAATATCTGGTCCGAACACCTGTCTTTCACCAGGTTGGTCCCAATGCAGTGGAGTTCTGCAATTCCTTCCATAAAGCGCTTCAAACGGTGACATCTTCAAACTAGTCTGATAGCTGTTGTTGTAAGAGAATTTTGCATATGGTAATCTCTTGTCCCAACCTATTTTGTCTTGCAAAGCACAAGCCCTCAACATGTCCTCAAGAATTTGATTTGTTCTCTCCATCTGGCCATCTGTCTGCGGGTGGTAAGCTGAGCTGAAAGTCGCCTAGAGGGGGGTGAATAGGCGGAATCTAAAAATTATAAACTTAAGCACAACTACAAGCCGGTGTTAGCGTTAGAAATATAAACGAGTCCGAAAGAGAGGGCAAAAACAAATCACAAGCAAATGAAGAGTGAGACACGGTGATTTGTTTTACCAAGGTTCGGTTCTTGCAAACCTACTCCCCGTTGAGGTGGTCACAAAGACCGGGTCTCTTTCAACCCTTTCCCTCTCTCAAATGGTCACTTAGACCGAGTGAGCTTCCTTCCTTGATTTCCCGGGTCACTTAGACCCCGCAAGGACCACCACACAATTGGTGTCTCTTGCTTAGCTTACAAGGTTTTGAGAGTAAGAATGAGAGAAAGAAGAAAGCCAACCAAGCAACAAGAGCAACAAAAGAACACAAGTCGATCTCCTCACAAGTCCTAAAACTAGAGTTGAATTGGGGACTTTGATTTGTGTCTTGGAGTGTTGTGTATTGCTCTTGTATTGAATGAGGTGTAGTGAATGCTTGGATGCCTTGAAGAGTGGTGGTTGGGGGGTATTTATAGCCCCAACCACCAAAGTGGTCGTTGGGGAGGCTGTCTGTTGTATGGCGCACCGAACAGTCCGGTGCGCCAGCCATGTCACCCAACCGTTAGGGTTCGACCGTTGGAGCTCTGACAAGTGGGGCCACCGAACAGTCCGGTGGTGCACCAGACAGGTCCTGTTCACTGTCCGGTGCGCCTTCTGGCGCCTGCTCTGACTTCTGCGCACGCAGGCGCGCACTGTTTGCTTTTACTGTTCACTTGCAGGCGACCGTTGGCGCGAAGTAGTCGTTGCTCCGCTGGCACACCGGACAGTCCGGTGTTACACCAGACAGTCCGGTAAATTATAGCGGAGCGGCCTCCCAAATTCCCGAAGCTGGCAAGTTCAGAGTCGTTCCTCCCTAGTGCACCGGACACTGTCCGGTAGTGCACCGGACAGTCCGATGCGCCAGACCAGGGCTGCCTTCGGTTAAACTTTGCTCCTTTGTTTTGAACCCTTTCTTTTGACTTTGTATTGGTTTGTTGTGAACCTTTGGCACCTGTAGAACTCATAATCTAGAGCAAACTAGTTAGTCCAATACTTTGTGTTGGGCAATTCAACCACCAAAATTCATATAGGAACAGGTTTGACCCCATTTCCCTTTCAATCTCTCCCTTTTTGGTGATTGATGCCAACACAAACCAAAGCAAATATAAAAGTGCAGAATTGAACTAGTTTGCATAAGGTAAGTGCAAAGGTTGCTTGGAATTGAAACCAATATAATTACTTCAATAGATGTGCATGGATGGTTTTCTTCTTATTTAAAATTTTGGACCAACGCTTGCACCACTTGTTCTGTTTTTGCAAATCTTTGTAAAATTCATTTTTCAAAAACTTTTGCAAATAGTCAAAGGTACATGAATAAGATTGAAAGAAGCATTTTCAAGATTTTGAAATTTTCTCCCCTGTTTCAAAAGCTTTTCCTTTGACTTAAACAAAACTCCACCTAAATAAAATTCTCCTCTTAGTGTTCAAGAGGGTTTTACAAGTTTTGAAGATACTAATTTCTCCCCCTTTTGAACACAATAAGATACCAATTTTTTTAAAAAAAACTTCATTTTTGAAATTCGGTGGTGGTGCGGTCCTTTTGCTTTGAGCTCATACTTTCTCCCCCTTTGGCATGAATCGCCAAAAACGGATACTTGTGAGTGAAATATAAGCCCTTTTTTACTTTCTCCTCAATGGCAAATAAAAGAATATGAGTGAAGATTATACCAAAGTGGAGAATGATGCGGAATACCGGCAAATATCGATGGAGTTGAGTGGAAGCGCCTTCTTTGCCGAATACTCCATTTCCCTTTCATTCTATGACTAAGCATAAGATTACACTTGAAGATACATTAGTCATTGACATAAAAGAGATATGATAAAAGGTATATAAATGAGCTATGTGTGCAAAGAATCAATCAAAATTCCTAGAATCAAGAATATTTAGCTCATTCCTAAGTCTGGTAAAGGTTTTCTCATCTAATGGCTTGGTAAAGATATCGGCCAATTGATCTTTGGTGTTTATATAGGCTATCTCGATATCCCCCTTTTGTTGGTGGTCTCTCAAAAAGTGATACCGAATGGCTATGTGCTTAGTGCGGCTGTGTTCAACGGGATTATCCGCTATGCGGATTGCACTCTCATTATCACATAGGAGAGGGACTTTGCTAAATCTGTAGCCATAGTCCCTAAGGGTTTGCCTCATCCAAAGCAATTGCGCGCAACAATGTCCTGCGGCAATGTACTCAGCTTCGGCGGTAGAAAGAGCTACTGAGTTTTGTTTCTTTGAAGCCCAAGACACCAGGGATCTGCCCAGAAACTGGCAAGTCCCTGATGTGCTCTTCCTATCAATTTTACACCCTACCCAATCAGCATCGGAATATCCTAATAAATCAAAAGAAGATCCCTTGGGGTACCAAAGACCAAACTTAGGTGTTTGAACTAAATATCTCAAGATTCGCTTCACGGCCCTAAGGTGAACTTCCTTAGGGTCGGCTTGGAAACCTTGCACACATGCATACAGAAAGCATAATGTCCAGTCGAGATGCACATAAATAGAGTAAGGATCCTATCATCGACCGGTATACCTTTTGATCTACGGATTTACCTCCCGTGTTGAGGTCAAGATGCCCATTGGTTCCCATGGGTGTCTTGATGGGCTTGGCATCCTTTATTCCAAACTTGGTGAGAATGTCTTGAATGTACTTCATTTGGCTAATGAAGGTGCCCTCTTGGAGTTGCTTGACTTGAAATCCTAAGAAATACTTCAACTCCCCCATCATAGACATCTCGAATTTTTGTATCATGATCCTACTAAACTCTTCACAAATAGATTTGTTAGTAGACCCAAATATGATATCATCAACATAAATTTGGCATACAAACAAATCATTTTCAATTGTTTTAGTAAAGAGAGTAGGATCGGCTTTGCCGACTTTGAAGCCATTAGTGATAAGGAAATCTCTTAGGCATTCATACCATGCTCTTGGGGCTTGCTTGAGCCCATAAAGCGCCTTAGAGAGTTTATACACATGGTTAGGGTACTCACTATCTTCAAAGCCGGGAGGTTGCTCAACATAGACCTCTTCCTTGATTGGTCCATTGAGGAAGGCACTCTTCACGTCCATTTGGTAAAGCTTAAAGCCATGGTAAGTAGCATATGCAAGTAATATACGAATTGACTCAAGCCTAGCTACGGGTGCATAGGTTTCACCAAAATCCAAACCTTCGACCTGTGAATATCCTTTGGCCACAAGTCGTGCCTTGTTCCTTGTCACCACACCATGCTCATCTTGTTTGTTGCGGAAGACCCACTTGGTTCCTACAATATTTTGCTTAGGATGTGGAACTAAATGACATACCTCATTCCTCGTGAATCTTGAAGTGCTTCCTCTACCTTGTGTGGCTCAATAGAGGAAACAAAAGAGTAGTGTTCACAAAAATGAGCAACACGAGATCGAGTGGTTACCCCCTTATGAATATCTCCTAGGATTGTGTTCATGGGGTGATCTCGTTGGATTGCTTAGTGGACTCTTGGGTGTGGCGGCCTTTGATCTTGTTCATCTTTCCTTGTCTTGATCATGGACATCTCCCCCTTGATCATTGCCCTCCTCTTGAGGTGGCTCATCTTCTTGATCTTCCCCTTCATCGTCTTGAGCCTCATCCTCATCTTGAGTTGGTGGAGATGCTTGCATGGAGGAAGATGGTTGATCTTGTGCTTGTGGAGGCTCTTCGGATTCCTTAGGACACACATCCCCAATGGACATGTTCCTTAGCGCGATGCACGGAGCCTCTTCATCATCTAGCTCATCAAGATCAACTTGCTCTACTTGAGAGCCGTTAGTCTCATCAAACACAATGTCATAAGAAACTTCAACTAGTCCAGTGGACTTGTTAAAGACTCTATATGCCCTTGTGTTTGAATCATAACCAAGTAAAAAGCCTTCTACAGCCTTAGGAGAAAATTTAGATTTTCTACCTCTTTTAACAAGAATAAAGCATTTGCTACCAAAGACTCTAAAATATGAAACATTGGGCTTTTTACCGGTGATGAGTTCATATGATGTCTTCTTGAGGATTCGGTGTAGATATAACCGGTTGATGGCGTAGCAAGCGGTGTTGACCGCCTCGGCCCAAAACCGATCCGAAGTCTTGTACTCATCAAGCATGGTCCTTGCCATGTCCAATAGAGTTCTATTCTTCCTCTCCACTATACCATTTTGTTGTGGCGTGTAGGGAGAAGAGAACTCATGCTTGATGCCCTCCTCCTCAAGGAAGCCTTCAATTTGAGAGTTCTTGAACTCCGTTCCATTGTCGCTTCTTATTTTCTTGATCCTCAAGGCGAACTCATTTTGAGCCCATCTCAAGAATCCTTTCAAGGTCTCTTGGGTTTGAGACCTATCCTATAAAAAGAATACTCAAGTGAAGCAAGAATAATCATCCACAATAACTAGACAGTGCTTACTCTCGTCGATGCTTATGTAAGCTATCGGCCCGAATAGGTCCATGTGGAGTAGTTCCAGTGGCCTTTCAGTCGTCATGATGTTCTTGTGTGGATGATGAACACCAACTTGCTTCCCTGCTTGGCATGCGCTACAAATCCTGTCTTTCTCAAAATAAACATTGGTTAGTCCCAAAATGTGCTCTCCCTTTAGAAGCTTGTGAAGATTCTTCATCCCAACATGGGCTAGTCGGCGGTGCCAGAGCCAACCCATGTTAGTCTTAGCAATTAAGCAAGTGTCGAGTTCAGCTCTATTGAAATCAACTAAGTATAGCTGACCCTCTAACACTCCCTTAAATGCTACTGAATCATCACTTCTTCTAAATACAGTAACACCTACATCTATAAAAAGATAGTTATAACCCATTTTACATAATTGTGAAACTGAAAGCAAGTTATAATCTAAAGAATCTACAAGAAAAACATTGGAAATAGAATGGCCAGGTGATATAGCAATTTTACCAAGTCCTTTGACCAAACCTTGATTTCCATCCCCGAATGTGATAGCTCGTTGGGGATCTTCGTTTTTCTCGTAGGAAGAGAACATTCTTTTCTCCCCAGTCATGTGGTTTGTGCACCCACTGTCGATGATCCAACTTGAGCCCCCGGATGCATAAACCTACAAAACAAATTTAGGCCTTGTTCTTAGGTACCCAAATGGTCTTGGGTCCTTTTACATTAGAAACAAGCACCTTGGGTACCCAAACACAAGTCTTGGAGCCCTTGTGTTTGCCCCCAACATATTTGGCAACTACCTTGCCTGATTTGTTAGTAAGCACATATGAGGCATCAAAAGTCTTAAATGAAATGTTATGATCATTTGATGCAATAGGAGTTTTCTTTTTAGGCATTTTAACATGTGTAGAACGCCTAGAGCTAGAAGCCTCATTCTTATAAATAAAAGCATGGTGAGAATGAGTCTTCTTTGCATGAATTCTCCTAATCTTATCCTCAGGATAACCAGCTAGATATAAAATATAGCTCTCGTTATCCTGAGGCATGGGAGCCTTGCCCTTAACAAAATTGGACAATCTTTTAGGAGGGGCATTAAGCTTGATATTGTCTCCCTGTTGGAAGCCAATGTCATCCTTAATGCCAGGGCGTCTCCCACTATAAAGCATGCTACGAGCAAATTTAAATTTCTTATTTTCTAATTCATGCTCAGCAATTTTAGCATCTAATTTAGCTATATGATCATTTTGTTCTTTAATCATAGCAAGGTGATCATGAATAGCATCAATATTAATATCTCTACATCTAGTGCAAATAGAAACATGCTCAACGGTAGATGTAGAGGGTTTGCAATCATTTAATTCAACAATCTTAGCATGTAAAATGTCATTCTCATCTCTAAGATTGGAAATAGAAATATTGCAAACATCTAGTTCCTTAGCCTTAGCAATCAATTTTTCATTCTCAAACTTAAGGCTAGCAAGAGAGGCATTCAATTTTTCAATCTTAGCAATCAAATTAGCATTATCATTTCTAAGATTGACAATTGAATCATCACAAATATTTGACTTCTCAACCTTAGCAATCAAATTAGCATTCTCAATTCTAAGGTTGGAGATAGTGTCATGGCAACTACTTAGCTCACTAGTCAATTTTTCACATTTCTCTACTTACTGAGCATAAGCATTTTTTACCTTAACATGCTTCTTATTTTCCTTAATTAGGAAGTCCTCTTGGCTATCCAAGAGTTCATCCTTTTCATGAATGGCACTAATCAATTCATTCAATTTCTCTTTTTGTTGCATGTTAAGATTGGCAAAAAGAGTAAGCAAGTTGTCCTCATCATCACTAGAATTATCCTCATCACTAGAGGTTGCATACTTAGTGGAGGATCTTGATTTTACCTTCTTCTTGTCGTCCTTTGCCATGAGGCACTTGTGGCCGACGTTGGGGAAGAGGAGGCCCTTGTTGATGGCGATGTTGGCGACGTCCTCATCGTCAGAGGAGTCGGTGGAGCTCTCGTCGGAGTCCCACTCCCGGCAAACATGGGCATCGCCACCCTTCTTCTTGTAATACCTCTTCTCCTTCTTCTTCCCCCTCTTGTCGTTATCCCTGTCACTATCACTAGATAAAGGACATTTAGCGATAAAATGACCGGGCTTACCACACTTGTAGCACACTTTCTTGGAGCGGGGCTTGTAGTCTTTCCCCCTCCTTTGCTTGAGGATTTGGCGGAAGCTCTTGATGATGAGCGCCATCTACTCATTGTCGAGCTTGGAGGCGTCGATGGGGACCCTACTTGGTGTAGAGTCTTCTTTCTTCTCCTCCGTCGCCTTGAATGCAACGGGTTGTACATCGGGTGTGGAGGAGGCACCTTGCTCGATGATTTTCTTGGAGCCTTTGATCATTAGTTCAAAGCTCACAAATTTTGCTATCACTTCCCCGAGAGACATTAGTTCATATCTTGGATCACCACGAATTAATTGTACTTGAGTAGGATTAAGAAAAACTAGTGATCTTAGAATAACCTTGACCATCTCATGGTCATCCCATTTGGTGCTCCCGAGGTTGCGCACTTGATTTACCAAGGTCTTTAGCCTGTTGTACATGGCTTGTGGGTCTTCTCCTTGGTTGAGCATGAAACGACCAAGCTCCCCCTCGATCGTTTCCCTCTTGGTGATTCTTGTCACCTCATCTCCTTCGTGCGCGGTCTTGAGCACGTCCCAAATCTCCTTGGCGGACTCCAACCCGTGTACTTTGTTATACTCCTCTCGACTTAAAGAAGAGAGAAGTATAGTTGTTGCTTGGGAGTTAAGGTGCCGGATTTGGTCGGCCTCATCCGAATCATAGTCTTTATCCCCCACCTGTGGTACCTGCACTCCATACTCAACAATATCCCATATGCTTTTGTGGAGTGAAGTTAGATGACCTTTCATTTTAGCACTCCACATAGAATAATCTTCACCTTCAAAAACTGGTGGTTTGCCTAATGGGACGGAAAGTAAAGGAGTATGTTTAGGAATGCGAGGATAGCGTAGGGGATCTTACTAAACTTCTTGCGCTCATGGCGCTTAGAAGTTACGGATGGCGCGTCGGAGCCGGAGGTGGATGGCGATGAAGAATCGGTCTCGTAGTAGACCACCTTCTTCATCTTCTTCTTGTCGCCACTCCGATGCGACTTGTTGTGGGAGGTTGACTCTCCCTTTTCTTTGGAGCCGGACTCCCTTGATGGAGCCTTCCCGTGGCTTGTAGCGGGCTTCTCGCCGGTCACCATTTCCTTCTTGGCATGTTCTCCCGACATCACTTCGAGCGGTTAGGCTATAATGAAGCACCAGGCTCTGATACCAATTGAAAGTCGCCTAGAGGGGGGGTGAATAGGCGGAATCTGAAAATTATAAATTTAAGCACAACTACAAGCCGGGGTTAGCGTTAGAAATATAAACGAGTCCAAAAGAGAGGGCGAAAACAAATCACAAGCAAATGAAGAGTGAGACGCGGTGATTTGTTTTACCGAGGTTCGGTTCTTGCAAACCTACTCCCCGTTGAAGTGGTCACAAAGACCGGGTCTCTTTCAACCCTTTCCCTCTCTTAAACGGTCACTTAGATCGAGTGAGCTTCCTTCCTTGATTTCCCGGGTCACTTAGACCCCGCAAGGACCACCACACAATTGGTGTCTCTTGCTTCGCTTACAAGGTTTTGAGAGTAAGAATGAGAGAAAGAAGAAAGCCAACCAAGCAACAAGAGCAACAAAAGAACACAAGTAGATCTCCTCACAAGTCCTAAAACTAGAGTTTAATTGGGGACTTTGATTCGATCGGAGGCTTTGATTTGTGTCTTGGAGTGTTGTGTATTGCTCTTGTATTGAATGAGGTGTAGTGAATGCTTGGATGCCATGAAGAGTGGTGGTTGGGGGGTATTTATAGCCCCAACCACCAAAATGGCCGTTGGGGAGGCTGTCTGTCGTATGGCGCACCGGACAGTCTGGTGCGCCACCGGACACTGTCCAGTGCGCCAGCCATGTCACCCAACCGTTAGGGTTCGATCGTTGGAGCTCTGACAAGTGGGGCCGCCGGACAGTCCGGTGGTGCACCGGACAGGTCCTGTTCACTGTCCGGTGTGCCTTCTGGCGCCTGCTCTGACTTCTGCGCGCGGAGGCGCGCACTGTTTGCTTTTACTGTTCACTTGCAGGCGACTATTGGCGCGAAGTAGCCATTGCTCCGCTGGCACACCGGACAGTCCGGTGTTACACCGGATAGTCCGGTGAATTATAGCGGAGCGGCCTCCCAAATTCCCGAAGCTCGCAAGTTCAGAGTCGTTCCTCCCTAGTGCACCGGACACTGTCCGGTGATGCACCAGACAGTCTGATGCGCCAGACCATGGCTGCCTTCGGTTAAACTTTGCTCCTTTGTTTTGAACCCTTTCTTTTGACTTTGTATTAGTTTGTTGTGAACCTTTGGCACCTGTAGAACTCATAATCTAGAGCAAACTAGTTAGTCCAATACTTTGTGTTGGGCAATTCAACCACCAAAATTCATATAGGAACAGGTTTGACCCTATTTCCCTTTCATGAGCTGAACTTTAAATATGTGCCCAAGGCTTCATGTAACTGCTGCCAAAAATGAGAGGTGAACTGGGTGCCTCTATCTGATACTATCTTCTTCGAAATACCATGCAAGCACACAATCCGAGACATGTATAGTTCAGCCAACACCGCACTGTTGTAAGTGGTCTTGTCTGGTATGAAATGGGCTGCCTTTGTCAAACGGTCCACTACTACCCAGATGGAGTCATAACCAGTCCGAGTGTGGGGCAAATCGACTATGAAATCCATTCCGATCTCATCCCATTTCCACTGAGGAATCTGCAATAGTTGCAACAAACCTGTAGGTCTCTGTTGTTCGGCCTTGATCCTCTGACAACTGTCACATACAACCACGTACTCTGCTATCTCCCTTTTCATACCGTACCACCAAAATCTTTTCTTCAGGTCTTGGTACATCTTCTCACTACCAGGGTGTATAGAGTATACTGTCTCATGGGCTTCTTTGAGAATTAGTTCCCGGATCGATTTGATGTCGGGAACACACAGTCTGTCCTTGAACCATACCACTCCTTCTGCATCTTCACGGAAATCCTTGCCTTTTCCATCTACGATTAGCTGCCGGATCTCGTTGATTTTCTCGTCATCCTTCTGGCCTTTCCTGATGTCTTGCTCTAGGGTGGGTTCCAACTCGATTGTCACTCCTTGAGTGTTGTTCAGAAATCCGAGACTCAATCTGTCAAATTCCTTTGCTAGCTCATACGACATCTGGTGAGCGGCCAACATATTGACTTGACTTTTCCTGCTAAGAGCATCTGCAACTACATTTGCTTTGCCTGGGTGATAATGAATCTCCAGCTCATAATCTTTGATCAACTCTAGCCATCTTCGCTGCCTCATGTTTAACTCTGACTGAGTGAATATGTATTTGAGACTCTTGTGGTCCGTGTAGATATCACACTTCTGCCCATAAAGATAATGCCTCCAGGTCTTCAATGCATGAACCATGACTGCTAATTCCAGATCATGAGTAGGATAATTCTTCTCATGAATCTTCAACTGTTGGGACGAGTATGCCACTACTCTCCCTTCCTACATCAACACACATCCCAGTCCGGTGTACGAAGCATCACAATACACTGAGAATGGCTTGTGAACGTCTGGCAGAATTAGTACTGGTGCCGTTGTCAACTTCTCCTTCAATGTCTCAAAGGACTTCTGGCATGCTGGGGTCCACTTGAACTCAACCTTCTTTGACAGCAAGGCTGTCATTGGTCTGGCAATCCTGGAGAAACCTTCAATGAAACGTCGATAATAACCGGCCATTCCAATGAAACTCTTGATTCCTCGGACATCTTTTGGTGCTTTCCAGTCCAAGATAGTTGTTACCTTGTTCGGATCTACAGCCAATCCCTCTCGATTTATAATGTGACCCAAAAACAGAACTTCACTGATCTAGAACTCGCACTTGCTAAGCTTGGCATACAACTGGCAATCTCGTAGCCTCTGAAAAACCTTCCTCAAATGCTCCTCATGCTCTTGCTCATTCTGGGAATATACAAGAATGTCATCAATGAACACTACTACGAACTTGTCGAGGTAGTCCATGAACACACTGTTCATCAGGTACATGAAATAAGCTGGCGTATTCGTCAAACCGAATGACATGACTGTGAACTTATATAGTCCATACTTGGTGATGAATGTTGTCTTTGGTATATCTGAAGGTCAGATTCGAAGCTGATGGTAACCTAACCTCAGATCTACCTTCGAGAACACACTGGCTCTCTCAACTGATCGAATAAATCTTCAATTCTGGGCAGGGGGTACTTGTTCTTGATAGTAACTTCATTCAAGGCTCGGTAATCGATGCACATCCTCTTTGTGCCATCCTTCTTCTCCACAAACAACACTGGGGCTGCCCAAGGCAAAGTACTAGGTCTGATTTAGCCTTTCTCTAACAACTCATCAATTTGCTTCTTGAGTTCTACCAACTCTGGTTCAGACACTCGATAGGCTCTCTTGGAAATAGGGCGGTGCCTGGAATAAGCTCTATGGCAAATTCAACCTTCCTTTCAGGTGGCATACCTGGTAACTCTTCGGGAAACATATCTGGGAAATCCGATACTACACTGATAGCCTCTGATGGTTTAATCTCCTCAATGTGAGCGGTGACTTGGTGACAACTCCTTTTTCTTGGTCCTGAGAAGACCAACTCCACTAACACTTCTTCTCCTGATGGGGACACTAACTTCACTATTCTCTTATCACAACTAAGACTGGCCTGATACTTGGTTAGCCAATTCATCCCTAGGATGACATCTATAGTTGTATCTTGGTTACCCATAACTATTAAATCAGCGGGGAACTCTATCCCCCTTATTTGAACCTTTGCACTAGGGCAAAATCTATCAGTTTGGGTCCTTCCACCAACTAAACTAACTCTCATAGGTGGATACATGGGTGCTACTGGTATATTATGTGATTCTACCCATGATGCAGTCACAAAAGAATGCGTTGCTCCAGTATCAAGTAACACATTTGTAGAATGGTACTCAAATGAAAACGTACCTAGTGACACTCCTGGAGTCTCCTGGACTGTGTCGGCCTCCAAGTGGTTCACCTTTCCATACTGGGCACGAGGTTGCCCATAATTGTTGCTTCCTTGCTACATTGCATTCTGTCTGACTGGGGCATTGGGAGCTGACTGCTGCTGAGTTGCTTTCTTTGGGCAATGATTCGCCCAATGGCCTTGTTCACCATAGTGGAAACATGCACGACTTCCTCCTTGAGCTGGCGCTGCTTGATTGTTCTGGTTGGTTGCTGGGGCAAGAAGACGGGCTACCTGGTTGCTCTGACGCTGGTATTGATTTCCTCCTTGCTGGTTGTTCTGACGGTACTACTGCTGCTGCTGCTGAGGAAACTGCCTCTGGTATTGCTACAGGTGGTTCTAACGCTGATGCTAGTGCTGGTGCTGGTGACCTTGCTTGAATTGTTGAGGTGGGTTTCCTAAGTAGCAAGGACGACTGCTACTCCCAACCTGACGTCCACCAGTCTTGCGTTTCCTGTCCTCCATCTCCCGACGCTTCCTTTCTGTCATGATTGCTCTGTCTATCAGATGCTAGAAGGTAGGGAAGGTGTGGTTCATTAGCTGATAGTGGAGGGGGTCAACCAATCCTCTCAAGAAGCAGTACTGCCTCTTGGCATCCGTGTTGACATCTTCTGGGACATAACGCGACAGTTGCAGAAACTTATCCCTATACTCGCTGACAGACAGGGGACCTTGCTTCAACGCGAGAAACTCCTCCTTCCTCACTATCATCAGTCCCTCGGGCACATGGTAGCGATGGAAGTTATCCTTGAACTCTTCCCAAGTGATGGCTTCAGGGTTGGCATGGGTGGCGAGGTAAGACTCCCACCAAGACTGTGCTGCTCCCCTTAGTTGTCGGGGACCATACAACACCTTCTCTCGATCGTTGCACTGGGCTGTGTGCAACTCACGCTCCACGGTACGTAGCCAATCTTCCGCGTCCATGGGATCAGCAGAGTGGGCAAAGACTGGGGATGGCCCCTCATGAACTCTGCCCGCTTGTCTCTGGGCACTTGTGGCATCTGAACTTGCACTAGAGGTTGAGGTGGTGATGGCTGCTGTTGCGCCTGCTGCATCACTACTAATGTCTGACCAATTGCCTGAACTGCTTGGGTCTGCATCAAGAACATCTGCTCAATGGTCATCGGGGGTGGCGACGACAACTGCTGCTGTAGAGCTGCATCCTCCTGGGGTGCCTACTGTTCAGGCTGAGCACGCCTCGCACCTCTGCGCCTGTTCTTAGACATCTGTAGGAATCACACACATATCAAATCTGACTTTGCAGTCTTTCAGCATAAGAAAAGGTATATGGAAATCTTCACATCACTGAACACATGACCATCTTTACTGACAGCTTCTCAGATAAAGAGGAAAGGGGAAATAAAGGGATTACCCAACTAAATAACTGACTTTATTAATAACCACACCAAGTTGCAGGGGATACCCACACCTTGGTGACAATCATTACAAAGATCCAACTTCAGTACATGTCCATCATAACAAGCATCCAACATAAGATAAGCAAACTAACTCTAACTAAAACTGACTTAGGCTAAGACAATGAACTAAGCATTATTACAGACTCCGACTCTGTCGATCTAGGGATCCAAATCTATGCGGGTCCTGCAGTCTGGGGTACCATAGTCAAAGAGACCACGGGGCGGTGAACGGTAAGGGTGTTGAATCCCGACAGGGACGGGAGGACCACCATCCAGACAGTGGCGTGATGCACACTCAGCACGCAATTCTGCAACCTCCGCCCGAACCTTGCCCACCTCATCAAGGGCATGGTCCAACTCTATGTTGAGCACGACGACTAGATTGACCATGTTATTCAGTCTGGGATTGCCCTCACCCACTAGCGAGACAATCACACCTCCAGCACTGTCGGTCGAACGGTGAGGATAGTACTTTAGGTCAAGGCTATCAGCTACCCCGCTGAACAACGAGCAATACTGAGAAAGTGCCCGTCGTGCTGCATCTTGCATGGCTGCCTCGGCAGTATCCCTCTTAGTAATAGAATAGTGCTCTGAGAAGGCCTCTGCACCCCAGAGATCATCGTCCGGACGGCGCACCAAACAAGTAGCCTCCCACTGGTCCGGGTATAGCCTGTGACGATGCTGGTAGACTACACAACAATACTCGATGGACCATGTGTGTCGGTCGAAGGCCCGACGCAACAGGGTATCGAGAGCGTCGTGGAAGTGACACCCGCGAGCAGCGTCATGAGTGATGGGTCTAGCGATCCATCCCTCCGGCTCCTCCGAAAGCTCCGTGTCATGGCTCGAACTACCACTGGTGTTGTCGTCGTCTCCGTCTCCATCAGGGTCTCCTCCAGCAGCCGGGATGCCCTGTGGTGGTGCAGGGGGCATCTCTGGCTGACGTGCAGGGGAAGGCGGCCTCTCAAACTCCACCTCCTGCTGAGGTGAGGGGGAAGAGTCCTCCTGCTCCTGCTCCTGGCATCGGCGCTCCTACTCCTCGTGCAGGCGACGATGCAGTCTCTCCAGGTGACTAGACTGACCTGGCACCGTGCGACGCAGGGGACACTCCGCCAGGCGAGAAGGCAAAAAGGAGATCATAGACTTACGTGCAGTGCACCTAAGACGAGTCATCTATAAAAGACATCGTAAGCACAAGAGTAAGAGTAGAACTATGAGACCAGAAAGTAAACAGAAAGAAAAGTGAGACCAAACTTTTGAGATAAGTAAATAACATAGGGTTGGTCAAGATGACCAATTTTTGAAAAGACATTGAGGTCAAGGTAAGAGTAGGGGTCTATAGTCCTTAGGGCGACCATTCTAGTCTAGGTTAGCGATCCTACAGTCAGCAAGGCTTTGATACCACTTATGTCACACCCAGTTTTGGAAGGCAAACCGAATGCGAACCATGTACGTGCCAGGATCAGAAACTCACGTACATAGCAATTACATAATTGGACATCATCACACAATGCTTGAAATAAATAGCGAAAAGGTACTTTATTACATCAAGATGTTCAAGACATCCACAGAGTCTAATACATAACCATTGTTCAACATAATTATCAAAGTGCGGACTTACGAAACATAGATGATAAGCCTACACAAGCAGCTGACTGGGAGGGTTTGCCACAAAGAAAGAACTAGAACTCGTCGTATTCCTGAAACTCCTCGAAATCTTCCATGTTGCTAGCATCACCTCCCGAGTACTGAGTACAGTGGGAACAACCTGGGGTGGGGTGGTGTGTAAAGCAAGGGTGAGTACACATCAACATACTCAGCAAATGTCCCGTTTGGCTAAAGTGGACTAGCTGTATATGGGGTTGAGGGCAAGCAGTTGCTTTTAAGTTAGTCAAGTATTTATTATTATTAGTAGAGCCAACTTTTAGTAATAAACCCAGTTATTACCCAAAAGTACTTCCTCAAGCAAGGAAATACCAAAGATCAGATTTTATAACCAACATTCTTAATCATCATCATAAAAGTATCCAAAGTTCTTTCAAAGAGGATCCCAAGGCTGCTCTTAACCGTGAGCTCGGCTGATATACTAGTTTTTTTAACACTCTGCAGAGGTTGTACACTTTACTCACAAGTCGCGATCCCTTTATGCCTCGGGTCGATCAAACCCTCAAACACTACCAAGGTGAGTTGGCAAGGTTTCACTACGTAGCCTTTACAAAGACTCCCCTAGTGCATAGCTGCTCGTTAGGTTTCGCCAGTCGTACAAACGCAGTACACCTCCCTAAGGTGGGTGACTAACAAAACCAAATTGAAAGAACCTCTGCACCCCAACCTTGGCAGAGCGAGCACTACGCCCGGCCCCCATTGACGGCCCTCCGGCAAAGCCAACTACACTCCCAGGTTCATCTAATTAATCAGCTAAGGGCGTCCCATTCCACCCTCATGGTTGTACTGTTATCCCGAGTGGTCACTCCACGAACAGGTCCTTACGGAGAGGTACTCAGGAAAAAGGCCTGAGTCCCCTAAGGTATCACAAGATCATCCACATAATCAGGATAACAGTATCGTATCATAAATGTTCACATCATGTTCATTGATTAAGTTAAGGCAATAGCAACATGCTAACCATGGTAACCCAAAAAGGTAAACAAGGATAAGTGAATACAGACTAGTCAATCCTTAGGTTTCATAAAGTAATGCGGGTGTAATACCCAACTTTTGGAATATAAAAAGAAAGGGATAAAACTTTATGTGTATTGCCTTCTATTTCATGAGAACCATTAAGGAGCAGATCTAAAGTGAATAATTCTCTAATAAAACATAAGTAACCCCTGCATCATGCTGGAGTTTGGTGTGTTTGCGCATTTAATAAATTAGTAAGATGGATAAAAATATAATAATAGGTTGAGAATTTGGATTTAACCCAAAAGTGCAAATTGGGAGAATTGGAAACAATATAGAAAGAGAAATACTATATAAAACAAAATAAAATTTATAAATAAATAAATCATCACCATACTATGTTCAAACTGGACATTTAATGTGAAGATGAATTGGGTACACATTTTGAATTTAAAGTGGAATTGAAATTTGATTTGGAAATAAAATTGAAGAGAAAAGGAGCAAAAAATAAAAGCGAAAGAAAATAGGAATTGGAAAAGGGCGCCTGGGCCTAATCTCCTCCCGACCCAGCCAAACTAGACCCCGTGCGGCCCACTAGCCAAACGGGCGTGCCGATAGGTGGGGTCCCCTGGATCAGCCTCTTGCGCGCGTTGCTCTCTCATTTCTCGCTGACTGTGGGCCCGGCCTCTGGGGGTGGTCATCTGTGGGTGCTCGCGCTCATACTTGTGTGGGACACCGACAAGTGGGACCTCCAAGGCAGGTACGTCTTCCTCGTAGGTAAGCTGCTGCGCGCTCCAACAGAATCATCGTGGTTTGCGCTGCTGACGACCGAGCTCAACTAACTCCACGATTCTCCCAGGAGCAGCGCGTCCCACTACCGATTTCGTTGACCCTATATAATCGCGGGGCAGTGTCGCCGTCCTCGACCCCATCTCACAACCTTGCGTGCAATTACGGCGCCGCCGCGGACTTACCCATCGCCACGGTGAAGGTCGAGTGCTCGAGGCGTTGCAGGATCTCCTGGTCTGGTGGTCGTGCCGATTGGCGCGGGTTCCCTGGACAACCTGGTGGGTCGCCGGTGTTCATACCAGCGGTCCGGTCGCTGGACAACGGGGGCGGACCGATCTTCTCGCGCAGTAAGCCTAGGTATGCCATGTCTCCTCGCTGCGAGCGCTATAGAGATCGTCGTGTTTTCTTTTCCAGACGGTAGTGGCGGGGTAGGTCGTGTGCGCGAGGTCTGGGCATTCCGGCGTGGTTGCAGCAGGTGGCGCCAGGCGTGGGGCACATTCACCGTGGCTTGCCGTCGTGCCATGGCAAGACGTCTGGGGGAAGAGATAATGGCGTGGCCCTTGATCGGGTAATCAACGGCTGGGCGCGCTGGCGTAGAGAAGAAGCGCAAGGTTGATGACGAGCGACTGACCGTAGATTGGGAAATCAAGGGTGTAGATTAGATCGGTGGGGGCGGATCAGGCCAGGGTGAATGCGGTCCGTTCGATCGCAATCGGGCGAGCCGAGGCGAGCGCAGGGGGGTTTTTTAAATCCGAGCCATAGAATTCTAATCGGGCGGCCGATAGTAAGCGATACCCCTTCGGCCCTGTAAAACTGCAAAAGGGTCACCGGGTTATTTAAAATCAACCCCGCAGTCCACCTTGTTTGTCATCTGTGTCTTAGGATCTTTTGCGCCAGCGCCCTTGTACTTTACATAAATTGAGGCCCAGTCCAGAGAGCTATAAAATCAGGAAAATGAATTAGAAAATGAGTTTTTAATATAAAAACAATTCCTAGAATTTGTATAATTCATAATTCATATGAACTCCAAATTGGTCCATTCCAATTCCTAAATTTTTGTAATATTATTGTTCATCCATTAGTGCCTCTGTTTTGGCATGAAAGACACATTAAAATGTATCTAGTACTTAATCTTGTATTAAATACATAAAACCTTTAGAAATTCATATCTTAAAATCTATAACTCCAAAATTAATAATTCCAGTTCCTATGATCTTATTTTAATGTCTAGATTATTATTGTGTATTTTATTTGCATGCTTGGTGTGATGTTAATTTTTGCTATACTATGTATGTATTGTATTGATGCGAGTAGACGAGCAAGCTACTGGGGATCCTGAGGTTCAGCTAGTAGAGACTGCTGAGCAGGAGCTCATGGAAGGCAAGTTGTGCTCTTGATCACTTCCTTTGACCCATTCATGTTCTTATTATTCATAATGATCTGCATAGGTTAATTTTGATGGGACCCAATAGGTTACCCTAGATTTTGACTATCTTTATACCTTGTTTCACCACTGGTTTTACTACTAAATTTTTGGGTAGTACATGCTATTGCTTTATGTGGCTTTGGGTATAGAGATATTCATCACTCATTGTTATACTTTTTATTATCTATTTATTCTTTACTGTTCATGATAAAATCATTATGTTAATGGGAACATGAAGAACCACCCGGGAAAACAGTGCTACCACAAGGGTGGTATGGGACGCCCTTGGCTGATTAACTAGGAAAGCTAGTGGATGACTACCTTACCCGAAAGGGGCAAGGGCAGTAGGGGAGTGGTCAGTGTAGGGAGGTCCTTTGGTTGATTTTGCTGCGATGGCGGTCAGGCGAGGGATTCCTGCACTGGAGCTTCCTATAAACTGTAGCGGGTTTTTTGAAGCTAGTGGAACTTTGTAAAGGCCTCATAGTGGTACCCTGCCTCGCTTCCTTGGTAGAGGTGTATGGGGTCTGATCAACTCCGTGACAAATGGGTAACACGATGCGCAACCTCTACAGAGTGTAAAACTGGTATACTAGCCATGCTCACGGTCATGAGCGGCTCGGACACTCACATGATTAATTTATGGAACTTAAACTTAATCTATCATTTCATTGCATTTGGGATTATTTATTTATTACTTTTACTTATTATTACTATGGTTTGGTATTTACTTACACTTAGTAACTGCTAATAAAATTTTGACCAACATATAAAAGCAATGCTCAGCTTCAGCCTTTATTACATTGATTTGCCTTACACTTCACATGAACTCCCACCTTTGGTGAGTTCATGCACACTGGTTCCCCATAACTTATTGAGCTATGATCATGTGTTAGCTCACTCTTGCTGTCTCACACCCCACCCCCACAGGAGAAGAACAGGTGGTCGAAGAGGAGCCGCCTAACACTAAGGCTTTCGACTTGATCTAGGAGGCGTCTCCCAGTCAACTTTCTGGCGCCAAGGATAGATTTTAGTTCCTGCTATATTGACCTTTTATTTTGTAAGACTTCCGCTATGTAATAAGTACTCTGATTTTATTGTGACATTTATCTCTATGCACTCTGTTATTATATATATTGTCTTATTTGGCGCATGTATAAGATGCACCTGGCTTTGTTCCTTAAAGCCCGGGTGTGACAGCGGGATAGTGAATTATAAAGTATGTAGGACAAAATAGGTCAGAGGACACTTGCCTTCACCAGGTTGCTGCTCAGGGAGGTCTCCAACTACACACTCAGGAACCTCGAATTGCTCGTTGTCTAAATAAAGCGAGCATGCATTCAATACATTTGGAAAGTACAAATGGACATCACACCAAACATGTACAAACATTGAAACACATCTTAAAAAGACACAATACTACATAGGGGATACTGAATTCAAAGTATAACGTAAACTATGGCATATATTAACTTTATTTGAAAATAGATTATTAATTCCCTAAGTGTTATATACAAGTACATAACATAGTTCAATTTATTTTATTATGACCTATAATTTAGAACAGAGGTAAACTCATGTAATACACATTATTAATCTCACAAGCTTACACATGTTTAAATCTCTAAGGTTCTCCTTTTATTTATTTTGTTAAATAAATAAAAATACATCTATATTAGTTCATATTCAATCTTAAAATTAGAGTGTGCAGACAGGAAGTGAAACCATTTTATTCAGACAAAGAATAGTTCTATGAACATTTTGCAATTTGAATCACTAAATTTGGAGTTCATATGCAAAAGTTATGAAATAAACAAGTTTGGGAATTCAAAATATGAAATTAGGGCTAATTCTGTGAATATTTAAAAGTCCAGGGCTAAATCTGTAAGATTAGAGGGGTCTGCGCGCAAAAACTAGGGACGGCGATTTGATTTCCTAAAACCAGGGGGTTTCTTTAATAAAACAGCCACGCGAAGGGGTATCGGGTGAATCTAACCGTTAAATCTAAAACCAACGGCTGAGATTAGATCTACGGCCAAGGGCGCGCGCGGGCGGGCGAGCGCTGACAGGCGGGCCAGGGAGTGTCAGCGACAGAGGGGGGGGGGGGAAAGCGCGCTGACCGAGGGGGCCCAGCGCTGGGGGAAACGGACGGTTGTAGGGGTCCGAGCCGTTCAATCAAGATCGGACGGAGGGGGGTCCGAGCGGGTCCGAGGGGGTCCAAGCCGTTCGATCAAGATCGGACGGAGGGGGGGTCCGAGCCGTTCGATCAAGATCGGACGAGGGAAATCAGACCGAGAAGGATGAGCGGCTGCGGGTGGCACTGACAGGCGGGGCAGGGCGTCAGGCGCGCGTGCGTGAAGCGGTATCCCGCGGTCCAGGCTGTGCGATCAAGATCGGACGGGGAAAAACACACCAAGGAAACAGACGTGCGTGAAGCGGCACCGCTCCTCTCCGCGGCGGTGAGGTCGCCGGAGTTGAGGCAGGCGCGAGCTAGGATGGCTCCGAGGTCGCCGGAATTGGGCAGAGGGGAAGAGGGCGCCACGACGAACTCAGTGGTGGGGAAGAGGCCATGAATCCATAGGCAGAGAGGGTAGAACGGCTGTGAGAAGGTCTCGGGCGGGCCGGAGAAACTCTGGTGAGCCATTCCGACCACGGGGAGGGGACTTAAGACGCGCTAAGGTCTTGGCTAACTTCAGCAGAGGCAGGGGTGACACAGGGGCCTACTCTGGTGAACTAGACCTGGCTAAATCGGCCGGCCACCGCGCGAGCACGGCGGGCCGCCGCGGCAGAGCACCGGCGAAGATGAAATTGGCCGAACATAGAGCGCAATAAGGGAAATTGGGCACGGGCAAAGGTGTCTCACCTCGGGGCGGAGCTCGGGGAGGCTTGGAGCGGTCTCCGACGAGCTGGATGGCCGGGGACGCGGGTCTCCGGCGGCGGATGGCGGCGAGGGCAGAGCGCGAGAGAGGGTGAAGCTGCGCGAAATGAGGTGAGGGGTGTGCGCGGGGCACTGGTGGGGCTTTATGAAGGGAGCTGGGCGCGTGGACGGGCGTCGTGGCCGAGAAACCCAGGGACGTGCGCGAGTGCGCACGCGTCGGTCCACGGCGAACGCGGAGAAGGCGGAACTGACAGGGTTGGCCCACGGCGCAGGGAGAGAAGATAAGGGCGTGCGGGGCAACGGCTCGGCGACTGGCGAACCGGGCCTGTGAGGTAGAGAGAGAAGGGGCGCGCGAGCGAAGGAAACTGGTGCCGACATATCGGCCCCACTGGGCAGCGAGCGAGAGAATGAGCGCGTGCGGAAGACTGGCGCCGACAGGTGGGGTCCACCTGTCAGGGGCGGTAGGCGCGCGCGCGGGACTGGGCCTGATGGGCTGGTTTGGGCCGAAATGGTTTTTTCTTTTTCCCTGGATTTTCTAATTCCTTTTCTATTTCTTTTCCTATAGGGTTTTCAAATCTAAATTCAAACTAGGTTTCAAATTCAAATAAATTCAAACTTATGCAACACTTCAGACAATATTTTAAACTCAGCATGATGCAACATGTCATGATTCATAAGGTTTTAACAAAAATAAGTAATTAAACTCCACTAGTTTAAGCTATTTCTAATCAAAAAAGAAAAGGGGATGAATCTAAAGAGAGTGAAAACCTAGAGTGAGAAAAGAAGAGTAACACATAATTTTGGATGATAATTAGAAAAAATTTTATACCCCTAAAATCAGGGTGTTACAGCCCGCTTTCCTGATGTCCCAGCACATGCATGGGGTGAAGCTGACTGAACTTCTGACACCGGCCTTCGACATAAATCCTGAAATACCATTGGCATAAAAATCTATCGTTGACATGATTACAGTAAGTAGAGGGGCAAGAAATGCAAAAGTATGACAAGGTTATGATTTCCCGTCAGAGTTTGGTAGCAAGCATAGCATAGCTGCTTCTCTGAACTTTTTGCCCTCCGGACATGGACAACTCATGATAGGGAATACCAGAATGGACCAGCACACGATGTTCAGGCTGGACTGGCGTACAAAAGGGAAGCACTATAAGAAGTTTGAAGCAATGCAAACCAAACAGATGAGCTAGTTAGTCCTTTACTACCTGTTATATGTTGATATGTTTTATTTATAATCTCTACTAATATAAAGCAGAAATTCGTTACTTCGTAAAACATAGATTCGAACATATCAAATTATCAATGCAAATATATTCGGATTTTATTTACATTTTTTAGGCAACATTCCAGTTTGCAATGCCACACGACAGTTATCCCAAACCAGTTATCCCAAACGAAACCCATCACGGTACCAAACTTCGCATACACGCATCACGCATCCCAGCTGGTCTTCATCAATTCAGGAATCAGGAGTCCTTCCCCCGGTGGAGAACCCTAAGGCTATCTTTATCTCCAGCAGATCCTCAATTTCACCCCTTATTTAAAACTTCTCTATTCAACAATATTTAAGTAGTAGATAGGGTAAAATAAAAAACGTAGAAATATAGATGACACTGTTTATAGAGTGAAATTTAAAATAAGGGATAAGATATGAGATCTATCGGAGATAGGCCTAGCCCAAAAGAATGATACGATAAAACATCCTTCAATCAGCACTTCATTCCAAATTTCTGTATACATCAAAGGAAGAAAAGACATGTACACCAGGATTACATATCATCACAAGACATGGATCCAAGTTACCATTCATCATACACAAAGCATGTTATACATTTCAGCAAAATCACCATCAGCAGGCAAGAGCAAGTGCTGCCCGACTGTCTTTCAAATGCTCCTAGCAGTGCTTGGATCAAGACATTGAGCCGCAGACTAGACGTTAACATGTGCCATGAGCATCTCAGTAAAGCAGGAATGACCATTTTACATCCTTTCCTTTGTCCCCTGATGATGAAAACCGATACTGTCATCAGTGGATCACACGGCAGACAGAACCTGAGTCCCCGTTGAAGCTTCACGGCCCACCATGTACCTCGTATTTACATGTCAGCCTGTAAAATGTTCGGTAAAGCAAGTAACACGAGGCAAGCAGCCATCCATGGGCAGTTACATCAGCATCTACTTGGTCCTGCCAGAAAGAGCTAGCTGCTCGTATGCAGCCAGCAAGGCTAGATTGCTAGAGGAACTCTGCTGACGAGCTACAGCCTCGGCAGTCGGCAAGACGAGCTACTTCACCTCCTTTGACGAGGCAATTTCTTCTAGGCGCTTCCATCTAGCCTCACGTCTTGACCTCATGACGGCTTCTTGAGCTTCCTCTTCCTCAAACTTCTCGCGACACTCCTCAAACAGTGCTGGGTCATAGTCCATGAATATTTTACGGACATTTAGACTCAGGCTCTGCACTGCCTGATTCCAATGGCCTTTCGTGTTCCGTTCTAATGCTGGGAGGACTACGGGCAGTATAACCTTGCTGTTGTGTTTGATCAAACCCTCGATGTGATTGCTGTTCCATAGGAAGAGCGCTCTTTCTGCCACCTGTGGAACAAAAGAATATGTTAGCTTCTGTAGCAAACAGTTGGGTGAAATGGCAACACGACAGATCTTGTTTTATGACTGATTCTGGGAAAGGACCCAGCATTTCATCAGGTAAAAAGATCATGTAACAGATGGGCGTTCTGAACCCTGAGAAATTAATGTTCTATGAGTTGAACATGACTTTCTGTGGTCAAGGAATCAACTGTTCGTGCCTTCTGGACACTCGAAACAAGGACAATAAGGCCATGGGCCCATGGCTTCTTATTTCCTCAACTGCCTCACTCAGGGAAGAAAAGTCATTTATTCGAAAGAGGTGAATCGGCATGCTCCATAACAGCAACAGCTATACAGTTCCATGAATCTGAAAAGTGGGTGCACTGAGACGATATGGAATGAAACTACGTTTGTACTGTATGTCTTCTATGTTTTGGCATGCTGTTTGGAAACCATACAATGATACTGAACAGTAAAAAAAGGAAGCATGTAAGACATCAACTAAAATAGTACGAGCAAATTGTGAGAACACTAACAGAGATGCAAGGTAAGGATATGAAACAGAATTATGACCTGACAAGAAGATTGGTCTTCATAAAGCAATTTGGACTTGTTTCAGCAGGACCCATTATTTACATTATTTTCTCATCAATCGTTTCCCAATCTTCTTCAAATAAGTATAATTCCCAAGGTACTTGAAGAAATACTAATTTTGAGATTACGGTATCGAATCCAAACAAATACAGATGAAATTTTGAATACCAGATAGAATAAACAGCCTAACTCTAGAAGAAACAAATAGGACAATAAACAGGTTTGATTATAATTTGATTAGAAGATAAAATAACTGTTGGATTCTGGAGTGAAAATAAAAAATAAATGAAATGGACACTGGAGAAAGTTCCAACACTACTAACATGTCAGCATGTGGAAGTGGCAGCTAGAAAGGTCAATATTACTATTTGTGTATCAACATTCAACATCAACAACATAGTAGTATGCGCTTTACACCTATCGCTTGCTACAGCTTAGTTGACTTGCACTTATAAACGAATAAATGATAGAGTCATCATGTCCCAAGCAATAAGGCAGAAATCAATAATAAATTTGAAGATGAGAACTTCGATGAACTATTAACAAGTAAATATACTACATTTATATTGTGTAACTGGCAGTCTGCTATCTCTTCTTACCTGAAAGTGAGAACTGCTTAAACATCGGGAAATCTGACGAAAAAGTGGCACCATACACCTCTGGAACTCTGCTGGCTGTGTAGCTTCCAGCACCTCCTCTAGCTCACCCAAAAACATCACCTCCTTTGAGCTATTAGTGACGGGCCAATACTTCAGTAAACCCCTAATGACAATATCAGCAAGCTTGCAATCTTTCTCAACAAACTGGGTGACACAGTAAGACAGTTGCTGATGGTACATGGCAACGCATTTTGGTTTGTGGAGTGGAATCAGTGATCGTACTAAAAACAATTTGTGCTCCTCCTTGAGTGGCAAAGCAAAGCCATTAATTATACTCCCGAAAATCTCTAACAGCTCTGCGATACCATTATGCTTCTCTGTCTCGAATATAAACCTGTAGAAGATATTATTGATCGCCTTCCTGATGAATGGACGGTGCACCATGAACTTGCCGTATATCCTGTGAAGGATCGTCTTCAAGTACTCCCTCTCCCTAGGATCCTCCGAGTCAAAGAGATCGAGAAGCCTGACAATGAAGCCGTGGTCAATGTATCTCTTGGCCAGCTTCGCGTCTGTCTCGGGAGACTGAATAAACCTCAAGAACAGCTCATACACAATCTGCAGGTGCGGCCACGCCGGGTCCATGACGGGCTCTTCCTCCTCCATATCGAATGACTCGAGTGCCTTGTTCTCTCTCGGGGCAGGGGGCGGCACCCTGAACAAGTTCGCAGACACCATCCTGATGACCTCCGGCAAGACGTGCTCCGGGAACTTGCCGGTGGCCGAGGTGATGTAGTCCACCAGCTCAAGCAGCGTCTGCCTCTTGACTTCCTTCTCCCTCGCGTCCTTGGTCGGGTCCGCGAAGTCGAACACCACACAGCACATGGCCAGCTTCCTGAGGAACAGACCAGGCTTCTCCGGCGCCGGCACGTCCCTGAAGCTCGGCAGCGCCTCATACCCTGCCGAGGCCGCGAACCCGTTGCTGACGCCGGCGGCCCTGGCCGCCGCGAAGCTCTGGCCTTGATTCGTGGCCGTGGAGGCGTAGTTGCTGGGACTGACAAGCCTGCTAGACGTGGTCAAATCGGTGGTGGTTCTCGTATCGGCCGTCGGGCTGGGCAGCGACGGGCCCGCGCCGGCCAGCTCCTTCTCGCCGGACTTGGCCTGCTTCTTAGGAAGCCGGCCGAGGATCTGCTTAATCATGACGGGTTCTGACAAGCGTCCCTGAACGAACCCGCGCTAAAGAAATCTCCCCGGATCCATGACCCCTCCTCCACCTGAACAAATCGAACACCGTTAGGTAACGAAACGAAAAATCCATAATCCCTTCGCCTTCGCCAGAAGCAAAATTGGGGAGGCAAAACCGCACCTGCGAACCAAATCGACGCCTCTGGGGGCGAATCCGCGATCGCCGCCCTCGGAAAGCCCGCGCCTTCCGACGAGAAAACACGATCGGGCGCAGCAATAAAAGGGGCAGACCGGCGGGGTCAACAAGAAAAGGAAAAGGGGGCCGGCGGGAGCGAAAGCAAAAGGGTGAAGAAGAAGAAAAAAAAATCGCGGCTTTGTCACGAATTTCCGCCGCGAGTGGGCCGGGGGCGCCGCGGACTGGCCGGATTCGTTGGAGCGGGAAGCTGTGGGGATTCAGGTGGAACTCGCGGACGGAGGCGCTGGTGCGGCGGGCGGGTCTCTTCTCGCGGCGCTGGCGCAGTGGATGGATACGTCCGGGACGACGCGGCGGGGGAGACAGACACAGTAGAGGGAGGTGGTGGGCGATAGCCCACATCGGGCGAGGAAATTTAAGACGACGGCGAGGTGCATTTCTGGACCAAATCCAAGTTTCGTCGTGAAAACGGATAGGCTCCGACCGTCGGCCGTAAAAATATTCTTGGCGTACGCATTTCGCGACGCGCCCCCGCGCTGGAGAATTCCCGCTCCACGTTCATCGGTGTGGTGCCACGAAATCTATTCTCCTGCATGATTACGTCTCTTTTTATCGTTGCAAGATGTTCTTAGCCAAAGTATCGGGACAAGGTGGCAGCAGAGTTTGTATATACGCCTTCTAGAGATGTTTTAGGAGTATTGATCCGACGAGATTTATTCGGCATAGATGCATGCTCGGGTTCTTTTCTCGACCCACGCTAACTGTTAGCGGTGTTAATAAGTGAAATACTAATGGTTGGCCTAGTGACAATCAGACTTTTAAAATTTTGATTTAGACTGTCTCCGACCATTTCCTTCATATTTCTCCCCGTAAGGGCTAGTTTAGAAACCCCATTTTTCCATTAAATTTTTATATTTTCAAGAAAAGTTAGTTCATTTTCTCTTTGGAAATAGAAATCCCTTGCAAAAATGTAGTTTCCAAACTAGCCCTAAACTACATTTTTCCACGGGATTTTCATTTTCCCACGGGGTTTTCATTTTTTCCAATGAAAATTAGTTCATTTTCTCTTGGAAAAATAAAAATCCCTTGAGAAAACGTAGTTCCCAAACTAGCTATAACTGTATTGTCTATTATATTTTACTACATACACTCAAAAGATACTTCTCACACATCTATAATGTCTCCAACCATTCACCCTATCCAGCCTCCTTATATACTATAGTTCAGTTATTTAATATTTTTTTATTAGTTTTTGAAGTTTGAAAAAATCATAGAATATGCGTACTACCATAATACACATTGTTTTAAGGTTACATACTAAAAAAGTGTTAATATCACCAAGAAATAGAGTGATTAAGTTATGGGATTTTGAACTCACCCCACATGTGGGGAGGTTCTTCTCTTCCCCGTATGGGGTGGACGCTAAGTGGGAGCCGTTGAAGGGGTTTTTACCATGGGGCGGGGGAGTGGTTCAGTGAACAGTTGGACTTAACCTTAGTTTGTATCTAGAACTACGTTATTACTATTTTTTGTATAGAGGGAGAAATGGTTTTTTTAACCGTTGGATGGGTCTCCATCAAGAATTGGCCCAATGCCCATCTTAAACCTTTGATAGCATCATGATCAGCTCCTAACCCTACATGATTGGTGTGTCCCTATCACACTGCCCTATAAATAAAAGGACAGGGGCCGATGACTCATGTGACGTAGTTCGCTAGAGCCGCATTACCCACCGATATGAACCCTAACCCCACAGATAAGATTTATAATGAAAATGTGTTGCATACTTGCATACATTTTAATTAATCTGTTTGATATAATGCACAGCCAGTAACGAGAAGACACTGTCGTTCTTCGTCCGTCGTCAACCTCTCGCTTCCCCGATTGCTGCTGCCCTAGCGCAAATCTTCATCAATGAATCTGATGGACGGATCTACATCCTCTTCCTACCGACGGTACAATCTGATATTATTTTGATCTAGTAGTTAGGAACTTGAAATTACTATAAGGCACACATAGATTATCTAACTGATCTACTCCTAGAGATCTCTGTTGGGTCAAACAATGACAAGATGGCAATACTTTGTTGGACATGCATCCCTTGATTTGGTGGGATTTTTAGCACACGAGAGCTCACATTCAAGGACGAGATTAATACGATTTTACCGACAAAACACTTCTAAAACTGTGCTGAACCAGTAGTCAGGAGTCATGCATAGTCTCTTCTTCTATATAAAAGTTAAAGGAGAGGAAGATTTTAGTTCATAGATAAGATTTATAATGAAAAATGTGTTGCATACATGTCCTCGGTGGCAGGTGGCACCCACCCTCCTCGGGTAGAGAATCGTAGTTGGATTAAGAAAAAGAAGGTAAAGCAGACTGACGGGAGGCTCGTGGCACTGTTCCAAGTAAGCAGGAGCATGGAATTGACCGGCGGCAGCGGCAGTCTCTGCTAGCACACGGTGACACGGGTACTACTCCTACTGGGTCCGGTCAGCCACCCACCGTTCGTCTCAGGATTTGTCAACTCAAATCCCCGTGGTCTTAGTCAATAGTCATCAGCAGCACGTGGCCACCAAATGATAAGCAATACTTAACAATGATTTCAAAGACAAGAAAAAGAACAGAAAAAAAAAGAATCGTCATCATCGCAAGCAGGAATTCACTGCCGGTCAGTCAAAGGAACGCAGCATGTTTCTGAAGATTTGTCAGCCAGGCAGGCTTTCTTGGCACACATAATTCAGCATCAGAAGCAAGAGAGAGAAAAAAACAAGAGCGGAGAGGAAAATGTATCGGATAACGGACGGACGGACGGATGGTGAACGGAGCGAAGAAGTGGCGGGAACGAAGCTAGCTGAGCTGCCTGTCACTGTTGAGAGCCCAGAAGCAAGCGAGTTGCAGCTACAAATGGATGGCAATGGCAGCGCGATGAAGGATAAAGCGAAGGCTGCTGTCTGCTGCAAATTCCATTCTCGTTCTCTAAAAGGTGCTGTAGCTGTACATGCTTGTTCGGAGTTTGTAATTCTAAGAATCATGACACTAGGTTCAGACGCGAGAATCACTCTCACTCCAACAGAGCTAAACGATAAAAATCTAAAAAGCTCTATGATGATAATAAAGTGAATCTAGTCTCTATTTTATACTATATTGAAAGCCAAAAACCTGCTTCACATCGCTCTTAACTTGCTTCTCACTCTCTAACCTCTTAGCAATCACTTCACATCCTATTTATCAAACGGTTTTCGTCAAATAGATTCACTTTTACTAGAAAATCACTCTGAATCACTCTATTAGAGAATTAGCCCTCGAGCTAAAGAATCATGAAGCGAAGCTCTACCAAACGAGCCATCGGTATCGTTAGATATTCACAGCATGCTTATTTGACGTCATAACTTTTTTTCCTATAGATGAATTGAGTAAAACATATAAAAATATCTTGGGCAACTTTTTTTTAAAAAGAATGCTTTATTTAGAGGTAGGAGAATTTGTTTATTCTGACCATTCCCCCTCTCAAATCCTTCTATTATTCTATAAATAAATATCTTGGGCAACATACTATATCGTGTATGGCATCAGACTATCTCCAACCATTCTCCATCACAAATCCTTCTATTCGTACCTTTTATTCATATTTAATTATCTCTCCCTCAACTATTTTCCCAATATTTTATCTTCACTCAAACAGTTCCTCCTATTCAACTGCCCCTTGCTCTTGAACCGAGCTATTTCATTTTTATATCAGTTTTTTGGGTTTTAAAAAATACTATAATATCTATAATATCGCAATACATATTTGTCGGGTACCGTAATTAGGGGTACCCCCAATACTCCTAATCACGGCTGGTAAACACCTTCGAAGCAAACCATAAAGACTAACAGTTCGGGTCAAAGTCAAAGCTTCGTCTACTAAGGGACGCGATCTCACCCCGTCCGAGCCCGGCCTCGGGCAGGAACAGTGGTCCCGGACGAATTCACGTCTCACCCGAGGGTCTCCTCAGGCAGTGAGCACACCGTCGGCTCAGCCAAAGGCAAGCCTTGTCATGCAAGCGACCTTGGCCAAATCGCCTTACCAGCCGACCGTATTGCATGCACATTTAATGTTGGGATTGCCGAACACCTTATCCTGACACGCGTGCCTCAGTCGACAAGGTCGAAGTGACCGCAGTCGCTTCGCCCTTTCACTGACCGATCTGACAGGAAAACAGCGTCGACCGCCCCGCTCCGGCTGCTGTGCCAACCACCCGGGTAAAATCGACAACAGCCAAGCCTCGGGCGCAACAGGAAGCTCCGCCTCGCCCGACCCCAGGCCTCGGCCTCAGCCTCGGGAGGGGATCTCCGCCTCGCCCGACCCCAGGGCTCGGCCTCAGCCTCGACCTCGGCAAGAGTCACGTCCTCGCCCGACCCTGGGCCTCGGCCTCAGCCTCGGCCTCGGAGGAGCCGCCGCCTCGCCCGACCTCAGGCTCAGATCGACCGCGCTCCAAGGGATACATCATTACCCTACTCCTAGCTAGCTCAGGCTACGAAGGAGCAAGACCGGCGTCCCATCTAGCTTACCCCGGTAGCAGGCAATGATGGCTCCCCGCGTGCGTCCATGACGTCGGTGGTTCTCAAGCCCCCTACGGAAGCACGGAGACGTCAGCAGGATTCATGCCACGCCATCAGCTATGCCGCTACAGGGCTCAAGGCACTTCTCCAACGGGCACGATACTACCGCTACAGGGCTCAAGGCACTTCTCCGATGGCCACGTTACTACCTCTACAGGGCCCAAGTCACTCCCACGACGACCACGTTATTATCTGTACAGGGCTCAGGGCACTTCCCTGCCAGCCACGTTAGCTCCAAGCTACATCCCCATTGTACAGCTGGGCATCTCCTTGTGTCTATAAAAGGGGGTGTCCAGGGCCCCACGAAAAGAAGGGAGGGGGCACGACAGGAGGACGAGTAGACGCACGACAAAGGGATGGGAGAAGACGGGCAGGGCCGGACCCTCACCCTCTCTCTCTCGCTCTCTACTACTCGCTCTCCCGCTCTCGCTCTCTCGCAACGCTTGTAACCCCTATTACGAGCACCCTGGTGCAGGATAATACAAGGCACGTTTTTCCCTTGTGTTCCATCTCGCACCAACCCATCTGGGCAGGAACACGCAGCGACAAATTTACTAGTCGGTCCAGGGACCCCCCGGGTCCGGAACGCCGACAATATTGTTATATACTGATTAAATTGAAAAGAATAATTTTGCTATAAATACAATTAATTAGTGGAGGGGGCGATTAGAGCACCCCCTCTCCACGGGGGATTTTACTATAAATACAACATTGTGTGGGGGGAGGTCTCTCAGGGCGCCGTTAGAGAAAGCCTCAGAAGAGGAGGGGGAGGGAGGGGGAACCTAATGGGTGTGTGAAAGGGAAATAGGCTTACACCTTTTCCTAATTAATTTTGGTGGTTGAATTGCCCAACACAAATAATTGGACTAACTAGTTTGCTCTAGATTATAAGTTTTACAGGTGCCAAAGGTTCACAACAAACCAATAATAAGACCAAGAATGGGTTCAAACAAAAAGAGCAAAAGACAACCGAAGTGTGCCCTGGTCTGGCGCACCGGACAGTGTCCGGTGCACCATCGGACAATGTCCGGTGCACCAGGGGATTCCAGTCTGAACTTGCCACCTTCGGAAATTCTGGGAGTCGCTCCGCTATAATTCACTGGACTATCCAGTGTAGCACCGGACTGTCCGGTGTGCCAGCGGAGCAACGGCTACTTCGCGCCAACGGTCGTCTGCAGAACGCATTCAATGTGCTACAGTGCGCGCCAGAGTCAGAGCAGCGCCAGAAGGCGCACCGGACAGTGTACAGTGACTGTCCGGTGCAACACCGGACTGTCCAGTGACCCAGAAGACAAGCTCCAACTGTCGAACCCTAACGGTCGGGTGACGTGGCTGGCGCACCGGACTGTCCGGTGCGCCATTCGACAGCAACCTCCACCAAACAGCTAGTTTGGTGGTTGGGGCTATAAATACCCCAACCACCCCACCATTCATTGCATCCAAGTTTTCAGACTTCCTACACCTTACAAGAGCTATAGCATTCAATACAAGACACACCAAAGAGATCAAATCCTCTCCCAAGTCCAAAGATCATTCCAATCAAATAGTGACTAGTGAGAGAGTGACTTGTGTTCATTTGAGCTCTTGCGCTTGGATTGCTTCTTTTCTTTCTCATTCTTCTTGTGATCAACTCAATTGTAACCGAGGCAAGAGACACCAATTATGTGGTGGTCCTTGCGGAGACTTAGTATCCTGTTTGATTGAGAAGAGAAGCTCACTTGGTCTAAGTGACCGTTTGAGTGAGGGAAAGGGTTTAAAGAGACCCGGTCTTTGTGACCACCTCAACGGGGAGTAGGTTTGCAAGAACCGAACCTCGGTAAAACAAATCACTGTGTCACATTCTTTATTTGCTTGTGATTTGTTTTCGCCCTCTCTCTCGGACTCGATTTTAATTCTAACGCTAACCCCGGCTTTTAGTTGTGCTTAAACTTTGTAAATTTCAGATTCGCCCTATTCACCCCCCCTCTAGGCGACTTTCAATTGGTATCAGAGCCCGGTGCTTCATTAGAGCCTAACCGCTCGAAGTGATGTCGGGAGATCACGCCAAGAAGGAGATGAGAACCGGCGACAAGCCCGTTACAAGCCACGGGAAGGCTCCATCAGGAGAGTCTCACAACAAGGAGAAGGATAAGGCATCCTCCTCACAAAAGTCGCATCGGAGTGGCGACAAGAAAAAGAAGATGAGGAAAGTGGTTTACTATGAGACCGACTCTTCATCGCCATCCACCTCTGGCTTCGACACGCCGTCCATAACTTCTAAGCGCCATGAGCGCAAGAAGTTTAGTAAGATTCCCCTACACTACCCTCACATTTCCAAACAAACTCCATTACTTTCCGTTCCATTAGGCAAACCACTAGTTTTTGACGGTGAAGATTATAACATGTGGAGTGATAAAATGAGGCATCACCTAACCTCACTCCACACTAGCATTTGGAACGTTGTTGAGTTTGGTGTACAGGTACCATCCGTAAGGGATGAGGACTATGATTCGGACGAAGTGGCCCAAATCCAACACTTCAACTCCCAAGCCACTACTATACTCCTCGCCTCTCTAAGTCGAGAGGAGTATAATAAGGTGCAAGGGTTGAAGAGCGCAAAGGAAATTTGGGACGTGCTCAAGACCGCGCACGAAGGAGACGAGGTGACCAAGATCACCAAGCGGGAGACGATCGAGGGGGAGCTCGGTCGCTTCATGCTTCACCAAGGGGAAGATCCACAAGCCATGTACAACCGGCTAAAGACCTTGGTGAACCAAGTGCACAACCTCGGGAGCACCAAGTGGGATGACCACGAGATGGTTAAGGTTATTCTAAGATCCATCGTTTTTCTTAACCCCACACAAGTTCAATTAATTCGAGGTGATCCTAGATACACGCTAATGTCTCCTGAGGAAGTGATAGGCAAATTTGTGAGCTTTGAACTAATGATCAAAGGCTCCAAAAAGATCATCGAGCAAGGCGCATCCTCCTCCGTGCCCGAAGCACAACCCGTTGCATTCAAAGCAACAGAGGAGAAGAAAGAAGATTCTACTCCAAGTAGAATCCCCATCGACGCCTCCAAGCTCGACAACAAGGAAATGGCGCTCATCATCAAGAGCTTTCGCCAAATCCTCAAGCAAAGGAGGGGGAAGGATTACAAGCCCCGCTCCAAGAAGGTTTGCTACTGTTGGAGCGAAGGCAGAAACGCCACCCTTCGCCCGAAGTCTCCACCGCTTAGCCCCTGCCCTGACAGGCAAAGCAGGCAGGGACACCCTTCGCTTGATCGACACCAAGGACAACATGGAGACCCTTCGCTCGATTCGGCACCAGACGAAGGCCTGCGGCAACGCCTCCCCACGGCGCGGCCTCGGTCAGCTCCGAGGCCCACATGAGGTCGGGCCCATTGTAACGGGCCCTGCGTGGCCGCGGTTGTGTTATGGGCCTAATTTGTAAAGGCGTACTTGTAATTATAGCTTGTAACCCCGCTTTATGGGAATATTCTGGGGATAAACTAGGTACCCGAGGGCACATGCGTCCTTAACGCAAGGCGCCGTGCACTCGGATACCTATAAATACCCCCGCACAGTGCCCGTGAGAGGCCAGATTAACAGAGCTTTTGCCATCACGCGCGAGTGCCCTGTTGCCATCACCATTCACTCGTGTTGGATCTCCTTGCTGTCGAGAGACAGTGCCAACATTTGGCGCCCACCGTGGGGCTTGAACCCACGACCACAAGGTTAAGAGCCTTGTATTTTACCAACATTTGGCGCCCACCGTTCGTGCTACGAGACAACCACCCGCGATGGCACCCAAGAGAGCTAACCCGAAGGCTGACGAGGCTGCGAAGGCAGCACTGCTCGCCGCAAGAAAGGGCAAGGCCCTCGCCCTCACCCAATCCACCCGCCAAGAGGCCACTGAAGACGACACCCTCCGCACCTGCGACCCTGAGGGACAACCCTCAGGCTTCGCACCTCCCTTAGGCTTCGCACCACCGGAGGGCGCGGACCTCGCCGAGGACGGTGAAGTCCTCGGCATCTCAGCAGAAGAACAGCTACAGCTGCGCGCTCTGCGCCTCAAGAACCGCAACCTCCAGAGGCAGAAGGAGATACTGGAGGCCAAGTGCCAGCGTGTGTCCGCACTCGCCAAAGTGCGGCAGATGATACGCGACGAAGAGCACAAGGCCCAGGAACTCGAGCGGGAGATCGCGCTGATGCAGCGCGAAGGCCACCTCGGCCCGCAGCACGAGTCATCCCTCCAGCACCGCGCACAAAACGAAGACACGCGCGAAGGCCACCCCGGCCTGCAGCATGAGCCACCCCTGCAACACCGCGCGCAACCGGAGGACCCGCGTTTCCCCCAGCGCGACTTCACTTTCCCGCACGCCGTGCCATTCCAAGGGGTCAATTATCTCGATGAGCGAAGTCCCCTGGCGCCTCACCTGCAAGTGACGCCCTGGCCAGCTAACTTCCGGGCTGGGACCTACCCCAAGTACAACGGCAGCACCGACCCGGCTCAATACATAATGAGTTACCAGGTCGCCGTCGCATCGTCCGGGGGGGACGACGCCACAATGGCGAAGTCCTTCATCATCGCCCTCGAGGGCCCCGCACTCACCTGGTTCACCAGGCTGTCTCCGCTGTCCATCGATTCCTGGCGAAGTCTCCGGGACAAGTTCCTCCTCAACTTCCAAGGGTACCGCCCGGACACCGACGCCCTGGCCGAGCTCTCGCTCTGCAAGCAGCTAGAGAGGAAGACCCTGAGGGAATATTACCGCAAATTCCTCACACTCAAGTCACAGCTACCCTCAGTCGATGACCAGATCGCCATCCACTATGCTATCAGTGGTCTTCGCGCTGGCGTCCTTTACAGCCACTGCATCAGAGATCCGCCGAAGAACCTCCAAGAGCTGTACCAGCTGTTTGAAAAGTATGCCAGATCCGAGGAGCTCCACCAGCGCAAGATTGAGTCCCAGCGGAAGCCAAAAGACGCTCCACAGTCCAGCCACACGTGGACAAGAACTCCGCAACCAGACTCCGGTCGAGATGGCCGCGGTCAGCCGCAAGTGCACAACATTGCCAACCAGCAGCCGGCCGCCGACCCCCTTCGGCGCCAGGAATATCCCCCCCAGGGCCGCGGAAGTGAAACTCGCGACAGGGGCCGAGGGCGTGCGCAGCCACCCCCTCCACCGCGCCGATTTTACTGCCTTTTCCATGGCGAAGACTGCGCCCACCCAACCAAAGACTGCCCCGAAGTGAAGGCCACCAGAGACAGAATGGCAGGGGCGCAGCCAGCCGACAACCCCAGAATTGTCGCGCATAACTACCAGCCACCCCCTCCACCATATCTCCACGCTCCCGCCCCGCATCCACCGCACCACGCTTACCAACATCATCAGGAAGTACAAATCGTACATCCTCCGCCTCCACCACCACACCAGCAACAACAAAACATCCCCCACGCCCCAAAGCAGGAGGACTTCGCCGATCAACCTTTTCGCGGAGTCATTCATATGATAACTGGGGGGTCCAGCACCGACTTCGACACCAAGCGGCATAAGCGGGACCACTACCGCAGCATAAACCATGTCGCCGTCACGGGCCCAGTTGTACAGACAAAGTGGTCCCACGTACCGCTCACCTTCGACGCACGGGACGTCGACTTGCGCAGCGCCCCCCACTGCGATGCCATGGTCATCAATTGCAGCGTGGCAGGCTGGGACCTACACAAGGTCCTCGTTGACAACGGCAGCCAGGCAGACATCATCTTCCTCCACGCCTTCGATCGCATGGGCATCAGCCACAGCCTGCTTAAGCCTTCGGATAACCCGTTGTATGGCTTCGGCGGCAAGGGCACCTTCCCCGTCGGCAAAATAGAATTGCCCCTCTCCTTCGGTGTAGCACCCAATGCCCGAAGTGAGCAGGTGACTTTTGACATTGTGGATATGGTATACCCATACAACGCCATCATGGGCCGGGGCTCCATCAATAAGTTTGAAGCTGCCATCCACGGACTGTATTTGCGCATGAAGATACCAGGCCCGCTAGGCGTAATTACAGTCTTCGGTAACCAGCAGACAGCGCGCAACATAGAGCGAGACTTCGTGCCGGGTCAGAGGAACGTGCACTGTCTCGCGACACAGTGCGAGGTCCCTGCGCCCGCCAGCCCAACCTCAGGGTCGTCTTCGCCCTTGTAACTCGCAAAAGCATTCTTGCACCGGCCCACACTCTTTTCCTCCCGGGGGGTGAGGTTTTTAACGAGGCGGAGCCATGTAATATATGCGTAAAAAATCCCCCGCAAAAAGACATGCGTCGAAAAAGACCGCGATGACGGTCTTCGACATTCGACCACCACGAGGTCACCGCGAGGCTAAGCGCTAGCTACCCTCGCGTGCGACAAATCCGCGCAAAAGTCGCCTAAGGGTGCAGCCGGATTAGCACAACAAGTGCGAAAAAAAAATCTAAGTCTATCGCGAAGACTATCCGCGCAAAAGTCGCCTAAGGGTGCAGCCGGATTAGCACAACAAGTGCGAAAAAAAAAATCTAAGTCTATCGCGAAGACTATCCGCGCAAAAGTCGCCTAAGGGTGCAGCCGGATTAGCACATCAAGTGCGAAAAAAATCGAAGTCTATCGCGAAGACTATCCGCGCAAAAGTCGCCTAAGGGTGCAGCCGGATTAGCACAACAGGTGCGGAAAAAATCTGAGTCTATCGCGAAGGCTATCCGTGCAGAAGTCGCTTAAAAGTGCAGCCGGATCAGCGCAACAAGTGCGAAAAAATCGAGGACTATCTGTGCAGAAGACACCTAAGGGTACACCTGGACTAGCATAACAACGGCCGAAACGACAACATCAAACCATCCACACCAAGACCAACTATAATCAACCCAACACAGCGCAGCAAAACAAATTAGTAAGTACAAAACGCATTCGCACACACACATGCACGCGAGGGCACACAATTCCACCATACAAGCCTCGACGTACACAAGCGAGGGCACCACACTCTACATCGGCTCAACCTTAGGAATAATTCCCATCTCCCTATAATTAAATAACATTATCCTGAGCTCCTCACCCGCAAAAAGCCTTCGCAGCTCCCCTTCACCTACACCCTCGGCGGTTGGCAGGGACAACAGTTCCTGCCGACCAGCCCCACTCACACGAAGCAGAGCCCGCTCCTCCGCGCTAACCCTACGTTTTGCAACCGCCCTTCGTCGACGGCGCCCGGTGCTAGGGCCTGGCACGTCCGACGCGTCCGCGGCGTGTGGCGAAGCCTCCGCCGCAGCCACGTCCAAGGCCGCAAAATAATCCAAATCCTCCGACGACTCCTCAGTCCACTCAACCGAGCTCCCGGAGTCGGCAAAATCAAAAAACTCAGATGCAGACCCACTATATTCATTACCACCTTCCGCGGTCGAAGCCGCCAAAAACTCAGTAGCAGCGGTTGCGTGCGCAGGCCCAAAATCTTGAACCTGCGCAGCAACCAAAATTCAGTACAACATCCAAAATTCCCCAACCCTAAACAACCACTACGCCACCTGCGAGGGCCCTGACGCCGCGGGGGCCTCCGCCGTTGGCTCCGCCGCCACTTCCGCCATTGTTCCCACCGCCTCCGCCGCCGGATCTTCGACGGTCGGCGCAGCTGCTGCGAGGGCATCGGGAGCGCCTTCGGCCACCTTCAGGGGCAGGTCCTCAGCTGTCGCAGCAGATGTGGGGGCGCCTGGTGCGTCTTCCGTGGTCTCCGGGGTCGGCTCCGGGTCAGGCAGGGCGTCGTTCAGTGCTCCGAAGTCGTCCACCCGCTCGCCTCGCTCCGCCTAAGACAAAACATACAAAAAGTCAGCAAACACACGCACCAACCACATTCAGCGAACGCCGAACAAACAACATCGTCACCTGAGCCCTCGCAGCCTCAGCCCGCTCCCTGACCACATCACCACCATACAGACCCCACATCCGGTCATAGAGGGCGCCGGCGGACTCCTTCACCACGGGGTCTTCGACCTTATAGATGTCTCGCCCAAAATCTTCATCTGCCTGGTCGAAGGCCTCATAGTGCCGGCACCCTTCGCGAGAGAGTGCGTTCATCGCCCCCTCGCAGGTGACCAGGGAGGCGAACGACATTAATCCACCCAAGACAGTGGGGAGCTCCTGCAGCTCCTCTTGCACCCATTCCAAGCAGCGAAGCCCGACCTCTCGCTCCGGCACCACGAAGTCACCGGTCCGCGCACCCAGCTCGCGGTATGTGGCCATAAGCTGTGTGCGCGTCCGTTCGGCCTCCGTTCGTGCCGCGGCTTCGGCCCCCTTCGTGCGGCTCTCCAGAGCGGTGAGCCGCCCCCGCAGGTCTTCGGCGAGATCCTTGGCAAGATTGGCCTCCGCCCGTGCCAGCCTAGCCTCCGCCTGCGCGGCCTGCTCCTTGGCGACGGCCTCGTTGGCCTCCCTCCTCTCCCCCGCCAGCTGGCGCCGGAGGTCAGCCTTTTCCTCCTCCAGGGCGGCCACCTTGTCCGCCAGTTTACGACACTTGCTATCGGAGGCCGACTTCTCACGGACAGCGTCAGCATGTTGCGTCCGAAGTCTCTCGACTTCGGCAGATAAGGCTGCCGTAAGCGCCCCCGACGCAGTACGGCTGGTGAAGTCAGCCACCTGCAGAGCACACGTAAGGCCATGGCCGAAAAAGAAAAAAAAAGAAAAAAAAAAAAGAAAGAGCTCGGCGGACCTGACTCAGCGCCTCCGTCGCCTGACTCAGCGCCTCCGTCACTCCTTTCAGCCGGCGGGTCGCCGCGCCAGCCTCGCCCCTGACCAGCGCGAGGGCCGACACCTCGCCTCCGGCGCCAAGGGTCCCGCCCCTCGCCTTCGACGACAGCGCAGCCGTCGCAATTGCCGTGGCAGGCACAACCACAGCAGGTCGGCCTTCGTCCGACCCTGCAACGCGTCAACGAGTAAAAAAAAAAGAAGAAGAAGAAAGGTGGTCAGGTGACTTACCCCCAAGATAATCGTCCACACTGATATCGGTGCCGAAGTCGGCAACGCGCTTGCCCGGCGGCGGCAACGTTCTGGACGCCTTCGCAGCCTCCGCCACTCCGCTGGCCGGCGGCACCACCTTCGTCAGTTTGGAGACCCCGGCGCCCGCCGTTGTCTCCGGCGCCTTGCTAGATGCAGAGGCGCCCGCCTTCGCCGCCAGCGGCGGCTTGCCTCCGCTGGAGGCCGTAGCCTTCGCCGCTCCCCGCTGCCTTTTCGGCCGGGCTTCATGAATCCTCACGGTCGCCTGGCGTTTTTGCGCCGCCCCTTGGCGATCCTTGTCCATCACTGCCCACACAACAGCACCGATATTTCGCCCGTAAGGAAAAACTCTCCACTGACGAGCCATACGAGACGTAAAACAGCCTTCCTCAGCCGCGCAGGGGACAGGAACATTTCTAGGCCAGCAGCCACCGGTAACCCTCAGCATTCGAGCCGAGGACTCCCGGAGCTCGGGCGAAGACATCCTCTCCCCCGGGGCCGCACACGTCCTCATTAACTCCCTAGCAAAACTATCAGACACCCCGATTCCTCCCATCGCAGTACCTAATTTTCTCTTTTTTGAGGAGGGGGCGGCCGTCAGCGCAGGGTCGCCTCCAGTCTCCACCGCCGGCTTCTTCCCACGGCGGTCCGCTTCGTCTTGACCAGGGTAGCCGTCATACGGCAACTGATTTAATTCGAAGACCCTGTTCAAACGTTCATTTGACCCGCGAATATCAAAGCTGCGCTGGCCTTCCGTCCTCGCCACGTACCGCCCCACGAGCCGCACCGCCAAGTCCTCCGCATCACGCACAAAGGCGGCCGGGTCACGGTTTCGCAAATTCAGTGCAAAGGCAGGACTTCGCACCACCCTTCCTCCGTGAAAGGGCATCTGGCGAGGGCACACTTCGCCCAACGCCCAGTCGTGCGCCAAGGGCCAGACCCCGTACGCCACAAACTCTTCAACTAAATCACGACCACTGCTCTGGCCGGCGGCGCATCGAAGGGCCCCTTCGTCTGCATCCTCTTCTGCCACTTCAAAAGGCGGATACGCAGAGTAATAGTGAGAGCACATCTCAGACACGGGCAGTCCTTCATGGCCTTCGACAGTAGCCTCAGCAACGTAAAACCAAAATTCATTCCAATTGCCCCACTTGTTGCGGGCGCACGGAACCAACTCCACTACTGGCATTGTGGTCTTGCCGGTCTTCGGCGTGAATGTGCACGACCCAAACTGGGCAACTCCGTCCTCAATCACCCTCTTCTGCCAATGCAAGCAGTAATTCTTCGCAAAAACTTCAACCGACGGCTGTCCGCCGTACGAAGTCGTCGCCCAGACATACTTCGCCAGCGCCACCACGGCGTTCGGTGTCAGCTGATGAATTTGAACGTTGAATCTACGCAGGACTTCGCCAACAAACCGGTGCGCAGGCAAGCGGAGACCGGCGACGAAGAACGCCTCGAAGACAACCAACTCACCCTCCGGCTCGGGGACTTCCTCCGTCCCCGGAGCACGAGCGACTCCGCCGCCAAAGTAGCCCAAGCGCTGCATTTCTTCGATGCGGGCCGACGTCATCCGTGACACACCAAAATCAACAGAGTCGTCGGCGCGCAGCTCCTCCACCATCACGCTACTCAACGTCTCCTCAGACGAGGCGGCGGCCGGCGGCGTGGCGTCGGCGGAAGAAGAAGAGGATGGCATTGCTACGTACCGTCGGCGGCGGCGGGCGGTCTGCTTCACTCGAGCCAGATCTCCGACGAGCAAAGCGAGCAGTAGAAGAAGAGGAGCAGAAAGACGGCGGGCGGCTAGGGTTTTCACGGAGCGCGGAAGGCAAAGTGCAAACAGCGCCGTCCCCCGCCCCCCTTTATAGGCAGGGCGCGGCTCCTCGGGAAACTCGCAATCCCACAGGGCGCGACGCTTCGGAAAACCCGCAGTCCAATAGTACGATGTCCATCAACGGTCACATCAAAAACCCCCGCGGAACCACTTCGAGCGAGGGCAGCGTCTCCGCCATCTAGCGACGTCTTCGGCACCAGGTGACTTTGTCGAACTGGTCCCTCGGAGGGCAAATGTTGGAGCGAAGGCAGAAACGCCACCCTTCGCCCGAAGTCTCCACCGCTTAGCCCCTGCCCTGACAGGCAAAGCAGGCAGGGACACCCTTCGCTTGATCGACACCAAGGACAACATGGAGACCCTTCGCTCGATTCGGCACCAGACGAAGGCCTGCGGCAACGCCTCCCCACGGCGCGGCCTCGGTCAGCTCCGAGGCCCACATGAGGTCGGGCCCATTGTAACGGGCCCTGCGTGGCCGCGGTTGTGTTACGGGCCTAATTTGTAAAGGCGTACTTGTAATTACAGCTTGTAACCCCGCTTTATGGGAATATTCTGGGGATAAACTAGGTACCCGAGGGCACATGCGTCCTTAACGCAAGGCGCCGTGCACTCGGATACCTATAAATACCCCCGCACAGTGCCCGTGAGAGGCCAGATTAACAGAGCTTTTGCCATCACGCGCGAGTGCCCTGTTGCCATCACCATTCACTCGTGTTGGATCTCCTTGCTGTCGAGAGACAGTGCCAACATTTGGCGCCCACCGTGGGGCTTGAACCCACGACCACAAGGTTAAGAGCCTTGTATTTTACCAACATTTGGCGCCCACCGTGGGGCTTGAACCCACGACCACAAGGTTAAGAGCCTTGTATTTTACCAACAGCTACAAATGTGGTAAGTCCGATCACTTTATTGCAAAATGTCCTATTTCTAGTGACAGGGGCAACGACAAGAAGGGGAGAAGAAAGGAAAAGAAGAGGTACCACAAGAAGAAGGGCGGTGATGCCCATGTGTGTCGTGAGTGGGACTCCGACGAGAGCTTCACCGACTCCTCCTCCGACGAGGATGCCGCCAACATCGCCGTCAACAAGGGACTCCTCTTCCCCAATTTCGGCCACAAGTGCCTCATGGCAAAGGATGGCAAAAAGAAGAAGGTTAAATCCAAATCCTCCACTAAATATGTAACCTCTAGTGATGAGAATGATTTTAGTGATGATGAGGACAATTTGCTTACTCTTTTTGCCAATCTTAACATGCAACAAAAAGAGAAATTGAATGAATTAATTAGTGCTATTCATGAGAAGGATGAACTCTTGGATAGCCAAGAGGACTTCCTAATTAAGGAAAACAAGAAGCATATTAAGGTTAAAAATGTTTATGCTCTAGAAGTAGAAAAATGTGAAAAATTATCTAGTGAGCTAAGCACTAGCCATGATGTTATTGCCAACCTTAGAAATGAGAATGCTAGATTAATTGCTAAGGTTGATTCAAATATATGTGATGATTCAATCTCCAATCTTAGAAATGATAATGCTAATTTGCTTGCTAAGATTAAAAATTGAATGCTTCTCATGCTAGCCTTAGGATTGAAAATGAAAATTTAATTGCTAAGGCTAAAGACTTAGATGTTTGCAATGCTTCCATTTCCGATCTTAGAAGTGAAAATGACATTTTACATGCTAAGATTGTTGAACTAAAAACTTGCAAACCCTCTACATCTACCGTTGAGCATGTTTCTATTTGCACTAGATGTAGAGATGTTAACATTGATGCTATTCATGATCACATGGCTTTAATTAAACAACAAAATGATCATATAGCAAAATTAGATGCTAAAATTGCCGAGCATGAGCTAGATAATGAAAAATTTAAATTTGCTAGAAGCATGCTCTATAGTGGGAGACACCCTAGCATTAAGGATGACATTGGCTTTCAACAGGGAGACAATGTTAAGCTTAATGCCCCACCTAAAAGATTGTCCAACTTTGTTAAGGGCAAGGCTCCCATGGTTCAGGATAACGAGGGTTACATTTTATACCCTGCCGGTTATCCCGAACACAAAACTAGGAGAATTCACTCTATGAAGTCTCACTCTAGCCCTAATCATGCTTTTATGTATAAGAGTGAGGCATCTAGTTCTAGGCAATCAACCCATGCTAAATTGCCTAAGAAGAAAACTCCTAAGGCATCAAATGATCATAACGTTTCATTTAGAACTTTTGATGCTTCTTATGTGCTAACCAACAAATTAGGCAAGGTAGTTGCCAAGTATATTGGGGGCAAACACAAGGGATCAAAAACTTGTGTTTGGGTACCCAAAGTTCTTGTATCTAATGTCAAAGGACCCAAAACCGTTTGGGTACCTAAAATCAAGAACTAAATTTGTTTTGTAGGTTTATGCATCCGGGGGCTCAAGTTGATCATCGATAGAGGGTGCACAAACCACATGACAGGGGAGAAAAAGATGTTCTCCTCCGATGAGAAAAACCAAGATCCCCAACGAGCTATCACATTCGGGGATGGAAATTAAGGTTTGGTCAAAGAATTGGGTAAAATTGTTATATCACCTGACCATTCCATTTCCAATGTTTTTCTTATAGATTCTTTAGACTACAACTTGCTTTCTGTTTCCTAATTATGTAAAATGGGTTACAGATGTCTTTTCACGGATACAGGTGTCACTGTCTTTAGAAGAAGTGATGATTCAGTAGCTTTTAAAGGAGTATTAGAGGGTCAGCTATACTTAGTTGATTTCAATAGAGCTGAACTCGCTACTTGCTTAATTGCTAAGACTAACATGGGTTGGCTCTGGCATTGCTGACTAGCCCATGTTGGGATGAAGAATCTTCACAAGCTTCTAAAGGGAGAGCACATTTTGGGACTAACAAATGTGCATTTTGATAAAGACAGGATTTGTAGCGCATGCCAAGCAGGGAAGCAAGTTGGTGTTCATCATCCACATAAGAACATCTTGACGATTGACAGGCCACTCGAGCTTCTCCACATGGACCTATTCGGCCCAATCGCTTACATAAGCATCGGCGAGAGTAAGTACTGTCTAGTTATTGTGGATGACTATTCTCGCTTCACTTGGGTATTCTTTTTACAGGAAAAATTTCAAACCCAAGAGACCTTAAAGGGATTCTTGAGACGGGCTCAAAATGAGTTCAGCTTAAGGATCAAGAAAATTAGAAGCGATAATGGGACGGAGTTCAAGAACTCTCAAATAGAAGGTTTTCTTAAGGAGGAAGGGATCAAGCATGAGTTCTCTTCTCCCTACACGCCACAACAAAATGGTGTAGTAGAGAGGAAGAATAGAACTCTATTGGACATGGCAAGAACCATGCTTGATGAGTACAAGACTTCGGATTGGTTTTGGGCCGAGGCGGTCAACACGGCTTGCTACGCCATCAACCGGTTGTATCTACACCGAATCCTCAAGAAGACATCATATGAACTCCTCACCGGTAAAAAGCCAAATGTTTCATATTTTAGAGTCTTTGGTAGCAAATGATTTATTCTTGTCAAAAGAGGTAGAAAATCTAAATTTGCTCCTAAGGCTGTAGAAGGCTTTTTACTCGGGTATGATTCAAACACAAGGGCATATAGAGTCTTTAACAAGTCCACTGAACTAGTTGAAGTTTCTTGTGACATTTGTTTGATGAGACTAATGGCTCTCAAGTAGAGCAAGTTGATCTTGATGAATTAGATGATGAAGAGGCTCCGTGCATCGCGCTAAGGAACATGTCCATTGGGGATGTGTGTCCTAAGGAATCCGAAGAGCCCATTCAAGCACAAAATCAACCATCTTCCTGAAAGCTCTCTTGTGAGTTTTGGTGTTTGGATGACAACTCAATTAAAGGACTAACAAGTGTACTAAGTGTTGAACAGGTGCTTAAGGTAAAGCCTACAGGGTTCAACACAAGTGAACAATTGTGATGGTCCAAGAACTGGATTATGGATACGTGATGGACATCACAAGTAAGATGGACATTGCATAAAGTGAGACTCGGGTGCGTAGCTAGGAGACAACTGATCAAGCCAAGGATGGAGGCAAGAAGAGCTTCGAGGTACCAAGTGCACGGGAGAAGGTCAAGGAGGCTGAGGAACCCAAAGCCAAGGGTGAAGGAGAAGGCTTGCAAAGTCAAGGGTGATCGAGTTGAAAACAGCTACGGCACATCAAGGACCACTACATAAGGACGTGACTTACAACCAATGAGGAAATATCTATAAGTATGTGGTGTAAGTCATAAGGCTCAAGACCAAGCTCTAAGAAGGAGATCAATGTCACTAGAAGGAGAACAAGTGTCAAAACCAGAACTGGAAGCAGCCCAAAAGAGCTAAGTTCACCTTAATCTTTAGTTTGGGTTGTTCCTATGTTTGGAGATGTTCTATGTGACATTTGCAGGATGTTAGAGCTAAGAAATGTCAATCTAGATCAAGTCAAGCCGACTTGATGATTTATGAGTCCAACATCAAAGCTCAAGCATGTGAAATGCTATGGATATAATAATTAAGAGAAGGTATGTTTCTAGACTTAGTACATTGGTGTTAGTGTACTAATATACTTGTCTAAGTGTTAGAAACAGAAAGAAGAAGAACAGGAACGAGGTGCAAAAGGCTTGGCTGTGTATAGCCAAGGTTCTGCTCAGTCTGGGTGCACCGGACTGTCCGGTGGCTCACCGGACAGTGTCCGGTGCGCCAGGCTGGCTCGAGCAAACTGGCCGCTCTCGGGAATTCACCGGCGACGTACGACTATAATTCACCAGACTGTCTGGTGAGCCAACGGTCGGCCGGGCCAACGGTCGGCCGCGCGATCTGCGCGGGACACGTGGCCGAGCCAACGGCTAGATGGAGGCACCGGACTGTCCGGTGTGCACCGGACATGTCCGGTGCGCCAACGGCTCCAAGACTGCCAACGGTCGGCTTCGCTATAAAAGGAAAGAAATCGGGCACCGGACAGTGTCCGGTGTGCACCGGACTGTCCGGTGCGCCACCCGACAGAAAGAAAGTATTGCCTTCCAAATGGGATTCCAACGGCTCCTAGGCCCCTTGTGCCTATAAAAGGGACCCCTAGGCGCCTCAAGCAATGTACAAGCGCAGCCAACAAGTGTAGACTTCACTCGAATCAATTCTCACTCTCCCTCTTGTGTGTAACTCTATAGTTTGTGTAGAAGGCACAGCTATAAGCCTTAAGAGAGAGGAGAAGTGCTGCTTAGAGCTAGAGCAAGGTCTTGAGCGTATCGTTACTCTGCCGGGGTGCTGCCAAGAAGTTTGTAAGCAGTCGTGGTTCTGTTGTAACCCCACTCAATAGTGAAAGGCTCTATCTGTCATACTGACAGATCCGAGCAAACGGAGGAAGGAGTTGAAATAGACTCCAAGCCCAGGTGTGGCTAACTCCAACGAGGACTAGGCAAGCATTTCAGGCTTGGCCGAACCTCGGGATAAATCCTTGCGTCTGTGTGCTTTGTTCTGTATTGTACTCTGACTCTCTGTCTTACTCGCTTATATATCTGCACTTCACTACTTACTTGTGGTACTAGCTTTCCTTGAAGTGCAGGATATTCGTAAGATAGGAACTTTAATTCCACTGCAACCTACTCGAAGGGTTCTTCACTCCATTGCGATCCTGTCTTCGAGTAGAGTAAGACTTAAGTTTTAAAGTGATAATTTTTATTCGCCTATTCCCCCCCCTCTAGGCGACATCTAGATCCTGTTCCTGGGCCAAAGGGAACTTTCAATTGGTATCAGAGCTAGGCCTCTCCAGTGTGGGCTTAGCCGTCCGGAGATAACGATGTCGTCACAAGAGGTAACTGTAGAAATTCTTTTAGGCGATGGCTCTAATTACAAATCTTGGTCTGTCTCTATTTATAATGCTTTCATGAGTGTTGATTCTGATTTGAGACAGATCTTTAGTAGAAGTATTTTTCCATCTGATATTAGTAAAAATCCCTCTAATGATGAACTAAGATGTTTATCTCTCAATCACCGTGCTTGCAACATCTTAGTTGAGTCTCTTTCTAGAAGTGCCTATTTTGCCATCATGAGTAGTGATAATGATTTGTTTGTTGATGCTCATGATTTATGGAATAGAATTAAAGTAAAATATTTTGTGGCAAATTGTACTACTTCTACTCCCTATATTGCTTGTGATGCTAACCATTCAAAGGGAGAAGATCAAGAACGATGGACACCCAACGATGAATCTACCTCGTCGACAGGTTTGGTCTCCACTAATAATAAGTGTTTTATTGCTAACAATGACAGTGGAGACAAAAGCCATGATGAGGAGGAATATGAGGATGATAGCGAGGATGAATCTTCATCATCACAAGGTACATTTTCCTATATTGCTTCCACTGACATTAATGACAGGGAAAATGAGACCGATGATGTGGAAGAAGAGGAGATTCGCCGTTTCTACAACCATCTCAACAAAGCGGACAAAGCTCTCTTGGTTAAGTTGTTGAGAAGGAACAAGGAACAAGGCGAGACGCTTCTCAGGCTAGAGGAGACTCTCATCAAAACAAACAACAGCCTGGAGAAGATGACCAAAGAACATGAGGAGCTAAGGTGCTCTCATGATGTCTTGGTCCAACGGTATGATTCAATGTTAATTGAGCAAAGTAATAATTATGAAGCTCTATCTAATGTTGCTCAACTTAAAACTGAAAATTCTATGCTTAGAAGTCAAGTAGAAACAATGAATTTAGAAAAGCTTGCTCTTAGTGAAAAGTATGATATGTTGTCATACTCTCATAGTAAACTAGTTGATGATCATATCATGCTCGATACTGCTCATGAGGTAGTAATTACTAGTTTAAACTCATATGAACCTCATTCTTGCACTAGTAATCAATTGGTCAAAATATTATCATGTGCTGACCTCCACCGCCCCAAGAAAGGCCAATCTTTGTTTGAGAAACAAGTTGCAGGATCAAAAAGAAAATTGCGTGGGAACAAGAAGCAAAGACAGCTAAGGAGAATACACATTGCTCAACTCTCTCAAGATATCCACGGGCGCGTGGTGAAGAAGCTTGAGAAAGGAAAAACTGCAGCAAGTGTAAAGCTCAACAAGAAGAATGTTCCCAAAGCTATAAATGAAGAAATCAACATGAAAAAGGAAAAAGGTAAAGATTCAATTAATCATGTTGTTTGCACTGACCTTCTCTCCATGTCATTCAAGTACAAAAAGGGAAAAGGAAAAAGGAGGTGTTTCAAGTGCAAGAAGTTAGGCCACCTCATCGCGTCTTGTCCGTACAAAGACAAGAATGAAGGGACAAGGAGTTGTTTTGGATGCAACAAAAAGGACCACACGATCACTTCATGTCCGGTCATGAAGAATCAAGGATGTGCATCCTCCAAGGTGACCCTCACCAAGGAAAATGACACACAGCAAGCGTCGTGTCAAGTTGAGCGACGCTTCTGCTACAAGTGTGGTGAGCAGGGTCATCTATCCAAGGTATGTTATCTGTACTACTTATTAAGGCTACAAGGGTAGCCTGCCGTTCTGCCGTTATGTAATCTCAACCATCCGTTTTTATCATTATGCTTTTCAGCCGTTCGATCCCACCAGTCGTCCGATCCCGCGACCCACCCTCACGGCTGTACCCAATCGCTAACCTCCCCTGCAGTCCCCGACCCTCCGCGGCTCCGATCCGCCTTCACCGCCGCCACCCCCCCCCCCCCGCCGCGTCCCACTCGTGCTAAGTCCGACGACGAGGACGTCGACGAGGCCCGCGTGACGATGGCCTTTGCGGCTCCAATCCACCTCCGTGTCGCCCTCGCACCCCGCGAACCCCGCCCGTGCCCAAGCCCGAGGAGGACGAGGAGGGTAGCGACACCAAGGTGGAAGGGACGAGCAGCGCCCGCGGTTGCTATGAAATCGCCGAGCAGGGAGATAGTCGCCGCGGTGCGTAGTCCGGCTTGGGCACGGCGGCGTGGAGTGCTGCGGGTCCATCTGCCGCGGATCTCCTCTCCCCATTACTGGGAGGTCCGCCATCCATGGAAGGTGCGTCATCTACTCCCCTGCCCGCCATACATGGAATTCTTGTACCGCGCCGTGGATCCGCGCAATGGAAGGTCGTCTGTACCGCCCGCTGCCCACCCCTACCGGAAATCCCATCCCGCCGCCCCACCCCACCGACAGAGACAATGCGCGATGCACCTCCCCTCCAAAGCCGTCCACCTCCCCTCCCCCCTTGCACCGCACCGCGCACACACACACCTGCACCAACGCCATTTCCATGCCTGGATAGATCGTAGGTCTACGAGGTAGCATCGAATGGCTCTCCCGTATGAAGGGTAGAGCCTCCATGTGGCGGCCTCCAGATCGCAACTCCGATTCTTCTTCCCACCCCGCGGTGAGACCCGCCCCAACCCCTTTCTTCTCCCTCTCTATCCATCCTCGACCCCTCTCTCGTAATTAGGAAGGACAGAGCTCAACAAGGCGCTCCCCTCAGCAGGCACATCGACAGACCGAATTTTGGCGAAGAGAACGCTTGGAGCACCTCTATCCCCTCCACAATGGAGGCCAGGTACACGGCAACCGTGCTAGGGAACAACACTGATTTGATGCCGTTTTGGAGGTGAGGTGGGGGTGATTTCGAATGCTTCAAGGATTTCATGACTGGTTTGTGTTGATCTAATTCGTTCTTGGTCGTTTTCGTTTTCAAAGGATCTACGCCCTCGTGGCATGCTTGGTGGCCGGACTTGCCCTCACCTCTATCCCCTCTAGGCCTCCGTGATGGAGGCTGGGTACTCAGCGGCCATGGCATGCTTGGTGGCCGGATCCTGTAATGTTTATAGTGTTCCATTTTGTTGATCCAAGCCACCAATGGAGTAAAAGCTGGAGTATTTTTTTCCAATTGGTTATACGTGTCAGTTTTCTTGTTTCTGTGCTGAGATGCTGGTGAACCTGTAGGTGCCTGAGTCATTTTGGGGCATTCTAATCGTAGAGCTCTGTTGGGGTGAATCCAGTGATGTGAGTACCTTTTAAACTATCATGGTATGATTTATATTCTCTATTGACAACTCACATTTTTGTGCTATTTTGCTTGATGCTTGGAAGAATCTGTTGTTTGGTTTATCTGTTGTATACATTCATGTGTTATTATTCTGCTAGATGCTTGGAAGAAGCCATCTATGGAATTGTTTGAAATGATTTGAGCATTTAATCCCTTATCTTTGAATAGATGACATAATTGGAGACTCTGTCCATATATCTATGCGATGTTCTGTATTTACTACAAGCACCATTATAGGATAATAATGTTCTTCCATAGTCCCTTGCATCGGTTGGGCTTTAATTTCAATAGTCTTGCATCGGTTGGTATTTAATAGTCTTGCATCGGTTGGGCTTTTTCTGAAGCGCTAATAGTGTTCTTCCATAGTCCCTTGTCCTTATGTCCTTTGTGGAAGGTCGAGGATATTTTAGGTTCAAACCATGTATTATTTGATTTCTGCTCCAATTAGGTGGCTACAACTTACCTGCATAGACAAAATATAAGTATGTGCAATAATCTAGCTAGCAGAGTCGATCTTCCCTACGCTATAGAGCATATAAATTACTAATAATTTGTCTAACAAAAACTGACCCAATCCTAGAAATAGGGATGGCAAACAGTAGGACTAGAATTCAGCTGCAAAATGCCAGGGACCATATAAGTCAGGTAATAACTATCATGAAAGTGAAGCTATAAGTTTCTAGCTTCACACTATATAGCTGACCAGTGCATTTTGCTTGTTTAGTTCACTAGCATATTCATCCATTGAGGTGGTTCTTTTTTCCCTTTTCCTTTTGAGGAGCTGACTGCTTGTCCGAGAAAGTGTTTATTAGGATCGTTTTGCACTAGAAGGTTCAAATAATGTTTGGTTAAAAAATGACATCTGTCATAGGATAGAGGCTATAAATCTATACTACTATATTAAGGCTGACTGCTATGCATGACTTGCTGGGTCTATTCATTGTCTAATCATAAATATGCATTTCTAACAATGTTATTGTTTTTGTGCTTTTCTCTGATTTCTTAGGTTTCAGAAAAAAACAGGTTCTCCAATGTCGGCAATGACATTGCTTAGCTTGTATGTTAGAGTTCATGTCACCATATTAGGTAGCCATCTCTACTTGGATTTTGCCCAGTGTACAAATGGTGCACAGTTACAAGTACATCTATGCTCCAGCCTCCTCATTCTATGCTCAAGCATTTTCGTATGAATGGATTTCAAGCACTCTAGATGTTTTGATAATTAAAATTATGTTAGAACACTGACTTAACTTGGATTCAAGCTGCTTCCTGACATGGGAATGTCTCATTTCTTTTATAGGCAGAATCTGACGCCTTTAATGGAAATGGACACAAACCTTCGTTGCAATGGATGATTATCTTGTCACTGACAAAATCACTGCATTCATAGTGCAAATGCAACATGCAGCAATTGAAGTCCTTAAAGAGTAAATATATCTTCCCGTATCCATATGATACTCCTCTTCACCTCATTCATCATTGCCATGTCCATCTTCATCATCCTCTTGCTGACGGAGACCAAACATGTGTCCATCGAGGATATCTGGATGCTCTTTGACAGGCATTGAAACTGGAACCGCATCTTCTGTAGGGACACAAATTAAGGCAACCTCCACTAGCAGCAGGAGACGTCCAGAGCATGAACATGGTATGCAATGTGGTTTGATAAGTTTTCTACTCCTAAATATATATGATGATTACTACTATATGAAGACGAATGTGGTGTGCTTCTTGATGCAGTCCAAATAGGCTCAGTTTAAGACGAAGTGCATAGTTTAGAGTGAAATAAGATTGACATATAACTAACACTACACATTATGACATGACTGCATCATGTCATACAAATACAATGTTATCATTTAGTTTCCAAAGAACATTTCCATAAACCACCAATATTGTAGCTCCAATTCATAGATCAGTTCTATTGTAGTATAAATTTAAAACAAGGACAGTTCTTCAACAGAAGATGATGACCATACCTTGACCTCACCATACAACTTCCTCTCCCAGAAATAGAGCTTCTTAGTGTTTCAAAAGTCTTTTACTCAAAAGTTGTTCCGATGGTGTTACCCTATTGTATCTTAGGTTACTATTGGATCTTTGCATTTCATTTCTAACATGTTCAAGCTAACACCCATGTTTCTCCTCTTTCGGACATGGATATAGTCCTTTTCTCCCTTTATGTTTAAGCCTCTGCAACTTGGTCTGTTTGTGCCAAAAAAATTGGTCTATTTGTGCAAAAAACTACATGTTTATACTGCCCCGCACTATTGTGTATTGTGCCCGACAATGCCTGCCCGCTCAGTCGCCACCGTAGCTTCATCAAGATCCTAGACCCCGACACCATGCTGCACTGATCTGAATTCTATTTTTTTTGTGTGCTAATGTCCTATGTCCAAACCTTTATGTAATTTGGTCATCTGGTCTATTGTCACTATGTTCGCCCATTGGCATGTTAATAAACACTTTGTATCGTCTATTTATGGTATGCATCCTCTGGACATGTTGTTGTGCTGCCATAACATGATTAGTAAGTTTTACTTTTCCTTCTTCTTGCTTACGCGATCTTCTAATGATAGAAACTATATGCATCCTCACAGAATAGTTGGGTTGTATTATCCTTTATTTTTGGTGCCATCGTTGATGACCGTTACACTGGTGAGATACATGTGACAATCATTGCAACAGGATTTCCACAGTCCTAGAGATCCCTTTTGGCGGATCCAAAGGGAGCACGTATAGTGGAATCCAAAGAGAAAGCAGCAACCCTCGCCCATAAAGCAGCAGCTGCTGCAGTTCAACCGGTCCTTGCTTCTGCTTGGTCTCGAAGACTCTTCTATTATCTATTATTCATGGGTTCGTTGTTCACATGAATCACATATAGCTATGACCTTTGCTGCATTTAGGTTGGTGCTATGCTCCAAGAATTAGAAAAGGAGATTGATGATGTGGATGCACAAATTGGAAATCTTTCACAACTGCTTGATAAGTAAGTCACTCCTATGTATGGATCTTTTTATGTCGTGTGCTTCTCAGCCAGTGCATTTTGTTGCCGAGTTCTACCTGATAGGGAAACTTGATGCTATTTTATGTTAATTTAAAATCGGTAGTAGCTCTGTTGCCCTGTCAAAACACAGTTCTGTGTCACGACCAATTTAGTTTTAATGTACTCTTATTTTTTTAGTGGCTGTTTTATGTCCATCATTTGTATTGGACTTTGTTTTCCTTGTGATATATCAGCCGAGACACTTTTTTGAGTGTATTTATAAAAATCACAAAAAGTCATGTGTTTCTGTGATCTACTACCTCACCATATTTAGAGGATCATTTTATGAAATGCACTATTTCATAAACTTGTCATCCTTGTGGAGTCACTGCAAAAGCATGGTTGCAACTTCCTATTATTCTAAGGCCTATTTGTTTCTATGACCGGCCAACATGCGACCGCAATTAAGCGAACGCGGCTCTGAGGCTGTGTTTTGGAAATCACCCAGTCATGTTCATTTTCTGATGTAGACACGTTCGTAATCGACTGTTTGGCAGGAATATTTTGCATTTTTCGCTGAAATGTTTCTTACAGTGTTTATATCTGCCTGCACAATTGCACCTAGCAGTTGAGGAGTGCCTCTTTGGCTCTTTTCGCGTAAGCATTACAACGTTTACTACCTACATTCTTCATGTGTTTTCTTGGCTTACTCGATCGTGAAGTATTAATCTCTATTTCTGACATATGGCTTGGCAAGATTATACTAGAGACTTGTATTTCTCAGATCCATATTTGGCTTAGGTATGATTCTTGTGTCACTGCTACATATATTTTTCCTAATTATTGGAGGTACTTCCATTTAGCCTTGCGGTAATATATTCCTATAACTGTATAGCATGCTGGATATAAGGTCAACTCTGATATTTTTTTTCTCATATAGCAATAGTTAATTCAACTGAACTAAAAATGCTGCTCAAATACCTTTGCTTTTCTACACTGTGACCAAGCTTTTTTTAGGTCTAGCATGCCAAATGGACAGCCAAAATGGCTTCTTTGTTTCATACCAGATTATCCTATGCTTATCTTCATGCTTACTATAGCGATCTATCTTCTTGTAAGTTGCCAACTTCAAACCCATCTCATTACTTATTAGGGAAGAAAGCTGTTTCATTGAACAATCATAAAAAGGATACTCATTTCATTATCTAAGGGTGTTAGGTTTAAATAATAAATCCATTCTAGAATGAGGTGGTGCATCATCATGAGTTCATTCTACAAATTTGGTTTAAATAATAAGCCTTTTTTTGCTTGTTTATGTGAATCCCAAGGCGTGGAAGGAGTCGAACTGGGGAACAGGAGAGAAGGACCCCGCTAGCCCCATCCTTGGTGGGAGGAAGAAGCTAGCGCCACCATTGCAGCAGCAGGAGGTGGTGGATCCAAGCCTACGCGACGGGTTCAGAGCGAAGGCGCTCCTCGGTAGACAAGACACCAGCATCACTGATACCTGCTCCCTGTCCTGACGGTAACAGCCATGTCCAGCCACTTTCTTGTCAAATGCATCCATCTCTTTTGCTTTAGCAATTGGCATGGGCCCTTCTCAATTTTTGATGGAGCAGTTGGCGTTTGGGAATAGCACCATTGATTATTATCTTTCCTAGAGCAAATTGGCAGTTGATAGCCATGAGATTTCAGCGTTACTAAGACATTAATTAGTGTAATCTAGATGGAAACTTTCCTTGCATTATTTTTCAGCTGTAACTTACCACAAGATTAAATGGTTTTGGGATTATTTATTTCTCAAGACCAGTTTATTAATTAGTTTCATTATATTCTTATCAACATGCTCTCTCTCATGAGACATTGATTAGTGTATTATGTATTCTGGATGATGTGTGTTGTGCCATACCATGTATTTGTTCTGAATAACAGTTAATTCATTAGCTATTTGGGCTATTATTTCTAGAATATGGTTGCTTAGATCTTCCAACTTATAGTGTGTTTGTAGCTTCAGTAGAAATATATTCAATGTGTGTTCACATATTTTTAGAGATTTGGACACCTTACAAAGGGTAAGGATTACGAGGATCCACCAGACTCTGCATCGGCGTGCCCGTGGGCCAGATGGCCATCGAGGAGACACTACTGATGGAGGCGAGGAGACACTACTGATGGAGGCGCGCCATCTTTGATAGCTGAGGACAAATTAGAGTTTGTCTTCCGGTGAAGTTTATACCTTTTCCAAATTTACTGCATCACCGTTTATTGCTTTTCAACATGTGAGATTGTGATTGCAGTGTTAAACTATTCATATTCTGCTTGCTTTTTGCATATTGCATCACCGTCCTTTTTTTGGAGTGATTGCATTCTATGGATATTTAGGATCATCATGATCTCATATTTGGAGAGTTCTAATTTCATATTTGAGTAGGAATTTTGGATCGAGAATAACAAGGGAGGTTTATGGAGAGAGTATCGAACACAGAGAGAGATGATCGGAGGTACTGGAGCCACCTATCCACAAGGTACTTTGTTTTTGTTTTCATTTTCCCGTAGTAAATGTACTCATTAGAAGGAGCGAGATGGTCTAACTAAAAACAGTTATTTGAGTAGGAATTTTCTTATGTTCTTCAACAAGACAATAATCTGATCTTATACTCGGTATTCTTTTTCGGTGAACATTTAATGTATTTCTTTTGTTAATGAATTGGTTGTTGGTACATAACTAAAGTGCCATGTTTATATTTTAGATTTCACGTAAGCAGATTTGGTGACTAGAGGTAGGTTGGAGATTGATTTCTGCTTTCCTGCTGGTTCATACAACCTATTCTTCTGACTCCATTTGGGTCGATTGCATAAGCTGATGGGCCACAAAGGATGTTGTTTTGAGAATATCCATGGTTGGGACATCAAATGGACACAGTTGGGACATCAAGTTTAGACGAGGTGACGAAACTCAAGCTCTCTATGATGCAGTTTGATCATACGCATACAAAAGACACATTGTGTGTTGATTCAATCCGTATATACCCAAACATCACGGATATGAGGATTGAGAGAATCGACCAAGTATTAGGAGTGTAGTCAAATAATTATTATATTCCTAATATGTTAATCGTCTTTATTTTAAATGTCATTTTAGTTCATTTGTTCGCTTGGAACATTTCACATACAACATGCTTAGAAGTATTACTACTATTTAAAATGAGGTTTATTCACATGTGGGGGTAAGAGTTGTTGTTACCTGTTGCTTAGTAGCTCTATGTGCTCAGTTGATTGCAGCTTCAAGTGGATCAAGCCATAGTATGGTAGTTCATGCATATAGAGTGCAAAAACTATTGTATTTACATTTTTCAAGTTGACTTCCATGACACATTAGTAGGACATAAAGTTCCTTCAGACTTTTGGTTTCACAATGGCTACAATGAATGGATCAGAAAGTGTATTTGCAACGTGCAAGGGTGACAAGAATATGAACACTCTAATGCACCACCCTTTTAGTAACTGGGCTGATACAGTGAGGTACGTTATCTAAATGCCACACTTTAGGTAATACAAGTTCAACAACTAGAAAATCTTGAAGTTTATATCTATTTATTCTTTATTGATGCATAATATATTCTCCAATGAGGCAACGATATAGACACTTAGACTATTTTGATGTACCCTGTTGCGCACACTTCATCTCATCGATTTTTTTCTCATTTGTGTTGCTACAGTCGCTATTTCGCAAGATCGTCGTGGCCCTATCAGGAACGGAGATGCTCTTAGCGAAGCAGGAGGACATGGTAGACGTGAACCTGAAGCTAAAGCTGACTTCCAGCCAATCCAACTAGCAGCAGCAGGCGGGGAGTGGATGCGCCTGCTAGAAGAGTGCTAGCTCTGCACATACGCTCGCTCGACAAACGTGTGTTGTTAACTATTGTATATAGTGTTATAATTACTGTCCTTTATTCCTGATGTTTGTTTTGTAGTTGAAACTCACATTGTTTTCTCATGTCCATCTCGATTTTGTATGCCGTGACCATGAAAGAACAAATGTTTTCCTATGGTTTTTAAAAATATAGCTCTCCATTGTTGTGATTGTGTACCGTCGCAACGCACGGGCAATGACCTATGAACAAAGAAAAACCGTAGCAACGCACGGGCACCGTACTAGTAAAGGTAAGATTCCTAAACAAGTAAATTTATCTCAATCTTATTCGCTTAGGAGACCCAAATCATACACTTGTGCTAGATCAGTAATGAGATCACCTAGAACTAGCACAACTGCTATTTGGGTACCAAAGGCCCTTTTAGATGAACGTTATGGACCCATCTCGAGATGGGCACCAAACTGTGCTAACTAGACCATGCAGGTGCCTTGAGATGGACTGGAGACAATGGGAGAGCTTAAGACAGTTATCTAAAACTCTATGCTTAAGCTGTCAATTGTTTTGGTGTTTATTGACCCAAGGTTGAATTATTGTAAAACACTAATCCCATGTTCATCTCAAGTGAAATAAGGTATATAGGTCCTGAATCATTATTGGTGAATCAAGTAAAGGACTTTGATGAGAATCTACAACTTGCTCTCCAAAGGACGGTACCCGTGTATTTTAAGTACATAATTGCAATTTAGTATTGCTCTTAAGTTGGCTTGTTGTGCTACCTGTCTTTGGAGTAGTTATGCTTTATGATTGCCTGTGTTAAATGAATCATAATGATGTTTGCTTAATCATGACTGGTGCTATATAAGATATATCTTTTGAATCATTCATTGGTAGCTATTTCATTTGTCATATCCACAACGATTAACTCTCTTGGTGTATATGGATAAACCTGTAACTTTTTGTAAGTCATGCTATGTGCAATTATGACATTTTGTTTAGTCCATGTTCACATGATTACCCTAGTTTGGTACTGTGTGAATTTCAAGTCCATGTCGTGCCCTTTTGAGCTATGAGGTGCATAAGCAAAAGGAGCCCTGAATTGGCGATAACAAGGGCTCTCATAAGGGCAAAGGTATGGAAAATGGAGCTATGCAATTTCATTAAATATTCTTGAAATTTCATTCATTGTGATCATAGCTATGTTCTTGTTTTTCAATTGGTAATATCTTGGCTTAGGTAATTTATGCCTTTAAAATGTTGTTTTTTTGTGCACCTAAGAAACCTTCTTAATTATGACATGCTCAGATATTTCGCTTTATATACATGATTGTGTTGATCTTCAATTGGTATATGCAATGATAGTTAAGTATGAAGCATGTCTAAGTTGCGTGTAAATGTTATACTTCCTTGAGTATTGAATTAGCTTAGGTGCCACTGAGGCATGCATTGTTTAATTTAGTCAACCTTTCATTTAGCCTTCAATTGGTGTTAAGTGGTTTTTCAATTGATATTCAAATTGGCATCCTTGTGTGATGAAAGTGATAGAGTATGCCTTGACCAAGGTATGTTGTGATCCCCTCTAGTTCTAATGAAGCTAGAATGTGCAAAGTGCAAGTCATTCAAATACTTGATGCACAACTTGAGGGGGAGCACACATAACTTGTGTCTTTCAAGACTAACTGTTTCTTGAGCAATCTTGTATAGTCTCTAGGTGGAAAAGAGAAGATAAGCAAGAAATGGAGCAATCAGGACTTGGGTACCTCTGTAAGTCAAGAAATTGGTATCTCAAGTTGTGACAACAAGAAAAAGTTAGGAGAAAGAATCAGGCACAAGTGTGGAGAAGCTCTCGAGAGATTAACTACTTTCAAGATAGGAAGTACACTACAACATGGTAAAGGTACAAAAGGAAGTATTAATCTTTTTGCATATATGTATCTTACCTAAATGTTGATAGGGCATATGTTCATTAAGTAAGGGGGAGTCTTGATAGTCGTTTTTCCTCCTTAACACCCTGTTGTCCCTTGACATCATCCTATGTTCTTGCTTGAGTATAGTTTTTGGTGTTTGATGTCAAAGGGGGAGAAGTTGTGCATTAAAGCTTATCTCAACCTGAGAGGAAAGCTTATCCTAAGGGGTGATGTGATAAAGTGTTAGTTTGAGCTTTGCCAAGTGTGATATTCATATGCTTCTTGCAGTATTATATGTGTTGCATCATATGGACTAGTGATTCCGCTGCGCTGAATTATTTGGCTTCTATAGTGTAATAGATAGTCATGTGGTTAATGGTGCTTTAAGATTGCTTTAAATTAGTGTCTTAGTTTAAATTGGTATTAGTTTGAATTGGTATCTTAATGATGAATAGTGGTAGGTTGATATTCCTGTGATATATCCACTAAATTGAATGATGTTCAACTCTGATTACATGCATTTGTGTGGTATATCATCATGGTTTGTTTCTTGACACAATGCATACTAAAAAGTGCTAAGGTGTAGAAATGTTTCGATTTGCCTTAGTATGTGCAAATTGGCGTCTGAGGCCAAAATTATGTTTTTGAAGTAAGCACTTATTTAGGGGGAGCATTCTATAATCTTAGAATTCAAATTTGTGCTTCAAATCTTATTCTTATGTAAGCTTTAATTGTGTTGCCATCAATCACCAAAAAGGGGGAGATTGAAAGCTCTCTTGTGAGTTTTGGTGTTTGGATGACAACTCAATTAAAGGACTAACAAGTGTACTAAGTGTTGAACAGGTGCTTAAGGTAAAGCCTACAGGGTTCAACACAAGTGAACAATTGTGATGGTCCAAGAACTGGATTATGGATACGTGATGGACATCACAAGTAAGATGGACATTGCATAAAGTGAGACTCGGGTGCGTAGCTAGGAGACAACTGATCAAGCCAAGGACGGAGGCAAGAAGAGCTTCGAGGTACCAAGTGCACGGGAGAAGGTCAAGGAGGCTGAGGAACCCAAAGCCAAGGGTGAAGAAGAAGGCTTGCAAAGTCAAGGGTGATCGAGTTGAGAACAGCTACGGCACATCAAGGACCACTACATAAGGACGTGACTTACAACCAATGAGGAAATATCTATAAGTATGTGGTGTAAGTCATAAGGCTCAAGACCAAGCTCTAAGAAGGAGATCAATGCCACTAGAAGGAGAACAAGTGTCAAAACCAGAACTGGAAGCAGCCCAAAAGAGCTAAGTTCACCTTAATCTTTAGTTTGGGTTGTTCCTATGTTTGGAGATGTTCTATGTGACCTTTGCAGGATGTTAGAGCTAAGAAATGTCAATCTAGATCAAGTCAAGCCGACTTGATGATTTATGAGTCCAACATCAAAGCTCAAGCATGTGAAATGCTATGGATATAATAATTAAGAGAAGGTATGTTTCTAGACTTAGTACATTGGTGTTAGTGTACTAATATACTTGTCTAAGTGTTAGAAACAAAAAGAAGAAGAACAGGAACGAGGTGCAAAAGGCTTGGCTGTGTACAGCCAAGGTTCTGCTCAGTCTGGGTGCACCGGACTGTCCGGTGGCTCACCGGACAGTGTCCGGTGCGCCAGGCTGGCTCGAGCAAACTGGCCGCTCTCGGGAATTCACCGGCGACGTACGACTATAATTCACCGGACTGTCCGGTGTGCACCAGACTGTCCGGTGAGCCAACGGTCGGCCGGGCCAACGGTCGACCGCGCGATCTGCGCGGGACACGTGGCCGAGCCAACGGCTAGATGGAGGCACCGGACTGTCCGGTGTGCACCGGACATGTCCGGTGCGCCAACGGCTCCAAGACTGCCAACGGTCGGCTTCGCTATAAAAGGAAAGAAATCGGGCACCGGACAGTGTCCGGTGTGCACCGGACTGTCCGGTGCGCCACCCGACAGAAAGAAAGTATTGCCTTCCAAATGGGATTCCAACGGCTCCTAGGCCCCTTGTGCCTATAAAAGGGACCCCTAGGCGCCTCAAGCAATGTACAAGCGCAGCCAACAAGTGTAGACTTCACTCGAATCAATTCTCACTCTCCCTCTTGTGTGTAACTCTATAGTTTGTGTAGAAGGCACAGCTATAAGCCTTAAGAGAGAGGAGAAGTGCTGCTTAGAGCTAGAGCAAGGTCTTGAGCGTATCGTTACTATGTCGGGGTGCTGCCAAGAAGTTTGTAAGCAGCCGTGGTTCTGTTGTAACCCCACTCAATAGTGAAAGGCTCTATCTGTCATACTGACAGATCCGAGCAAACGGAGGAAGGAGTTGAAATAGACTCCAAGCCCAGGTGTGGCTAACTCCAACGAGGACTAGGCAAGCATTTCAGGCTTGGCCGAACCTCGGGATAAATCCTTGCGTCTGTGTGCTCAGTTCTGTATTGTACTCTGACTCTCTGTCTTACTCGCTTATATATCTGCACTTCACTACTTACTTGTGGTACTAGTTTTCCTTGAAGTGCAAGATATTCGTAAGATAGGAACTTCAATTCCACTGCAACCTACTCGAAGGGTTCTTCACTCCATTGCGATCCTGTCTTCGAGTAGAGTAAGACTTAAGTTTTAAAGTGATAATTTTTATTCGCCTATTCCCCCCCCTCTAGGCGACATCTAGATCCTGTTCCCGGGCCAAAGGGAACTTTCACTTCCTTAATGCAAGCATCTCCACCAACTCAAGATGAGGATGAGGCTCAAGATAATGAAGAAGAAGATCAAGAAGATGAGCCACCTCAAGAGGAGGGCAATGATCAAGGGGGAGATGCCCAAGATCAAGACAAGGAGGATGAGCAAGTTCCAAGGCCGCCACACCCAAGAGTCCACCAAGCAATCCAACGAGATCACCTTGTGAACACCATCCTCAGCGACATTCATAAGGGGGTAACTACTCGATCTCGTGTTGCTCATTTTTATGAACATTACTCTTTTGTTTCCTCTATTGAGCCACATAGGGTAGAGGAAGCACTTCAAGATTCGGATTGGGTGATGGCGATGCAAGAGGAGCTCAACAACTTCACAAGGAATGATGTATGACACTTAGTTCCACATCCTAACCAAAATGTTGTAGGAACCAAGTGGGTCTTCCGCAACAAGCAAGATGAGCATGGTGTGGTGACAAGGAACAAAGCCTGACTTGTGGCCAAGGGATATTCACAAGTCGAAGGTTTGGATTTCGGAGAAACCTATGCACCCGTAGCTAGGCTTGAATCAATTCGCATTTTACTTGCCTATGCTACTTACCATGGCTTTAAGTTTTATCAAATGGACGTGAAAAGTGCCTTCCTCAATGGACCAATCAAGGAAGAGGTCTATGTTGAGCAACCTCCCGGCTTTGAAGACAGCGAGTATCCTAACCATGTTTATAGACTCTCTAAGGCGCTTTATAGGCTCAAGCAAGCCCCAAGAGCATGGTATGAATGCCTAAGAGACTTTCTTATTGCTAATGGCTTCAAAGTCGGAAAAGCCGATCCTACTCTCTTTACTAAAACACTTGCAAATGATTTGTTTGTATGCCAAATTTATGTTGATGATATCATATTTGGGTCTACTAACGAATGTCCTTGTGAAGAGTTTAGTAGGATCATGACACAAAAATTCGAGATGTCTATGATGGGGGAGTTGAAGTATTTCTTAGGATTTCAAGTGAAGCAACTCCAAGAGAGCACCTTCATTAGCCAAACGAAGTACATTCAAGACATTCTAACCAAGTTTGGGATGAAGGATGCCAAGCCCATCAAGACACCCATGGGAACTAATGGGCATCTCGACCTCGACACGGGAGGTAAATCCGTCGATCAAAAGGTATACCGGTCGATGATAGGTTCCTTACTCTATTTATGTGCTTCACGACCGGATATTATGCTTTCCGTATGCATGTGTGCAAGATTCCAAGCCGATCCTAAGGAAGTTCACCTTAGGGCCGTAAAACGAATCTTGAGATATTTAGTTTATACTCCTAAGTTTGGCCTTTGGTACCCCAGGGGATCAACATTTGATTTAATTGGTTATTCCGATGCTGATTGGGCAGGGTGTAAAATTAATAGAAAGAGCACATCAGGGACTTGCCAGTTCTTGGGAAGATCTCTGGTGTCTTGGGCTTCAAAGAAGCAAAATTCTGTCGCTCTTTCTACCGCCGAAGCCGAGTATATTGCCGCAGGCCATTGTTGCGCGCAATTGCTTTGGATGAGGCAAACCCTTAGGGACTATGGTTACAAATTAACCAAAGTTCCTCTTCTATGTGATAATGAGAGTGCAATCCGCATGGCGGATAATCCCATTGAGCATAGCCGCACTAAACACATAGCCATTCGGTATCATTTTCTAAGGGATCACCAACAAAAGGGGGATATCGAGATTGCATATGTTAGCACCAAAGAACAATTAGCCGATATCTTTACCAAGCCATTGGATGAACAAACCTTTACCAAACTTAGGCATGAGCTAAATATTCTTGATTCTAAGAATTTTGAATGATATTTTGCACACATAGCTCATATATATACCTTTGATCATCTCGTTCATGTGCTGTGACTAATGTGTTCCTTCAAGTCCATTTCATGCTAAGTCGTAGATTGAAAGGGAAAAGGAGTCTTCGGCGAAGACAAGGCTTCCACTCTACTCCATCGAATCATTCATCCTTCGCTGTCGCTCCGCTCCACTCTCCAACTTTGGTATAATCTTCACTCATATATTATTTACCATAGGGGGAGAAGGTAGTTACACGGGCTTATATTTCACTCAAGCATCCGTTTTTGGCGATTCATACCAAAGGGGGAGAGAGTATTAGCCCAAAGCAAAAGGACCGCACCACCACCAATTTCAAAACTTTCAAAAATGTAGTCTTTCACTTTGAGTTAAGAAAAGAATTTTTCAATTGGTACCTTATTTTTTATATAATTTCAAATTGGTATACCCTCTTCAAAATTAATATCTAAAACCCTCTTGAACACCAAGAGGAAGATTTCATTAAGGGGGAGTTTTGTTTAGTCAAATGAAAAGCATTTGAACCAGGGGGAGAAAATTTCAAAACTTGAAAATGCTTCTCAAAATCTTATTCATTTACCTTTGACTATTTGCAAAAGAGCTTTGAAAAGAATTTTCAAAACATTTTGCAAAACAAAATATGTGGTGCAAGCGTGGTCCAAAATGTTAATAAGAAGAAAAGACATCCATGCGTATCTAGTAGTAATATTTATTAGTTTCATTCCAAGCAACCTTTGCACTTACATTATGCAAACTAGTTCAATTCTGCACTTCTATATTTGCTTTGGTTTGTGTTGGCATAAATCACCAAAAAGGGGGAGATTGAAAGGGAAATAGGCTTACACCTTTTCCTAATTAATTTTGGTGGTTGAATTGCCCAACACAAATAATTGGACTAACTAGTTTGCTCTAGATTATAAGTTTTATAGGTGCCAAAGGTTCACAACAAACCAATAATAAGACCAAGAATGGGTTCAAACAAAAAGAGCAAAAGACAACCGAAGTGTGCCCTGGTCTGGCGCACCGGACTGTCTGGTGTGCCACCGGACAGTGTCCGGTGCACCAGGGGATTCCAGTCTGAACTTGCCACCTTCGGGAATTCTGGGAGCCGCTCCGCTATAATTCACCGGACTGTCCGGTGTACCAACGGAGCAACGGCTACTTCGCGCCAACGGTCGTCTGCAGAACGCATTCAATGCGCTACAGTGCGCGCCAGAGTCAGAGCAGCGCCAGAAGGCGCACCGGACTGTCTGGTGATCCAGAAGACAGAAGCTCCAACGGTTGAACCCTAACGGTTGAGTGACGTGGCTAGCGCACCGGACAGTGTCCGGTGGCGCACCGGACTGTCCGGTGCGCCATTCGACAGCAGCCTCCACCAAACGGCTAGTTTGGTGGTTGGAGCTATAAATACCCCAACCACCCACCATTCATTGCATCCAAGTTTTCAGACTTCTTACACCTTACAAGAGCTATAGCATTCAATACAAGACACACCAAAGAGATCAAATCCTCTCCCAAGTCCAAAGATCATTCCAATCAAATAGTGACTAGTGAGAGAGTGACTTGTGTTCATTGAGCTCTTGCGCTTGGATTGCTTCTTTTCTTTCTCATTCTTCTTGTGATCAACTCAATTGTAACCGAGGCAAGAGACACCAATTATGTGGTGGTCCTTGCGGAGACTTAGTATCCTGTTTGATTGAGAAGAGAAGCTCACTCGGTCTAAGTGACCGTTTGAGTGAGGGAAAGGGTTTAAAGAGACCCGGTTTTTGTGACCACCTCAACGGGGAGTAGGTTTGCAAGAACCGAACCTCGGTAAAACAAATCACTGTGTCACATTCTTTATTTGCTTGTGATTTGTTTTCGCCCTCTCTCTCGGACTCGATTTTAATTCTAACGCTAACCCCGGCTTGTAGTTGTGCTTAAACTTTGTAAATTTTAGATTCACCCTATTCACCTCCTATAAGCGACTTTCAGTGTGTTTGTTTCAGCTTTTAAGCTGATTCTGGCGGCCAAAAGCGCTTTCGAATGCAAAACAGTCGGCTTCTAAATTGGCTTCTACTGGCCACGCTTCCCTGTGAATCGACTGTACAACGGAACCACAGAATCAGGCGTTGGCCCACGTCTCTTCCAAGCCGCCTCAGATGACACTCGAATCTTTGAGGTCGTCGTTTGTAAGAAGAGAAGTAGGTTCACCTTCTGATGGACAAGGGTCCGGTTAAAATCAAGTGAGATTTGCATTGTGTGCTGATCATTACAAAATTGATTGCAAATGTCCGAGTCAAATTAGGTTCGTATCCTTGTTAACTTGTCACTATTCGTGTAGATTAGTATGACGTGTTGGTGCTTTATTGTATTTACTGCAGATTTCTGGTATCTGATAATCAGGCGAGCTAAGCACATAGATTCCAACCAGCAGCTTCTCCACGCATAGCTTCTCCACGCATACAGGTTGCCAATACATCCCATTCTTACCTACCAGTTTTTCTCCGTAGTCAATTTTTCAGAAAATCTCTTCAGGAAAGAAAAAAAACTGATTCAAACGTGCCCAATGTAAGGGCCTAAGACTATCCGCACTCATACTACTCTATTTCTCTACCCTAAAAGGAATATTCCATCCTGGTCAGCGAGATTCTCTACTCTATCCAACAATTCCCCGCGGTCACGATTACTCTATATATCTACCCTATACGTCTCTGGGCCCACCAGTAGCAGCATTCAGTAGGCAGGCGCTGCTGTCCTCCGCTCCCTGGGCCCAGCAGCAGCATTTAGCGTAGGCAGATCAAGAGCGCTACATTTGGCGTCGGTGTGGCTGGAGAGAGAGTGCGGGCAACTTTTCCAGTACGCCGCTGCAGCATTTGCAGTAACTGAAAGATATAGCGCTCAGCTTTAGCGTTCGTCACTGCGCTCAGCCTAAGGATATAGAGTAAACAAACGTGCTGCAGCGGTCTACTGAGAAGCAAACTTCAAACTCCATATTCTCCACTGAGACGCTAAATCCAGCGCACTCTTCCGCTGGACTCCATATTCTCTCTCCTCTTCCTTGCTTCGCGAGACCACGGGAGTGGGGGACGTGGGAGATGGTGGTCCCGGATAAGAGAGATAAAATAAATAATAGAATATGTGGTAGTTGGTATAGGGTAGAGATTTAGGGTAAATATGACTGCGGATGATTGTGTGATAGAGTAGAGAATATTACTGACTAGGATAGAATATTCTTTTTAGAGTAGAAATTTAGAGTTGTACGAGTGCGGACAGCCTAAGGGGCACACTACTGACACCATACCTGTGTCTAATGACACATATGGTTGCTGTAGTCTCCCTCTTTGGTTTTTAGTGTGGTGGGTTGTTGTTCCCCTCATTTTGCCTTTTCTTTTACCGTAAAGTCGGCATCCACTGTGTTCTGATATTATAGATGGAATGCTGCATATTGGCTTCCATTGCTGATGACATCGAGAAAGCTATCAGGTCTGTGCAAGCAGACCTTACCAAAAAAATAGTCATCCCCATTTTTATACCTAACAAAACCAGTCAGTCAGTCACCACGGGTGTATGATACACTCATTTGGAATCAGTCTGTTTGGTAAAGGGATGGAAAAGCTGCTTCGTAATGTACCATCGGTTTTGGTATGCACCGCGTGATGTGGAAAACTCCTCCATTGGCATATATAATTGCTACCGTTGTACAGACAGGGGGTGCTCTCAAGGGGGATCATGGGTGGGTTACGTGGAAGAGGATTTGGTTTCCCCACTCACTACTGACTTTGTTGGTGACAGCAGGCAGCCATGCCTTTTTTTTTTGTTTTGGATTGGATGCATGAGTCTATTTAGGAGCCACTGAATTATCATGGCACTAGGAAATTGCCATTGAGTTGCAGACCGGCCTGGTCGCTCGCTCCCGTATACTGGGGTTTGTCACGAGTTTTTGGTTGCAGTTTTATTACAAGCTGGTGTGTGTTGCACTACACTTAAGAGGGCCACAGCCACCGAGAGGCGAAAAGGAAACTGAAATGTTATTCAGGTACCTTGACGGAGACTGTATGGTCGAGGATAAGGGTAGGGAGCTGGCCTAGTCTGGTGCTCCGGTTGCCAAATCTACGACGACCGAGACGTTATCGGGAACGTGAAGCCCAGGACGGACGGACGGACGGGGCGGGCAGGAGCGGCCACATCCCATCTCATCCTTCCACCGCGGCCGGCAGCACATCACGGGCCTGCCGCCACCGTGGCGTTTTGCACCACCACTGCCTGCGCTTTCTATAGAGAAAAAAAAAATTTGGTACAGATCGACTGCAAACCAAAATGTTTGCAGTTCTTTAAAAAAAAGGATAGATTCTATCCGCAACAGCAATAACATAATTAAAACGTTATCTGATAGACCTATAGATAATATCTATCTTCCTTTTTACGAGGAGCTGCAAAAATTTTAGTTTACGACCGGGCTACACCAAAATTTTTCCCTCTCGACGGAAAGGCGGGCGGAGGCGGACAGGCCACCCCGCACCTCATTCCACAATTATTTGCACCCGTCCCATGGTTTATATTCATTATTATTATTAAAATCACGCTTTCTGTAGTTGGATTTCGTTTTCTCCTTTTGTTTAATTATTTGTAATTACAGTAATCTCTCGTGACTGGTGTAACAGTCAGTCGGCTTTAAAAGGACACGAGCGCTTAAACCCCCACCCCATATCCGCATCCGCTGCCTCCGCCTCTCGTCTCTCGTCCTCCTAGCTCCTCTACTCGCCATCGCCAGTCGCCATGGGTAATTCCTCGCTCCCGGATTCAGCGTCGGGTTTCTCTCTCTCTCTCTCTCTCTCTCTCTCTCTCTCCAATTATCACTACCTGCTGCTCCCTCATGCACCGTGCTCAAATCTGACCAAAGTGGGTTCTGCTGACTGTTTTTTTTGGGGTCTCTCGATCTTCTCTGGATGCAGGCAAGATTAAGATCGGAATCAACGGTGAGTTTGTTCCCCCCCCCCTCCCCATGCTACGCTATTTCCCCTCCTCGAGCTGGTTCGGTCCGATCTGAGTTGCGCCTTCTCTCTGCGACTGCGTCCGCGTCCGCGTCCGCTCAGGCTTCGGAAGGATCGGCAGGCTCGTGGCCAGGGTCGCCCTCCAGAGCGAGGATGTCGAGCTCGTCGCCGTCAACGACCCCTTCATCACCACGGACTACATGGTACGCGCCTCGATCTGCTGCGTCTGTTCCGTGCCATGAGTAGATCTGGTGCTGTACGCGGGGTTTGCGCCGGGTTTACCATCGATGCGTCGTAAGCCAGCGTGCTCGGTTCCGTTAATATAATCGTCGCGTTCAGTGTTGTTGTCGGCTTCAAAATTTTATTTTTACTGGGTCTCTCCGTAGATCTGGGGACTCTATTGGTTCAGTTGCTCTGTTACAGCAGAAGCAGTAGTTTATTTATGCCGTCCGTCAGTACTCAGCATCAGTTGGTTTGTGCTGCTTGAGGTGTCGTCGTCGATCCAGCGCTTGCTTCAGTTCCGAGCGAATTTTGAAATCCGTGTGCTGTGCTCATCGTGGCTCTATGTGCTCCCCCCCCACCCCATCTTCCGTAGACCTACATGTTCAAGTACGACACCGTGCACGGCCACTGGAAGCACAGCGACATCACACTCAAGGACTCCAAGACCCTTCTCTTCGGTGACAAGCCGGTCACCGTCTTTGGCATCAGGTGCTCCCCTCTCCTGCTTCGTTCAGACGTGGACTGAGCTTTTGTGTTCAAGCTGTGGGCTAATGTATTGACTGCTGCGATTCTACAGGAACCCTGAGGAAATCCCGTGGGGTGAGGCTGGTGCTGAGTACGTCGTGGAGTCCACCGGCGTCTTCACTGACAAGGACAAGGCTGCTGCACATCTCAAGGTATAATTTCTGCTTTATGGTCCTTTGTTTGTTTACTTGTTTGGGTACCATGTTCTCCCAGATCCCAAATATGTTCATTTTGAGGGATGTACATGTGCGGTGCATAAATTTTTGGTGATGCTACCGAGTAGTTTTTCCATAACGTATCCAAGTTTGCACAAGTAAATTCTTATTAGTGCTGCTGCATGGAAGATCAAGAGCCGCAATAAGGCAGAGTTTTATTTTTATATTTCAGTATAGCTTCTTGCTTCCAGAGTTCCAGTTGAGTTGGCCAAATTGCCTCAGACATGCTGTGATAACCTGAAGTTTTGGAATGTGCATCAGTTTCATTGCTATATAAGTGCTGTTACTGGACTTTGTATGGAGATTGAAATTGTTAAACTTGTATTGCAGTGTCATGTCTAGGATCTAGTACACCTCATCTACCCTCCTTACTCTTATCACATCACTTCTACTTTGTGTCAGATTGGATTTTCCTCTGTTAAATTGGATGTTTCTGATAGCTTTACTTTCCTTTTGAATGACAGGGTGGTGCCAAGAAGGTTGTTATCTCTGCCCCAAGCAAAGACGCACCCATGTTTGTTGTTGGTGTCAATGAGGACAAGTACACCGCGGATGTTAACATTGTTTCCAATGCTAGCTGCACCACAAACTGCCTTGCTCCCCTTGCTAAGGTGCGCTGTCCTTCTCTTAAGCATTCTGTAGCTGTTTCTGCTCTTCCAATGTAGGATCATTTGTTAATGATGTCTAGTGTCATAAACCAGGTCATTCATGACAACTTCGGCATTGTTGAGGGTTTGATGACAACTGTTCATGCCATCACTGGTTAGTTCTCTTTGGCTGTATTCCTAGGATTCTTCAGAAGGTACTTGCAGTTGGCTGTAAAATGACAGCATGATGCTTGACTTTCAGCCACCCAGAAAACTGTTGACGGACCCTCAGCCAAGGACTGGAGAGGTGGCAGGGCTGCCAGCTTTAACATCATTCCGAGCAGCACCGGTGCTGCCAAGGTATAGTGATTGCAACTATACTCAAATTTATGTTCTCTACCTACATCTTCTTTGTGATGATTCTGGAGCATCACAACATGAATTTTCAACTACTGAGGGTGCCAAATCAGCAAATATTGTTTCATGTCATTTTGATACTTACTGTAGTTGTAAATTTGTAATAGAGTTGGTAGCCATTATGTTCTGATGAATCTAGTTGGAATGCTGGATTTCAATATTGATGAGTTTGCATGCAGGCTGTTGGTAAAGTTCTCCCTGATCTGAATGGCAAGCTCACTGGTATGTCCTTCCGTGTTCCTACTGTGGATGTCTCGGTTGTTGACCTCACCGTCAGAATCGAGAAGGGGGCCTCCTATGAGGATATCAAGAAAGCTATTAAGTAAGTGATCAACAATTTATTTGTTTTAATAACCACTCAATTTATTTCTAAACCAATGTCTGAAGGTAATAAGCACTCCTTGTTGGATTAATCGCCACTACCACATGTTCAGTGTCTATGTTTGGTAATGCTTGCTGTTGATTACAGGGCTGCTTCCGAGGGTCCACTCAAGGGTATCATGGGTTATGCGGAGGAGGATCTGGTTTCTACCGATTTCCTTGGTGACAGCAGGTATGGCTTTGCTTGTATCATTTAGGAACCAACTAACGAAACTGTGCTACTACGGAATTCTCAGTGTTCCTCCATGACTCATTTTTGTCATTCTGCCTTTTTCCCACTCAGGTCGAGCATCTTCGACGCCAAGGCCGGGATCGCTCTGAACGACCACTTCGTCAAGCTCGTCTCGTGGTACGACAACGAGTGGGGCTACAGCAACCGCGTCGTCGACCTGATCCGCCACATGTTCAAGACCCAGTAGAGGGTTTTTTTCCCCCTGCTTCTCATGGATGGTTGCTGCTTGTGTATGCCGAGAATAAATGTGGATGGCGCGTGCCTCTGGGTCGGCAGGTTCATGCTGAGTCTGGACATGTTTTGCACTTTTGTTTCCGTTCCTGCTACCATCTGTGACAGATCCGCTCGCTAATATGGGACCTGAGATTAGCTTTTTGCTTGTGGTGAGGTTGCAGTTTTGTTCTGTGTTTCTGTGTTGTTAGTACTCCTATGATTCAGGTGTTCGTTATATAGAATTAAACCACCAAATATATGGGACAAGTGAATAGAATTAAATCACCAAATATCTGGAACAACCACCATCATCGATTCTCCTTTATACCATATACACAACCCACGGTCACCTTGGAACATTACGAAACAATACGTAGGCATGTATATATATAACTAACCCAACATCTGTAACAGCTTATACATGGTACCAGGAAGTTCCCCTCTGTTGTTGGCACGACAAAAAACTCAGTGTCTGGTAGCAGTTTACGAGTAGAACTGGTACGTTTTCGCGTCCATTATGATCTGCCTAAGCCCTCCGATTGGCGACAGAATCATCAGGATCACCCCGAGAACGATGCAGATCTGATCAACGCAGAACGTAATGTCATGCAGAGGAATTCGATGGCAGAAAGAATGAAATTGGGTGTTAGCTCTTTCTTACCCAGTTGGTGAACCACGAGAGGCTGAACCTCTTGGGCTTGTAGATCGCGAGCCACATGATGCAGGGAAGCTGGCAGAAACCAAGCGGAGAACATGTTAGCTTGTTCTCAAGTTCTAGCTAGCACCCAAGTGCCTTGGACATCAAGTCGGATCGGATCGGATCCCACGAGAGCTTACGAAATAGGTCGTCGGTGCAAAGGCGAATCCGCCGAAGAAGCCGAGCAGTCCGCCGAAGAAGGGGAAGGTGATGGCTATGAACATTGTGAACGCTGCACATACGTACAGGTTGCATCACCTTAGTTCAGTGAGGCACCAATTCGGCTGTACAAGTTCAGTTCAGATTGACGGGGGGGCGTTCATTACCAACATAGGCGGTCCGAGAGATGAGACGCAGTGTCAGACCGGGAGGGAAGCGCAGCTTCTTCACCAGCACCGTCTCTATCATGTCAAACACTGGCATGGCGTAGATCTGCATCGAAAAGATTTAGTTTTTGCAGGAACTGTAAATAGTAATTAATGAAGAAAGTAGATGTCGCGTACCTGGTAGCTGCCAATGACGTGGATGACGACCATCATGTTGGCGAGCGCGATGAGCCACCTGGGCCTGCTGAGCGTGATGAGGATGTTGTCCTGGACGCTGTTGCCGAACGCCCAGTAGCCGATGAGCGCGACGGGGAAGTAGCAGAGCGCGACGACGACGTAGGCGACGACGACGCCCTTCCACATGGGCTTCTTGGACGGCTTCTCGGGAGTCGACGGGATGGTGGCCTGGATCTCCAGCACCACGTTGTGCCCCGCGTACGCGAACGCCACGTCGCCCAGCGCGCCGAAGAAGCCGAACACCTTGCCGGGGGTCGTGGTCGCGCGCAGGTGGTAGTCCACGCCCGCCATCCTGCCCTTGTCCACCGACGCGCCCCACGCGATGGTGGAGTAGCTGAGCGACATGACGGCGGCGGCCAGCGACACGCCGGAGATGGAGTTGAAGTTGGGGAGCTGGGAGAGGACGAAGTGGACGGAGGCGAAGATCATGATGAAGTAGGTGGTCTTGATGTTGTCCTTCCCCTCGCACGACGCCCCGCCGTCGCCGCACACCAGCACGTCGTGGAACTTCTTCAGCGACCTGCCGCCGGTCACCATGTACACGATGTTCACGCCCACCTCGACGACCAGCTGCTGCGGCACCACGATCCACAGGCCCAGCTTCTCGCCGAACGCGTGCTGCCCCAGCTCGTGGTACCGGTCGAACCGCTTCCCGGGCACCATCTCGTGCATCTCCACCATCTGCCACAGCGTGTACAGCGTGATCACCCACGACACCACCAGCACGGCGATGCCAGGGCCCCTGCATATATGCCATTTGACAACAACAACAAAAAAAGTTCATTTTGTTTGTGGTCGCCGTAACCGTAACCGTAACGCGCGCGAAGATGTGCCGTGCGTACCAACCGAGCTCGGACAAGGCGTAGGGAAGGCTGAGCACGCCGGCGCCGACCATGGCGGTGACATTGTGGAAGGCGGAGTACCACCACTTGGCGTTTCGCGACGAGGTGATCGGGAGCCACTCGTCGATGGCCTTCTCCCGTGCGCTCCTCGCATCCTGCAAGTTTTTTTTTGTTTGGTTTCCCGCCATTGCCGCTGTTAGCTGACACAGTCTTGTGCTGATCTTGGTTGCCCACACACAAAGCAAGAGAAAGAAAGAAACACTACACTACACAAGCAGGCGAATGACATGCCCCGACAACCACAAGTCCACAGCTGCCGACTGACTAAACAGCTACAGATCAGCAGGCCGAGGTTTTCAACTCAACCTCTTTTTTTTTAAAAAAAAATGCACCTTTTGAAAAATCTGAACGTTCAGTGAGATCACCGGTTTCTTTTCTGCTCAGCGTTGACCAGGCACATGGCCGAGCTGCCAAAGTCCTCCAAAGGACCTCCAAAGCCCACGATCCTTACCACGGCCACCGCCGCAAGACGAGAGTTTTTTATTTTGTTGTTCACGCCTAGCATGTTAGCTGGCAGATTTATTATAAAGAGAAGAAAGTTCCGGCTTGAAATATCAGCAGAAGAGTACTATGTGATGTGAATATGACAAGGTGGTGCCCGCGATATTTGCCCCGGCTTGGACGCGACAGCGAGATGTATAGAGGGGTGCAGTGCAGGTGCAGCTAGTAGCAAATCGTCTGTCATTTTCAGAGTATAGGAATGGGAAATTCTGGGCAAAAGCATCGGAGTTCACGCCGATCCTGAGAATCAGGTATTTAATGGACGCTCCATCGTCCCTGACTCCCTGAGAATCAGGATGATACTAAAAAGGAGGAGGAGGAGGATGAACAGGCTAGGCGATTTCACATGTCTCAGATGAACAGGCGTCCAAAAAGACGCCTTTTTTCTCGGTCACCACTCACCTCTCCTCTCCTGTCCTGTCCTGTTCCCCCCGTGATGGTGGGGAGGAGTGCTCTGCTCTGCTGGGAAGGTATCTGAATCGGAATCTAGTCTCAGTGCGCCGCAACTCCTTCGCACAGTGCTCGACAGCTCCGGAGGATTCTTCGTCTTTTCGGAGCTATAAGACAAACAGCGACCCTAAAGTCTAAATCTCTTGTTGAGAATGTCTGGGCTTCCAAGAACGGCGTGCGTCGTCGTTAAAAGTCCCCAGCATCAGGCCGGCCGGCCACGCGGTCTTGGGCTGGGCAGGTAGATAGATGGCTGAGGAGATGCCCGCCATGGCCGGCGAAGCAAGAGCACAAGAACACTAAGAACAGGAACACATGTTTGTTCGGATGACAGAGATGTTTAGGTAGATAGACACAGGGAGGGAGCGAGACGGTACCTTTTCAAGGGGGTAGTTCTCCTTCTCCGGCGCTTGGGTCCCCATGGCCGTCTGTACGTTCGATCGGCGTCGGAGTCAACAAGAGAGGCTTGGTTGGTGCCTCAGGAATTGGTGCAGGCAGGGGAGAGGGACGAAATGGCCGGCCTGCTCGTCGTCTGCTTTATAGAGGGATGGAGGCGAAACGGGCAAACGGCCGGCCAGCTCTTCGCCTGCCTGGGGGCGCTCGAGGCGAGTGGTCCCCGGTACGTTGACCGTTGACACCCAAACTCAACGTCTCGTTTGCCTAAATTATCAGGACAACAAAGATGAAAGGGAACAGGGGACGTATCATGTATGCTAACCAGGGATATGAATTTCGGCGAATTTCGCCTATTTTTTCTCGCTTTCGGTTCTAGACGAAATTGGAATTTCGGTCCGAACAGTTATATATTTCAGTTCCAAATTCAAAAGAATACAAAAGTCAAACTTTAGTAAAAAAACGAAAATTTGATCAGTAAAAACGAAATTGGTAAACCCTGATGCTAACATATATGATATGGTCGATCGACACGGAGGGACACGTCATGCGTACGTTAGAACCAATGACAGAATTAGGGCCTGTTTGGATCTGGCTGACCGGTATTCTTAACTCAAAGGTAAGTGCAGAAGGAGTACTAATTAATGGAAATTACATTCATTTTCTTTCCTTCTTAAGACAAGAGACAGAGAAACAGAAAGCTAGCACTTGTCCTCATTGATGCTTCCAACTACCCCCCACCCCAGCGCTACCCAAAAAATAAAAACCGGTGAGCAACTCTGTCTCCTTATTAACTTGTTGACAGTGCTTGCCTCTTAACAGCAAACCACACCCTTAACGCATATAGCTATAGTCTACCATTACCATCTGAACATACCTCCTCTTCCTGACAACAATGCTTGGCGTTTTGCCAGCGCAGGCTAGCTAGCTTTCACTGAAACGCAAAAGGCTGCACCAGCTACTTCAGTTAGCTCATTAGCTAGCTCCAACAACTTCATTTGTTATGTTTCATAACGAACCAGCATGTTTAGACTCTTTTTTTTTTTATCTTGCTTTTTACAAACGCTAACTGACAGAACAGAATCCTAAGGCCGGTCCTTCTTGCTCTTTTGGTGAGTTGGAGGCTTGTAATTACTACTTGATTGATTGAGACGATCACCTGGGGTCTGGTCAGTAGCTAGCTAGTGGACTGTGGCCAGCCAGAACCTCCAAGGCCATGGGAATGCAAGCCGGCCGGCCATCCCCCTCTCTCTTTGCTGGGGGTAGCTTTTGGCAGTCGTGCTTGTCTGCATGCATGCGTTCCACTTCCATATTTCTATGCGCAAAAGAAGAAAAAAAAAAGAGATCCCCTCTGATGGTGGAGAGTGGAGACCGGCCCTTCTGCTGCCTCTGGTTAATTCGTGATTCCACGACTACTCCCTCAGTTCTCAGAAATAAGGACGTCCTGCCGGTTTTCATATTTGAAGCTGTTCTGTGTTGTGGAGTCGTATTCTGGACTGTTTTATATAGAGAGGGATGGATTTAAAGGGAATAGATGTGAAAGCTAAGATTTAGTGGGATAAAAAAAATTAGAGAGTGTTGAAAAAGTAGGATTTATATATGGATGAAATATAGGGAACTCATGCTAGCCAACACATCATCGTATGTATCTTCAGGGCCGTTCCTGATTTTTTAGGGACCCGCTACGAAATCCGAAATGAAGGCCCCATCTACACACAATATATATAATATTCAACGTATACAAATTATTATGCACTATTTTCAAGTTTATAATACGACAAATATAAAATATTGCAAAAAACACATACTTGTTATCCGATGTCATTAAAAATATCTTCTAACATTTTGTGATACAAATCATCACTTATATTATTAAGATCAATCTCATCCAACAACTTTTTTTAAAATAAATATAATTGCCAAACCATTTAACCTCTCTTTAAATCATTGTTTACCTTAAATAGTTCAAAAAATATTTCAAGTATAAAAATCTTCTCTCCGTCGATGTAACCATCATGTGTATAGTAAATAATACTCTCTCTATATCAAAATAGAATTTATTTTGCTTCTCTAGTTGATTCCTCATCATCTAGTTGAATATAGACATAAAAATCAAGAGTTAAAACAAATACTATTTTGGAACGAAGTGAATATTAGATAAGTAATTGAGACATTAGTTTAATAATCTAAATGAAACTGATCGATAGTGCATCGCTCTTGTGTATTTATATCTAGGGTAGATATGCTTAGCGGGAAAAAGTGCTAACGTTCAGTGGCCAGAGGGACTCTCTGTTTTTGGGGGCCCGGTGCGGCCGCACCCCTCAGGGCCGGCCGTGTGTATCTTATCCGCTAACGTCAGGAATCGACCTAACGGGTGGGTCATATAGTCCATGACAGACTCTAAGAACACAAAAAACTTGGTCGGAGAGGGAAAGACCGCCGTCCTGGTATTATATTAAGAAGCTTCGTTCGGTACAATCAACATATTGATGGGTAAAAAAGGGAAGCAAGAAAGAGTTCTGATGTGAATTCTTCTTGTTTGTATATCTATCTGCTCGAAAACCACGAAGCCTGAAAATTCGCTCCCGAGGGAATCGAATCCAGGACTTGGAGGTGCTACTTGGAAGTTCTTAACCACTAGGCTAGAGGTCCTTTCTCATCTCTAAGAACACAGAAGAGTAGATAGTTTAGTGGTGTAAGTATTGTGTCTTAAACTTATTAGTCACAGTTTAAGTCTTGTTAAACTTTTTTTTTAATATTTTTTCTAGCACATCCTATACAACATGTTAACAGAGCACGTCGTCAATCGATGATGGAACTTCTCGGAAACTATTTCCCCATTTCCCCTCTTCATTGGCAACGTATATACGAATGCTGATGACGGAACGGAACTGCATGGCGCATAATTTATTTATTTTTAAAATTTAATTTCCACCCGCTGACACGAGCTAAGATTCTATAACAACGTGTTAACCATCATCAGTGTGCTTAATTGCTTGACTTTCCATAACAATGTTACGATAAAATATAGTATTTTTTGTCCAATTAACCGGCCGGCCGCCAAAGGATCCAACTCATTCATCCTTATCAGCAGTAGTGTAGTGCCTAATATTTTCTTGACGACTTTTCATGCGTACGTTAGGATGATGGCAAGTACGTACGCCCATCATGTTGACTCCGCGGATAGAGAGGGTTGAGATTTCATTGCAAATTCCCTGCGAAAGCTACGGCAATGTGTGTGTGGCGCGTTCACGCTGCGCCATGCTTTGTTTAGTGCATTCATTACAAGTGAAGCATGTATTTAAGCATCATAAACAGTCTATGGTGAAATACATTACACAAGTGGTGCCACTGTCATACATAGTTTTATTTAGTGTATTCGGTTACAATAATAACACAAACTAGAATAACTATAGTCGATAAGATAAACACGATGGTAGTCTCTTCTTCCCACATCGTGGCTTCCACAGCAACGGCAACACACCAAACTTGGGTATAGGGCACGAACTACTCAAAATTCCTTAGGCACGAAATCAGTATCCTCTGTAAAAATAACGGGTGAGCACAAAGGTACTCAGCAAGTCCCACCTCACCTTTACAGGGAGAGAGTTACATATTAGTATGCAATGATCAATAAACATGATTAACAAATGCATTATTGGAACTATATCCATGTTTGTTATCCATCTCATAAGTCAGGTACCTCAACTAGTTGAAGTGTCCACACCATAACCTATCCTATATCGAGGACACAAACCATTCAAATGAATTATACACTCTGCAGAGGTTGTACGCTGTACCCACACGCACATCACCGTCCCAAGACGACTCTATCATAGCCGACACCCATACATGGCTCAACCTCGCCTAGTCACCCACAAACCCTAGGTCATGACCACCCAGGTCTCCAACCCAAAATATATCCACCTCGAACGACTACCAGGCCAGCCAGTGGGATTAGGCTAAGGCTTTCCCATATAAGCTCATAAGGTCACACTAGAAATAAGTTAGGTGAGATGGCACCACAACACACAATCCTTATGGTTCACCAGAGCAGCCACCAACCAAAACTAGCAAACCCGAGATGTCACAACAACAACTCGGTCACAAGTCTACCACCACAGTAGCGCATGCTCCAACACTTACCATGTTGCTCTGGCCTCATTTCCATCCAATTTCATCAAATATCAAGGTATAAGATATTCATGCAATCAACATGCATCATGGCATCAATGCATAGTTTCTCTCGTTCACTCAATATCAGGTGTGTCATCTTATGCAACAACTATGTCTAGCAAGTTTAAATATTTTCTCTCTTAGGAGCAACCATGATCAGAGCAATAGGTCAATGAGACTTGCCTTCGTTTGGTTGCGAGTCTGCGGCGTCACGTTTTTCGTCTCCTGGCTCCTCCGAGTTTTCTTCTGGAACTGGTTCTACTTATGGGACATCGCGGGTGGATATACAACAATCAAAATAACATACATCAATACATTACAATAGTTCACATTTAATCTCTAGTTACTTAGTGCATGATAGGCGACAGAGCCAACCATATTTGCTTCCGGGAGGCAGAACACTCCTACAGATGAGTTGGTTTTCGGGAGGCAGAGCACTCCTACAGATGAAGCCTTGTGATTCAGGGAGCACTACAACACATGTGACTTTCTATGACATTCTGATTACATCACAAAAGGGTTTTTTTTGTCATACTCTTCGTTGTTATGACGACTCCATGATGAAAATGCCATCGTCACAGAAGGTGCTTAGTAAAAGAACTTTTGTGACAAAACACAAAAAACTGTCATAGATGTAGTGACAAAAAATATTCGTCATAACATCTGTGACACTCTAAATCGTCATAAACAAGGTCTAATAACGTCATAGGGTTTAGCATTGGACCGTTGCCACGTGGCAGTTTTGTGACGAATATATCGTCATAAATGTGCTGACATGGCCAAAAATATGACGATTAATTTTGTCACAAGTGAATGAGGTGGCAATTGACGTGTCAAATAAGTTGTGATGTTTTTAGTTCATCATCAGTTAATAAAAATCTACATATAATTGAATTTAAACAACATGTATGTACACAATTTTTCTAGCATCCACATATAATTAAAGCATAAATCATCCATCAAACATGTTTAAATATTCTTGTAGAACAAGTTTATCAGCCACAAGCTACAATCGAGCACAACTATGATGGTTGCAAATTATTGTGATGTAGCCTTCAAGATTTTCATTGCTTGCGTAAGTCTACTTTTTTCTTGTCTCTCAGTCTCTAATTGAGATTGGAGCTCTTGCACCTTTGCTAAAACTGAGCTTGTTTTAGAGACAGGTTGAAGGCCAACATTGTGAAGGAATTTGCTTGAGCTCGACAAGACGTGGGAAACAACTTGTGTAGAAGACTTCATAAGTTGTCCATCTTCAGCTGCTGCTACCACCATTGCTTTCATATCATCCTAGCATCAAGAATAAAAATTAGTATAGTGTAATGCAATAGAGGATATATAGGTAGATAAGCACAACATGCAGAATCATGGAAAAAGTGCTATGTATGGAACTACATTCCATTTGAGTTGTAGAAAATATATTCCAACATCAGTTCAAAACAAGATATTATTTAAAGGGCATAAACTAGATCTTGTAATAGCAATTTTGAAGTCAATTTCTTCAAATAATTGCAGCTATAGGGAAAAGAATGTTCAGCTAAGCAACAAAAAATACATGAGTTCATACACTACCAGTCAATCATGAGCAAATCTCACTTGGTCAAGAAAATCGTCGTTTGGCCATGCCAACTCAGAAATCTCCTTCAAAGCTCCTAGTGGTTCTTATAAGAAAGCAACATGAGTAAAATTCAATTATAGATTTAGAGATACATGCGCTATTTCCAGGAAAAGGGAGTCCAGACCATTAAGAGATTTATGTACTGATCTCATAAGACAAGCAACATTGATAAAGTGCACTGAAAAATTTTAATAGACGGAACTGGCTAATACTTTATTTTACGTCCACTACAACTGTACAACATGGATAATGTCAGAAAGAGATGAAGTGCTAAAAGAAGATGTTAGGAAAATGATCAAGGCTACAAATCAGATAAAACACATTTTACATCTTATAACCACAATGCAGAGGCTTGAACTGGACAACCACTACAAGAATGAGATCGATGAACAACTCAACTTTCTTTATAATTCAGATTACAGCGATAAAGGTCTGTATTTAGTCTCACTGAGATTTTATCTTCTGCGTAAGCATGGTTATTATGTTTATCATGTAACCAATATAAAGATCATGAATTTGTAATTCATAATTCCATGATTAATTTTTTTAGCAGCAGAGCAGGTAAACATTTTACCAAAATAGTGTGGAACTAAAATTTCTATTACTATTACTAGAAAGAAAATGCTCTCCTCATATACAAATAATCTCCACAGAACTGCCAGTGGACACTCTGGCATTTATAGCAACTTGTATGATTTCTAAGAGTTTTCTTTCTATTGAAGCAGCATGTCATTATAACAAAGGTGAAGAAATTTAATACAGAAAATATGCGACAAGACTATATGCATTAGGCATCCTCTAGATTGTGAACCATAAAAACCTTTGAAAAGGGAAATTAACTTCCCATGTATACCCATATAGAAAAAAGGAACTTGAGCAAATATTAAAATCCACCTATACACTTTAGCCTTCGCATTGATGTTTATCTAGCATACAGAAACCACATCATATTAGAAGAGGTAGTAAAAATATTTAACTTGCCACCTTTTGAGTGTCTCTTTCTTAGGCTCAATTTCACAATAGGTAACTAGCTCCACGTCCTTCAACCTAAAAACAAAAAAGAAGATTACTGCTAGTGTCATGAGAGATCCAATGAGCTACAGATCCACGGTTGCAGGACATCTACATCCAGTGCTTATTAAACCTATTTAGATGACATGTGGCAAACAAAATGGGTTTTCTTTAAATATGCCACTCAAAATTCTCTAAATTAGATTGCTAGTTCATTCAGATGTCATGGAGTGACATACAAATGAACTAGCAATCTAATTTGGCAAAATTTGAGTGGCATATTTATAGAAATCCCTAACAAATTTGGAGAAAAACAAACTGAAAATTTTGTAGTGCCTCATGGAAAAGCATTAGTAGTTGAACACCATTAGGACAATGGCTGTGCACATGTTATTGAATAGATCGCTATGGAAAAATAAAAGGATAGACACATCCATTCAGATGCATACAACATTGAAACTACAAACACGAGATGCAATAGACATCAAAACTTATCCTGGAACACGTGGAGCTAATTAAGGTGTAAAAAGAGAGAAGAGGAATAGGGTGCCTTGCTTGCCTAAAACTGAATAGATCTAAAACTGCTCTAAATAATAAATATTGATAGAAATTTGCAGCCACCAAGGACACACCATATCTCCCAAATCAATAGTCCTAAAATGGAAATTCTTGATCCAAAGAAGCATTATAAAGTCCTCTGCAACAATATAATTTTTCATTTAATTTATAGGACCTAAAAATCAAGATATAAATGGATCAACACATTGCACAATCTAAAAATTCATGAGCATCCAGAAACTGATTAATTCCACAATCCCAATAGACCCTCACCTCCAAATGACATCTAAGACATTCTACTATGAATAATTGTATATTATACAGGGATTAAGTCCTTACCTAGGGTTTGCCTTGACCAATAACAAAGGTAACAGTGAGTGCACATGACGTCTTCATGATTCAGTACACAATCTTGTTCTAGTTTGCTTGTTCTCCTTGCTACTTTCTGGCTGCTGGCTCCTGGTGTGCTAATGCCGTACGGGCACACGGAGCGGTAGGGGGCGAAGGGTGTTGGGGCAGCGCGGCCACAAGAATTGAGGGGTAGAGCCTGCGCTCCTGCCGTCAGAGCGCACTGGGGGGCAGGGGCGGTAAGCGGTGGGGGGTGAAAGCCGAGGCCGTGGGAGGCAGGGGACGTAGACTAGGGCGCGACTGGCGTCAGGAAGAAGGTAGACATCGTGCTGGTGGATAAGGTCATGAGGAGATAGGCGTCTGTCAAAATTTGATGGTGTGGGGATGGGCGTTGGCTAAATTTATTCAGAAACCAATAATTAAATGTCAAACTGTCTCTATAGTGACACATCGTAAATTGTTAAATTTATTGGTTTTAACGAACAACGAATCATAGCTATAAACATATTCAATGTTCAACCATTAGTCCCCAAATTTAGCAACCAACATGTTAGAACTAAATAGTTTGAAGATGTGTGAAAACATATTCATTTTAATATTAAAGAAACATTTTATCGCGACAACAAACCTGTAGGTATAAGATAAATAAGATGTCTCTTTAGTAACAAATATGTCAAAAGTCTAGTGGAGAAACAAGCTTTGACCAATCCTTATGTCATTGTTTTAATCAATTAGTATTGTAGTTTTTATTTTATTTTTAGTTGAGATTTTATTTATTTATTATAAATAAATTCAATTATGATAACCACATTACCATGTGTGACAACATGTCTAACATGAAAGGCTATGCGGCAATGAGACCTACATTTAATGGTGGGTTACATGTGCTAATTTGGATAATAGTATTTTTTTAAAATACATCATATGCCTGACATATGCTTATTGTCATGTAATATCATCATAATTATTATGTTGAGAAGGTTATAACGATTTATTTTAATGACAATTCCTATATTGTCATAGAAAATAGTCACAAATATGATACTATTGTATTTTATGACAGTTTTAATGACAGAGGTTAAATTTTTGTCGCTGTACTGAGATATCTTCTCAAAATCGTCATAAACAAGACGATTTAATGACGAATTACTCTATTGTCATTGACTATTTGTCATAGAAGGCCATAAGTGTTGTAGTGGAGTCAGAGCACCCCTTCAAATGGATCACAACTTATGCACTAAGCAAATAAAATTTTTATAGCATGACAAAATACTTACAACAAGGACACATATGATTATGTAAGGGCTCCTATACTTTAACACTACTTTACTTCTACCTTGCCCTTGAATGTGTGTGAATGGGGGTGGAATGGTATGTCATGGCAAGAGGGGGCACATCCTTATATAGGCACCTAGGAGCCATGGATGAGTGACACCTCACCATGAATGTGTCACCTCCACCTTATATGGGGGCACCTCATCATGACACATCACCATGGTTCTAGGGAGGTCTAAAATTATCTAGGATTCATGACTTATCATGATTAATGTAGGGAGTTCTAGAAGGCAATGTACATCATGATTATCTATAGTTGTTCCTAGAAATTTGTCTTGCTTATGATTAAGGTTTGTCATGAATATTGTAGAAGCTTCTAGAAACTTGGTTACGCTTATTATATGACAATTGTTTAAGTGAGGTTTTCCTTGCATATTTTCAATAGGCAATTTATGGCCATGAGAAAAGTTGTATTAATCGATGCAAAGGTCATAACTTCTATAGTTTAAGAATAACTTCGGGAGAGGGAGGAAGGGGTCGAAGATCATGGCATGCTCACCTACGGCTCAAATCTACGGTGATGGCTTGTTCTCTGGTTTGAAGAGTAAGGCACGCATTGGTCGGATGTGGGGGCAACAACGAGATGGTGGTTGGACTGTGAGGTTCCATGGTAAGGGCACCAATATTTATAGGCGAAGGAAAGACAGTTTATGATGGAGGGAGAGTCTTGACCGACGTACTGTGAGCGGTGATGTCGTCACAGTGCAGTTGCAACATCCTGAGATTGGTAGGGTAACTTGGCTCATGGTGGAGCATTCATTTAGTTATGATTGTGACAAGTGGCTGGCGTGTGCTCAGGAGGGTGCGCGAGGTCTTGCCAGAGTGGCTTTCTGCACTAAGGCATCACTTCAAGGTTTGCAACATGACACTTTAATATAGCAGCTCGGCGTGCACGACAAGGCTATCTCAGGGTAGAGGGTGTGGTGGGGCTTGCCAGGATGCACAAATGCCAAGGCGGCTAGAGGCAAGCTTGCAGTTTCTTCACACATTTGTTTTGACATAGGTGGTTGTGGGCTCCCTCTGTCTAGCGTGCGTTATGGCGGGGCGGACATCAGATGTTTTCTAGAATTTACCACAGTGAAAGACAAGCTTAGAGTATAATTTAGAAGAACAACGAGGAATAACATAGCAATCAATAATTTTAAAATAAGCTTTATTCCATAGTTGAAAATTGGGATGTTACAAGTTGTTGGATAAATGTGGGCTTAGCCTAATTAATATTCAATAATAATCAATGCTAATGACCCACTTTAAATGTTATGGTGTACTAATAAATTAGCATCGTATTGGAAGCTCAAGGGACAAATCAATCAACTTAAATAGGTCGATCATTGGTGCATCTATTGAGAAGTTGAGAAAAGGATGAAAGACTGCTACACGCGCGCGCCCCGTCGTCGGCTGGGCCGGACTGTGGCTGGCTCATGGTAGATCAAACCTTGGTTCGAATATTCCTTTCAAGTTGTTGCGCATTTTGGCTAGAGTGATGACCGTCCATTTCATATCTTGTGACTAGTAACAAACGTCAGTTACTCACGGTCTAGTTCTAAAGGCGCGACCGTTTCTGTCCGTTGTCCTTCTACCTTCTTCGTCGATTTCCAGTTCTAAAGGCACAACTGTTTCTGTCTGTTGTCCTTCTCCCTCCTTCTAGCTGCCTATAAGAATGGAGAGGGAGAATTGTCTTCCGGTTACGTGCAATCTCTCACATGCTTTGCAAACAGCACGTCCCCGTTCCATCTTCTGCGAGCATAGAGAGTGAGAGAGCAGGCCTCTGAAATCGCGTCTGCGAAGATACACTTGCGCGGGTGTGCGGGCGATATCAAATTTTTGGGGAGCGTATTCGTGACTGCTCGCGTGATCCGTTCAACACAGCGCTGCTTCGTCTACATCCCGTTCTTCGTCGTCTTCCCCATGCGACGCATGCTGCTATTCATCTTCCGGCGACCGTTCGAGAGACTGCACTACGTACAACTTTCTGCATCGACTTAGTATGACTACATCGAACATACACACGAGATGTCTCGTGTGAATGAAGCTACTGATACCTTGAGCATCGGTCTCTCCGCAGGGTACATTCTGTTCTTCGTATTTGTACATGTTTTACTGTTGTTTACTACTTATGCGAGTAGTTATACATATATGCAAATACATGTCATTACATATATCACACTGTTTTTCTGGATTAAATTAAAACTGAAAATGTCTAAATTTCTAACATAAGTCCCACCGCCCTAATCTTCTACATGCATGAATCTTCAGAACCATCGGCCGTTGGAAACACCTTTTCAGCAGGTACATTCAGAACCTTCGTATCATCATAAGAGCATCTCCAACTGTTACATAAAAAGTTCCTAAATCTCAGTTTAAAAGTTATTAGAAAAAAACCACATCTCCAATAGTATCCTCAACGATGTTGCTAAATTTAAGAAGTTACTATTTTATCTTTTCTTGTCCCAACATTTAGTAAACCGAGATGGACTCCTCAAAGCACTTTTTCATGCGAAATTAGTGTTCTATGCGTTCTGTTTTTATTCTCTTTTATTTTTATTAATAAACTTTGGGCTACGATGTGGAAAAGAATTTTTTTGTATGTTACACTTTTTTTTATTTCTGCAGTTTGCAATTTATGTCATATTTGGAATCGATGAATCATAGAGATCTGTATCTATTTTATACGCAGATTTTAGAACCGATGCAAGAACAATATCATGTTTGATGGGAAGAACATAAAACTTTTTAAGAACGTGAGAACGAGAGGAGATTCTACCTGTCGTAGTTTAAAATATTTGACAGCTAAAATAGAGAACTACTGGAGAACACATATTTTTTTACACCCTACTATCATTTAGCAACACCTTTATTTTTTCAAAACTACTGGAGATGCTTTAAATTTGCTATGTTATTTCTAAATTAAATTAAATATAAAAATATCTAAATCCTTAACATGGAGTAGGTATAGACCCTTTTTTTTAACCTTGTGACCATAACAAGGGATTGATCTGACGAAGATAGATGCAACTAATCAACAACGACACGAAGTGTCTTGGATATGTATGCGCAGAATCTGCTAACCAACGACCATGAATAACGTACTAGGGGTGAGTGTTAGTGATGCGCAAGCAAAGCACGTCACCGTTTGACTGATGGAGTCATGGATGAAACCGCCAGTGGTTCTCATCAAATCAATCTGATGACTCCCCAAATCGTGGCCGGGATCGCGCGTGGCACACGTACAAACGCTGACCTCGATCTCTCTCCGGCGAGTCCAGTGAAATGCATTGCGTATGCTGCGTGCGACCTGCTGGCTAGCTCTGACCAACAATGCAGCTTCAGGATTCAGCACGCGGATTCCCTCGTGCAACTTTTTTTTTTCATTTGCCATCTGCACACGTGTTCTCATCTAAGCAGGCTATACCATCATCATCAGTTCGCATGGTCAATCTGTTAATGTATACTCAGTGGTAACGAGATAGAGAGAGACAAATGACAGCGATGTGTCCTTTATTGCAGGGAAGACTTGTTTATATACATGTGACAGGGGTCATCACCAAGGGGTGTGTCCCTTGGGATGTGTTCGTCGAGCCCCTTGGATTGGTCACCATATCACACATATAACTTTGTAATATGTTATTTTGTAACACTCCCCCTTGATCAATTCAAGTCCATTTGATTATCTGTCAGCTGTCTTCCAAGATATTATCTCCTTAAAAACCCTGTGGGAAAAATAAGGAGTACACAATGTCCTTTGGATCATGAGTAGAACTCACACTGACCTCCAAAAGAAAATATGCATGTAATCATCATTCTTAAAAACCCCCGTGGGGAAAATTAATGATGAAGCATATAGCTTAGTTGATATTACCTCGTTAAAAACTTTGGATGAGAAAACCTCAATAAGGCAAAACTCATACAAAGAAAAGAGTGTAATATGATGGACAAAACAGGTCAAATATCACGGAGAATTTCTCCCCCTGATTCTTGCAATCACTTAAGTCTTCTCATACCAACCACTTTAACATATTTCTGAAACGTGGAGCATGGTAGAGATTTTGTGAATAGATCAACAAGATTATCACAAGACTTTGTTTGCAAGATGTTAATATTTCTATTTTCCTGTTTCCATCTGAACAACACAAGCTTAATTATCCTTATAGATAATTGTCGGTGATTCAATCGAATCATGGTACGTTGTTCTCCAATGGACCTCTAGTCCAAAGAACAATAATATGTCTATAGCCATCATCTCAAAAACCCCAGTGGGAAAAATAAATGATGAGACATATAACTCAGGCTAATATTTCTCCAAGATAATCTTGCCAGAAAATCTGAGAAATCAACATATCAGCTGAGTCTCCTTAAAAACCCAGTGGGAGAAATAAGGAGAGTAGTCATACTCTATTGTTGATTCATTTGAACTCTAGGGAGATAAACTCATCACCTAGTTCAAATACAACAATAACTATGCCATAATGTATCATCCTCGAAAACCTCTATGGGAAAAATAGATGATACGACATAGGCCTTGTGTTGATGTTGCCTCGTTAAAAACTTTGAATGAGAAACCCAAACAGGGAAAAACTCATGCAAAGAAAAGAGTACAACATGATGTATAAACAAGTTCTTTCGATCAAGAGGGAAACTCCCCCTGATCTTTACAAAACACTAAGTCATCCCATACATACTCACAAACACATTTAAAATGTGGAGTAAGTTAGAGACTTAGTTGGTAACTTGTTTTTCATCTAAACAACACAAAGTAATATTATCTTCATAGATAATAAGGTCACTGATATAAAATCATGACCACCACATACCCTCTGTATGTAGTATATCATTCTGTACAATCCCACGAAGTGTACTATAGAATGATTAGTGTAAGTGACCATTAATCTCTGTTGATTAACATTTATCAAACAGTAGGTCCAACTTACCAGAAGTATGTCATTGATCTTGTACCTGGGGATCTTCTATAGATATCCAAGATCAGTATATCCAAACATAAGGAGAGCATGGGTACATCTAGAGATCATAACTCGATCTCATGTGCTGTTAGCTAGCAAATCATTGCAAAGCAATATCCGGCCGGATGCTCATGCAAGATACAATAGCACATCTCATGATCGGAAAGAATCAAATAACAATGATTCTCTCATATTGAATTTCTTCAATATATGTTGGATATAGACAATTTTGTATCCAAGATACTCAAGATAGTTTACTTTGAATTGAAAATCTTTTTCAATTCATATCCTCTATCTTGAACTCCGTCGATAAGTAATGTATGTTTAAAATATGCTGCACATATTTACACTGAACATACAATTCTTTGTGTATCCTTTCAGAAGGAAGGATTCACTAGGTCGAATGTACCATATTTGACCAGAATGCTCTAAGTCACAAAGACTTTCCAAGCATTACAAATTTGTGATTGGTGATTATGTATTTGGAATCCTTCAAGACTCCATAAATACCATAATCCAGTGACCACATATGCATATGTTGTCACTACATCTATGAACTGCATAGATAGATGATTTACTGCCCATAATATTGTATCGGAATTTTACTACTCACAGTAGAGGAGAATTTATAGCATTAAAATAATGCTTGGGTTTGCGTATAAACCCAGTTGCTACTAGCCATGCTTTCTCACCACCTCATTGTTTCCAAGTCCATGAAAACAAACTTGTATCCACAGTAAGATACCATTAAGTGGAAAATAATTCAACACTTCTTTCCGGTGAGCAAGGCTATCTCTACAACATTGTATCACTCAACAAGATCCAGTTTGAGCATACTCATGCTCTGCTATGGCCATAGTCTTTTGGATCACTTGGAGTGCATATACAATTTGCTGAGATGTATGTGTCGACACTTGTAGCTTTTAAATAACACAATTCTCCAGTTGACATAAAGTCATTTTTTATGTACCCTTATGATTCCTCGTGAAATCCCAAAACGAGAATCAAGGGCTTCCGATAACCTAGCCTCATTAGTGCGCACTGAGCTAGGTTGTGAATGTCCTCCATTCACAGGATTATCAATATCCTTTAGGTGTCCACCAACACTAGGTTGGTTACCAACGAATAGATGGTCTGCATTTACTATCTCAGAAGGTCTAGCCTTCAGCTGCTTGCAAGCATCTTAATCCCAATTTGTGACCATACTTCTCCCCCTCTTATTTACAACAACGTTGCAATAGGGAGTTAAGTGGTTTTCCATGTAACCACTCTTTCTGGCACTTCCTCATAGGATTAATTTGAGTGACACCTCATAGTAAATGCACATGGCAGTCAATTTGCAACTTCTTGCAAATCATTCGAACCCAAAGGTTCGGTTTTAGTACGTGATCCTGAGCCTAAATGCTTTCTGTATTCATTATAATTTCCTGGCATTCTTTTTGGTACTTGAAATCTCCCCCTAATGTCTGGAAAAGCTCATGATTCAAGCAAGCGTACGGGCCATAAATAGATTCTCATGAAGAGATTCTAAAACTTAATGATCGACGGAGAATGAATTCTCACATAGATCCCCAGCTTTCTGTGTGCCCATACATGTACGCTGCGGTGGTGAGATTGGGAACATTACCCAATGTACGCATGGGAAATTTTTCACGGATTCCCACGTACTAAAAACCATAGGGGAACTTGTACATCCAGTACATGCAGTTAATCACAAGTCAGGAGCGTGCAAAACTTCCTGACTCCAACCATAACTAGTTGGAAATGACAATTCATTACTGATGGTCATTAATGATCTGAAATTTTTGAATCTATCACAGATTCATCATATCCTTTATGGATATCATTCTGAATACCAAGACAAACAATCATCATTGTAAGCGCATTTGGTAAATTCAGTAGTGTGGAGGCTAATGTGCTCAAGCTTGAGACATTATTACTTAATGGTCATGTGTTGTCCGAAGGACACACTTCAGGTCATCATATAGATGCACCAAATAACCATATAAAGCCTTCAATGTCCATACCGTCTATGTAATGGACCACACTCGTTCCTTTGAAACAATTCAAAGAACTTAACCAATTCAGATCAGATTTTAAGATAAGAGGGACTTAAAATCTCATTCCCAATGATGTTCATCAAGTATCCATCTTATAGAAAAAACATGACCAACAGAATTGTCCATAACTTTTCATTTCATCCCAATAATGGAATTACCAATTCAGTCTTACCCAGCATGGTAAGTATCATCACATGAAAAGTTTAACAAATGCAACACATTGTACGAGAGGATGTATGTCGAATACAATCCATAAAAAATGTTTCTGAGAAACATATGCAATATCCATCACTATCACCTTGTGTTTCCACATGATAGAAATTATATGGATATCTCTATAATATGGTAAGATAACAATAAGGATATATCAACACATCCTTGATACTTCCAATACCAAAGGGGATATGATAATAACATATCATGATATCGCGCGAAGCGATTGTCAAAATATTCTTTCCTCTTTCCAAAGGAATATGAGAATATTTGGTTTCCCCACTTATAGAGTTTGTGGCTCAATTCTCCACATTGCATGTTTCTTCCTCAATTAGAAGAATCCCCGTACAAGTTTGCACAACTCAAATCAATGAGTCATCAACTCCCTTGATGAGTTCGTTCAACTCTAATCAATGAGTTTGTTTAACTCAAATTCATATGAGTTTTTACACTCAAATCACATGAGTGTGTTCAACTCACATCGCATGAGTTGAACCTATCAATTATGAGATTATACCAAATCTCATGCATCATTTAAATAGTACTCAAAAGCAAATCATCTAACAAAGTGGTCTTCTCTTAGAAAAAGAAGTGTTGTTACATGATTAGTCCAAATCATGAATTACACAACTAACCACTGTTATCATGTCAGATGGAAGATTGAAGTACACTTCATATCTTAGCTTTCATGAGTAGTATGCATCTATTGGTATTTCATATACAAGATTAGATGCTTAGGCATACAACACTATACCACGTATAGTGTAATGACAAAAGAGTTTGTCATACTCATTGCTCTTCCCTTTTTAATGTGCTTATATATTTGCTTTCAAGCAAAATATATGAATACAAAGTGTTAGTCTACAACATAATGTAGACACATACTCATAAGTCCACAAGTCTTATGATTTTCTTTGATATTCATTTTGGGCTTGCACATCATGCCACAAAAGCACATTAGTTCTTTTCATAAGAACCACAAGAGAAAGGGAGCATCTCACTTCCTCCAAAATAAAGAAGTGAATCCCCATATTATGCAAAGATGAAATGAACATATCCAATGAACATTAAGGATAATTAAGCCCATTAGGCGAGTTCATCAAACTCTATTAAATAATTATCCTCCAAATGGCTTAACCATTTTCATTTGTTGTTGCAACTTTGTCGCAAAATATACCATATCTTTACATGTTGGAGAATTCTAGGTATCACATAAAGTGTACCAAAAGATTTTTGAAAATTGGTGTACACAACGTAGATAATCTCCATGTAATAAAACAATGGAGTAGATCTCTCAGTAGTGGGCAAAACTTTTGCTGCCTGAAAGCATGGTCTCTGGGCTGATATATTTAAAGAACATACCGCAGCCAATGCTTAGGACTCCACTACCCTGTGCTTGACCAAAATTTCAAAAAAATAAAATGGAAATCACCATAAAGGTGAATAACCAACATCACATCTCCAACATATCTACTTGGGTCAACACATAGGTAATCATCATAACCATATGATGTAGACCTCTTACTGATGGGCAAATAACATTTTGCTGTCTAAAAGCTTGGTCTCAGGGCAAATAAATTCCAAGAATTTATTGCAGCCAAAGCCTAGATCTCCATCATGTGTTGAATAATCCCAAGTTCAAGATATGTGTCATATTTTACAAGAATTCATCGTTTAATTAAGTAGAACTTAATTAAAAGAATTCTTTTAGCAGTCACCATGACTGCAGCGTCCAACCTGGCTCCATAGCCCGCGACGCCTGCTTGGTCCGTGATCTTTTTGGGTAGCACATATAGGTAATCATCTCGAAAGATGTAGACCTCATAGTGACAGGCATTTCAAATGCGGCCTAAAGCACGGTCTCTGGGCTACTAAACTCTATAAAGAATTTAGCGCAGCCAGTGCTTAGGACTCCATCACCCTATGCTTTTCCCAAAAAATGCAATATCATTTTGCATAAGGACCATTAGTTTCGACTTAATTATGTGCTATGTTTTCTATGCAAACATAAAAGAATGCAAAAACAAAAGCAAGTCGAAAATATGTGAATTATAAATATAAATAAAATTATAATTCACTTAACAAGTCTGCATTTTTCATAATAAAAATAGACAAGTATGTACAATTACATATATCATCAGCAGTCTAAATTTTCGAATTTAGACGTACGTTAAAACAGTAATTGAACGAACACATAGTTCTTTTGATTGAAATTTCAGTAAATAAATTAATAAATAGTAAATGCTTCGGCCCAAGCGTAGGCAGCCCATGCAGATCGAATCCAGCCCAGGCGATCCTTCAGGCAGCCTCCCCAGCCGGCCCACCGGCCAGCCCAGTGGCCAGCGTAGCCCAGCCGAGACGGCCAGCCCAGGCGGTCACGGGCGGCCCAGCCGACCATATAAGGGTAGCAGTTAGGGTAAAAACCCTAACTGCTCCTCCCTTCCTACAGCCGCCGTCGGCCCTAGCGCGCTCCACGGCGGCGCGCGGACAATCCGACGCGCGGGGGCGCGGGCGCGTGGCCCCCGGCCTAGAAGCGGCGGCACGGGGCACGACCTCCTGGCAGCCCGGGCGCGCGGCCCCCAGACTAGGAGCGGCGGCGCCGTGCGCAACCTCCTGGCGGCCCGAGCGCGCGGCTCCCTCGACGGCCTCGCATGGCGGCTTGGGCGCGGCCCCGCACGACGGCGCGGGCACGGCCCTCCACGGGTGGCGCGGTTGCGGCTCAGCGGTCGACAGCCCCGGCCAGGCGGGCCTCGGCCAACGCGAGCGCGCGGCCCTGGCGCGCGGGCGAGCCCCAGCCACGACGCTGGCCCCAGCACGGGTACATCCTAGCGCGCGGGCGCAATGGCGCTAGTCTTAGCGCTTGGACGCGGGCGCGAAGGCCCCAGCGCGGGCCCTGGCGCAGCCACGACGGAGCGGGCACGCCGGCCACGGCTCCACTGGCAGCGCGGTCAGGCAGCACTGCCCCCGGCATGCGAGCCAGGCGCTGGTATAGCCTCGCTGCGCAGGAGTGGGTCCGACCCCGGCTACGCCGACAAGCAGCCTCGTTGCGGAGCAAACGCCACCGTGTGATCTCACTTATTCATTTGGTCGCATTACATGTAGACGAACACACTAGTTCTGTCCTCATCTTGTGATCAGAAAATTGGACCGTACGTAGTACCTTGTTATGGGTGTTGATAGCATTTACCACACCGTCGGTCCGTCGGTCGTAGCGTACCGCACCATCGGCCGTAGCGTACCGGTGACGACCGTCATTGGAGAGCCCTTCCTTGGAGAGCAAAGGTGCTGATAACGTGTTAATGTATACTCAGTGGTAACGAGATAGAGAGAGACAAATGACAGCGATGTGTCCTTTATTGCAGGGAAGACTTGTTTATATACATGTGACAGGGGTCATCACCAAGGGGTGTGTCCCTTGGGATGTGTTCGTCGAGCCCCTTGGATTGGTCACCATATCACACATATAACTTTGTAATATGTTATTTTGTAACACAATCAACTCCTCAGTTCGCAGAGAGTTTGTTTGTTTACGCACGTGTCATGGACACAAGCTACGCAGAGGTTGCAACTTGCAAGGTATCGATCGGCGCATGCATGCATGCATCCGTTAGCTGGACTCGAATGAGTGCTGCTGGCACCTATAGTTATTGAGTTGACGGTTTGGGCCAATCGGATCACGAGATCGTGGGCGCACCGCGTGGCGTTGACCAGCGGACTGCCGGGTCTGCATATAAAAAGAGACTGGTGGTGGGTTTCCGTGGGCACGGCTTATAACAATAGCAATATAAACTATTTACTAAAAAAATATCAAGATTTTTTAAGGATTGTCTCCGGTCTCTGCATAATATTTTTTTATTTAACTAACTGATGTTGTTGTTTACTGCGTCTAATATGTCTTGGTATAACACGATCAATGAATGAAGCGATTAGAAGAGAGTTCACAACGACTGAATTAACGGACATGGATTATACAATGACATAATTCCACCATACAGAGACTAAATAAGACAAAGTTTGTGAGCTCAAGTTTCAAAAATAAGTCACATAAACTCAAAGTTATAAAAAGATAAATCAAAATATGGAGTGGTTGCTAAAGTCAGACGTCAATAAAAACTGGATGCGCTCCATACAAATTATGGTACTTCATAGCAATTAATAACGTTTAAAACCAACAAATAACCTTTCCTTTTACTGTTAGAACATGACAAATCATTGTTGCTCTATAAAATTCAGCAACCTCAAACATCATGTAGTCCATTGCGCCAATGTGGTCTCAGAAACGACATAATGCATGCAAGAGATGTTTTGGTGACATAAATGAGCAATCTCAAATCATTGTGTCAATTTTGCAATGTCAGAAGGATGAGTGACAAGTACATAATGAAAGGGAAATGTGTCCTTGGGTCATTTCTATATATATTTTGGTGATTAGATACCCAACACATATTGTTTTGGTTGATATAAACTAAGTATCAAAGTGATGCAAATGGAAAAGTAAGGTATGATTCTAGCCTTAGTAAATTGTTTTTGGTACTAACATTATTCTACTAAGTGCTAGGAAACTTGTCGAATCGAGAGAAAACATATTGGAGAAGTTCGGCTAAGTCCAACCAGACTTGCACCAGCCTACGGTGCACCGGACTATCCCGTGTGCACTTGACTGTGTCTGGTGCTCAGGCTGGCGCCCCAGCGAACAGGCCGCTCTCGGGAAAAACTCAGCGCCCGTGACTAAAATTCATCGGACTGTCTGGTGAGCCAGCCGCGCCCAAACCAACGGTCGGCTACACGATCAGCGGGCGACACGTGAACTTCACCAACGGTCGGAAGGTCACACCGGACTATCCGGTGTGCCACGGAGGCCATGGCTACAACTGTCGGCTTCGCCAGAAAAGGAAGAAAATCGCACACTGTTCACTGTCCGGTGCGCCCACGGACAAAAGACAACTATGGCCTTCCAAATGGAGTTCAAATGGCTCCTAGCTGCCTTGGGCTATAAATGGGACCCCTAGGTGCATGGAACAGTACACCAAGCACCCATTGAACATTCTAAGTCGTCGAGACTTCGGATTCATGCATTTGATTCACTGTGATAGAGATTCAAGCACTTTTCTGAGTTGTAACTCTGTTGTGCTGCTTTCGTGTGCTCATTCTTGTCTTGCGTGTGTGTTGTTGCTGCAACTCTCGCTCTTGTGTGTGTTGCTATTCTCTCCTTACTCTTGTGCTCATTCAAGAACTTTTGTGTAAGGCATGAGAGACTCCAAAGTGTGGAGATTCCTCACAAAGGGATATTATTGAGATAAAGAGAACCGTGGTATTCAAGTTGACCTTTGGATCACCTAAAAGGGGTTGAGTGTAACCCTCGTTCGTTGGGACGCCACAACGTGGAGTAGGCAAGTATTCTACTTGACCGAACCACTGGATAAAAATCATTGTGTCACTTGTCTTTATTCTTGTGCGATTATCTCTATCTCCATTCACTTCACTTGCATAATTGCTCAAGTTTAATACTCATCTTGTCGAGAGCAATTAAGCGAAGAAGTTTACTCCTCTCTTGAACTAGGACTTAGCTTTCACTAATATAATATTGGTCCAAGTTTGTGTTGTTAAGCTGTTTTATTCAGGATCACCTATTCCCCCCTCTGGGTGTTCTCAATTGGTATCAAAGTTGTTCTCTTCATCTAGGGATTAACTGCCCAAAGAGATGGATCCTAAGGAAAAGGAGATCGTGATCAATGACAAGGAAAAGGAAATGGAGACCCTCTATGTTGATGAGCTAAAAGGTGATAAGCCCACCGACTCAGGCTTAAACAACAAGTGGAAGGATGGGAAGAAGAAGAGTGCATCAAGAAGATCATCTACTACGACAGCGATGCCTCCTCTTCACCAAAGGACGACGACGACGACTCATCCACGAAAAAGAAAATGGTTAATCAGAATTATTCTTTTGATTATTCTCACATGCCATACAATTCAAATGCTCATTTATAGTCCATTCCACTCGGACCCCCAACTTTGATGGAGATGATTACTCGTTTTGGAGCCATAAAATGTGTAGTCATTTATTCTGTCTCCATCCTAGCATTTGGGAAAGTTGAGAATGGAATGCATTTTGATAGTAGCGACAATCCCGTATTTATTAATGAACAAATTCATAAGAATGCTCAGGCTACTACTGTGTTGTTAGCGTCTCTATGCAGGGATGAGTACAACAAAGTTAGTGGTTTGGATAATGTCAAATAAATATGGGATACCCTTAAAATCTCTCACAAGGGTAACGACGCCACCATAATCACAAAGATGGAACTAGTGGAAGGAGAACTGGGAAGGTTCGCCATGAAACAGGGAGAGGAGCCAACTGAAACCTACAACAGGCTCAAGACCCTAGTGAATAGGATTCGAAGCTACGGAAGCACAAGATGGACGGATCATGACGTCATTCGACTCATGCTAAGGTCATTTACTGTTTTTGATCCTCATCTTGTAAACGTTGAAAGAGAAATGTGCCCTTGGGCCATTTCTATAAATGTTTTGGTGATTAGATACCCAACATATGGTTTTAAGTTAATATGCGCTAAGTGGTTGAGAGGTGCAAAATCAAGAATCAAGGTATGTTTTCTAGCCTTAGTAAATTGTTTTTGGATACTAACATATTTCTCTAAGTGCTAGGAACCTTGTCAAGAAAAGTAGAAGTGGATTGGACAAGTTTGGCTAAGTCTAGCCAAGACTTGCATCAACCTGTGGCGCACCGGACTGTTCGGTGGCACATCGGACAGTGTCCGGTGCACAGGATGTTCAACAGTGAAGTCACTGCTCTCGGGAATCGGTGTAGGTGACGTGGCTAAAAATCACCGGACTGTCTGGTGGTGCAGTGGACTGTTCGGTGAGCAATCAACGCTCATGCTCAGCACCCGGCGACGAACTCGTCGCTCTCGGGAAAAAGTAAAGGCGTCACGGCTAAAAATCACCGGACTGTCCGGTGCGCCAACGGCGCCCACAGCCAACGGTCGGCTGCACGATCAACGGGACCACTAGGCGCATGGAGCAGTACACCAAGCATTCTCTGAACATCCTAAGACTCCTAGACTCTGCAATCACGCAATCGGTTCATCGTGTTAGAGATTTGAGCACCGTTTGAGTTGTAAAATCCCTGCGCCGTGTTTTGTGCTCACATCTTGGCTTGTGTGCGTGTGATTGCTGCGAATTGAGTCTTGCGTGTGTTTCTTTCCCTCCCTTACTCTTGTGCTTCTTTTGTGATCAACCTTGTAAGGGCGAGAGGCTCCATTTTGTGGAGATTCCTCGCAAACGGGAAAAGTATACTAAAGAAAACCGTGGTACTCAAAGTTGATCATTGGATCACTTGAGAGGGATTGAGTGCAATCCTTGACCGAAGGAGGTCACCACAACATGGAGTAGGCATTAGTCGAACCACGGGATAAATCACTGTGTCTTGTGTCCATCTTCTTTGTGATTGGTTTTCTTCTAAAGTTCACACTTTAGCAACTTGGTTTTAATTGCACTAACATTTTATAAACCAAGTTTCTGCTATTAGTGTTGAAATTTGCAGGATAACCTATTCACCCCCCTCTAGGTGCTCTCAATTGGTATCAGAGCCATACTCTTCATCTAAAGGACTAACCGCCCAAAGAGATGGATCCTAAGGGCAAGGGGATGGTGATCAACGACAAAGAGAAGGAGTCCCTCTTCGACGAGCCAAGAGACGACAAGCCCACTAACTCAGGCTCAAGTCACAAGAAGAGGGACGGGAAAAGAAGAGGCGCATCAAAAAGATTATCTACTATGACAGCGATGCCTCCTCTTCTTCACCAAGGGATGACAACGACGACAACTCCTTGTCTAAAAAGAAAACGGTTAATCAAAACTACTCCTTTGATTATTCCCGTATTCCGTACAATTCAAATGCTCATTTACTTTCTATTCCACTTGTAAAACCCCCACACTTCGATGGAGAGGATTACTCATTTTGGAGCCATAAAATGCGTAGTCATATATTTTCCCTCCATCCTAGCATTTGGGAAATTGTAGAAAGTGGAATGCATTTTGATAGTACTGATAACTCTGTGTTTAGAAATGAATAAATTCATAAAAATGCCCAAGCCACTACTGTTTTGCTAGCATCTCTATGCAGCGATGAATATAACAAGGCCTGCGGCTTGGACAATGCCAAACAAATCTGGGACACCCTCAAAATATCTCATGAGAGTAATGACGCCACCATGATTACCAAAATGGAACTAGTGGAAGGCGAGCTGGGGAGGTTCACGATGATCAGGGGAGAGGAGCCAACACAGACCTACAACAGGCTCAAGACCCTGGTCAATAAAATCCGAAGCTACGGGAGTACAAGATGGAGGGATCATGACGTCGTCCGACTCATACTCAGGTTATTTACAGTTATTGACCCCCATCTTGTAAATCTTATTCGTGAGAACCCCAGGTACACCAAGATGACGCCCGAGGAAATCCTCGGAAAATTCATGAGCGGACGCATGATGGTGAAGGAGGCATGATACGTGGACGATGCCTTGAACGATCCACTACCCGTCTATGAGCCGCAACCCGTTTCTCTCAAAGCAACCAGCAGCAGGGAGGCGCTACCTAGCAAGGTAGCACAAGTGGAGGCTTCCAGGCTCAATGAGGATGAGATGGCGCTCATCATCAAGCGCTTCAAGACCGCACTAAAAGGACGCAAGGAGTACCCCAACAAGAACAAGTCAAGGGGAAAATGCTCCTGCTTCAAATGCGGTAAGACTGGTCAATTTATAGCTCAATGCCCCGATAATGATAGTGACTAGGCACAAGAAAAGCATGGGAAGAAGGAAAAAAAAGAACTACAGGAAGGCCAAGGGCGAGGCACACATCGGGAAGGAATGGGACTCTGACTGTTCTTCATCCGACTTCGAAGATGAAGGACTAGCTGCCTTGGCCTTCAACAAATCATCGCTCTTCCCCAACGAACGCCATACATGTCTTATGGCCAAGGAGAAGAAGGTATGTATTCGAGACACTCCCAAATATACTTCTTCTAGTGATGAAGAATCATCTGATGATGAAGTAGATTACACTGATTTGTTTAAGGGTTTAGATAGAACTAAGGTAGACAAAATAAATGAATTAATTGATGCTCTTAATGAAAAGGATAGGCTTCTAGAAAAGCAAGAAGATATATTGTATGAGGAACATGATAAATTCATTAGTGTTCAAAAATCTCTTGCTCTAGAAATCAAGAAAAATGAAATACTATCCTCTGAATTGTCTACCTGTCATGAATCTGTCTCTAGCCTAAAGAGTTTAAATGATGATTTGAATGCTAGGCTAGAGAAAGTTAATGTAATTAGTTCAAGTGTAGAGCATGAGTAATCTGTAATAGGTGTAAAGATTTTAACATTGATGCTTGTAATGAACATGCTTCTACCATTATTAAGTTAAACAATGAGGTTGCAAGTCTTAATGCTCAACTTAAGACTTGCAAGGATAACTATGAGAAGTTAAAATTTGCTAGGGATGCCTACATTGTTGGTAGACACCCCTCAATTAAGGATGGACTTGGTTTTTGAAAGGAAACCAAGAACTTAACAAGCCAAAGGACTTCCAGTCTCAACAAGGAGAAAGGGAAAGCTCCTATGGCTAGTAGTTCTCAAAAGAACCATGCCTATCTTTATGATAAGAAATTTACTAGTTATTCTCATAATGATAGGTGCTATGGCAATATTGTTTCTCACAATGCTGTATTTAATCCTCATGCTATGGTTGCATCTAGCTCTACATATGCTTATGGTAAAAATAGGCCTAGGCGTAATCATGTCGTGTCTCATGCGCCTAGGAAAGCATGCACTGGTACTACTACTGTTTATCATGCATGTAATGCTTCTTTTGTACTCTCATGTAAAAATGCCAAAGTAGTTGCCAAAAAATTGGGATCTAAATACAAGGGAGACAAGACTTGTATTTGGGTTCCAAAAGTTATTGTAACTAACCTCATAGGACCCAACAAGAGTTGGGTACCTAAAACCCAAGCTTAACTTCCTTGCAGGTTTATGCATCCGGGGGCTCAAGCTGGATTATCGACAACGGATGCACAAACCACATGACGGGGGAGAAGAAAATGTTCACCTCCTACGTCAAGAACAAGGATTCTCAGTATACTATTATCTTTGGAGATGGGAACCAAGGCAAGGTTAAAGGATTGGGTAAGATAGCCATCACGACCGAGCACTCAATATCAAATGTGTTTTTAATAGAGTCGCTCGGGTATAATTTATTGTTTGTAAGTCAATTGTGTCATATGGGCTACAATTGTTTATTTACAAATATTGATGTATCTGTCTTCAGAAGGAGTGATGGTTCATTAGCTTTTAAGGGTGTATTAGACGATAAGCTCTATTTAATTGATTTCTCAAAAGAGAATGTCGATCTAGATGCATGCTTAATCGCTAAGACTAATATGGGCTGGCTTTGGCATCGCCGTCTAGCACATGTTGGGATGAAGAACCTTCATAAACTTCTAAAGGGAGATCATGTGTTAGGACTAACCGATGTCTGTTTTGAGAAAGGCAGACCTTGTGTAGCATGCCAAGCAGGGAAACAGGTGGGAAGCACTCATCACAGCAAGAATGTGATGACCACATCAAGACCATTGGAACTCCTACGCATGGATCTCTTCGGCCCCGTTGTCTATCTCAGCATCGGGGGAAGTAAGTATGGTCTTGTTATAATTGATGATTTTTCTTGCTTCACTTGGGTATTCTTTTTGCAGGACAAATCCAAAACCTAAGGAACCCTAAAACGCTTCTTAAGGAGAGCTCAAAATGAGTTTTAGCTAAAGGTGAAGAAGATAAGAAGCGACAATGGGACAGAGTTCAAGAATCTACAGGTTGAAGAATATCTTGAGGAGGAAGGAATCAAGCACGAGTTCTCCGCTCCCTACACACTATAGCAAAATGGTGTAGTAGAGAGGAAGAACAGAATGCTAATCGACATGGCGAGAACGATGCTTGGAGAGTACAAGACGTCTGAGCGGTTTTGGTCGGAAGCTGTGAACACAGCCTGCCATGCCATAAACCGGCTCTATCTGCACCGTCTCCTCAAGAAGATGTCACACCCGGTTTTTAGAAGGTAAACCGAATGCGAACCATGTACGTGCCAGGATCAGTTATTCACGTACACAGCAGTTACATAACATGGACATCATCACACAGTGCTCAAATAGTATTAAAAGGGGAAATAATAGTCGATTACATCATACGTCTGAGACGTCCATATAGTTCTTACAATAAATCAAAGTGCGGAAAAGAAACGTAGATAACGCGGCCTTCACAGGCAGCCGACTGGGGGTTGCCGCTAACCCACGCCTAGAACTCGTCGTAGTCTTGGAACTCCTGGAAGTCTCCTTCCACAGCTTCATCTTCTCCTGAGCAGTGGTTGCAATGCTGACAACCTGGGGGGGGGGGGGTTTGGTGTGTAGAGCAAGAGTGAGTACACATCAACATACTCAGCAAGCATCCCGTTTGGCTGTAGTGGACTAGCTTTATGTGGGGATAAGTCCAGCAGTTGCTTTTAGTTGGTCAGGTTATTACTTACTAGTAGAAAGCCAGGTTTTAACATTAACCCAAGTTATTAGCCCAATGTATCCTTTCCAAACGGAAAGAATACCACTTACCAATACCATAATCATAATCAGAACCATCAATCTCATTGCCACCTGTACCAAAGTATCACTGATCAAGTATCACTAATCTCTGGAGCTCCCTTGGCCGCTCATAACCGTGAGCACGGCTGATATATCAGTTTCATAACACTCTGCAGAGGTTGCGCACTTTACCCATAAGCCGTGATTCCCTTTCTAGCCCGGGCTTGCAAGACCCTTATTCACTCCCAAGGTGAATGGCTAGGGATTCACTACGAAGCCTTTACAAAGATTCCCCGAGGCTGTAGCCGCCCGTTAGGTTTCCTAAATGTACCGCACTCCTCCCCAAGGGACAAATCAACCTTGGCAGAGCGAGCCGCATACACCGAGCCCCATTGACGGCACAACGGCTAAGCGAACTACACCCCGGTTCCTCTAATTATTCAGCTAAGGGCGTCCCATTCCACCCTCATGGTTGCACTGTTTTCCCGGGCGGTCATCCATTGAACAGGTCCTTACGGAGAGGCACTCGAGAAACCGCTCGAGTCCCCTTAAATGCCACAAGTATGATCATAAATAAGAAGGGGAAAACAGCGTATCATAGATAATCACATCATGTTCATTGATTAGAGTTGAGCATTAGCATCAAACTAAACAGTAATAATCCGACCCAAATAGGTAAACAAGGACATGAATAACAAAAGCTAGTCAATCCTTAGGTATAAATGTGTAATGCGGGAGGTGAATTAAAGAATGAGTAGGACAGAGATAGGTCAAAGGACACTTGCCTCCACCAACCGACTGCTGCTCAGGGGCTTCTCCTGCGAATTCCTCGGGCTCTTCGACCGGATCGTTCTCTATGCGATTGCAAACATACATACATCCATCCACATATTTAATACAAAAGAACAGTACACCATACAAGGGAACGAATAAAGTGAATATGCATCAAGTATGACATTCGATATTGCATTTGTTATGGTTAGAAAGAAACAGGAAGGATCTCGCAGGGGGGGGGTTAAATCTTATGCACTAATGATTAATTACAATTGATTCCTAACAAAAGAATTCTGTTATATATATATACAAATGGAAACCTAATCATTTTTAGTTGATCAACATTGCACGGGTTAAACAATTAACTACGTGAATCAATAGCATAACGGAATTTTAAATTAACCTTCCTATTTTCCATAGCATAAACAATGATCAGTCTACCTAAAATAAAGTAATTATGATCACAGAAAGTAAATAAAATAAAATAAAAAAAAATAAAAAAAAACAGAGGGGGGGGGCGGTTGAACCGGCCCTGGGCTGGGCGGCCGAGCTGGGGCGGGCGCGCGGGGAGGGCGGCCGAACTGGGGCCGGGGCCGGCCGAGCCGGCCGGTTGAACCGGCGGCCAGGCGGCTGAACCGGGCCGGGGCAGGGAGCGCGGCCAGGGGGCCAGGCGGCCGAGGGCGCGGGCTGGGGGCGGCCAGCGGCCAGCTGGGGCTGGCCAGCGGCCAGGCGGGCGCGGCTGGGGGGCGGCCGGGGCGGGCCAGCGGCGGCTGGGGCCGGCTGGGCGCGGCCGAGGGCCGGCCAGCGGCCACGGCGGGGCTGGGGGGTGGTGGTCGGCGCGGCCAGGCCTTGGCCGGGCAGGGAGGGGGAGAGGGGAGGGAGGAGAGGGAGGAGAGGGAGGAGGGGGGAAGGGGGCTCACCGGCGGGGAGGGGGTGGCCGATCCGGCAGGGGGCGGCGGCCGGCGCTAGGGCAGGGGCGGGTAGGGGTAGGGCGGCGGCTTAGGTGGGGAGAGAGAGAGAAAATGAGAGGGAGAGGGAGAGGATTGGGGGAAAAGGGAGGAGGGGGGGGGCGGCTGGGCCTCTCTGGGCCCAAGAGGGGGGCGCCAGGGGCGGCTGGGCCGGCCGGGGTCGGCCCAGGGCGCGGGAGAGAGAGAGAAAGGGAGAGAGAAAGAGAGAGAAAGAAAAAAAGAAAAGATTATTTCCCTATTTTCGAAATCCGATCTTTGTGAATGCCTTTGCACTTTCAAACAATCAAAAAAATGCAAGGGTCGGCATGGTGCATCAAACAACACAAAGTATCTTTAGAGTTTTCTTACACGGGAAATCCAAACCGAATCCCGCTAGAACTTTGGAAAAGGTCAAGGTTTAGCGAGGGGAAAAGAAAAAGAAAAGGTAACGCCCGAATTTTGGCGAGTAAAGAAAAGAAAAAAAAATTCAACTGCAAAATTCGGGGCGTTACAAACCTATCCCCCTTAAAAGAATCTCGCCCTCGAGATTCAGGGCTGGCTAGCAAAGAGCTCTGGGTACTTGGCCATCAAATCATCTTCACGCTCCCAGGTTGCTTCTTCCTCAGAGTGGTGATTCCATCTGACTTTGCACATTCTGATGGTCTTCCTTCGGGTGACTCTATCTGCAACCTCAAGGATCTGAGCTGGCTTCTCGACATAGGTCAAGTCCTCCTGGACTTCCAGACCTTCCACTGGCAACTGCTCTTCTGGCACACGCAAGCACTTCTTCAACTGAGACACATGAAAGACATCATGCACAGCTGACAAATTCTCTGGCAGACTGAGCTGATAGGCCACTTCTCCACGCTTTGAGAGGATTTGGTACGGACCAATGTAGCGGGGTGCTAGCTTGCCTTTGATTCCGAACCTTCTGACTCCTCTGATCGGTGACACTTTCAGATAGACAAAGTCTCCGACTTCAAAACTCAGCTCCCTTCTTCTTGTGTCTGCATAGCTTCGCTGCCTCGATTGCGCTATCTTCAGATTCTCTCGGACCATCTTGATGTTCTCCTCAGCTTCGAGCAAAATATCTGGCCCAAACACTTGCTTCTCTCCAGGCTGATCCCATTGCAACGGAGTTCTACAACTCCTTCCATAGAGCGCTTGAAATGGTGACATCTTCAAACTGGCCTGGTAACTGTTGTTATAGGAAAACTCTGCATAAGGCAATCGCTTGTCCCATCCGGACTGATCTTGCAACGCACAGGCTCTCAACATGTCTTCGAGAATTTGATTGGTCCTTTCGGTCTGGCCATCTGTCTGCGGGTGATAAGCTGAACTGAAATTCAGATGTGTGCCCAAAGCCTCATGCAACTGCTGCCAGAAATGAGAGGTGAATTGCGTTCCTCTGTCTGACACTATCTTCTTTGGCACACCATGAAGACAAACGATCCGAGACATATACAACTCTGCCAATACTGCACTGCTGTAGCTGGTCTTGACAGGTATGAAGTGGGCTGACTTAGTCAAACGGTCCACTACTACCCAAATGGAATCGTAGCCGGCTCGAGTGCGAGGCAATCCGACTATGAAATCCATGCCGATTTCATCCCATTTCCACTGAGGAATCTGCAACGGTTGCAACAATCCAGCTGGTCTCTGGTGCTCTGCCTTAATTCTTCGACAACTATCGCACTTAGCCACATGCTCTGCGATTTCCCTCTTCATTCCGTACCACCAGAATTTCTTCTTCAGATCCTGATACATCTTCTCACTGCCAGGGTGAATCGAATAGGCTGTCTCATGAGCTTCCTTGAGAATCAACTCCCGAATGGACTGGACATTGGGAACACACAAGCGGTCTTTGAACCATACCATGCCTTCTGCATCTTCTCGAAAATCTTTGCCTCTGCCATCTAGAATCAGTCGCCGAATCTCACTGATCTTCTCATCATTCTTCTGCGCTTCTTTGATTTCGCGCTCCAAGGTAGGTTCCAATTCAACTGTGACTCCTCGCGAATTGTTCAGAAATCCGAGACTCAACCTGTCGAACTCCTTGGCCAACTCATAAGGCATCGGACGAGCGACCATCAGATTGACTTGACTCTTTCTGCTCAAAGCATCTGCCACTACGTTTGCTTTGCCTGGATGGTAATGGATCTCCAACTCATAGTCTTTGATCAACTCTAACCATCTTCGCTGTCTCATGTTCAACTCTGACTGAGTGAATATGTACTTCAGACTCTTGTGGTCTGTGTAAACATCGCATTTCTGTCCATACAGATAGTGCCTCCATGTCTTCAGTGCGTGAACCACTGCTACCAACTCTAGATCATGGATTGGGTAATTCTTCTCATGAACCTTCAGCTGTCGGGACGAGTAAGCCACAACTCTTCCCTCTTGCATCAACACGCATCCCAAACCTGTGTAACAAGCATCACAGTACACAGAGAAGGGCTTGTGCACATCAGGCAAGACTAGGACAGGCGCTGTTGTCAACTTCTCTTTCAGCGCTTCAAAAGCTTCTTGACATTTCTGGGTCCACTTGAACTCAACCTTGTTGCCTAGCAACGCTGTCATTGGTTTCGCAATCTTCGAAAACCCTTCAATGAATCGCCGATAATATCCGGCCATTCCAATGAAGCTTTTGATTCCTCGAGCATCCGTTGGCGCTTTCCAGTTCAAAATGTCTGCCACTTTCTTCGGATCCACAGCCAATCCTTCTTTGTTGATTATGTGACCCAAGAACAGGACTTCACTGATCCAGAACTCACACTTGCTCAACTTTGCATACAACTGGTGCTCTCGCAATCTCTGCAATACCATCCTCAAATGATCTGCATGCTCTTCTTCACTTTGAGAATAAATCAGAATGTCATCAATGAATATCACCACAAACTTATCGAGATAATCCATGAATACACTGTTCATCAGATTCATAAAGAACGCTGGTGCATTGGTCAAACCAAAAGACATCACTGTGAACTCATACAAACCATACTTGGTAATGAATGCCGTCTTCGGAATGTCCGAAGGCCGGATCCTGAGCTGATGGTAACCTGACCTCAGATCAATCTTGGAGAACACGCTGGCTCCTCTCAACAGACGGGGACCATACAAGACTTTCTCCCTGTCATCACACTGAGCGGTATGCAACTCCCGCTCCACAGTGCGCAGCCAATCTTCAGCATCCATGGGGTCAGAACAGTGAGCGAACGTTGGTGGATGACCCCTCATGAATTCAGCACGCTTGTCTCTAGGCATCTGAGGCATCTGAGGCTGGGGTGGAGCTTGCTGCTGTTGCTGCTGCTGCTGCTGCTGAATGGCGGCCAGAGTCTGACCGATGGCCTGAACTGCCTGAGTCTGCATCAGAAACATCTGCTCGATCGACATCGGGGGCGGGGGCGGCAGGTGCTGCTGCTGAGGCACCTCATCCTGCGGGGCGGCTTGCTCCTGTTGAGCACGCCTTCCTCCTCTGCGCCTGTTCTCTGACATCTGCAGAACGCAACCACACATCAGAACTGATCTGGCAAATCTTGCAGCATAAGAAAAGAGTATAGAATTCTCCAACAGCACTGAACAGATGAGCATCTTCACTGATCTCCAACACAGACCACACAGCTTCTCAGATAAAGAGGAAAGTAGAATAAAGGGTTTCCCAACTATATAACTAACTCCATTAACATAATAGGCAAGCCAAAATGCAGGGGATACCCACACTCTGGTGACAATCATTACAAAGATCCAAACCAAACATAGTTCATCATGACAAACATAAATGCACAGGATGTAGCAAACTACCCTGTCTAACTAAGACTAACTAAGACCGAGACTGACACTAAGACTGAAGCTTCTATGCATATATATTTCGTATTAATTACAAGATCCAACTCTAACGATCTATGGTTCTAGATTTATCTTGGTCTTGCAGTCGGGATTGCCATAAGACTGGAGTCCACGCCGAGGTGAGCGGTACGGGTGCTGAGTCCCGACGGGAGCGGGGGAACCATCATCCAAGTGACGACGCTCCGCGCGCTCAGCCCGCAGCAGGGCGATCTCAGCACGAGCCCTACTCAGCTCGTCTAATGCATGGTCCAGCTCCGTGTTTAGCACGGCGGCTAGGTTGACTGTGCTGCTCAACCTAGGATTGTCCTCACCAGCAGGTGAAACAATCACGCCTCCTGTGCTGCCAGATGGACGGCAGGGGTAATACTTCAGGTCAAGGCCGTCAGCTACCCCACCGAGAACCGAGCGGTAGTGCGAAAGCGCACGCCGTGCAGCATCCTGCATGGCTGCCTCAGCTGAGTCCCGCTCAGAGATAGAATAGTGCTCTGAGCAAGCCTCTGCGCCCTGGAGACTGTTCTCCGGACGGCGCACCAAACAGGTCGCCTCCCAGCGGTCCGGGTAGACCCCGCGACTATGCTGGTAGACCACACAGCGATACTCGATGGACCAAGTACGCCGGTCAAGTGCCCGACGTAGCAGGGTGTCGAGCGCGTCGTGGAAGTGACACCCGCGAGCAGCGTCGCGAGTGATGGGTCGAGCAACCCATCCTTCCGGCTCATGGTTAGCAGAGAGGTCGAGGTCGGTGTCGTGGCTCGAGCTGTCGTCGCCACCTCCGTCGTCTGGGCCTCCTCCAGCAGCTACTCCAGAAGCTGGGGCGCCCAGTGGTGGTGCAGGGGGCGCCTCCAGGGGAAGCACAGGAGAGCAGCTCCTCACAGACTCTATCTCCTGCTGGAGCGAGAAGGAAGAGCCCTGCTGCTCCTGTCGTCGACGTTCCTGCTCCTCATGCAGGCGGTGGTGCAGCCTCTCCAAGTGACTGGACTGTCCGACCACGGGACGGCGAAGCGGACGCTCAGCAAGGCGGGAGGGTAAGAAGGGGATGATGGACTTTCGTGCAGTGTGTCTAAGTCGAGCCATCTACAAAAGACATCGCAAGCAAAAGGGTGAGAACAGAATTAATATGACCAGCAAGTAATAAATCATAAATAAATGAAGGATCAGAATGAAACAGAATTTTCAGCAAGGTATAATATATAGTAGAACATAGGTTTGGTCAGTAGGACCAACTTTTGAAGGGATATCAAAGTCAAGGCAGGGACAGAGGTCTATAGTCCTTAGAACGACCATTCTACTCTAGGTTAGCGGTCCTACAGTCAGCACGGCTTTGATACCACTTATGTCACACCCGGTTTTTAGAAGGTAAACCGAATGCGAACCATGTACGTGCCAGGATCAGTTATTCACGTACACAGCAGTTACATAACATGGACATCATCACACAGTGCTCAAATAGTATTAAAAGGGGAAATAATAGTCGATTACATCATACGTCTGAGACGTCCATATAGTTCTTACAATAAATCAAAGTGCGGAAAAGAAACGTAGATAACGCGGCCTTCACAGGCAGCCGACTGGGGGTTGCCGCTAACCCACGCCTAGAACTCGTCGTAGTCTTGGAACTCCTGGAAGTCTCCTTCCACAGCTTCATCTTCTCCTGAGCAGTGGTTGCAATGCTGACAACCTGGGGGGGGTTTGGTGTGTAGAGCAAGAGTGAGTACACATCAACATACTCAGCAAGCATCCCGTTTGGCTGTAGTGGACTAGCTTTATGTGGGGATAAGTCCAGCAGTTGCTTTTAGTTGGTCAGGTTATTACTTACTAGTAGAAAGCCAGGTTTTAACATTAACCCAAGTTATTAGCCCAATGTATCCTTTCCAAACGGAAAGAATACCACTTACCAATACCATAATCATAATCAGAACCATCAATCTCATTGCCACCTGTACCAAAGTATCACTGATCAAGTATCACTAATCTCTGGAGCTCCCTTGGCCGCTCATAACCATGAGCACGGCTGATATATCAGTTTCATAACACTCTGCAGAGGTTGCGCACTTTACCCATAAGCCGTGATTCCCTTTCTAGCCCGGGCTTGCAAGACCCTTATTCACTCCCAAGGTGAATGGCTAGGGATTCACTACGAAGCCTTTACAAAGATTCCCCGAGGCTGTAGCCGCCCGTTAGGTTTCCTAAATGTACCGCACTCCTCCCCAAGGGACAAATCAACCTTGGCAGAGCGAGCCGCATACACCGAGCCCCATTGACGGCACAACGGCTAAGCGAACTACACCCCGGTTCCTCTAATTATTCAGCTAAGGGCGTCCCATTCCACCCTCATGGTTGCACTGTTTTCCCGGGCGGTCATCCATTGAACAGGTCCTTACGGAGAGGCACTCGAGAAACCGCTCGAGTCCCCTTAAATGCCACAAGTATGATCATAAATAAGAAGGGGAAAACAGCGTATCATAGATAATCACATCATGTTCATTGATTAGAGTTGAGCATTAGCATCAAACTAAACAGTAATAATCCGACCCAAATAGGTAAACAAGGACATGAATAACAAAAGCTAGTCAATCCTTAGGTATAAATGTGTAATGCGGGAGGTGAATTAAAGAATGAGTAGGACAGAGATAGGTCAAAGGACACTTGCCTCCACCAACCGACTGCTGCTCAGGGGCTTCTCCTGCGAATTCCTCGGGCTCTTCGACCGGATCGTTCTCTATGCGATTGCAAACATACATACATCCATCCACATATTTAATACAAAAGAACAGTACACCATACAAGGGAACGAATAAAGTGAATATGCATCAAGTATGACATTCGATATTGCATTTGTTATGGTTAGAAAGAAACAGGAAGGATCTCGCAGGGGGGGGGTTAAATCTTATGCACTAATGATTAATTACAATTGATTCCTAACAAAAGAATTCTGTTATATATATATACAAATGGAAACCTAATCATTTTTAGTTGATCAACATTGCACGGGTTAAACAATTAACTACGTGAATCAATAGCATAACGGAATTTTAAATTAACCTTCCTATTTTCCATAGCATAAACAATGATCAGTCTACCTAAAATAAAGTAATTATGATCACAGAAAGTAAATAAAATAAAATAAAAAAAATAAAAAAAAACAGAGGGGGGGGGGCGGTTGAACCGGCCCTGGGCTGGGCGGCCGAGCTGGGGCGGGCGCGCGGGGAGGGCGGCCGAACTGGGGCCGGGGCCGGCCGAGCCGGCCGGTTGAACCGGCGGCCAGGCGGCTGAACCGGGCCGGGGCAGGGAGCGCGGCCAGGGGGCCAGGCGGCCGAGGGCGCGGGCTGGGGGCGGCCAGCGGCCAGCTGGGGCTGGCCAGCGGCCAGGCGGGCGCGGCTGGGGGGCGGCCGGGGCGGGCCAGCGGCGGCTGGGGCCGGCTGGGCGTGGCCGAGGGCCGGCCAGCGGCCACGGCGGGGCTGGGGGGTGGTGGCCGGCGCGGCCAGGCCTTGGCCGGGCAGGGAGGGGGAGAGGGGAGGGAGGAGAGGGAGGAGAGGGAGGAGGGGGGAAGGGGGCTCACCGGCGGGGAGGGGGTGGCCGATCCGGCAGGGGGCGGCGGCCGGCGCTAGGGCAGGGGCGGGTAGGGGTAGGGCGGCGGCTTAGGTGGGGAGAGAGAGAGAAAATGAGAGGGAGAGGGAGAGGATTGGGGGAAAAGGGAGGAGGGGGGGGGGCGGCTGGGCCTCTCTGGGCCCAAGAGGGGGGCGCCAGGGGCGGCTGGGCCGGCCGGGGTCGGCCCAGGGCGCGGGAGAGAGAGAGAAAGGGAGAGAGAAAGAGAGAGAAAGAAAAAAAGAAAAGATTATTTCCCTATTTTCGAAATCCGATCTTTGTGAATGCCTTTGCACTTTCAAACAATCAAAAAAATGCAAGGGTCGGCATGGTGCATCAAACAACACAAAGTATCTTTAGAGTTTTCTTACACGGGAAATCCAAACCGAATCCCGCTAGAACTTTGGAAAAGGTCAAGGTTTAGCGAGGGGAAAAGAAAAAGAAAAGGTAACACCCGAATTTTGGCGAGTAAAGAAAAGAAAAAAAAATTCAACTGCAAAATTCGGGGCGTTACAGAAGACTTCCTACGAACTCCTTGCCGGTAACAAAACCAATGTTTCTTATTTCCGTGTATTTGGGAGCAAATGCTACATTCTGGTGAAGAAAGGTAGACATTCGAAAATTGCTCCCAAGGCCATAGAAGGTTTTTTACTAGGATATGATGCAAATACAAAGACGTATAGGGTCTTCAACAAATCATCAGGATTAGTTGAAGTCTCTAGCGATGTTGTATTTGATGAGACTAATGGCTCTCCAAGAGAGCAAGTTGATCTTGATGATGTAGATGAAGATGAGGTTCCGATGGCCGCAATACAAACTATGGCGATAGGTGATGTGCGACCACAGGAACTACAGGAACAAGATCAACCATCTTCCTTTACGATGGTGCATCCCCCAACTCAAGACGATGAACAGGTGCCTCAAGAAGAGGGGAAGGATCAAGGGCGCACAGGAAGAAAAGGCTATGGAGGAAGAAGCGTCGCGGGCCCCTCCAACTCAAGTCTGAGCGACGATCCAAAGAAATCACCCCGTGGAACAGATTCTGGGTGACATCAGCAAGGGAGTAACAACTCGCTCACGATTAGCTAATTTTTGTGAGCATTACTCGTTTGTTTCTTCTATTGAGCCTTTCAGGGTAGAAGAAGCCTTGCAGGATCCAGACTGGGTGTTGGCCATGCAGGAAGAACTCAACAACTTCAAAAGAAATGAAATCTGGAGCCTGGTGCCATGTCTAAAGCAAAATGTTGTGGGAACCAAGTGGGTGTTCTGCAATAAGCAAGACGAACACGGAGTGGTGACAAGAAACAAGGCTCAACTTGTGGCAAAAGGTTATGCCCAAGTCGCAGGTTTGGACTTTGAGGAGACTTTCGCTCCTGTGGCTAGATTAGAATCAATTCTAATTTTATTAGCCTATGCCGCTCACCATTCCTTTAAGCTTGAAAGCATCTAGGCCCTTGGTTGGTTTTAGTGATTAATGACAACGTAATGTTATATGTGACTAACATGTTTTTTGCAGAGACAAATGGTAAGTTAGGTCGCATTACAGGTAGAAGTATTACAACGGTGAAAACAATCCCGGAGATAAGAACTCGAAGCGACGGCTAAAGCGACGAAACACAAAGTGAAGGTCTACGTAGTCTGAGTGTCTTGCGGACACTCATGATTTAGTTAGGTCTTTTATTTTGTTTTAGCCGTACTATAAATAGGGGTTGTCAATGAGTAGTTTGACCAAGAGAGTTCTAGTGTAGTGTTGGTGCGTATTCACACTCACATATAGTGCTAGGTGACACTCTAGAACATACTCACAAGTTAGAATGAAAACCGATTTGAAAAACAACGGAAAATAAGAAATAGGGTTTCTGGCCTTGGGGCACCGGACTGTCCGGTGCACCCTCTGCCAAGTAGGGCCAGGCTGGCCCGGGGGAGGGTTTCCCAGTGCGCAGAAAGCCGAGAGTGTAAGGTTCATGAGATGAATTTTAGTGGCGCACCGGACAGCGCACCGGACAGTGCACCGGACCATCCGGTGTGCACCGAACAGTGACTGTTCACTGTCCAGTGTGCCATCTGCCCAACAGCTAGCTGTCAGAACTAGCCGTTGGAGTCGACTGTTGGCGCACCGGACTGTCTAGTGCGCCCATGCGCAGAACAGTGCTGCTAACGGCTAGTTGGTGGGTGAGGGCTATTTATACCCCCTCCACCCACCATATTCAATGTCTTGCTGCCCACATTTATTCCTGCACATTGGTAGAGCATTGCAAGCACCAAAAGCTTAGTGAGGTGATTAGAGAATCTTAATCCCACGTTTGGACCTCATTAGCGCTAGTGAGAGCCACCTAGAGCACACACCACTTGCATTAGGCTTCTCTTGGTCAAGCGAAAGTCTACGGCTTGTTACTCTTGGTGGTCGGCATCACCTAGACGGCTTGGTGGCGATGGGAGCTCGGTGATCACCGTGGAGATCTTGTTGGTGACCCGACTCAAATTTGTAAGCAGTCGTGAGGGATCCACCGCGCCGGAGTGGCAAAGGATCATCTCGTAGTGAGCACTTGGTTCTTGTGAGGACCAAGGGGGAGCGATACCCTTGCACGGGTGCTCCAACGAGGACTAGTGGAGAGTGCCGACTTTTCGATACATCTAGAAAAAATTGGAGCAGTCTTCTAAACCTTGCTTTACATTCCACACTTAATTCAAGCATTTTACATTGTGTATTTGTTTGGCAAGTATTTGAAGTATTGTCTTAGCATTGTTGTATTTCTAGTATTATTCTCTTAGTGCTAGTTGTTAGGGTGAAGTTGGGCTCTTGCTTAGGTTTTAATTAGTGTTGATTTTTAGAAAAGCCCAATTCACGACCCCCTCTTGGGCATCGTGATCCTTTCAATTGGTATCAGAGCCTTGTTGCTCTTAGATTAGCTTAACCGCTAGAGTAACGATGTCCGGTGGGGATGGACCTCCTCCCGTTTTTGATGGTGATGATTTTCCATATTGGAAAATTCGTATGGAAGCATATTTAGAGGCTATAGACATTGGTGTCTACAAAGTTGCCACTCAAGGATTTCCCCAACCTAGAGATCCCACAAATCTTGTAGGTGAAGAGTTTAATTATGAGAAATGGAATGCTAAGGCCAAAAACACCCTTTTTAGAGGCCTTTGCAAGGATGTGTTTAATAGAGTTAGAAATCATAAAAATGCTCATGATTTGTGGATGGACATATGTGCTCTACATGAAGGAACTAGGAGTGAGCGTGAGGAGAGATATCACATTGCTATGAGAAAGTTAAATTCTTTTGAAATGCTTGCTAATGAAAATGCCAATGCTATGTACTCACGTCTCAATATTCTTGTAGAGGAAGTAAATGGCTTGGGGCTTACACAAATTTCACAACCGGATGTTGTGAGGAAGATTCTCAGTGTCCTCCCAATTGACAAATATGGACACATTGTCACTGTGCTGCATCAGATGGATCTTTTAGTTACCACACCTACACAGATATTGGGAAAGGTCAATGCTCATGAGATGTACATGCACATCAATGACAAGGATGAGTCATCTTCCAAGAGAAAGGATTTGGCTCTCAAAGCAAATCAAGAAAGAAAAGGAAAAGCTAAAGTACAAATTGAGGAAGAATCCTCAAGTGACGATGACCTTGATGCTAACATTGCCTTGATGGTGAGGAAGACCACCAAGATGTTAAAGAAGCTCAATAGAGAAGGCATCAAATTTGATTCAAGAAAGAAGAAATTCTTTTCCAGCAAAAGAAAGCCCATCTCTGAAATGGATTGCTACAACTATGGAGAGCTTGGTCATCTTGCTCATCAATGTAACAAGCCCAAGAAGAACAAGTTTAAGGGCAAGAAAGAGGATGACAGCGATGATGAGAAAAAGGAAAAGGGATTCTTCAAGAGGAAGGATGGGAAGCACAAGAGGTTCCACAAAAAGAAAAATGGAAAGGCATATATTGTTGGTGACTGGCTCACTGACATTGAGTCATCAAGTGGATCTTCTTCAAGTGAAGAAGAAAATGAAAAAAAAGTTGCCGCCATCGTCGGGGACTTCTCTTCACCACCACCATCGCCATCATCGACTTCTCACCTATGCCTCATGGCTAGAGGTGAACGGAAGGTACAAAATGATAATGATATTACTGATGATAGTGATAGTGATAGTGATGATGAATTTGCTTCACCTTCCTATGATGAACTAGCTGACTTGCTAAAAGAATACACTCAAATCATTAGGAAGTCAAAAGCTAAATGTGATAAGTTGAAAAATGAAAATGAATCTTTGAATGCCAAATATGACATAGTTATGAAAGCTAGTGATGAAATGAAAGAAGAAAACAAAACTATGTCATCCACTGTAAATGAGCTCACATCCTCCCTAAAAGATGCTAAGGATAAATGTGACAAGTTAAATGAAGCTAATAGGGAGTTGAAAGATAGACTAGTGAAAATCAAGGAAGACTATACTAAGATTAAATTTGATCATGATAATCTTCTTGTTGAGAATGAACTTTTATCTTGCAATACACATGAGGCTATTTCCCTGTTGTTAAGATTGATGTAGCAACCTCATGTGTTGACTTGGGTCAAGGTGATCAAACTAATCTACATGATGAATTGACTGAAAAAGTTGAAGTCTTGACTCTAGACAATAAAAAATTGAAGAGATACTTGATTGATGCAACCACTAGAGGAAAGGTTGCCATTGAGAACAATGATTTCAACAATGAGTTGGTAGTGGATAATGAAAGGCTTAAAAATGAGGTCAAGAAACTTAAGAGTGAAAATGAACATCTTGCAACAAGTGTGCAAAAGTTCAACAAGGGCCAATACCTCCAAAATGAATTGCTCATGAACACTGTCATGAAAAACAACAAGAGTGGTATTGGATACAATTCTTTTGTGCAAAAGAAAGCTACTACTCAATACAAGCCAAAGTAGACTCATAAGCCTATCAAATGCTTTGAGTGTGGAAAAGAAGGTCACTTTGCCCACAACTGCAAAGCTAAACCACCAACTCCCTTGCCAAAGCACTCAAGACCATTTGCCTTCAATGCTCATTATGTTCTAAGGAAAGTAGCAAATGGAAAGGTCAAAGTTACATTCCTAGGTCCATCAAGCAAGAGTAGACCTATACAAATTTGGGTTGCAAAGTCCTTGATTGAGAAAGTTACTGGTCCTATGCAATATAGGGCCCTCAAAACTCAAGCTTGATTTGTCTGTGGATGTAGGTGAACTACAAGACCAGTGGGTGCCATTGGGTTATTGACAGTGGATGCACACAGCATATGACAGGCAACCCACGGATGTTCACCTCACTTGATGAGAATGTTGATGGACAGGACAAAGTCACATTTGGGGACAATTCAAAAGGGAAAGTTCAAGGACTTGGCAAGGTGGCAATTTCAAATGATCTATCAATTTCAAATGTTCTCTTGGTTGCACCTTTGAGCTTCAACTTATTATCAGTGGGTCAACTCTGTGATCTTGGACTTCAATGCTTATTCACTCCAATAGAGGTTATTGTATCAAAAATGGATGATGAATCAATGGTGTTCAAAGGATTTAGATACAACAATCTCTACTTAGTGGATTTCACCTCTGAAGATGCGGACTTGAGAACTTGCCTCTTGTTGGGGACTTGTTCTCAAGTGCTATGAATTAAGAACAAGGCAACATAAAAAGGTTAATGGTTAATGCCCTTCGTCCTTCAGAGCATTATCTCCCTTAGGATATAATGATCTTCAGACGAAGGTCATGAAGGACGTACCTTCGACATTATAGTGTATTTCAATGAAAGGAGAAGCATATGAGACATGAGAAATAACATAAATAATCATATGTTATCATTAATATCATTTAATTATAAATGCACTTGAACAATATTGAGTTACATTTTTACCTTCGGCTTGACAGAAGGCAAAAGTCCAAGCGCGACGCACGGTTGAATACAAGTCAGCGTGAACAGTACGGGGGTACTGTTCATCTATTTATAGACACAGGACACAGCCTGTGACGAATTACAATTATGCCCATCATAAAAGTTTACAACATTGACTCAGACCTTTATGGATTAAAAGGTCATTCTATCTCTATGTCGGTTTGTAATGCCGAAGCTTCATGAAAAGGAACCTTCGGTCATCTCCTGTAGACAACTTCAGCCGAAGCTGCTTCTTCCCGTAAGACCTTCGGCGCAACGAAGCATGGCCCCAACAGTAGCCCCTTTCGCGGCGCTAGATCGTTTTTCGTAACGAGCTTGATCCGTGAAAAAAGCCTCTTAAGCTTCGGGACGCCGAAGGTCCAAAAAACACCTTCCCTGAGCTCGTTGTCGAGAAACGATCCAGTTTCCGAGCGCGTGCCAGGCCCACCTTGCAGAGTTACTGTTTGGTCTCTGCGGTCCACCGCGTAGCGAGGGCTAGTGACTGTTCGCCTGGTGTAAAAATCCTGGCGCTTCGCCTTCTTACCTGCAGCACTATATAAACAGACAGGTAGGTGTGAAATTACCACAGCATTCATTGTTATTTGCACTGTTTTGCTGCCAAAATTTTTAACCATAGCCAAAGCTTGGCTCTCGGAATTGAACGAAGGTCCAACTCGAAGTCTGCTTCGTCAGAAGGAAAGGCCTCGAGAGAAAAAAGTATTCAATTTCCACAAACTCAGAATCAAATGGCCAGGGTGCGATCTACCGCCAGGGTTGAGCGTGAAGGAGACGAAGCTGAAGGTTCGGAGACTGTTCCCATCTCCGAAGCAATGCAACGATCCGGACTGGTAAATGCGGAAGAAATCCCCGCTACTGAAGCAGACCCGGCAACTGCCGAAGGGGAAGAAGAGAACATTGAAGAAACTGATCCCGAAGATGATTACCGCATTGCCATGCCCAGTAAGCCCAGCCACTTGGACTTCGGAAAGTCAACCGTTTCGAAGGCTGATCTCTCCAAGATGGTAAAGTCAGGTTATTTCAGTGAAAATCAGAAGAAACTACTTCGCTTCGGGGGAGAAGAGACTACCCCGAAGCCAGAGAAGGACGAGATAGTCATTTTCAAGAGCTTTTTAAAGGCTGGGCTGAGATTCCCCCTTCATAGAATTATAGCAGATGTATTGAAGAAGTTTGGTATTTACTTTCATCAGTTGACTCCTAACGCTATCGTTAGGCTTAATGTCTATATCTGGGCCCTCCGAAGCCAGGCGGTAGAGCCGTTTGCCGACAGCTTTTGTCGAGTCCATGAGCTACATTACCAGACGAAGGCTAGAAAAGATGGATTACATGATAACTTTGGTTGTTACAATTTTGCCTATCGGAAAACAACAAAGTTTCCTGTTATTAGCTACCGAAGCAAATGGCCGGCAGGCTGGAAGTCTGAGTGGTTTTACGTGAAAGTTGACGAAGACAAAGAGAAGTTGGTACAAAGCCCACTTGAATTGATCTTCGGAGAAACAAGACCGCGATGCCACATGACATTAGAAGGTCCCACCTGGGCTGCACTGGGTGAGTTTAAAATTATTTCAGAGCATATCAGTACCAGGGATCTGGTTCAAGAGTTCTTGGCCTTCAGGGTTTTCCCTACTCTAAAAGAATGGGAAATGCCGAAGCTAAAGGGGGAGAAGAAGGAGGGGGAACTTGTCCGGCTTCCTTACCATTTCAAGTTCAAGAAATACTTTAAAAAACCTTGCCAAGAGTGGCTGGACACAGTTGAAGTAATGTGCAATGAAATTCTTGGGAATTATTCCAAAAAAGAAGATCAGCTAATGACTGCGGCCTTCGGCACCCGTCCGAAGCGAAGACTAAACCGAGTGTTTGATGCCCTGGGTTTCGAGTACCCTGACTATGAACGGTTGAATAAGGGTGCTGAGGGCCAAAAAAGGAAAAAAGTGGCCGAAACTTTGAACAAAGATGAGGAAGAACCACCAAAAGAGAAGAAAATTCCAAAGAAGAGAAAAATATCATCTCCAAAGCGAAAATTATCCGATGAAGAGGGGACTCCTGCACCACCCTCTACCAGCGACATGGAGGAAATCTTGAAGGTAATGACTGAACCCCTGCCCGCGAAGCTAAGTCCATTAGGGCCTCAACTGACGAAGCTTTTTCGAAAGGTGGAGAAGCCGGAAAAAACGAAGATAACCAAAACAAAGAGGCAAAGAATTATTGCAGTGACCGAAGTTATTGACAAGACGCCACCGAGGGCTTCAACTCGGAAAGCGCCAGCGGTTGAGGGCACAACAAATGTCGAAGTCGCTCCTTCGGAGGTCGCGGCTACCGAAGCCGCTTCGGTCGAAGATTTGAACTTGGAAACTACAATTGAAGATATCGACAAAATACTGCTAGATATGGCCGCAGAAGAAGCCACCACCACTGCCGAAGAAACCATGGCCACAGTGCCTGGGAAGGGAAAAGAAATAGCCGAAGATACTTCAGAGGACGAAGCCTTCATATATCAAAATTTAGTTGGGCAAGAACTGTCGAAGGCCGAAATAGAAGAGCTTAAGGAATATGCCAAATCTTGCGGATACAAGCCAGGAGCTCTTCTATTCGGAGGCATTGACGATGAGAAATTAGGCTGCATCCGGGATCAAACTGGGGCTAAGGTCATCGGTACTCTATCAAAGAGTATCGGTTTTCCGAAGCTAGAAACGGATATCAGCCGCTACCGACGACAACATATCGTTGGTAGCTTATTTTATTCTAATTTCAAGGTAAACAACTTTTCTCTGACTTTTATTGTTTTTAATAATGAAAAATGTTCCTAACGAAGGTTGTTTATGTGCAGAGCATGCTACTGAGCAAAGCTTTGAAGATGCAGCAAGATCTGGAGGATAAAAAACACGAAGCTATAATTGAAAATTTAGAGAGCAAAATAAAAGAGCAATCAGCTATTATTGAAAAGAAAGACTTCGAACTCCAGTCAACTGAAGGCTTGTTGGCAGAAACTGAAGCTAAAGTAGCAGAATTGAATTCGAAGCTTCTCTGTCAATCAAAACAATTTGAACAAGAGAAGCTAGAGCTTAATTCGAAACTTGAGGCCGAAGTCCAAACCAACTCAGACTTGAAGAAATCATTAACAAGCCTTCAAGACAAATGTTTGAAATTTAGCAACAACTGTATTCAACAATTAAAAAAGATCTTTTACTCAGTTGGAGCCAGCAGTGGGAAGTTCGCCCCTTCAGCTGAAAATTTGCCAAGAACCTTCGATCATATTGAAGCTGAAATTGATGAGCTTGACGAAGTTATAGCCGGGCACGGTGACTTCTGTGCCTGGGTAGCTTCTCGGGGCACTGCTGCAGCGTTTCTGAAGGCCGGCTGTGATCATGGAAAAATCGTCAACAGGCCTAATTTCACTCTATCTTCGTCAATGCTAGAAGATATTCCTGACCTCGCCCGAAGCATTTCAAACAGATTTATAAAAATGATATGGACCAAAGGCGGGCGGGAAAAAGCTGGAGACGAAGCTCGAAGTCATCTTGAACCGGTAAGAAATCATACCTTGTGCTTACCTTCTCCCTCAAACTTGATTTTTACTCACAATACCTTGATTCATGTAGGATGACGAAGCTGAAACTGATACTTAAAGAATATGCCGCCGAAGCTGAAGCCTGACGAAGATTAGTAGGAGTAGACTAGAAAAACTCAAGAGACTTTCGTAACAACTTTTGTAAATACAGCTAAACTGTTCTTAATGAACTTTGTTCATACCTTGTAATATATCCTTACCCTTCCATTGAGGTGCTTTGATGTGGACGAAATTAATATTTTGAGCCGAAGGCGAAAAAACACCTTCCCTTCTTTTCGTACACAACGAAGCATAAAAGACCGCTTCTTCTTTTTTGCCGAAACAACCACTTATGCCATGAATGAATGTTTATGAATGCAAATGCTATGATGTAATGTGATGTGCGAATGAATGTCCAAACACATATCCGAAGCCATACCCTCAGCCATTATTTCCTTAGAAACAGTCACACATTAGCTCTGCATTCCCTTAGGAACGACTTTGGAGCTTCTTCGCCTTTTACTTTCGGCGGTATCAGCGTTGACTTTTCGCTGTAAGCTCTGCATCCCCTTAGGAACGACTTTGGAGCTTCTTCGCCTTTTACTTTCGGCGGTATCAGCGTTGACTTTTCGCTGTAAGCTCTGCATTCCCTTAGGAACGTCTTTGGAGCTTCTTCGCCTTTTACTTTCGGCGGTATCAGCGTTGACTTTTCGCTGTAAGCTCTGCATTCCCTTAGGAACGTCTTTGGAGCTTCTTCGCTTTTTCAGTTTCGGCACTCGATGGTGCGTTCTCAGCTTTTACATTTACATTCTTTGGGGGATTTTGCTCTTATAAAACTAAAAAGGAAATTACATATGATGGCCCCATTAAAAACCTTTCTCCCCCTTTAGAAAGGAAAAGGGTGCCATGAAAAAGAAGAAACATAAAAGAGTTACATCAAATTACACATAATATCGCCGAAGCTCATCCGCATTCCAAGATCTTGGAATGTCGTTGCCGTCCATGTCCTTCAATCTGTATGAACCAGGTCTTGACGAAGATACTACCAAGAAAGGTCCCTCCCATTTCAACTGTAACTTGCCCACTGTGTCTGGGTTGGCCACTCTCCGAAGCACCAAATGTCCCGGCTCAATATTCTTTAGCCGAACTTTTCTATCTCGCCATTTGACTGTTTCGGCCTGGTATTTATTAATATTTTCCACAGCTTGAAGCCTGATCCCTTCTAAAGCATCTTTTTCCACAAAACAAGCATCTTCAGGGCCTGATTCTGCCGAAGCTACTACTCTTATTGATCCAGTTTTAGCTTCTTCCGGAGTTATTGCTTCGTCACCGAATAATAACTTGAATGGAGTAAAGCCTGTAGACCTTGATGTTGTTGTATTGTGGCTCCACACCACTTTGATTAACTGATCTGGCCACTTTCCCCTGGGTTGATTGAAGATTAACTTCATTATTCCTGTCATTATAATGCCGTTGGCTCTTTCAACGAGCCCATTTGACTCCGGATGCCTAACTGATGCAAAATGGATCTTCGTACCAATTTGATCACAGAAATTTCTGAAAGCTTCGGAGTCGAATTGTGTTCCATTATCCACAGTGATGGCCTTCGGTACCCCGAAACGACAAACAATATTCTGCCAGAAAAACTTTTGGACAGTGGCCGAAGTTATTGTGGCTAATGGCTTCGCCTCAATCCATTTAGAAAAATACTCCACAACCACTATAACATATTTTAGATTCCCTTGAGCCGGTGGTAATGGACCTAACAAGTCAAGGCCCCACCTTTGCAATGGCCAGATGGGTTGTATCAGCTGTGTTAAAGACGAAGGTTGCTTTTGATCTCTTGCACATTTCTGACAACCTTCGCACTTTTGAACTAACTCCGCTGCATCCGAAGCTGCCTTCGGCCAATAAAACCCTTGGCGGAAAACTTTTCCAAGTAATGGCCTAGATCCAATGTGAGATCCACACAGGCCTGCATGTATTTCTTTCATCAACTCTATACCTTCGGTTCTAGATAAACACTTGAGCAGCGGAGCGCAAACTCCATGTTTGTATAACTCCCCTTCTATCATGACATATGGACGAGCTCTTGCCTCTATCCTTTTATTATAAGCTTCGTCATCTGAAAGGAACTTACCCTGAAGGTAAGAGATGATCTCAGTTCTCCAATCTTCGCTATAAACAGGAGATATGTTGAGGACTGCTCTTTCAAGGAGCTCCACTGAAGGTGCCTTTATTGTTTCGAAGAACACATCCGAAGGTAACGGCAGCCCCTGTGCTGCTGACTTGGCTAGCAAATCAGCATGCTCATTTTGTCCTCGAGGGATATTCTTGACAGAAAATCCTTCGAAGGAGGCTTCGATCCTTCGGACCGTGTCTAGATATTTTTCAAGCTTCGGATCTTTAGCCTTGCAACTTTTGTCGATATGACCCGAAACAACCTGGGAATCAGTTTTAAGAATCGCCCTTCTGATTCCCATTGCCTTTAATTTCCGAAGGCCCAGGAGCAGAGCTTCGTATTCAGTAATATTGTTTGTACAGCTAAAATCAAGTCTTGCCGCATAACAAGTTTTAACCTTGGATGGTGAGACCAACACAGCTGATGCTCCTGCTCCGAAGGTTCCCCAAGAGCCATCACAAAACACTGTCCACACTTCGGCATCTTTATTTGCTTCTTCGTCCTGAGCCCCTGGCGTCCAATCGGCAATGAAATCTGCCAACGCTTGAGACTGGATCGAGGATCTATGCACATAATCAATGCAAAATTCATTGAGCTCTGCAGCCCATTTTCCAATCCGTCCAGTAGCTTCTCTATTTCTCATAATATCCTTCAACGGCTGCGAAGAAGGAACAACAATATTGTATGCTTGAAAATAATGCCGAAGCTTCATGGATGCCATTAAGACGGCATATAATACCTTCTCCAGTTCCGTATAATTTCTCTTTGATACACTAAGGACTTCAGATACAAAATATACTGGAACCTGCTTCTTGACTTGGCCATCAAGCTTCTCCTGGACAAGTGCTGCACTTACTGCCGAGTGCGAAGCTGCCACATATAACAACAAAGGAGCCCCTGGCGTTGGTGGAGTTAATGTTGTTAGATCTATCAAATATTGCTTCAGCTCTTCGAAGGCTTTTTGTTGGCTTGGTCCCCATTGAAAGACTTCAGCTGACTTCAGCACCTCGAAGAATGGTAAATTTCTTTCTGCTGATCTGGATATGAATCTATTGAGAGATGCCAGCCTTCCTGTCAATCTTTGGGCCCCCTTTCTTGTAGTTGGTGGCTCCATTCGAAGTATAGCTTCAATTTTATTTGGATTAGCTTCAATTCCCTTTGTTGAAACCAAGCATCCAAGAAATTTCCCCTTCTTTACTCCGAAGACACATTTTTCTGGATTCAGCTTCAAACCAGCTTGTCTGAAACTGGCGAAGGTCTCCTGCAAATCAGCAATATGATTTTCCTGCTTCGTGCTTTTTACAATGATGTCATCAACATAAGTTAGCACATTTCTGCCTATCTGAGACTGGAGGACCTTCGCAGTCATTCTGCTGAAACTTCCTCCAGCGTTTTTGAGCCCCTTAGGCATCCGAAGATAGCAATATGTGCCACTTGGGGTTATGAAGCTAGTCTTCGGCTCATCTTCCTTCTTCATCCAGATTTGATGATAGCCTGAGTAACAATCTAGCAGACTCATGAGCTCTGAAGAAGCTGCTGCATCAACTAAAGAGTCTATTCTTGGCAATGGGAATTCGTCCTTCGGACAAGCCTTATTGAGATCTGTGAAGTCGATACACATTCTCCACTTGCCATTGGCCTTCTTTACCATAACAGTGTTAGCTAGCCATTCTGGATACTTTACTTCTCTGATAACTCCTGCACTGAGGAGTCTTTTTACTTCATTGCGAGCCCCTTCGGCCTTGTCATCAGACATTTTCCGAAGCCTCTGCTTTCGGGGTCTGAAGGATGGGTCAACATTGAGCGAGTGTTCAATAACATCCCGATTTACTCCACAGAGATCATTAGCTGACCATGCAAAAACATCTTTGTTGTTGAACAAAAACCTTATCAAGGTTTTCTCCTGGTCTTCGGATAATTGCGAGCCCAACAGCACCTTCTGCTCTGCTATGTCTTCACACAAGAGCATGGGCTTCGGCTGGTCTGCTGAAGCTGCTTTCTCCCTTCTGAATTTGTACTGTTCACAAGCTTCAGCTCCATCTATGTTATGGATTGCTTTGGAGTCAGTCCAGCTTCCTTCGGCCCTTCTAGCAGCTTCCTGGCTTCCATGAATAGCGATAGGCCCTTGGTCCGAAGGTATCTTCATGCAGAGGTAAGCTGGGTGAAGAATTGCTTCGAAGGCGTTGAGAGTACCACGACCAATGATAGCATTGTAAGGATACTCCATATCAACAATATCAAACACAATTTGCTCAGTCCTTGTGTTGTTAACAAATCCGAAGGTTACTGGCATGGTAATCTTCCCAAGTGCTACAATCTGCCGTCCTCCGAAGCCACAAAGAGGGTGCGTAGCATCATGGATCTTGTCTTCGGGCTCTTGCTTTTGCCTGAAGGCCTTAGCAAATATGATATCAGCTGCACTGCCTGTATCAACCAAGACATTGTGAACCAGAAATCCTTTGATCACACAAGAGATAACCATAGCATCATTGTGTGGGTAATCCTTGAGTTGAAGGTCCTCTTGGGAGAAGGTAATAGGAATGTGAGACCATCTCGACTTGATGAAGGGTCCTTGCACCCCAACATGTTGTACCCTTCTCTGTGCTTCCTTCTTCTGCTTCTTGTTAGCTGGCTCTGAACATGAACCGCCTGTTATCGGGAACAGCAGCTTCGGAACCGAAGCAGCTCCAGCTTGATCATTGAACGAAGCCATCAGCTCAAAAAAGTGGAAGTGAGTTCACCGGAGGTGGGCGCCAATGTTGGGGACTTGTTCTCAAGTGCTATGAATTAAGAACAAGGCAACATAAAAAGGTTAATGGTTAATGCCCTTCGTCCTTCAGAGCATTATCTCCCTTAGGATATAATGATCTTCAGACGAAGGTCATGAAGGACGTACCTTCGACATTATAGTGTATTTCAATGAAAGGAGAAGCATATGAGACATGAGAAATAACATAAATAATCATATGTTATCATTAATATCATTTAATTATAAATGCACTTGAACAATATTGAGTTACATTTTTACCTTCGGCTTGACAGAAGGCAAAAGTCCAAGCGCGACGCACGGTTGAATACAAGTCAGCGTGAACAGTACGGGGGTACTGTTCATCTATTTATAGACACAGGACACAGCCTGTGACGAATTACAATTATGCCCATCATAAAAGTTTACAACATTGACTCAGACCTTTATGGATTAAAAGGTCATTCTATCTCTATGTCGGTTTGTAATGCCGAAGCTTCATGAAAAGGAACCTTCGGTCATCTCCTGGAGACAACTTCAGCCGAAGCTGCTTCTTCCCGTAAGACCTTCGGCGCAACGAAGCATGGCCCCAACACCTCTTTACCAAAGCATCACTTGGATGGCTTTGGCATAGGAGGCTTGCACATGTTGGGATGAGCACACTCAAGAAAGTATTAAAGAAGGACATGGTTAGAGGATTAAAGGATGTTGTATTTGAAAAAGACAAGCCTTGTAGTGCATGTCAAGCTGGGAAACAAGTTGCTAACACACATCCTACAAAAGCTTTCATATCAACATCAAGGCCACTGGAACTACTTCATATGGATTTATTTGGACCAACAAATTATGTAAGTGCTGGTGGCAACCTCTATTGTCTGGTGATAGTTGATGATTTCTCAAGATACACTTGGGTGTTCTTTCTCCATGATAAATCTAAAGTTGCATCTATATTCAAGAAGTTTGCTAAGAAAGCTCAAAATGAATTTGATTGCAATATCAAGAAGATTAGAAGTGATAATGGTAAAGAATTTGACAACACCAACATTCATGAGTACTGTGATGAGATTGGGATCAAGCATGAAGTATCTGCAACATATACACCTCAACAAAATGGAGTTGTTGAAAGAAAAAACAGGACCTTGATCACACCTGCAAGAACAATGATTGATGAGTATAACACATCGGAGAGGTTTTGGGCCGAAGCTATCAACACTGCATGTTATGCATCAAACAGGCTATTTCCTCACCGGCTGCTTGCAAAGACTCCCTATGAACTGCTAAATGGGAAAAAGCTAGACATCTCCTTCTTCCGGGTGTTTGGATGCAAATGCTACATTTACAAGAAACGCCATCACCTAGGGAAGTTTCAAAGACGTTGTGATATTGGTTTTCTATTGGGTTATTAATTAAAGTCCAAGGCATATCGAGTATTCAATCATGCCACTGGCGTGGTAGAAGAAACATATGATGTGGAATTTGATGAGACTAATGGCTCCCAAGGAGCACTTGAAAATCTTGATGTTGTAGGTGATGAGCCACTTAGGGAAGCAACGAAGAACATGCCAATTGGAGTTATCAAACCAAAAGAAGATGAAAAAGAGGTGCAAAACATTGACAGGCCTTCTTCATCAAATGTACCACAAGATGATGAAAAAGATGAGAGGCATGCAAATGAAGATACATTTGTCTCTCATGAACAAGCAAGGGTACAAGCCGAAGATGTTGATGCTCCAGGATCTTCTTCCCAAGTGGTTGACAGGAGAAATTCATCACTACTTCAAGCTCAACCTCAAAACCAAATCATTGGGAGTCCTTCACAAGGGGTTATTACTCGATCACATAGTGTCGGGGACCATAATTAGGGGTACCCTCAAGACTCCTAAATCTCAGCTGGTAACCCCCATCAGCACAAAGCAGCAAAGGCCTGATGGGTGCGATTAAGTCAAGGATCGGTCCATTCGAGGGACGTGATCACGCCTTGCCCGAGCCCAGCCTCGGGCAAGGGCAGCCGACCCCGGAGGATCTACGTCTCGCCCGAGGACCCCCTCCAGCAACGGACACACCTTCGGCTCGCTCGAGGCCCAGTCTTCACTCTTCACCAAGAAGCAACCTTGGCCAAATCGCCACGCCAACCGACCAAATCGCAAGGGCATTTAATGCAAAGGTGGCCTGACACCTTTATCCTGACACACGCCCTCCAGTCGACAGAGCCAAAGTGACCGCAGTCACTTCGCCGCTCCACTGACCGGTCTGACAAGAGGACAGTGCTGCCTGCGTCGCTCCGACTGCTGAGCCACCAGACAGAGTGAGGCTGGCAGCAGCAAGTCCGGCCTCAGGCGTCATAGGAAACTCCGCCTCGCCCAACCCTAGGGCTCGGACTCAGGCTCAGCTCCGGAAGACGACGAACTCCGCTCGGCCCGACCCCAGGGCTCGGACTCGGGCTCAGCCCCAAAAGACGACGAACTCCGCTCCGCCCGACCCCAGGGCTCGGACTCGGGCTCAGCCCCGGAAGACGACGAACTCCGCTCCGCCCGACCCCAGGGCTCGGACTCGGGCTAAGCCCCGGAAGACGACGAACTCCACTCCGCCCGACCCCAGGGCTCGGACTCGGGCTCAGCCCAGGAAGACGACGAACTCCGCTCCGCCCGACCCCAGGGCTCGGACTCAGGCTCGGCCCCGGAAGACGACGAACTCCGCTCCGCCCGACCCCAGGGCTCGGACTTGGGCTCAGTCCCAGAAGACGACGAACTCCGCTTCACCCGACCCCAGGGCTCGGACTCAGGCTTAGCCCCGAAGGACGACGAAGTCCGCCTCGCCCGACCCTAGGGCTTGGACTCAGCCCTGGCCTCAGCCGATGGTCTCCGCCTCGTCCGACTCGGGGGCTCAGACTCGACCTCGACCTTGGAAGGCAGACTCGACCTCGACCTCGGAGGAGCCTCCACCTCGCCCAACCTAGGGCACGGACCGACCACGTCAACAGGAAGCGCCATCATTACCCTACCCCGAGCTGACTCAGGCTACGGGGAACAAGATCGGCGTCCCATCTGGCTCGCTCCACTATACGAGTAATGATGGCGCCCCGCATGCCCTGTGACGACGGCGGCTCTCAGCCCCCTTACGGAATCAAGAGGACGTCAGCAAGGACTCGACAGCCCCGACAGCTGTCCTTCCGCCAGGCTCCAGCGCTCCTCTGACGGCCACGAGACCACGCGAACTGGGTGCTAAGACCTCTCCGGCTGCCACGACGGCATGTACTTAGGGCGCTAGCTCTCCCCCGCTAGACACGTTAGCACATTGCTACACTCCCCATTGTACACCTGGATCCTCTCCTTACGCCTATAAAAGGAAGGACCAGGGCCCTCTTATAGAGGGTTGGCCGCGCGGGGAAGGACGGGACGGTGCTCGCGCAAGGCCGCTCGCTCCCTCCCGCGTGGACGCTTGTAACCCCCTACTGCAAGCGCACCCGACCTGGGCGCGGGGCTAACACGAAGGCCGCGGGTTCCACCTCCCACGCCTGTCTCCCTCCGGCTGCTCTCTCCCCCCTTCGCGTTCTGCCTCGCGCTGACCCATCTGGGCTGGGGCACGCGGCGACGATTCACTCGTCGGTCCAGGGACCCCCCGGGTTTCGAAACACCGACAATTGGCGCGCCAGGTAGGGGCCTGCTGCGTGTTGACGAACAGCTTCCCGTCAAGCTCCAGATGGGCAGTCTCCAGCAACCTCTCCAACCCAGGACAGTGCTCCGTTTCGGGAGTCTTGAGTTCATGTCCCTCGACGGCAGCTACGACATGATACTCCTTCCCCCACCGCGCGACAGCAACAATGGCGGTCGACAACCCGCCTGCCGGCGGGGAAATCGACGACGCCTTCCCCACGTGGTGGAAGGACGACATTCGGGCTTGTCCCGTCCCCTCCCCCGCCGACGGAGGAGGAGGCGGGGCAACCAAGGCCAAGAAGGAGGCGGCACCTCGTTGGCTGTCGAGCGAGTCGACGGCGCCGGCGCCCCAACGGAGAGCGCGTCGGGCATCGGCCTCGCGTCTGAGACGAAGACGAGCGCCGTCTCCCCGCAACAGACCAGCCTCAAGCAAACGAACAACGCCAGCACGCTCGCGAAGGACTTGCTGGGTGTCAACCTCGTACCTGAGACGACGGTGCAGTCAGTCCCTGACGTGACTTCGTCACTGCCCGTCGACCAGAAGGTACCGACCGATTCCCATCTCGTGCCTTTTGGATTTGGTCTCGACCTGCCAAGCAACTCCGCTTTGGTGGACACTCTCATAGAGGCGAGTCCAAACCCTCTAGGGTATCGTGTGCGGTCACCCTGGGACCGGCTGACGGCCGTCTCGACCTACGGGCCCTCGGGGTCCGAGGAAGATGGCGAGCCCGACCTCTATTGGGATTTCTCCGGACTTGGTAACCCCAGTGTCGTGCGGGACTTCATGACCGCATGCGACTACTGCCTTTCCGACTGTTCCGACGGTAGCCGTAGCCTCGACGACGAGGACTGCGGCCCAAGTCGCGAATGTTTCCACGTCGATCTAGGGGGTCCCCGCGAAGGCAACCATCTTGGTATGCCGGAGAACGGTGATCCCCCTAGGCCCGTGCCTCGCGTCGACATCCTTCGGGAGCTAGCTGTGGTCCCCGTTCTGGCAGGGGGTCATGACCCACAGCTCGAGCAAATCCGCGAGATGCAGGCCAGGCTCGACGAGGGAGCAGGAACGCTTGTGCCGATCCGCCGGGACATCGGGCAGGAATGGGCGGGCCAACCTCCGGCCGGAGAAGCGCGTCATCTCCCCCAGGGCATCCAGCACCGCATCGCCGACAACGTCAGGGTAAGGCCGCCACTAGTTTCTAGTGGAGTCGGCCAGAACCTGGCTGTAGCAGCAATACTTCTCCGCGCGATGCCGGAGCCATCAACCACCGAGGGGCGGCGTATCCAGGGAGAGCTCAAGAATCTCCTGGAGGACGCCGCGGTCCGACGGGCCGAAAGCTCCGCCCCCCGAAGGCAGGGGTACCCCTCGGAACATCGCGCCGCGACTTCTCGATTCGTGCGGGAAGCCTCGGTCCACACCGGGCGCACGCGCAACACAGCGCCTGCGGCCCCGGGTCGCCTCGGCAACGAGCACCATCACCACAGCCGTCGGCCCACCTCGACGAGAGGGTACGCCGAGGCTACCACCCCAGGCATGGGGGACGCTACGACAACGGGGAGGATCGGAGTCCTTCGCCCGAACCACCCGGTCCGCAGGCTTTCAGCCGCGCCATACGACGGGCGCCGTTCCCGACCCGGTTCCGAACCCTGACTACTATCACAAAGTACTCGGGGGAGACGAGACCGGAACTGTGGCTCACAGACTATCGGCTGGCCTGCCAACTGGGTGGAACGGATGATGATAATCTCATCATCCGCAACCTCCCCCTGTTCCTCTCCGACACCGCTCGAGCCTGGCTGGAGCACCTGCCCCCGGGGCAGATCTCCAACTGGGATGACCTGGTCCAAGCCTTCGCCGGCAATTTCCAAGGCACGTACGTGCGCCCTGGAAACTCCTGGGATCTCCGAAGCTGCCGCCAGCAGCCGGGAGAGTCTCTCCGGGACTACATCCGGCGATTCTCGAAGCAGCGCACCGAGCTGCCCAACGTCACCGATTCGGATGTCATCGGCGCGTTCCTCGCTGGCACCACCTGCCGTGACCTGGTGAGCAAGCTGGGTCGCAAGACCCCCACCAGGGCGAGCGAGCTGATGGACATCGCCACCAAGTTCGCCTCTGGCCAAGAGGCGGCTGAGGCCATCTTCCGGAAGGACAAGCAGCCCCAGTGCCGCCCACCGGAAGATGTTCCCGAGGCGTCAACTCAGCGGCACCAAGAAGAAGGGCAAGAAGAAGTCGCAAGCGAAACGCGATGCCACCGACACGGACCTTGTCGCCGCCGCTTAGTACAAGAACCCTCGGAAACCACCCGGAGGTGCCAACCTCTTCGACAAGATGTTCAAGGAGCCGTGCCCCTATCATCAGAGGCCCGTCAAGCACACCCTTGAGGAGTGTGCCATGCTTCGACGACACTTTCACAAGGCCGGGCCACCCGCGGAGGGTGGCAAGGCTCTCGACGACGCTAGGAAGGAAGATCACAAGGCAGGAGAGTTCCCCGAGGTCCGCGACTGCTTCATGATCTACGGTGGGCAAGTGGCAAACGCCCTGGCTCGGCACCGCAAGCAAGAGCGTCGGGAGGTCTACTCGGTAAAGGTGGCGGCGCCAGTCTACCTAGACTGGTCCGACAAGCCCATCACCTTCGACCAGGCCGACCATCCCGACCATGTGCCGAGCCCAGGGAAATACCCGCTCGTTGTTTACCCCATCATCGGCAACATCAGGCTCACCAAGGTCCTCATGGACGGAGGCAGCAGCCTCAACATCATCTACGCCGAGACCCTCGGGCTCCTGCGGATCGATCTGTCCTCGGTCCGGACGGGCGCTGCGCCTTTCCACGGGATCATCCCCGGGAAGCGCGTCCAACCCCTCGGACAACTCGATCTACCCGTCTGCTTTGGGACGCCCTCCAACTTTCGAAGGGAGACCCTCACGTTCGAAGTGGTCGGGTTTCAAGGAACCTACCACGCAGTGTTGGGGAGGCCATGCTACGCCAAGTTCATGGCCGTCCCCAACTACACCTACCTCAAGCTCAAGATGCCGGGCCCCAACGGGGTCATCACCGTCGGGCCCACGTACCGACACGCGTACGAATGCGACGTGGAGTGCGTGGAGTATGCCGAGGCCCTCGCCGAGTCCGAGGCCCTCATCACCGACCTGGAGAACCTCTCTAGGGGGGCGCCAGACATGAAGCGCCACGCCGGCAACTTCGAGCCAGCAGAGACGGTTAAGTCCGTCCCTCTCGACCCCTGCAACGACGCCTCCAAGCAGATCCGGATCGGCTCCGAGCTCGACCCCAAATAGGAAGCTGCTGTACGCGGTGATCCTGACATGGCGGAAGTTGCGACACTACTTCAAGTCTCATCCGGTAACTGTGGTGTCATCCTTCCCCCTGGGGGAGATCATCCAGTCCCGAGAGGCCTCGGGTAGAATTGCAAAGTGGGCGGTGGAGATCATGGGCGAGACGATCTCATTCGCCCCCCGGAAGGCCATCAAGTCCCAGGTCTTGGCGGACTTCGTGGCTGAATGGGTCGACACCCAGCTCCCAACAACTCTGATCCAACCGGAGCTCTAGACCATGTTTTTCGACGGGTCGCTGATGAAGACAGGGGCCGGCGCGGGCCTGCTCTTCATCTCGCCCCTCGGGAAGCACCTACGCTACGTGCTACGCCTCCACTTCCCGGCGTCCAACAACGTGGCTGAGTACGAGGCTCTGGTAAACAGGATGCGGATTGCCATCGAGCTAGGGGTCTGACGCCTCGACGCTCGCGGTGACTTGCAGCCCGTCATCGACCAAGTCATGAAGAACTCCCACTGCCGTGACCCGAAGATGGAAGCCTACTGCGATGAGGTTCGGCGCCTAGAAGACAAGTTCTACGGGCTCGAGCTCAACCACATCGCCCGACGCTACAACGAGACTGCGGACTAGCTAGCGAAAATAGCCTCGGGGCGAACAACGGTTCCCCCGGACGTATTCTCCCGAGACCTGCATCAACCCTCCGTCAAGACCGACGACACGCCCGAGCCCGAGGAGGCCTCGGCCCAGCCTGAGGCACCCTCGGCTCAGTCCGAGGTACCCTCGGCTCGGCCCGAGGCACCCTTAGCTCGGCCCGAGGCACCCTCGGCTCAGTCCGAGGTACCCTCGGCCCCCGAGGGTGAGGCACTGCGCGTCGAGGGGGAGCGGAGCGAGGTCACGCCTAATCAAAACTGGCAGACCCCGTACCTGCAATATCTCCACCGAGGAGAGCTACCCCTCGACCAAGCCGAAGCTCGGTGGTTGGTGCGGCGCGCCAAGTCTTTCGTCTTGCTGGGAGATGGGAAGGAGCTCTACCACCGCAGCCCCTCGGGCATCCTCCAGCGATGCATTTCCATTGCCGAAGGTCAGGAGCTCTTACAAGAGATACACTCGGGGGCTTGCGGCCATCACGCAGCGCCTCAAACCCTTGTTGGAAACGCCTTCCGACAAGGTTTCTACTAACCGACGGCGGTGGCCGACGCCACTAGAGTTGTCTGCACCTGCGAAGGGTGTCAGTTCTACGCAAAGCAGACCCACCTGCCCGCTCAGGCTCTGCAGACCATACCCATCACCTGGCCGTTTGCTGTGTGGGGTCTGGACCTCGTCGGCCCCTTGCAGAAGGCACCCGGGGGCTACACGCACCTGCTGGTCGCCATCGACAAATTCTCCAAGTGGATAGAGGTCCGACCCCTAAACAGCATCAGGTCCGAACAGGCGGTGACGTTCTTCACCAACATCATCCATCGCTTTGGGGTCCCGAACTCCATCATCACCGACAACGGCACCCAGTTCACTGGCAGAAAGTTCCTGGACTTCCGCGAGGATCACCACATCCGAGTGGACTGGGCCGCCGTGGCTCACCCCATGACGAATGGGCAGGTAGAATGTGCCAACGGCATGATTCTGCAAGGACTCAAGCCGCGGATCTACAACGACCTCAACAAGTTCGGCAAGCGATGGATGAAGGAGCTCCCCTCGGTGGTCTGGAGTCTGAGGACAACGCCGAGCCGAGCCACGGGCTTCACACCGTTCTTTCTAGTCTATGGGGCCGAGGCCATCTTGCCCACAGACTTAGAATACGGTTCCCCGAGGACGAGGGCCTACGCCGACCAAAGCAATCGAGCTAATCGAGAAGACTCACTGGACCAGCTGGAAGAGGCTTGGGACATGGCCTTACTACACTCGGCGCGGTACCAGCAGTCCCTGCGACGCTACCACGCCCGAGGGGTTCGGTCTCGAGACCTCCAGGTGGGCGACCTGGTGCTTCGGCTGCGACAAGACGCCCGAGGGCGGCACAAACTCACGCCTCCTTGGGAAGGGCCTTTCGTCGTCGCTAAGGTTCTGAAGCCCGGAACATACAAGCTGGCCAACAGCCAAGGTGAGGTCTACAACAACGCTTGGAACATCCAACAGCTACGTCGCTTCTACCCTTAAGATGCTTCCAAGTTATTCGTACACCCTGTTCACACACAAAGTCTGGTCGTCAAGGAAGGGTCAGCCTTGCCTCGGCAAAGCCTGACCCTCCCTCGGGGGCTAGAAGGGGGAACCCCCTCTGCGTCGAAATTTTCCTCGAAAAAAGAAAAAAATCTTTTCTGCCAGAATGCCTTTCGTGCTTTTCGACTACTTCGAAAGTGGATCCTGAAAACGACGGAGTACACGTAAGAAGCCAAGGCTGACCGAGCCGAGGGTCTCCTACGCCTCCGGGATACGGATACCTCACTCATCACCTTCTGCGATAAGTAACTCACGCTCGGATAAGTGATTCCGCGGACCGAACAAGCCTTCACGCTCGAAAGCTCCTCTGCCGGAACGGTTTTTCGGGCCTTCTCGACTGCGTCGGTGACAGAACCCTATGGACGAGTAAGAGTGCGCGTAAGCGGCAAGGCCGACCGAGCCGAGGGATTCCTACGCCTCCGGGATACGGATACCTCACTCATCACCTTCCGTGAAAAGCAACTCTCGCCCGCGCAAACAATTCTGTTACCGACAAATAAGTTCGGATACTCGAAACAAGAGGAAAAGGGACACAACTTCACAACACGACGACAGTGTGTTTGGGCCTCGGCGGCCGCAGAAAACATACACACACTACAAGACAACCCAATCCTGCAGGCTCGGACGTCGACAGTTGAAGGGGGCAGCAGCACCCTCGGCGTCAACTACACCTTCGGCGGGGTCTGACCTAGCCTCGGACGACGACACGGTCGGAGGATCCCTACTCTGAAGGGCGACATCAGCACCACACCCGGGCCATCGCCGCCAGGGTCTTCTCCAGGAATCTGGCTCGAGCAGACGGCTCGGCCGGCCACCCTGAGGCCTCGGCCAGCTGTCCCCCGAAGACATCAGCCCGGCTTGTGGCCTCGGCAGCTCAACCCCGGCGTCGGTCCCACCAGTGGACGACCCGGCCAGGCTCCGGCCGACCCAATCTTCTTTTCGAGCCAACTCTGCCTCTGTCCGTGCTGACACCGCTACCTCCGGCTTCGGCTCATCAAAGAGCGGCCGAGGGTTCCTTTAACTAAGCAAGAGAAGCCTCGGACTGCAAGGCCGACCGAGCCGAGGGACTCCTACGCCTCCGGGATACGGATACCTCACTCGTCACCTTTGCACGAGGCGGCTCACGCTCGGTGAAGCGGTTCAGATAGTCGACAGGCGAGTCTTAGTTCTCGAAATGAAGAAAAAACACGGCCCCGTGCCGAAGATACATACATGTTCAGGCCCCGACAGCCGCAATGAACAAGACACCGGCACTCAAAGCGCCATTACAAACGGAACTCCGGTTCCACCTCCGCAGGTACGAACAACCCCACACGATTGGGGGGCCTGTGGAGCAACAGAAGACCGACGAACGGCTCGCCGTCGCTCGCCCCAGCAGCGGCGACGACGACGACTTCTGCTCCGGAGGGCCGAACAGCAGCAGTGATGACCTCAGGGCAGATGCTGCTGCCATGAGGCCCTCGCCCATGCCCTCACTCGAGAGGCAAGGACGGGCAGAAGGCCGTAGAGTTGGAGGTCAGTCTGTGGGCGGCACCGGCTAGCTCGTCGGCGGATAAACCTCTTCCGACTGCCGTGGCGGAAGGCGGCGCCTGGAGTGGCTCCGAAGCCACCCTGCTCAGAGAGCCAGGCACGCGGCAGCTGCCAACGCCACGAACGGCGAACGCCCTTCCCCCCGATCACTGAGGGAAGGAGCGGGCCGCGCAGGGACCGACCCCAACTCGGCACACTCCCCTCCCCAGCACTGATGATGAACATCCTTGAAGCTGAGGGAGGGGCAGAGGCCGCAGCCCGGTTCGCTTCTCCCCGCCATCAAGCTGGAGGTCACAATCTTGGGTGACCACCGGCGAGGGGATGCAGCCGGGCTGCATGATGAAAATCCTTGAAGCCGAACGATGGCTGAAAGGTACCAACTTCCTCGAAGTTGCGTCCCTCCGACGACAAGACGGAAGGATTGCGGGCGTCCCCCATCCGGGGGCTCGGAAGGTGGAAAGACACGATGCATAAGGGAGCGCGAAGACATGGTCGTCTTTCAAGGGGGTCACCCTCCTTTTAAAGGCGACTCTCCCTACTTGCGTCCTCAGCCGTTGCGGGCTGAGTCTTCTCCAACACGCTCCAAGGTCCTCCCCCTACGACACGGGGGCTGGGCCCCACGCGTCATGCAAGCTGGTCCAGGGCAGAAGGAGCCAAACCGCCGCACGCAGGGCATGCAACTGCCTAGCGGTTACAAGCATTCCTCCACTTTCGCCCAGACCAGCGGGTGAAAGGGTGGACAGCCATGCAGGCGACATGCAACCGTACCAAGTGGGCGCGCCCCTCCGACTTCCAACACACCCAGCGTGGAGGCCCAGGCCCACACGTCATGCAACCGGCGCGCCGGTTGCTACGTGCGAGCAACTGCACCGCCACCCGCACCACTACCGCGCCTCCTCGACTGCGGAGCCAATACCGCGACTCGAGGCAACCCTGCGTGTGACCCAATAGTGCCAGCCAGGCACGACGGTCAAATACGGTCAAAAATGGGCCGGCAGTAATGGCGGTGGCAGGCGGGCGGGAGCAGCGGTCACGTCGTCAGCCAAGCTTACGTCCCATCCAGGGGCAGCGAGGGAACCCTCTCTCACGGCGTGAAGACGGCGCGCCCGTGATCCGTTCCTCGAACTGCTCGCACACGCGCAACGACCACCTCGCGAACCACTCGCCCCGTCGCATTAACTCCATGGCGGGACAGGCGGCGCCTCAGGCAGGAGAAGCAAGCGATGCTTCGCCTTCGCCATAATGACCGCGTCGAAAAAGGTACGCCACGTCATTTGATTTCGTATCCTTTTCCTTTTCCTCTTTCTCTCTCTTACAACAGGGACCGGGAAAGGGGGATACCCCAAAAAGGATCCTTCTCCGTGAAGGAAACAGGCCCCGAGCCTCCCTACTGATCAGAGGTTCAAAGGCTGGCCCCTCGGAGGGGTTCAACGGCCGCCTCAGAGCGCTTGGGTTCTGCGCCCACTACTGGTCAGAGGTTCGATGGCCGGCCCCTCGGAAGGGTTCAACGGCCGCCTCAGGCCACTCGGGCTCCGCGCCCACTACTGATCAGGGGTTCGTAGGCTGGCCCTCGAAGGGTTCACAGTCGCCTCAGACACAGAGCGAGGGATGACCCTGGGTACGTTCGATACATAACCAAGGCTCGGGCTACGCTCCCGAGGTACCCTAGGACATTTCCGAGACCAGCGGGAACGATCTTGTAACGGAATCCCATCAGAGGGAGGCATCGAGCCCTCGGACCCCGTCAAAAGGGGACCGGGTCCGGCAGATCACCCGCAGGTACTTTTGGAGCACGCCTCCGGGCCTCTAGCCGACCCCTAACAAATGGGGCACGGGCATCCACTTGGATTACCCGCCAGCAGCTCACCGGAGACACCATGTTCGGCGCCCTCCGAGGGCAACATGGCGCTTCCCGCCCTCCTCCTTGAGGAAAGGCGACGCAGGGGCGTATGTAAAAAAGTCGAGTCTGTCCTTGACCGTCCTTTTGCCCTGTGCAGAGGCTCGGGGCTGCTCTCGCAAACCCGGCTCTGGCCAACCCGTTGATAGCGTCAACATACCAGCCCGAGAACTTGGGACCCGACCGTGCACCCGGGCTACGGCCAGCTCGCATGAGGGAACAACTAGACCAACCGAAGTGTTGCGAAACGCACTAAGACCTCGAAGGAGTCAAACTACTCCTCTGAGGCCTCGGGGGCTACACCCGGCGGGTGCGCTTGCGCGCACCCACCAGAACAAAATGCAACCAAAAAGGGCTGGTCCCCTTGCAAAAAAGTGTGGCAAAAGCCTCCAAGCGAGTATTAACACTCCCTTCGAGGCTTGGGGGCTACTGTCGGGGACCATAATTAGGGGTACCCTCAAGACTCCTAAATCTCAGCTGGTAACCCCCATCAGCACAAAGCTGCAAAGGCCTGATGGGTGCGATTAAGTCAAGGATCGATCCATTCGAGGGACGCGATCACGCCTCGCCCAAGCCCAGCCTCGGGCAAGGGCAGCCGACCCCGGAGGATCTACGTCTCGCCCGAGGACCCCCTCCAGCAACGGACACACCTTCGGCTCGCCCGAGGCCCAGTCTTCACCAAGAACCAACCTTGGCCAAATCACCACGCCAACCGACCAAATCGTAGGGGCATTTAATGCAAAGGTGGCCTGACACCTTTATCCTGACACACGCCTCCAGTCGACAGAGCCGAAGTGACCGCAGTCACTTCGCCGCTCCACTGACCAGTCTGACAAGAGGACAGCGCCGCCTGCGCCGCTCTGACTGCTGAGCCACCCGACAGAGTGAGGCTGGCAGCAGCAAGTCCGGCCTCAGGCGTCATAGGAAACTCTGCCTCGCCCGACCCCAGGGCTCGGACTCGGGCTCAGCCCCGGAAGACGACGAACTCCGCTCCGCCCGACCCTAGGGCTCGGACTCGGGCTCAGCCCCGGAAGACGACGAACTCCGCTCCGCCCGACCCCAGGGCTCAGACTCGAGCTCAGCCCCGGAAGACGACGAACTCCGCTCCGCCCGACCCCAGGGTAAGGACTCGGGCTCGGCCCCGGAAGACGACGAACTCCGCTCCGCCCGACCCTAGGGCTCGGACTCGGGCTCCGCCCCAAAAGACGACGAACTCCGCTTCGCCCGACCCCAGGGCTCGGACTCAGGCTCAGCCCCGAAGGACGACGAAGTCCGCCTCGCCCGACCCCAGGGCTCGAACTCAGCCCTGGCCTCAGCCGACGGTCTCCGCCTCGTCCGACCCAGGGGCTCGGACTCGACCTCAACCTTGGAAGACAGACTCGACCTCGACCTCGGAGGAGCCTCCACCTCGCCCAACCTAGGGCACGGACCGACCACGTCAACAGGAAGCGCCATCATTACCCTACCCCGAGCTGACTCAGGCTACGGGGAACAAGACCGGCGTCCCATCTGGCTCGCTCCACTATACGAGTAATGATGGCGCCGCGCATGCCCTGTGACGACGGCGGCTCTCAGTCCCCTTACGGAAGCAAGAGGACGTCAGCAAGGACTCGACAGCCCCGACAGCTGTCCTTCCACCAGGCTCCAGCGCTCCTCCGATGGCCACGACACCACGCGAACTGGGTGCCAAGACCTCTCCGGCTGCCACGATGGCATGTACTTAGGGCGCTAGCTCTCCCCGCTAGACACGTTAGCACATTGCTACACTCCCCATTGTACACCTGGATCCTCTCCTTACGCCTATAAAAGGAAGGACCAGGGCCCTCTTACAGAGGGTTGACCGCGCGGGGAAGGACGGGACGGCGCTCGCGCAAGGTCGCTCGCTCCCTCCCGCGTGGACGCTTGTAACCCCCTACTGCAAGTGCACCCGACCTGGGCGCGGGGCTAACACGAAGGCCGAGGGTTCCACCTCCCACGCCTGTCTCCCTTCGGCTGCTCTCTCCCCCCTTCGCGTTCCGCCTCACGCCGACCCATCTGGGCTGGGGCACGTGGCGACGATTCACTCGTCGGTCCAGGGACCCCCCGGGTTTCGAAACACCGACACATAGACATGCTTCTTTTATTGAACATCACTCCTTTGTTTCTTGTGTTGAGCCTACATGTATAGATGAGGAGCTACAGGATCCGGACTGGGCAAACGCCATGCATGAAGAACTTAACAACTTCACCCATAACCAAGTTTGGACCCTGGAGAAGCCCCCACAAGATGCAAGGATCATTGGAACAAAGTGGGTGTTCAAAAATAAACAAGATGATCATGGTGTGATTGTAAGGAACAAGGCAAGACTTGTTGCAAAGGGATTCTCTCAAGTTGAAGGCCTAGATTTTGGAGAGACCTTTGCACCGGTTGCTCGACTGGAAGCCATCCGTATCCTACTCGCATATGCATCATGCTATGATATTAAGCTTTATCAAATGGATGTAAAAAGTGCATTTTTAAATGGCTTCATAAATGAACTTGTATATGTTGAGCAACCACCTGGATTTGAAGACCCTAGATATCCTAACCATGCTTACAGGTTGTCCAAGGTGCTATATGGACTAAAGCAAGCTCCAAGGGCTTGGTATGAGCATCTTCGCGACTTCCTCATTGAAAAGGGCTTCAAGATCGGGACTGTCGACACAACTCTATTCACAAAGAAATATAACGGTGATATTTTCATTTGTCAAGTATATGTTGATGACATAATCTTTGGCTCGACAAATGACTATCATTGCAAGGAATTTGGTGAGTTGATGTCAAAGGAGTTCGAGAAGTCAATGATTGGTGAGCTAACGTACTTCCTCGGCTTTCAAGTCAAGCAAATGAAAGATGGTAACTTTCTCTCACAAGAGAAGTATACCAAAGACTTGTTGAAAAGGTTCAACATGGAGAAGTGCAAACCAATCAAGACACCTATGCCAATAAATGGACATCTCGACCTAGATGAGAGAGGTAACCCAGTTAATCAAACTCTCTACCGTTCTATGATTGATAGTTTATTGTATCTTACCGCATCTAGGCCCGATATCATGTTTAGTGTCTGCATGTGTGCTAGATTTCAATCTAATCCTAAGAAAGCTCATCTTCACGCTGTTAAAAGAATTCTTAGGTATCTCAGGCACACCCCAAGCGTTGGTCTGTGGTATCCCAAAGGAGCTACTTTTGACTTAATTGGCTATTCCTATTCGGATTATGCCGATTGCAAAATTGATAGAAAAAGTACTTCTGGGGGTGCCATTTGCTTGGGAGATCACTAGTATCATGGACATCCAAAAAGAAAAATAGTGTTGCCTTGTCAACCGTCGAAGCGGAATACATTGCCGCGGGTGCTTGTTGCACACAAATTTTATATATGAAACAAACTCTTCTAGACCATGGCGTAGTTCTAGAAAAGGTACCTTTGTTGTGTGATAATGAGAGTGCTGTTAAAATTGCTAATAATCCTGTACAACACTCTCGCACCAAGCACATTGATATCCGTCATCACTTCCTTAGAGATCATGTTGCTAAAGGAGACATCAGTTTAGAAGGAGTGAGTTCGGAAGATCAATTAGCGGATATTTTCACTAAGCCACTTGATAAGACCCGCTTTTGCATGTTGAGAAATGAATTAAATATACTTGATCTCAGAAATTTTATTTAAGATGTCAAATGGTGTTGTCAAGCTTGCATTGCATATTTAAATTTCTTGTATTGCATCTAGGGCTTGTCTAACCTAGTTGAGATAACCGCCAACAAAGCGAGTGAAAAAGCTTAACTCGGGCTCAAACTTGACAAGTCTTAGTTTTAAGCTTTTAGTACTTAAATTCTTACTTACTATGCAATTGTTGATTCTTGAGATATGCATGAGGCACTACACTTAGGGGGAGTATTCAAAACTCAAATCTTTCATGAAAACCCCTAGTGCAACGCCAAAATGCAAATCTCACCATTTGCCTATTTTCTCTAAAAATTATCTAGCCTTTGGCAAAATATTTTGGAAATTATGAGAAAATATATGAGGGTGACAATACCTGTCCCAACAAGTGTTATTTTGTGTGATTATAAGTTGGGATTTGGTTTGGTTGAAAACTAGATAGAAAATTTGAAAAATTTCAAAATCCCCTCCGTCTGGACTCACCGGACAGTCTGGTGCGCACCGGACACTGCACTGTGCACTGTCCGGTGCACCGGCCACGCGCGCGCAAGAATCCCTTTTCCTGTGCGCTGTCCAGTGGTTCATCAGATAGCTATTGTGCGCTGTCCGGTGTGCACCGGACAGGCACTGTAGACTGTCCGGTGCGCCCATAACGCGTTTTAAAAAAAGGCCTCTAGCCCGACTACTGAGCCAGAGACCTCCTCTTCCCTTTTTCTCTCTGGCTCCTCTCTGCTCCCTTGGTGAATTCCTCTCTCCGGCGACCATCCTCGCCAGTGGCAATCCTCCAGTGATCAAGTGCTAAAGCCTGTGCTCTCCTCCTCTCCTCTCTGGTGAGCACCTTCTCCAATTCCCTCTCTCTCTGGTTAGTTGCAGTCAAGCTCACCTCCACCCTTTGTGCTCAATCTCAAATTCTTATCAATTCCTGTGAATCCATGTGTTTGGAGGTGTTCCTATGTGTCCCTTAAATACCCCTGTAGGTACCTAGCTCCTTAGGGAGGGTTTCACAGCCTTAATTGACCATTTCTTACAAACCCTAGAACACCGCACGCCACGTGCTCGGCGAAATGCCCAAACCAGTCAAAAATGCTCAAATTAAACCCAAATTTTTCAGGCACCTTCACAATACCACCAGTAACATATTCGCCAAATTTTATGCCAATCCGATATACTAGGCTTCAATTTCACACAATTCCCTGTTTTGAGCGATCAATTTCGAGCCGAGTGCCCAAATTCCATTTTCTTCGCCTAAATTCAAACCAAGCACACACTTCACTCATATTTACCCATATAAACCTATTCGTGAAGTCTTGGCTCAATTCCAAATCATTTCATGCCTCAATTCGAATTTCAAACCTCCTATGGCACTATTTCTCATTCAAACGTCGTTTTCGCGTCGTTTGACCTCTCGATCGCCATATCTCTCGTTTTCTATGCCATAATATTCTGTGTATGTATTTATTCACATTTCATATACTTATGACTATGTGACTAATACGTGCTCACATCTTCTATCATTTCAGTGACCTTGCCTGCCCGTGAGCCGTCTCCTGCCCTACCTGGATTCTCTCCCTCTCGTGTGAGATCTCCGGGTAGCTATTTGTTTCTTTTGACATCCTATCGGCTATTATCGACTTATGCTTAGCTTCGCTCTCTCATTTGCAGTCGTCAGGTCAGGATGCCGCGCACGAAGAATGTGTCGGCGCTAGGGGAGGATATGACGAGGACCCTCCTCGCCCCTTTAGGCAGGTCAAGGGGAAGACTATTTATTTGGAGCAGCAGGAAGGCTGCAAGAAGCGGCGTCTAGACAGAGCAGCCCGAGCAGCGATAGCAGCAGCAGCAGCCGCTGAGCAGGTAGAGAGAGGAGATCAACTGTGGATTTCTTCAGATCAGATTGCTTACCGAGTTCATCGTCATGCCTCTCGTCCTTGCTCCTCCGCTCCTACCACTCCCTCCACTGCTACCACTCCACCACCCACTTCGTCTGCTCCAGTCACTCCTGTGCCATCCACCACCTCAGCCATACCTACCACCTCCACTACTCCAGCTTCCACTGCTCCTTCCGCTCCCCTTTCTGCTCCACCTATCCCACCTGCTCGCTTCCAGGAGCGCGATGAGACTGAGGTGCGACCACTTGCTGCGGATCCCAGGCTGTTTGATCTTCAGCGTGCCACAGCGGCACGGGTACGTTGGTTCAGACCCGTACCCGTGGAGTCTTGGTTACCTACACAGAGAGACCCTGTAGTGGCAGATCCATTCAGCACCAGGATACAAGAGTCTTTCTACAGAGCACAGTTGTCAGCTCAGATTGCTCTGTGAGCGCACCGGCTATTGGATCTCCCTGCTTTCCTGCTAGCAGCCGGTGCAGACTCTAGGGTTCACCTCTCCTATTTGCTTGGACTTCTGACTCTTCTGACTTTCAGCGGTAGATATCTTGAGGAATGGGTCCGAGTTTTTTATGCTTCTGTATGGATCGACCCTGATTACCAATGGATGAGGTTCCGCTTTGAGCGCGAGGATGTCACTATTCATGCCAGCCAGATTCGCTAGCTGTTTGGATTTCCCGAGTCATCGACTCATCTTTACAGCTTGTGCTACGGTACCTCTGATCCTCCTAGACACCCTCACGGTGAAGTTGCTCTAAGTACAGCTCACATCGCGGCTTTGTTTTGACCGCCCTTCTCAGATGGGTCGCGATGTTCTCCGGCAAATTTCACCACAGTGGCCAAGTTTCTATATCAGCTCATGAGACGGGCGCTTCTGGCACGGATGGGTTATAGGGAGGCTGCCACTCATATTCAGCTTTGGCTACTTGGTGCCCTGGTCTCTCACTCTGAGTTTGATGTTGTGGATTTCCTCATTTGTGAGATCGAGGACACTGTTCTAGATGGTCTACGTGCTCGTCGACAGCTGCTGTATGCTCACTATCTCTGTCACATCTTTGCTCAGCTGATTCGGCCACCGCAGTTTTAGGGCACTCTTGAGGCCTCACGCCTACACTTTGGTTCCTACCGTCCAGCCCCTGAGGACCCCGTGCCAGCACCAGATCCAGTGGCCGACACTCAGGCAGAGGATGTAGCCTTCCATCAGTTTGAGACTTAGGGCGCAACAGTCCATGATGATGATGATGATGATGATGATGATGATGATGACTTTAGGGTTCCACCTCCGCCTCCGCCTCCTATGCCTCCGTGCACTCATGATCATGAGGCTGGGAGTTCCAATGGTGCTACCCCTGCTGCCCCTCCTGCCATTGACCCTACTCTTGCGGCGATCCTCTAGACTCTTACTCAGCAGCAGGCTCACTTGACAGCGGTCCAGCAGCAGTTGTCCGAGAGAATGTTTTCGATGTTTCAGATGATTCAGGACAGGTAGGATACTCTGCAGCAGCAGCTTCTCCAGGACCAGGCTGAGAACAGGGCATTCATGACTCTCATGCTTCAGCATACTGGTGTTCTGATTCCCCTAGTTCAGTCAGCACCGCCTCCACCTCTTCAGGCTCCTGTTGTGCCAGCTATTCCGCCAGGACCCCCTCTTCCTACAGTTGGTCCTTCTTCCTCTCCGCTCCGACCGGTCACCCTGGTTTACACATCACTAGTCATTAGCTCCGTTAGCTCTCAGCTGCCAGTGCCACCAGCTCCTGCTGTTCCCACTGCTGTTGTGCTGGTGTCTTTGACTTCTTCAGCTCCGGTAGCTTCTGCAGGGTAGCCTCCATCTGAGTCAGTACCAGCTCCAGCTTCTACAGCAGATCCTGGATCCGAGACTGACTCTGACCCACAGCTGGTGTTTGCTCTGGTGCCACGACCACGACAGGATGCACCCCCGCCACCTCCTCCCTCTTCTGATGTGTAGGTTCAGGTTCCCTTTTGGTGTTTGACGCCAAAGGGGGAGAGATATAAGTTGTGAGAGCTAGGGGGAGTTAGGGAGTTAGTAGAGAGTCATTTTGATGTAATATATGTGCTTATTACTCTCTGTACGAGCTCCACTTTTGTATGATGATTTTGGCTCACAAACTCTATTATATACTCTCGATGCTTATGTTGACTGTGTGTATTATGTTTTCACCTTATATGTTATCACCAGTCTTCTAGTTCTTGTTCATCGATTTGATTTCACTTTCATATATGAACAAGAAAACTTACGATGTGTATGCGCTCATTCCTATTATTATGTTACACACTTTTTCTGCCAAAGATTACTGAGTACAACTAACCATCTTCTCTACTGATAGAAATTTCAAAAAAACTACTCTCACAAATTTTGTAGGGTTTTCATCAATCACCAAAAAGGGGGAGATTGAAAGCATCTAGGCCCCTGGTTGGTTTTAGTGATTAATGACAATGTAATGTTATATGTGACTAACGTGTGTTTTGCAGAGACAAATGGTAAGTTAGGTCGCATTACAGGTACAAGTATTACAACGGTGAAAACACTCTCGGAGATAAGAACTTGAAGTGACGGCTAAAGTGACGAATCACAAAGTGAAGGTCTACGTAGTTCGAGTGTCAAGGAGTTGCGGACACTCATGATTTAGTTAGGTCTTTTATTTGTTTTAGCCATACTATAAAGAGGGGTTGTCGATGAGTAGTTTAACCAAGAGAGTTCTAGTGTAGTGTTGGTGCATATTCACACTCACATATAGTGCTAGGTGACACTCTAGAACATACTCACAAGTTAGAACGAAAACCGATTTGAAAAACAGCGGAAAATAAGAAATAGGGTTTCTGGCCTTGGGGCACCGGACTGTCCGGTGTGCACCGGACTGTCCGGTGCACCCTCTGCCAGGTAGGGACAGGCTGGCCTGGGGGAGGGTTTCCCAGTGCGCAAAAAGCCGAGAGCGCAAGGTTCACAAGATCAATTTTAGTGGCGCACCGGACAGTGCATCGGACCGTCCGGTGTGCACCGGACAGTGACTATTCACCGTCCGGTGTGCCATCTGCCCAATGACTAGCTGTCAGAACTAGCCATTGGAGTCGACTGTTGGCGCACCGGTGGCGCACCGTTGGCGCACCGGACTGTCCGGTGCGCCCATGCACAGAACAGTGCTGGTAACGGCTAGTTGGTGGGTGAGGGCTATTTATACCCCCTCCACCCACCATATTCAATGTCTTGCTGCTCACATTTATTCCTGCACATTGATAGAGCATTGCAAGCACCAAAAGCCTAGTGAGGTGATTAGAGAATCTTAATCCCATGTTTGGACCTCATTAGCGCTAGCGAGAGCCACCTAGAGCACACACCACTTGCATTAGGCTTCTCTTGGTCAAGCGAAAGTCTACGACTTGTTACTCTTTGTGATCGGCATCACCTAGACGGCTTGGTGGCGATGGGAGCTTGGTGATCACCGTGGAGATCTTATTGGTGACCCGACTCAAGTTTGTAAGCGGTCGTGAGGGATCCACCACGCCGGAGTGGCAAAGGATCATCTCGTAGTGAGCACTTGGTTCCTGCGAGGACCAAGGGGGAGCGATACCCTTGCGCGGGTGCTCCAACGAGGACTAGTGGAGTGTGCCGACTCTTCGATACCTCGGGAAAAGATTGGAGGAGTCTTCTAAACCTTGCTTTACATTCCGCACTTAATTCAAGCATTTTACATTGTGTATTTGTTTGGCAAGTATTTGAAGTATTGTCTTAGCATTGTTGTATTTCTAGTATTATTCTCTTAGTGCTAGTTGTTGGGGTCAAGTTGGGCTCTTGCTTAGGTTTTAATTAGTGTTGATTTTTAGAAAAGCCCAATTCACCCCCCTCTTGGGCATCGTGATCCTTTCAAAGCTGTTCCAAATGGACGTGAAGAGCGCCTTCCTAAATGGACCAATCAAGGAGGATGTATACGTGGAACAACACCCTGGCTTTGAAAACGACAGGTATCCCGAACACGTGTATAAACTCTCTAAGGCGCTCTATGGACTTAAGCAAGCCCCAAGAGCATGGTATGAATGCCTTAGAGATTTTCTAATTGCTAATATTTTCAAGGTTGGGAAAGCTGATGGAGATCTTTTTGTTTGCCAAATATATGTCGATGACATTATATTTGGTTCTACTAACCAAAAGTCTTGTGAGGAGTTTAGCAGGGTAATGATGCAGAAATTTGAGATGTCAATGATGGGCGAGTTGAACTACTTCCTTGGATTTCAAGTGAAGCAACTCAAGGAAGGCACTTTCATCTCCCAAACGAAGTACACTCAAGATCTTCTCAAGAGGTTTGGGATGAAGGATGCCAAGCCCGCGAAGACACCAATGGGAACTGACAGACATCTAGACCTCAACAAAGGAGGTAAGTTCGTTGATCAAAAGGCATACCTGTCAATTATAGGTTCATTACTTTATCTTTATGCTAGTAGACCGGACATTATGCTTAGTGTATGCATGTGTGCTAGATTTCAATCCGATCCCAAGGAATGTCATCTTGTGGCGGTTAAGCGAATTCTTAGATATTTAGTTTCTACACCTTGCTTTGGGATCTGGTATCCAAAGGGGTCTACCTTTGACTTAATTGGATACTCAGATTCCGACTATGCCGGGTGCAAGGTTGATAAGAAGAGCACATCAGGGACGTGCCAGTTTCTAGGAAGGTCCCTGGTGTCTTGGAGCTCTAAGAAACAAACATCTGTTGCCCTATCCACCGCTGAGGCCGAGTACGTTGCCGCAGGACAGTGTTGCGCGGAACTACTTTGGAAGAGGCAAACCCTCCGAGACTTTGGCTACAATCTGAGCAAAGTCCCACTTCTATGTGACAATGAGAGTGCAATCTGCTTGGCGGATAATCCTGTTGAACACAGCCGCACTAAGCACATAGACATCCGGCATCACTTCCTGAGAGACCACCAGCAAAGGGGAGATATTGACATTTACCATATTAGCACCGAGAACCAGCTAGCCGATATCTTCACCAAGCTTTTAGATGAGAAAAGGTTTTGCAGGTTGCATAGTGAGCTAAATGTCTTAGATTCGCGTAACTTGGATTGACCTATAGCATATATGTGTTCTATGACTTTTGATCATGTTACTTTGAGCATTTACATCATTTATTACTTATTTATGGCGCTCAAGTTGTACAAGTCATCCCCGGACCTCACAAGTCCTTATGCAAATGATGCACATGTTTAGGGGGATATGTGCTACAACTTGACTCCTTTGAAACTAACCTATTTGTTTGAGTGCACTTGAAGTAGTCTCGAAGGAACATTGAAAGGGAAAATGAACTTGGATGAAGAAAAGACTTTACTGCACTCCGGTATCTGTGTATTTTATTCCAAGTTCATAATAATGCTCTCGTTGCCTTTTTGCTCTTATTTGACATTTTGGTGAGGCAATGGGGTTAAAAGGCCAAAAGTTATCCCATTTTGTGCTTAATGCCAAAGGGGGAGAAATTAAGGCCAAAGAAAATGGATTAGCCAACCACTTGTGAATTTCAAAAATTGTAGAGTTAGAATTTGTATTTTGTCCAAAATCCTCTCACTGCAAAATTTGGTCTCTTATGGGGGAGAATTTTGATTATGGGAAAAAGAGGGAGTTTTTGACACTTGATCAATGTTACTTTTGAAATATCTCTCTATTTGCCCAAACAAGTGTGTTTGACTTAGAGATAGGAAAATGAATTTGATTTGTGAAAATAAACCAAGTGGTGGCAAAAGTGATCCAAATATGCCAAATACCGAGTAAGAAAATTTGGTCTTCAAATTTACATTTTTGGTTGCTTTTTAATGTGTTGGCATAAATCACCAAAAAGGGGGAAATTGAAAGGGAAATGTGCCCTTGGGCCATTTCTATAAATGTTTTGGTGATTAGATGTCCAACACATGGTTTTAAGTTAATATGCGCTAAGTGGTTGAGAAGTGTAAAATCAAGAATCAAGGTATGTTTTCTAGCCTTAGTAAATTATTTTTGGATATTAACATATTTCTCTAAGTGCTAGGAACCTTGTCAAGAAAAGTAGAAGTGGATTGGAGAAGTTTGGCTAAGTCTAGCCAAGACTTGCATCAGCCTGTGGCGCACCGGACAATGTCTGGTGCACAGGCTGTTCAGTAGTGAAGTCACTGCTTTCGGGAATCGGCGTAGGCGACGTGTCTAAAAATCACCGGACTGTCCGGCGAGCAATCAGCGCCCGCGCTCAACACCCGGCGACGAACTCATTGCTCTCAGGAAAAAGTAAAGGCGCCATGGCTAAAAATCACTAGACTGTCTGGTGCGCCAACGGCGCCCGTGGCCAACGGTTGGCTGCGCGATCAACAGACGACACGTGGCCCGAGCCAACGGTCGGTTGGGCACACCGGACTATCCAGTGTGCACTGGACAGTGTCCGGTGCGCCAACGGAACCCAAGGTCCAACGGTCGGCTGCGCCCGATAAGGAAGGAGGTCGGGCACCGGACTGGTACTGTTTATGTCCGGTGGTGTAGCGGACTGTCCGATGCGCCACCCGACAGAAGACAAGAATTGCCTTCCAATTGGATCTCCAACGGCTCCTAGCTGTCTTGGGGCTATAAAAGGGACCCCTAGGCACATGGAGCAGTACACCAAGCATTCTCTAAACATCCTAAGACTCCTAGACTCCGCAATCATGCAATCGGTTCATCATGTTAGAGATTTGAGCACCGTTTGAGTTGTAAACTCCCTGCGCCATTTTTGTGCTCACATCTTGGCTTGTGTGCGTGTGTTTGCTACGAATTGAGTCTTGCATGTCTTGCTTTCCCTCCCTTACTCTTGTGCTTCTTTTGTGATCAACCTTGTAAGGGCGAGAGGCTCCAATTTGTGGAGATTCCTCGCAAACGGGAAAAGTATACTAAAGAAAACCGTGGTACTCAAAGTTGATCATTGGATCACTTGAGATGGATTGAGTGCAATCCTTGACCGAAGGAGGTCACCACAACGTGGAGTAGGCATTGGCTGAATCACATGATAAATCACTGTGTCTTGTGTCCATCTTCTTTGTGATTGGTTTTCTTCTAAAGTTCACACTTTAGCAACTTGGTTTTAATTGCACTAACATTGTATAAACCAAGTTTCTGCTATTAGTGTTGAAATTTGCAGGATCACCTATTCACCCCCCATCTAGGTGCTCTCAAACCTCATTCGTGAAAATCCCACGTACACCAAAATGACGCCCAAAGAAATTCTTGGAAAATTTGTGAGCGGGCGCATGATGGTAAAAGAAGCAAGGTATGTGGATGATATTACAAATGGACCACTACCTATTTATGAGTCGTAGCTTATTGCTCTCAAAGCAACAACCAGCAAGGAGGCACTACCTAGCAAGGTAGCACAAGTGGAGGCTACCGGGCTAAATGAGGATGAAATGGCGCTTGTAATCAAGCGTTTGAAGACCGCCTTAAGATACGCAAGGAGTACTTGAATAAGAACAAGTCAAAGGGAAAGCGCTCCTACTTCAAATGCGGTAATTCTGGTCATTTCATTGCACAATGTCTTGATAATGAAAATGACCAGGGACACGAAAAGAAATGGAAGGAGGTGAAGAAAAAGAACTACACGAAGGCGAAGGGGGAGGCGCACATAGGCAAGGAATGGGACTTCGACTGTTCTTCATCTGACTTCGATGATGAAGGACTAGTTGCCTCCACCTTCAACAAGTCCTCACTCTTCCCCAACGAACATCACACGTGCCTCATGGCTAAGGAGAAGAAGGTACGTACACGAGACACTCTCAAGTATACTTCTTCTAGTGATGAGGATTCTGATGATGATGTAGACTATAGTGATCTCTTTAAGGGGTTAGATAGATCTAAAGTAGATAAGATTAATGAACTAATTGATGCCCTTAATGAGAAAGATAGATTGTTAGAAAAACAAGAAGCTATTCTTTATGAGGAACATGATAAATTTATCAATGTTCAAAAATCTCTTGCTCTAGAAACTAAGAAATATGAATTATTGTCTTCTGAGCTATCTTCTTGTCATGATTCTATTTCTAGTCTTAAGAGTTTAAACACTGATTTAAATGCTAAGTTAGAAAAAGTAAATATTGCTAGTTCTTCTATAGAGCATGTTGTTATTTGCAATAGGTGTAAAGATTTTTATATTGATGCTTGCAATGAACATGCTTCTATCATTCTTAAGTTGAATAATGATGTTGCTAATCTTAATGCTCAACTTAAAACTTGCAAGACTGATTATGAAAAGTTTAAATTTGCTAGGGATACCTACACCATTGGTAAACACTCCTCTATTAAGGATGGACTTGGTTTCCAAAAGGTAACTAAGAACTTAACAAGCCAAAGGACCTCCAATCTCAACAAGGAGAAAGGAAAGGCTCCTATGGTTAGTAGCTCTCATTCCACACATGACAAAAAGAACCATGCCTATCTTTATGCTCATGTTTTACCTACTTGTCATGACACTGCTTTTGATTCTCATGCCATGTTTGCATCTAGCTCTTCTTATGCTCATGGTAGGAATAGAGATAGGAGTCATGCTCATCATGTTGCTTCTCATGCGCCTAAGAAAGCATCAAATGGACCAACCATGCTTTATCAAACTTATGATGCTTCATTTGTTCTTTTGTGTAAAAATGATAAAGTAGTTGCTAGAAGTTTGGGGCCTAAGTGCAAGAGAGGCAAATCTTGCATCTAGGTTCTAAAGTCTTTTGTGACTAACCTTGTAGGACCCAACAAGAGTTGGGTACCTAAACCCAAGCTTAAATTACCTTGCAGGTTTATGCATCCAGGGGCACAAGCTAGATCATTGATAACGGATGCACAAACCACATGACGGGGGAGAAGAAAATGTTCACCTCCTACGTCAAGAACAAGGATTCTCAAGACACGATCATCTTTGGAGATGGGAATCATGGCAATGTCAAAGGTTTGAGTAAAATAGCCATCACTGTCGAGTAATCAATTTCTAATGTGTTTTTAGTAGAATCACTTGGTTACAATTTGCCTTTTGTAAGTCAATTGTGTCATATGGGATACAATTGTTTATTTACAAATGTTGATGTATCTGTCTTTAGAAGAAGTGATGGTTCATTAGCTTTTAAAGGTGTATTAGACGACAAGCTCTACTTAGTTGATTTCTCAAAAGAGAATGCCGATCTAGATGCATGTTTAATAGTTAAGACTAATATGGGCTGGTTCTGGCACCGCTATCTACCACATGTTGGGATGAAGAATCTTCATAAGCTTCTAAAGGGAGAACATGTGTTAGGACTAACAGATGTCTGTTTTGAGAAAGATAGACCTTATGCAGCGTGTCAGGCAGGAAAGAAGACGGGAACTACTCATCAAAGCAAGAATGTGATGACGACATCAAGACCACTGGAACTCCTACATATGGATCTCTTCGGGCCCGTTGCTTATCTTAGCATCGGGGGAAGTAAATATGGTCTTGTTATTGTTGATGACTTTTCCCGCTTCACTTGGGTGTTATTTTTGTAGGACAAAACTGAAACCCAAGGTACCTTAAAGCGCTTCCTAAGGAGAGCTCAAAATGAGTTTGAGCTCAAGGTGAAAAAGATAAGGAGCGACAATAGATCTGAGTTCAAGAACCTTCAAGTAGAAGAATACCTTGAGGAGGAAGGCATCAAGCATGAGTTCTCCGCTCCCTACACACCAGAACAAAATGGTGTGGTAGACAGGAAGAATAGGATGCTCATCGACATGGAAAGAATAATGCTTGGTGAATACAAGACGCCTAAGCGGTTTTGGTCGAAAGCTGTAAATACAGCTTGCCACGCCATAAACCAGCTCTACCTTCATCGCCTCATCAAGCAGATGTCCTACGAACTCCTAACTGGTAACAAACCCAATGTTTCATACTTTCGTGTATTTGGGAGTAAATTCTACATCTTGGTAAAGAAAGGTAGACATTTGAAATTTGCTCCCAAAGCTGTAGAATGGTTTTTACTAGGTTATGATTCAAATACAAATGCGTATAGGGTCTTCAACAAATCATGAGGATTAGTTGAAGTCTCTAGCGACATTGTATTTGATGAGACTAATGGCTCTCCAAGAGAGCAAGTTGATCTTGATGATATAGATGAGGATGAGGTTCCAACGGTCGCAATGTGAAAAATGGCGATAGGTGATGTGCGACCACAGGAACAACAAGATCAAGATCAATCATCTTCCTCAACACCAGTGCATCCCCCAACCTAAGATGAGGAACATGTGCCTCAAGAGGAAGGCATGGATCAAGGGGAAGCACATGGAGAACAGGATAAGGAGGAAGAAGCACAACAAGCTCCTCCAACTCAAGTCCGGACGATTGTTCAAAGGAATCATCCAGCGGATTAGATTTTGGGTGATATCAGCAAGTGTCACACCCGGGTTTTAGGGACCTGAGCGTAAGATAATCACCAAGTGTGCTAGAATCAAGTCTCACACATATGATGACTCATGGTACAGAAACGAATGTCACATCTTTACTATATAATAGGAGTTCTATACAAAATAAATAAATAATTACATCATACGAAGACAACGATCCAGCAACCAAAGTTGACTGGGAGACGACGGCCTAGACCTCTCGCGAACTCATCACAACATCCTTCGTGTGCCTCATCCTGGGGTACCTGTTCTTGACCTGGGGGGATGCGAGTACAGCAAGGGTGAGCTCACATACGTCCATCGCTCAACAAGTTGTAGGGAATAATATGCATGAACTCACCAAAGGTGGGAGCCCATGTGAAGTGTAAGGCTTACCAAAGAGGATGGTTAAAGCTGAGCATTGCTTTTAAAGTTGATCAAAATTTTATAAGCAGTTACTAGGTATAATGTAACACCCTAAATCCGTCAATTTAAAACAACTTAGTTTATATTATTAAATTTCAGTAGAAAGAACATATTCATGTTTTCAAATAATGAAATGATGATATAATTAAACTGAATAATTTCTTTAATAAATAAATTTTTGCCAAGTGTTTGTTGCATTCATACCAATACATTAATTTTGTTCACACCGATACATTAATTTTGTTTGATGTACGCATTTTTTTATTTAAGTTGGTGTAAAAATCTTATTTTTGAAACTAATAAAGAATTGTTAAAATAATTTTTAAGAGTATGCATCGATTTGTAAATAATTGTGATATTATTATGTTTATACACATTATTTGGATTTATTGATGTGGATTTATTTTATAAAAATATAATGTGTTGATAAATATTTTTTAGAATTGTGTTCTATTTATGATAATATACTTTTGGAATTTTTTGACCTATATATATTCGAATATTTAAAATAAAAATTAGAAAAAACATAAAAGCAAAACACACACCATTCGGCATAAAAAAAGAAAGAAATTTGAAAACAATATATATATATATATTTTTGACACCAACGCTTAGCTTCCAAGCCCGCACACTAAATCCCATGCCTCGTTCTTTCTTCCTTACATGTGGGCCTCATCACTTTCTTCTCTCTCCTCAATTCTTTTCTCCCACACAGACACGGCTCAATCTCCTCGTCTGCTCATCGCCAGATCGGACATACGTGCTGCCGCCGGTTCTCCTGCCCATGGCATCACGTTGCCGCACAGCCCAGCCGAAGCGTCCGCGCCCTCTCTCCTTCCACTCGGCACCACCATTACTGCTAGCTGATTCTCCCACTCATGTCGTGCCATTAATAGTCATGGTCGAGCTCCTCTGTCGGCGTCCTCTCCACTCCTCTCATTGTCTATGTCTGTAGTGTCGCGGGTTCGCCTCCCTCTTCTCCCTGCTCGCCCTTGCTGCTCTCTCCTCGCTCTTCGCTCTCCACTTTTTTGCCACGCTCGCCACCCTCAAACTGTCGCTGTCGAAGCTCTCTGCTCCTTCCTAGCCGCCAACAAAGGTCGCCCCGTGATTCCCTTGCACTCATCATTGTGGCTGAGTTCCTTTGCCGGAGCTCGTCCAGATAGCCTACCGCCCTGCTTGTTGCTGTGTGCCACGTCTCCACTCGCAGCGTCACACGTCGTCATGCGCAGTACCATTCCATCATTTGTCGATCTCGTCGATCCAAGGCTGTCTCTGTTCCTCTACATCTCACGCTGAGACTCTACTCCCCCGCCATGACGCCTGCTTCCAACTGGAGTCCTCTCCTTGTTGCACGCCGAGAAGACCATTGTTGTCGTTGTTGTTGCTGGTTGGTTGCTACGACATCGAGGACGTGGTCCTCTACGTCGTCCAACCCTGCTCATCGTGTTCACGTTTATCGTCGTCCTGCAGCTGTGTACGAGTGGTTGTCGTGCTGTCGCTTTGAATACACGCAGCAAGCTCGCCATCGCATTGTCAGCTTCTTTGTCGTGACGTCACCGATTCCGTCGCTGGAGATGTTGAATCCTGCACGCCATGACCGAACAAGGTAGAAGATAAAAATCTTACTTGCTACCCCTGCGCGGCGTACCTATACCTATGTTGTTTTTCAGTTTATAAAATAATTATTTGAAGGGCAAATAATTTCATTATTGTGTTAGTAGATTCATAAGTTTAAACAAAATACTTTATGCTAGTGTTTTCAACAATTTACATGTGTCATTAATTTAATTTGAATTATAATCGTTATATTTGTTTCATATGTAGTCATCAGATTAAGAAATTAAAATGAATTATAGCCTTTATGTTTTTATATATAAAAAAAGATAGTTGTTTATAATGATATCCCAGTACAAAAATACAAATTTACAGGCTACCCCTCCTAGTCTACGTTTAATTATGTGTAGGTCCATGTTACAGTTTATTATAAAATGTATATTATGATTCCAAATAGTATTGTTAGTCTCATAATTCATTGATAAGCATTTTAATTAGTGTTTCCAATAGTTCAGATATTTTTATAGTTCAATTTGAATTACGGTTGTTATACAAGAAGTATTAAAATGGCATTTTTAATGAATATCATGTTTTCATAATTTAACAATGTTCATTATAGATGTTTAATTATAGTCGTACTAAACATAAATTTAAAAGGAACTATAGACCACATGTTTCTTAATAAAAATAAAAGATAAATATTTGTCTAATTATATTTAGCCTTATATTCAAGTTTTTATAAAAGAATTAATTAGTGTCTCGCTTTTGTAAACTAAAATGTTAGTTTATATAATGTCGAATACAATTTCAATTTCCTTATTAAAAAATAGATCATTAGTTCCTAAATTAATACTAAAGATAAATAAAAGATTAATTATCTTTTTAATTTATTAATTAAACCTATATACAATTTGTTCATAACAAGTAATATAGGCTATGTGTTCTCTTAATAAAAGTGAAGATAATTAATTGTTTAATTATCTGTTGCATAAAAATCTATATAAGCCATGTGTTTTCTTAATAAAAACAAAGATAATCATTTGTTTAAATATCTTTTCACATAAAATCTATTTAGGCCATAATCTTAGTCTTTCAAAAGTAAATAACTAATGATGTTCATTATTGTGTTTATAATCTTATGAACCCTTAATCTTATGTATACCACATATGACTTTTATAAAAGATTAAAAATGGTAAACCTAATATTTGTATATTTATAATTAAGATATTTTCAAGCATAGGTCTTGCTTTATAAAATATGAACCAAACATTTTTCAAAAGAGCGCCTTCTTGTTATAATCATTGTTTGTTATGTGTTTGAAAAGTAAATGATCTTTTGTTTTGTTTTTCTTTTAACTTGATTTATGATGATTGTTGTATGTTATTGAGTGGTGTTTGTTTCTTCTTGTTTGTTTATGTGATGTTCAGTGATTGATCCCGTAGTTGAGAATCAGGTTCTATTCCGTAGAAGAATCTCAAGTTTTCTATAAGCAAGACAAGTGGACTTCTCTCTCTGCATACTCTGTTTGATCCCAAACAATACATATAATAAAGTTTACTTTTTGATATATGCATAATTTGATGGGTTACCTTTTTAAATACACATAATCTTTCTAACCTTATTCCTTGATCAATCCTGGGTATTGTACTTTACTTTAGTAGCTATGCTATTGCTACAACTTTAACTTTATGCAGTCACTTCTGTTTATGATATTAATGTTCCAAATGGTAAGTTTACTTTATTGTGGTCAATCCGATGATTAAGTAAGATCATATGATTTAATTGGAATATGGAGTGACCACCCAGGAAAACAGTGCTACCATGAGGGTGGTATGGGACGCCCTTGGCTAAATAACTAGGGAAGTCTTATGTTGGGTGTTGGTCTTTGTCGATCGGAACGGGGGCATCTGCCAAGCGCTTATATTTCCGGCTCAGACAGATTGGATACGGGCATAGTTCCCATGATATACCCTGTAGACTGGACTATAAGTTAGGTTATGTCAGGTGTGCTCTATGCAGTTTGATCATTTCCAACATCTCCATATTGAGGACTCTAGGGAAAAGCCTCGTAGTGAGACCCTAGCCAGTCACCTCGGAAGTGAATACGGGACTTGCAAACCTAGGCTAGAAGGGAATCGTGACTCATGTGTAAAGATGCGCCATCTCTGCAGAGTGTAAAACTGATATATCAGCCATGCTCACGATTATGAGCAGCCTGGACCCTCACATGATAATTGAACTTGAAGATGAAAATAAATCGTGTTCTATTGCGCTAAAGTGGTTGAGCTTTGTGATGATGATATTTTGGTTAAGTGGTTCTGAGCTCATGCTGGTGATATATTTATACTGATGATATATATGCTGACGAATATTTCTTATGCTTAATATGGGTTTGGGTGTTGATAATAAAATGTTGACCAACTAAAATGCTAACCGCATTAAACTTTAGCCTTACCTTGTTATCTTGCATTTTCACCCCACTTGCTGAGCCCAGACTATAAGTGAGCTCACCCTTGCTTAATTTTGATCAGAAGTTTGCAGATGAAGATTATGATGCTGAACTCCATGGATGCTAGTCTAGTGATTCCCCCCGGTCATCTTCCTATGGAAAGATGTCTATGTTTCGTTGTACTTTGATGAATAAAGGTTAAGACATTATGTCTGTTCGAAGTGTAATATGTTAATATAATATTTATTTACACTTTCATGCATTGTTCTTTTGATATATTACACTTGTGACGTCAACATATGTGTGAAAATAGATCCTGGCACACATATGCTATGCATTCGGTTTTGCCCTTAAAACCGGGTGCGACATATAAGTAGATACCAACCCAATTAAATAAGAAACCAAGGTTAATAACAACACCCACAATGCAATGCAAATGACAAATTGAGTTTAATTTCATAAGTTAATCATGTGAGTGTCCACTCTGCAGAGGTTGCGCATCTTTACCCACAAGTCATGTTACCCATTTGCCATAGAGTTGATCAGATCCCATACACCTCTACCAAGGAAGCGAGGCAGGGTACCACTACGAGGCCTTTACAAAGTTCCACTAGCTTCAGAAAACCTGCTATAGTTTCTAGGTAGCGCAGTATAGGAATCCCCTGTCTGAAAAGCCATCATAGCAAAATCAACCCGAGAATCTCCCTATACCGACCACCCCCCTAATGTCCTTGCCTCTTTTGGGTAAGGTAGTCCTGCACTGTTTTCCAGGGTGGTTCTCCATATTCCAATTAACAATATGGTCTTATCATGAACAATAATTAAATAATAACATAATTGGAACATGACCATAATAAAACATTAGTTTCCCAAAAACCAGGTAGAGCAATAGCAAATCTACCCAATAATTCATCTGTTTGCAAGATGGGGGATAAACAATGCTGGAGAAACCTATTAGGTCCCATTAAATTAACCTAAGCATGTCACAGTGATTAACAACAAACATTATTAGGTAAAAAAGAGTGATCAAGGGCACAACTTGCCTGAGACTCGAGATTCCAGGTACTAGGATGATCTTCAGATTCTCGTGACCTCACTGCTAATCATAGCAATACAAACAAACATGGTATAGGCAAAATTAACATCACACCCAACATAAGCACAAACTACATAATAATATCCTACGTGTTGTAATGAGATCCTAGGTTCGAGAACCACTAAATTCGGAGTTACGGTTAAAGCGTTGTGATTTTCTAAAGATTTAAGTGTGGGATATAAAGAAACTAATTGTATAATTTTAATCATAGGTTTCATGATAAAATAAGGTCACTAGATGAAGAACAATATTAATATGAAACTAATGCAACTAAAATGGGTTAAAAAGTAGTTAAAATGAGAGAGTTATGAATTTTCTAAGATTCTAGGTATTTTCATATTATTTCTATACTTGAAATCAATTACTAAAAGTTTTCTCTGAAATTATTAATTTATTCTATTCAAAAAGGATTGTGGTCTATAATAGGTAGAAGCTTGGGGTCAGATTTGTAAAAAAAGGGATGATTCGCGATAGTCTTTACACATAGGAGGACCGCAGGTTGATTTGTGTAAAGGGCAGGGGCTCTTTTACAAAATGGGATCGGCGAAGGGGTATTGGATGATTCTGGCCGTCCAGATCAGATCCCACGGCCATGAAAGAATTACCCTTGCAGCGAATCGGTATCTGCTGCTGGCCGCACATCCTGTGATCCACGACATAGATTTTAAATTTTTAAGATCTATTTGCGTTCGTTCGATATCGAATCGACGGCCAGCATTCACCCTGGCTGAACAGGTAAACTCCACCAAATCCCAGTCGTTCATCCGAAAATAGACAACCGAAGTTCGTCTTTCACCTCACGACCGAACGAGGGGTGTCTCCCTGTTCCCCACGGTGGCCATACATCGGCACGGCACCCCACCGAGCACCAGCGCACCCCCACCCCCCCCCCACAGAAAGCCCTACGCAGAGCAGACCTGAAAGCAAAGTCATGGGTGCCGAATCACACCGGAGATTATGTAGCAGAGGCCCTCACCCACGACGAGATGTCGATCCGCGGCAGCGTGCCCGCCCAGGCGAGCAAGCGTGGAGGCATCAATGGCAATCACCACATGATGAAGCCACGACAAGCATGCCCACGCGCAGGCGATCATCCATGACCCTACCGAGCGCACCGAGGGATGGTGGCGGCGTGGCAACAGCAATCTTTTATCTCCACAACATCACCCAGCTTGATCTCTCTGTTCGCGGCGATGATGATTATGTGTTAGTCGGGGTAATGAGGAGCAGGGCCCGAGTCTTATAGTCCGAGGTGGTCGGGTGGGGGGTTCTGAGCGGAGAGGGCCAACCCCGGGTGCATGGCGTGCGCCCCGCCGGGATCCTCGGCGGCCACAACCCAGCCATAACAGAATTGAGGTGGAAGAGGCCCACTGACGGAAGGGGCCCACAGATCGGTGACACCAGCGACGTCAGTGATAGGAGAACCCACGGGCGAGAAGTGAGGCTGACAGTGTGGGTCCTGCATGTCGGCACCCACCTCTAGCCGGGCAAACCGCATGTAGATGGGCTGGCTGAGAGTAAAACGGCCTAAAACATGGCTTAACCCTTCTCTTTTTTCTATTTCAATTCCCAAATTCATTTCAAATTACCATTTCAACTTTGTTTAAATTCTTCAAACTTATTTAAAATGTACAATACACACTTGAGCATTAATGCAACGTTATATTTGATTATTTACTTTATTTATTATCCTATTTTTATCAAATGCTTTCAATTATGGAAATACACATTCTCAAAGTTTGTTATGTTAAAATAATATGATCTACATATGTAGTTAAATTGAAAGTTTATTCCGAACTGAATATTTATTTGTTTTAAGAGAAATTATTTCTTAATATATAGTCTCTTATTAAGGAAAAGTATTATTTACAACTATATTTTTAGAGAATATATCCAAATGCATAATTCACCAAAGGTTATTTTGATTCATTTGTGTTCGAAATTACTTTTATTCATCATCCTTTGGAAGAATTTTTCCTAGATCTCAAAATAGAACTTTAGGGTGTTACAGCAATGGAGTAACCACTCGCTCATGTTTGGCTAACTTTTGTGAGCATTACTCTTTTGTTTCTTCTATTGATCCTTTTAGGGTAGAAGAAGTCTTGCAGGATCCGGACTGGATGTTGGTCATGCAGGGAGAGCTCAACAACTTCAAAAGAAATGAAGTATGGAGACTAGTGCCATGTCTGAAGCAAAATGTTGTGGGAACCCAGTGGGTGTTTCGCAACAAGCAAGATGAACACGGTGTGGTGACAAGGAACAAGGCTCGACTCGCAGGTTTGGATTTTGAGGAGACTTTTGCTCCTGTAGCTAGGCTAGAATCAATTCGCATATTATTGGCCCAAGCTACTTACCACTCGTTTAAGTTGTTTCAAATGGACGTGAAGAGTGCCTTCCTCAATGGACCAATCAAGGAGGAAGTATATGTTGAACAACCCTTGGCTTTGAGGATGACAGGTATCCCGACCACGTCTACAGGCTCTCTAAGGTGCTCTGTGGACTTAAGCAAGCCCAAGAGCATGGTATGAATGCCTTAGAGATTTTTCTTAATTCTAATGCTTTCAAGGTTGGGAAAGCTGATCCTACTCTCTTTACTAAGACTTGTATGGAGATTTGTTTGTATATCAAATACATGTCGATGACATAATATTTGGTTCTACTAATCAAAAGTCTTGTGAGGAGTTTAGCACGGTGATGAAGCAGAAATTCGAGATGTATATGATGGGCGAGTTTAACTAGTTCCTTAGATTCCAAGTGAAGCAACTCAAGGAAGGAACCTTCATCTCCCAAACGAAGTACACTCAAGACTTGTTCAAGAGGTTTAGGATGAAGGATGCAAAGCCCACAAAGACATCGATGGGAACGGATGAACACTTGGACCTCAACAAAGGAGGTAAGTCTGTTGATCAAAAGGCATACCGGTCTATGATAGGTTCTTTACTTTATCTCTGTGCTAGTAGCCCGGATATTATGCTAAGCGTATGCATGTGTGCTAGATTTCAATCCGATCTTAGGGAATGTCACCATGTGGCCATGAAGCGAATTCTTAGATATTTAGTTTCTACACCTTGCTTCGGGATCTAGTATCCAAAGGGGTCTACCTTTGACTTAATCGGATATTCAGATTCTGACTATGCCGGGTGCAAGGTTGACAGGAAGAGCACATCAGGGACTTGTCAGTTTCTGGGAAGGTCCCTGGTGTCCTGGAGCTCTAAGAAAGAAACATTTGTTGCCCTATCCACCGTTGAGGCCGAGTATGTTGCCGCAGGACAGTGTTGCGCGCAACTGCTTTGGATAAGGCAAACCCTCTGGAACTTTGGCTACAATCTAAGCAAAGTCCTAGTCCTATGTGATAATCCTATTGAACACAGCCGCACTAAGCACATAGACATCCTGCATCACTTTTTGAGAGACCACCAGCAAAGGGGAGATATCAATATTTATCACATTAGCACCGAGAACCAGCTAGCTGATATCTTCACCAAGCCTTTAGATGAGAAAAGGTTTTGTAAGCTACATAGCGAGCTAAATGTCTTAGATTCACGGAACTTGGATTGATCTATAGCATACATGTGTTTTATGCCTTTGATCATGTTACTTTAAGCATTAATGTCTTCACTTGTTCATTTTTGGTGCCCAAGTTGTACAAGTCATCCCCGGACCTCACAAGTCTCTATGCACATGTTTAGGGGGAGGATGTACTACAACTTGATCCTTTGAGGCTAACGTGTTTGCTTGAGTACTTTTGATATAGTCTCAAAGTTGAATTGCAAGGGAAAAAGTGAACTTGGACAAAGAAAGGGCTTCCACTGCAATCCGGTATCAATGTATCATGTCCCAAGTTCTTATTTGTATTCTCATTGCCTTTTGATCTTATTTGACATTTTCGTGAGGAAATGGGGTTAAAGGGCCAAATAGTTCTCCTGTTTTGGTATTTAATGCCAAAGGGGGAGAAATTAAGGCCAAAGCAACTGGATCAGCCAACCACTTGTGAATTTCAAAATTTTGGTGTTAGAATTCTTTGAGTTTGATCAAAACCCTCTTATTGCAAAATCAGTTCTTTTGTGGGGGAGAAATGTGATTATGGGAAAAGGGGGAGTTTTTGGCACTTGATCAAAATTACTCTTAAAAGATCTTTTGATTTGCCAAAACAAATGTTTTTGACATAGAGATAGGAAAATGAATTTATTTTGCAAAAATAAACCTAGTGGTGGCAAAAGTGATCCAAATATGCCAAATCCTATGTGAGATAAATTGGTCTTTAATTTGCACTCTTCAGCTCATCTTTGAAAATGTTGTTGCATTTTTAGTTTCTTTTGATTTGTTGGCATAAATCACCAAAAGGGATATTGAAAGGGAAATTTGCCCTTGGGTCATTTTTATAAATGTTTTGGTGATTAGATGCCCAACACATATTGTTTTGGTTGATATAAAGTAAGTATCAAAGAGATGCAAATTGAAAAGCAAGGTATAATTCTAGCCTTAGTAAATTGTTTTTGGTACTAGCATTATTGTACTAAGTGCTACGAAACTTGTCAAAACGAGAGAAAACGGATTGGAGAAGTTTGGCTACGTCCAGCCAGACTTGCACTAGCCTGAGCACCGAATTGTCTGGTGTGCACTAGAGAGTGTCTGGTGCCCAGGCTGGCACCCCGGTGAACAGGCCGCTCTCGAGAAAATCTCAGTGTCGTGGCTAAAATTCACCGGACTGTCTGATGAGTCAGCCGCGCCCAAACTGACGGTCGACTGCGGGATCAACGAACGACACGTGGACTTCACCAACGGTCAGAAGGTCACACCGGACTATCTGGTGTGCCACAGAGGTCATGGCTGCAATGGTCGACTTCGCCAGAAAAGGAAGGAAATCATGCATTGTTCACTGTCCAGTGGTGCACCGGACTCTCTGGTGCGCCCATAGACAGAAGGCAAATATGGCCTTCCAAATGGATTTCAAACGGCTCCTAGCTGCCTTGGGCTATAAAAGGGGCCCCTAGGCGCATGGAACAGTACACCAAGCACCCATTGAACATCCTAAGACGCTGATACTTTGCATTCACGCATTTGATTCACTGTGATAGGGATTCGAGCACTTTTCTGAGTTGTAACTCCGCTATGCTGCTTTCATGTGCTCGTTCTTGTCTTGCGTGTGTGTTGTTGCTGCAACTCTCGCTCTTGTGTGTGTTGTTATTCCCTCCTTACTCTTGTGCTCATTCGAGATCTTTTTTGTAAGGCGTAAGGGACTCCAAAGTGTGGAGATTCCTCACAAAGGGATATTGTTGAGAAAAAGAGAACTGTGGTACTCAAGTTGATCTTTGGATCACTTGAAAGGGGTTGAGTGCAACCGTCGTCCATTGGGACGCCACAACGTGGAGTAGGCAAGTATTCTACTTGACCAAACCTTGGGATAAAAATCGTTATATCACTTTGAAAGGGTAATTGAGTTAACCATTTCCTATAATTACTTTTGGTGGTTGATGATCAACACAAACACATGGGCTAACTAGTTTTCTAGAATTCATGTATTACAGGTGCATAAGGTTCAATGCAAACCAATAAAAGAATCAAGTTAGGGACACAATTTTAAAGGAGCAAAAGGACTCGAGTGTGCCGAAGAATGGCGCACCGGACTGTCCGGTGTGCCACCGGACAATGTCCGGTGCACCAGGCCGTACAACTCCAAACCAGCCACTCTCGGGAATTCCAAGGCGTGCTCCCCTATAATTCACCAGACTGTCCGGTGAGCCAGCGGAGCAACGACTCTCTGCGCCAACAGTCGACTCTGCAAAGTGCTACAGTGATGAACAATGTCACGCAGAAGTCAGAGCAGCGAAGTCGGAGGGGCACCGGACTGTCCGGTGTGGCACCAAACTGTCCGGTGCCGCAAGAGGACAAAGCCTCCAACGGTCGACTAGCTCCAGACCCTAACGGTTGGCTGACGTGGTGGCGCACCGGACTGTCCGGTGCGCCCATCGCTAGCAGCCTTGGCCAACGGCTATAAGGAGGTTGGGGGCTATAAATACCCCCAACCACCACATCCTTTGGCATCCAAGTTTTCTGAAGATCACATCCAATACAAGAGCTCTAGCATTCACTCCAAGACACAATTCAAAAGATCAAATCCTCTCTAAGTCCTAAATTCATCTCAAACACTTAGTGACTTGTGAGAGAGAGATTTTGTGTTCATTTGCGCTCTTGTTTCTTGGATTGCCTTTCTTCCTTTCTCATTCTTGTTCCCAAGTGACTTGTAATCAAAGCAAGAGACACCTAAGCGTGTGGTGGTCCTTGTGGGGTCTTAGTGACCCAATTGATTAAGGAGAAGGCTCACTCGGTCTAAGTGACCGTTTGAGAGAGGGAAAGGGTTGAAATAGACTTTCACACTTGTCTTTATTCTTGTGCAATTAAGAAGTTTACTCCTCCCTTGAACTTGGACTTAGCTTTCACTAATCTAATGTTGGTCCAAGTTTGTGTTGTTAAGCTATTTTATTTAGTATCACCTATTCACCCCCTTTAGGTGCTCTCACATAGAAGTGGTAGAAGCATACCGAGTCGATATCGTGGTAAGGGAAAGGCCATGTAGACAAGCCATGTCGAGCCATCGAATGGGTACCATAGGCAGCAAGTCAGGAACCCCATCCCTCGCCTCCCCCACTTCCAAGGTTTCATAGAGCAGGAAAAGAAGGGAAGATGCGGGCATACCTGTTCGTTGCCAGAGAAGGACACGACGAAGACTTGGGCATCTGGAGGCGACATAGGTAGTATACCGCTAAATACATATAGGGAGAGAGCACACAAGCGGAGAAAGAAGCCCAACCAGAGTAGCTCCAAACCGAGAGGCACCCGCACCAGGTGTCAATCCGAGAAGGGCGAGAGAATACAAGTGCCTTCCTAGCCCTGGACCCACCGAGGCGACACAACAACACCAACAACACTATCATATGTCTACTGTTGTCATGCTACGGACCTTGGTTGTCCAGTATATCAGACCTGAACTCCTCATCGCCAAGATAATCTAAGCGTGGCAGGCGCCACATGTCCTCCTCGGGGGCACGCGCGGAGAAAGGTCAGGAGCAAGACTGACTCGCCCGTACCTGTGTCGACGAGCGTCGGTCGGCTCGCGGCTGCGACATGGGCGAGGGCAGCAGGTTGGGGAGGAAGAACAGGGCGAAGGCTGGGAAGACGAACGAGACGTCCCACGACTGCGAAAACGATGGTGCGCGCATGCTGTGAAACACCCTCGTGGACACGCAATATCCACTACGCGTGTCGGTGTTGGAGCTAGTGTCGAACGAAAACAGGGAGGAGGCGCCTGCTCCCATGCCCTCTATCGAGAATGGGGTAGCGCGGAGGCGGGGGCATGAGGGGAGAGAGAAAAGAAGCAGGATGGCAAACGAGATGGTGGCAACTGAGGCAAAAACTATCATCATCGTGTGAAGGTATAGATGGTCAAATAGGTCATGTCTAGTGGGCTGACTCGGGGCACGCCTGATTTATTAGTGCCTGGGCCAGCCCGGCATGAGCGTCGTGTCGTGCTTGGGCCGTAGCCTTGGCCCGTAGTGCTGGCCCGGCCCAACACAATTATATTTTTTATTTTACAAAAAAATCGTATATACATATGTACAATTTATATTTAATATTAAAAACACCTGAGCATGATATTTTACTGGTTATACGGCTTCACCCAATGTCTCCTGTCCTTTACATCCTGCATAATGGGTTGGCCCGACACAGTCAATAGGCTGGTGTGCCGTGCCTAGGCCAGAGCTGCGAGCGTTGGGTCTAGCGGGCCCGTGCTGGGCCACTCGTTCGGCCATCTATATGCGGAGGTGTAGTTTGGAACGTGGAGGTTGGTTGCGTAGAGGGGACGAGCGTGCAGCAGGTTAGTCTAAAATAGATGTGAGGGGTTATTTGCAAAAAGATGACATAGAACAATCATTGAAACTGGTGCTTTAATATAGTATAGATTATACTAGGACAGTGGGTTAGACAGAAAAGAAGTGTTCTTTCTATTGAGAAAATCTTTTCCATGCCATCCAAACTTATACCAATCCCTTCAGTGCCATCAGAATTTATAGCTTCTTTTTAATGTCATCAAATTTAAATTTTAATCTCTTGAATGTCATCGTCGTTAGTTTGAAGCTAACGTCGTTACTTACATTTAAAGCAAATCCCTCCAATATTATTAAAATCTATACTGATTCCTTTAATACTAATAGAAATTGGTTTTATCTATTTGAGTTTTAAAAATTCTAGAATAAAAAATATATAGACCAAAGTTTAGTCAAAATTTTTGAAACCCCAAAATTTGTTCGATCTATTTGCTTCCTAATAATTTTGAAAAATATGAAAAACTAAATAGATCGAATCAATATAAACGAATAACTACGTAGTTTTCTGGGTTCTAAAAAATATGGACTGAAATTTTTAAAAATTCTTTAAAATCTATATTCATACCCGTTAGAAAGAATATAAAAGGTCTCTTAGAGTCGCTCTCCTCCAATCAATAATTTTGTATATGCATTATCTATTGGAAAAACAAAAAATTTGCATGTCACATGTATATGTTGTTCATTATACAAATAAACTAAATGAGTCTCAAAATTTTATTTGCTTATTAGAGCTAGGGCTGAAGAAATATAAGTGCATGCTTTGTTTTGCTAACAAATACTAGCTCATTCGAGCTAATGAGTACAGTTCCAAGCAAGCTGCCTTACTTGCTCCTTTCCACGCATAAGATCAAGTTTAATAATACAGTCATATAGTAGATAGGGCATATTGTCGGGGACCATAATTAGGGGTACCCTCAAGGCTCCTAATTCTCAGCTGGTAACCCCCATCAGCATGAAGCTGCAAAGGCCTGATGGGTGCGATTAAGTCAGGGATCAATCTATTCGAGGGACACAATCACGCCTCATCCGAGCCTAGCCTCGGACAAGGGCAGCCGACCCCGGAGGATTTCCGTCTCGCCCGAGGCCCCCCTTCAGCGGCGAACATATTCCCGGCTCGCCTGAGGCCCTGCCTTCGCTAAGAAGCAACCCTGACCAAATCGCCGCACCGACCGACCAAGTCGCAGGAGCATTTAATGCAAAGGTGACTTGACACCCTTATCCTGGCGCGCACCCCGCAGCCGGCAGAGCCGAAGTGACTGCCGTCACTTCACCGCTCCACTGACCGGCCTAACAGAAGGACAGCGCCGCCTACGCCACACCTACTGCAGCGCCACTGGACAGAGTCAGACTGACAGGCAGTCAGGCTCTGCCGGAGGCACCATGGGAAGCTCCGCTCCGCCCGGCCCAGGGCTCGGACTCGGGCTAAGTCCCGGAAGACGGCGAACTCCGCCCGACCCAGGGCTCGGACTCGGGCTAAGTCCCGGAAGACGGCGAACTCCGCCCGACCTAGGGCTCGGACTCGGGCTAAGTCCCGAAAGACGGCGAACTCCGCCCGACCCAGGGCTCGGACTTGGGCTCGGCCCCAGAAGACGACGATCTTCGCCTCGCCCGACCAAGGGCTCGGACTTGGGCTCGGCCCCAGAAGACGACGATCTCCGCCTCGCCCGACCCAGGGCTCGGACTTGGGCTCGGCCCTAGAAGACGACGATCTCCGCCTCGCCCGACCCAGGGCTCGGACTTGGGCTCGGCCCCAGAAGACGACGATCTCCGCCTCGCCCGACCTAGGGCTCGGACTTGGGCTCGGCCCCAGAAGACGGCAATCTCCGCCTCGCCCGACCCGGGGGCTCGGACTCGACCTCGGCTTCGGAGGAGCTTCCACATCGCCCAACCTAGGGCGTAGACCAGCCACGTCAACAGGAGGCGCCATCATCACCCTACCCCGAGCTGACTCGGGCCGCAAGGAACAAGACCGGTGTCCCATCTGGCTCGCTCCGCCGGATAGGCAATGATGGCGCCCCGCGTGCTCTGTGACGACGGCGGCTCTCAGCCCCCTTACGGAAGTAAGAGGACGTCAGCAAGGACTCAACCGCTCCGACAGCTGTCCCTCCGCCAAGCTCCATCGCTCCTTCGACGGCCACGACATCACACCAGCTGGGTGCCAAGATCTCTCCGGCTGCCACAACGGCATGTACCTAGGGCGCTAGCTCACCTCCGCTAGACACGTAGCACCCTGCTACACCCCCCATTGTACACCTGGATCCTCTCCTTACGCCTATAAAAGGGAGGACCAGGGCCCTCTTAGAGAAGGTTGGTCGCGCGGGGACGAGGACGAGAACAGGTGCTCGCTTGGAGCCGCTCGCTCCCTCTCCCGCGTGGACGCTTGTAACCCCCTACTGCAAGCGCACCCGACCTGGGCGCGGGACGAACACGAGGGCCGCGGGATTCCCACCTCTCTCACGCCGGTCTCCGGCCGCCTCGCTCTCCCCCCTTCGCGCTCGCCCTCGCGCTCGACCCATCTGGGCTGGGGCACGCGGCGACATTCACTCGTCGGCCCAGGGACCCCCCGGTCTCGGAACGCCGACAGTTGGCGCGCCAGGTAGGGGCCTGCTGCGTGTTGACGAACAGCTTCCCGTCAAGCTCCAGATGGGTAGTTTCCAGCAACCTCTCCAACCCGGGACGGTGCTCCGTTTCGGGAGTCTTGAGTTCATATCCCTTGACGGCAGCTACGACATGATACTCCTTCCACCGTCGTGCGACAACAACGGTGGCGGCCGACAACCCGCCTGCCGGCGGCGGAATCGGCGACGTCTTCCCCGCATAGTGGAAGAGCAACCTTCGAGCTCACCCTGTCCTCTCCCCCGCCGACGGAGGAGGAGGCGGGGCAACCAAGGCCAAGCAGGAGGCAGCGCCTCGTCGGCTGTCGAGCGAGTCGATGGTCCCGGCACCCCAACAGGGGGCGCACCGGGTGTCGACCTCGCGTTTGAGACGAAGGCGAGCGTCGTCTCCCCGCGACACGCCAATCCCGAGCAAGCGGACGACGCCAGCACGCTCGTGAAAAGCTTGCTGGACGTCACCCTCGTACCTGAGACGACGGCGCAGTCAGTCCCCGACGCGACCTTATCGCCGCCTATCGACCAAAAGGTACCGATCGATTCCCATCCCGCGTCTTTCGGTTTCAGCCTCAACCCGTCTAGCGACTTCACTTTGGCGGGCGCTCTCGTAGAGGCAAATCCAGACTCTCTGGGGTTTCGTGTGCGGTCGCCTTGGGACCGGCTGACGGACGTCTCGACCTACGGGCCCTCTGGGTCCGAGGAAGACGACGAACCTAGCATCTGTTGGGATTTCTCTGGACTTGGCAACCCCAGTGCCATGCGGGACTTCATGACCGCATGCGACTATTGCCTTTTCGACTGTTCCGACGGTAGCCGCAGCCTCGGCGACGAGGACCGCGACCCAAGTCGCGAATGCTTCCATGTCGATCTAGGGGGTCCCCCCGAAGGCAACCATCTCGGCATGCCTGAGGACGGTGACTTCCCTAGGCCGGTGCCTCGCGTTGACATCCCACGGGAGCTAGCTGTGGTCCCCGTTCAGGCGGGGGGTCATGACCCACAGCTCGAGCAAATCCGTGGGGTGCAGGCCAGGCTCGACGAGGGAGCAGGAGCGCTGGAGCCGATCCATTGGGACGTCGAGCAGGCATGGGCGGGCCAACCTCCGGCCGGAGAAATACGTCATCTACCCCAGGGCTTCCAGCACCGCATCGCCGACGACGTCAGGCTCAGGCCACCACCTGCATCCAGTGGGGTCGGCCAGAACCTGGCGGCAGCAGCAATGCTTCTTCGCGCGATGCCAGAGCCATCAACCACCGAGGGGCGGCGAATCCAGGGAGAACTCAAGAATCTCCTGGAAGGCGTCGCGGTCCGACGGGCCGAGAGCTCTGCCTCCCGAAGGCAGGGGTACCCCTCGGAACCTCATGCTGCGACTTCCCGATCCATGCGGGAAGCCTCGATCTACACCGGGCGCACGCGCAACACCGCGCCTACGGCCCCGGGTCGCCTCGGCAACGAGCACCACCACCGTGACCGACGGGCCCACCTCGACGAGAGGGTGCGCCGAGGCTACCACCCCAGGCGTGGGGGACGCTACGACAGCGGGGAGGATCAGAGTCCCTCGCCCGAACCACCCGGTCCGCAAGCCTTCAGCCGAGCCATCCGACGGGCGCCGTTCCCGACCCGGTTCCGACCCCCGGCTACTATTACAAAGTACTCGAGGGAGACGAGACCGGAACTGTGGCTCGCGGACTACCGTCTGGCCTGCCAACTGGGTGGAACGGACGATGACAACCTCATCATCCGCAACCTCCCCCTGTTCCTCTCTGACTCCGCTCGCGCCTGGTTGGAGCACCTGCCTCCGGGGCAGATCTCCAACTGGGACGACCTAGTCCAAGCTTTCGCCGGCAATTTCCAGGGCACGTATGTGCGCCCCGGGAATTCCTGGGACCTCCGAAGCTACCGACAGCAGCTGAGAGAGTCCCTCCGAGACTACATCCGGCGATTCTCGAAGCAGCGCACCGAGCTACCCAACATCACCGACTCGGATGTCATCGGCGCGTTCCTCGCTGGCACCACCTGCCGCGACCTGGTGAGCAAGCTGGGCCGCAAGACCCCAACCAGGGCGAGCGAGCTGATGGACATCGCCACCAAGTTCGCCTCCGGCCAGGAGGCGGTCGAGGCTATCTTCCGAAAGGACAAGCAGCCCCAGGGCCGCCCATCGGAAGGTACTCCCGAGGCGTCAACTCAGCGCGGCGCCAAGAAGAAGGGCAAGAAGAAGTCGCAAGCGAAACGCGACGCCGCCGACGCGGACCTTGTCGCCGCCGCCGAGTACAAGAACCCTCAGAAACCCCCCGGAGGTGCCAACCTCTTCGACAAGATGCTCAAGGAGCCATGCCCCTATCACCAGGGACCCGTCAAGCACACCCTTGAGGAGTGCGTCATGCTTCGGCGCCACTTCCACAGGGCCGGGCCACCCGCGGAGGGTGGCAAGGCCCGCGACGACGACAAGAAGGAAAATCACCAGGCAGGAGAGTTCCCCGAGGTCTGCGACTGCTTCATGATCTATGGTGGGCAAGCGGCGAACGCCTCGGCTCGGCACCGCAAGCAAGAGCGCCGTGAGGTCTGCTCGGTCAAGGTGGCGGCGCCAGTCTATCTAGACTGGTCCGACAAGCCCATCACCTTTGACCGAGACGATCACCCCGACCATGTGCCGAGCCCGGGGAAATACCCGCTCGTCGTCGACCCCGTCATCGGCGACGTCAGGCTCACCAAGGTCCTCATGGACGGAGGCAGCAGCCTCAACATCATCTACGTCGAGACCCTCGGGCTCCTGCGTGTTGATCTGTCCTCTGTCCGGGCAGGCGCTGCGCCCTTCCATGGGATCATCCCCGGGAAGCGCGTCCAACCCCTCAGACAGCTCGACCTTCCCGTCTGCTTCGGAACACCCTCCAACTTCCGAAGGGAGACCCTGACGTTCGAGGTGGTCGGGTTCCGAGGAACCTACCACGCGGTACTGGGGAGGCCATGCTACACGAAGTTCATGGCCGTCCCCAACTACACCTACCTGAAGCTCAAGATGCCGGGCCCCAACGGGGTCATCACCGTCGGCCCTACGTACAAACACGCGTTCGAATGCGACGTGGAGTGCGTGGAGTACGCCGAGGCCCTCGCGGAGTCTGAGGCCCTCATCGCCGACCTGGACAGCCTCTCTAAGGAGGTGCCAGACGTGAAGCGTCACGCCGGCAACTTTGAGCCAGCGGAGACGGTTAAGTCCGTCCCCCTCGACCCCAGCGGCGACACCTCCAAGCAGATCCGGAACGGCTCCGGGTTCGATCCCAAATAGGAAGCAGTGCTCGTCGACTTTCTCCACGCGAACGCCGACGTCTTCGCGTGGAGCCCCTCGGACATGCCCGGCGTACCGAGGGATGTCGCCGAGCACTCGCTGGACATCTGAGCCGGAGCCCGACCCGTCAAGCAGCCGCTGCGCCGATTCGACGAGGAGAAGCGCAGAGCTATAGGCGAGGAGATTCACAAGCTAATGGCAGTAGGGTTCATCAAAGAGGTATTCCATCCCGAATGGCTTGCCAACCCCGTGCTTGTGAGAAAGAAAGGGGGGAAATGGCGGATGTGCGTAGACTACACTGGTCTCAACAAAGCATGTCCGAAGGTTCCCTACCCTCTGCCTCGCATCGACCAAATCGTGGATTCCACTGCTGGGTGCGAAACCCTGTCTTTCCTCGATGCCTACTCAGGGTATCATCAAATCAAGATGAAAGAGTCCGACCAGCTCGCGACTTCTTTCATCACACCCTTCGGCATGTACTGCTATGTCACCATGCCGTTCGGTTTGAGGAATGCGGGCGCGACGTACCAATGGTGCATGAACCATGTGTTCGGCGAACACATTGGCCGCACGGTCGAGGCCTACGTCGATGACATCGTAGTCAAGACAAGGAAAGCCTCCGACCTCCTTTCTGACCTTGAAACGACATTCCGATGTCTCAAGGCGAAAGGCGTCAAGCTCAATCCCGAAAAGTGTGTCTTCGGGGTGCCCCGAGGCATGCTCTTGGGGTTCATCGTCTCCGAGCGGGGCATCGAAGCCAACCCGGAAAAGATCGTAGCCATTACCAGCATGGGGCCCATCAAGGACTTGAAAGGCGTACAGAGGGTCATGGGATGCCTCGCGGCTCTGAGCCGCTTCATCTCACGCCTCGGCGAAAGAGGTCTACCTCTGTACCGCCTCTTAAGGAAGGCCGAGTGCTTCACTTGGACCCCTGAGGCCGAGGAAGCCCTCGGGAACCTGAAGGCGCTCCTCACAAAGGCGCCTATCTTGGTGCCCCCAGCTGCCGGAGAAGTCCTCCTGGTCTACGTCGCCGCGACCATCCAGGTGGTTAGCGCTGCGATTGTGGTCGAGAGGCAAGAAGAGGGGCATGCATTGCCCGTTCAGAGGCCAGTCTACTTCGTCAGCAAGGTACTGTCCGAAACCAAGGTCCGCTACCCACAGGTTCAGAAGCTGCTGTACACGGTGATCCTAACGTGACGGAAGCTGCGACACTACTTCGAGTCTCATCCGGTAACTGTGGTGTCATCCTTCCCCCTGGGAGAGATCATCCAGTGCCGAGAGGCCTCGGGTAGGATTGCAAAGTGGGCGGTGGAGATCATGGACGAGACAATCTCGTTCGCTCCTCAGAAAGCCATTAAGTCCCAGGTCTTGGCGGACTTCGTGGCTGAATGGGTCGACACCCAGCTACCGACGGCTCCGATCCAACCGGAGCTCTGGACCATGTTCTTCGACGGGTCGCTGATGAAGACAGGGGCCGGCGCAGGCCTACTCTTCATCTCGCCCCTCGGAAAGCATCTACGCTACGTGCTACGCCTCCACTTCCCGGCGTCCAACAATGTGGCCGAATATGAGGCCCTGGTCAACGGGTTACGGATCGCCATCTAGCTAGGGGTCCGACGCCTCGACGCTCGTGGTGACTCGCAGCTCGTCATCGACCAAGTCATGAAGAACTCCCATTGCCGCGACCCGAAGATGGAGGCCTACTGCGATGAGGTTCGGCGCCTGGAAGACAAGTTCTATGGGCTCGAGCTCAACCACATCGCTCGGCGCTACAACGAGACTGCGGACGAGCTGGCTAAAATAGCCTCGGGGCGAACGACGGTTCCCCCGGATGTCTTCTCCCGAGACCTGCATCAACCCTCCGTTAAGATCGACGACACACCCGAGCCCGAGGTACCCTCGGCCCAGTCCGAGGCACCCACGGCTCAACCCGAGGCGCCCTCGGCTCAGTCCGAGGCACCCTCAGCTCGACCCGAGGCGCCCTCGGTTCAGTCCGAGGTACCCTCGGCCCTCGGGGGTGAGGCACTGCGCGTCGAGGAGGAGCGAAGCGGGGTCGCGCCTAATCAAAACTGGCAGACCCCGTACCTGCAATATCTCCACCGAGGAGAGCTACCCCTTGACCGAGCCGAGGCTCGGCGGGTGGCGCGGCGCGCCAAGTCGTTCGTCTTGCTGGGAGATGAGAAGGAGCTCTACCACCGCAGCCCCTCAGGCATCCTCCAGCGATGCATCTCCATCGCCGAAGGTCAGGAACTCCTGCAAGAGATACACTCGGGGGCTTGCGGCCATCACGCAGCGCCTCGAGCCCTTGTCGGGAACGCTTTCCGGCAAGGCTTCTACTGGCCGACGGCGGTGGCCGACGCTACCCGAATCGTCCGCACCTGCGAAGGCTGCCAATTCTACGCGAGGCAGACCCATCTGCCCGCTCAGGCTCTGCAGACGATACCCATCACCTAGCCTTTTGCGGTGTGGGGTCTGGACCTCGTCGGCCCCTTGCAGAAGGCACCCGGGGGCTACACGCACCTGCTGGTCGCCATCGACAAATTCTCCAAGTGGATCGAGGTCCGACCCCTGAACAGCATCAGGTCCGAGCAGGCGGTGGCGTTCTTCACCAACATCATCCATCGCTTCGGGGTCCCGAACTCCATCATCACCGACAACGGCACCCAGTTCACCGGCAGAAAGTTCCTGGACTTCTGCGAGGATCACCACATCCAGGTGGACTGGGCCGCCGTGGCTCATCCCATGACGAATGGGCAGGTGGAGCGTGCCAACGGCATGATTCTACAAGGGCTCAAGCCTCGGATCTACAACGACCTCAACAAGTTCGGCAAGCGATGGATGAAGGAACTCCCCTCGGTGGTCTGGAGTCTGAGGACAACGCCGAGCCGAGCCACGGGCTTCACGCCGTTCTTTCTAGTCTATGGGGCCGAAGCCATCTTGCCCACAGACTTAGAATACGGCTCCCCGAGGACGAGGGCCTACACCGACCAAAGCAACCAAGTCAGCCGAGGAAACTCGCTAGACCAGCTGGAGGAGGCTCGGGACCAGGCCTTGCTACACTCGGCGCGGTACCAGCAGTCCCTGCGACGCTACCACGCCCGAGGGGTCCGGTCCCGAGACCTCCAGGTGGGCGACCTGGTGCTTCGGCTGCGACAAGACGCCCGAGGGCGGCACAAGCTCACGCCTCCCTGGGAGGGGCCATTCGTCATCGCCAAGGTTCTGAAGCCCGGAACATACAAGCTGGCCAACAGCCAAGGCGAGGTCTACGACAACGCCTGGAACATCCAACAGCTGCGTCACTTCTACCCTTAAGATGTTTTCAAGTTGATCATATACCTCGCACCCACGCAAAGTTTAGTCATCAAGGAAGGGTCGGCCTCGCCTCGGCAAAGCCCAACCCTCCCTCGGGGGCTAAAAGGGGGGGAACCCCCTCTGCATCGAAATTTTCCTCGAAAAAAGATCTTTTCTGCCAGAATGTCTTTCGCGCTTTTTGGCTACTTCGAAAGTGGATCCTGAAAACGACGGAGTACACGTAAGCAGCCAAGGCTGACCGAGCCGAGGGACTCCTACGCCTCCGGGATACGGATACCTCACTCATCACCTTCTGCGATGAGTAACTCACGTTCGGATAAGTGATTCTGCGGACCGAACAAGTCTTCACGCCCGAAAGCTCTTCTGCCGAAGCGATCCTTCGAGCCTTCTCGACTGCGTCGGTGACAGAGCCCCATGGACGGGTAAGAGTGCGCGTAAGCGGCAAGGCCGACCGAGCCGAGGGACTCCTACGCCTCCAGGATACGGATACCTCACTCATCACCTTCCGCGAGAAGCAACTCTTGCTCGCACAAACATCTCTGTTACCAACAAAAAAGTCCAGATACTCGAAATAAAAGGAAAAGAGACGCAGCTTTACAACACGGCGAGGGTGTGTTTAGGCCTCGGCGGCCGCAGGAAACACACGCTACAAGACGATCCGATCCTGCAGGCTCGGATCTTGACGGCTGAAGGGAGCAGCAGCACCCTTGGCATCGACGACACCTTCGGCAAGGGCCGACCTAGCCTCGGACGGCGACGCGGTCCGAGGATCTCCACTCTGGAGGACGACGTCATCACCACGCCCGGGCCATCGCCGCTAGGGTCTTCTCCGGGAATCCGCCCCCAGCAGGCGGCTCGGTCCGTCACCCCGGGGCCTCGGCCAGTTACCTTCCGAGGACGTCAATCCGGCCCGAGCAGGCGGCTCGGTCGGTCACCCCGAGGCCTCGGCCAGCTGCCCTCCAAGGACGTCAGCCCGACCCGAGGCCTCGGCTGGTCAATTCCGGCGTCGGTCCCGCTAACGGACGACCCGGCCAGGCTCCGGCCAACCAGGTTCCCTTTTCGAGCCAGCTCTGCCTCTGTCCATGTTGACGCCGCTACCCCTGGCCTCGGCTCATCGAAGAGCGGCCGAGGGGTTCCTTTAACTAAGTTAGAGAAGCCTCGGACAACAAGGCCGACCGAGCCGAGGAACTCCTACGCCTCCGGGATACGGATACCTCACTCGTCACCTGTACACGGGGCGACTCACGCTTGGTGAAGCGGTTCGGACAACCAACAGGCGAGTCTCAGTGCTCGAAAAGGAGGAAAATACACGGCTCCGTGCCGAAATCACATACATGTTCCGGCCCCGACAGCCACAATGAACAAAAACACTGGCACTCAAGGTGCCGTTACAAACGGAACTCTGGTTCCGCCTCCGCAGGTACGAACAACCCCACTCGACGGGGGAGAGGTCTGCGGAGCAACAGAAGATCGACGAACGGCTTGTCGTCGCCCGCCCCAGCCGCGGCGACGACGACGACTTCTGTCCAGGGGGCCGAACAGCAGCAGCGATGACCTCAGGGCGGATGCTGCTGCCAGGAGGCCCCCGCCCGTGCCCAAACTCGAGAGGCAAGGACGAGCAAAAGGCCGTAGAGTTGGAGGTCGGTCCGCGGGTGGCGCCGGCAAACTCGTCGGCGGCGGAACCTCTTCCAGCTGCCGTGGCGGGAGACGACACCGGGAGCGGCTCCGAAGCCGCTCGGCCCAACGAGCCGGGCACGGTGCAGCTGTCAGCGCCACGGACGACTCCCGCCCTTCCTCCCGATCACTGAGGGAAGGAGCGGGCCACCACCCACGCAGGGGCCGACCCCAACTCGGCACACTCCCCTCCCCAGCACTAGTGATGAAAATCCTTGAGGCTGAGGGAGGGGCGGAGGCCGCAGCCCGGCTCGCTTTCCCCCACCATCAAACTGGAGGTCACCATCTTGGGTGACCGCCGGTGGAGGGGTGCAGCCGGGCTGCATGATGAAAATCCTTGAAGCCGAACGATGGCTGAAAGGTACCAACTCCCGCGGAGTTGCGTTCCCCCAACGACGAGGCGGAAAGACGGCGGATCTCCCCCATTCGGGGGCCTGGAAGGTGGAAAGACACGATGCATAAGGGAGCGCGAAGATGTGGTCGCCCTCCAAGGGGGTCACCCTCCTTTTAAGGGCGGTCCTCCCTACTCGCGTCCCCAGCCGTCACGGGATGAGTCTTCTCCAACACACTCCAAGGTCCTCCCCTACGGCGCGGGGGCTGGGTCTCACACGTCATGCAAGCCAACTCAGGGCAGAAGAAGCCAAACCGCCGCGCGCGGTGCATACAACCGCCCAGCGGTTACAAGCGACCCTCCACTTTTGCCCAGACCAACGGGCGAAAGGGTGGGCAGCCATGCAGGCGGCATGCAACCGCGCCAAGTGGGCGCGCTCCTCCGACTCCCAACACGCCCGGCATGGAGGCCCAGGCCCACGCGTCATGCAACCGGTGCGCCGGTTGCTACGTGTGAGTAACTACATCGCCACCCACGCCACCACCGCACCTCCTCGACTGCGGAACCAATACCGCGACTCGAGGCGACCCGGCGCGCGACCCAGCAGCACCAGCCTGGCGCGACGGTCAACACGGCCAAAAGTGGGCCAGCAGTAATGGCGGTGGCAGGCGAGCAGGCGCAGCGGTCGCGTCGTCAGCCAAGCTTACGTCCCATCCGGGGGCAGCGAGAGAACCCTCTCCCACGGCGTGAGGACGACGCGCCCGTGATCCATTCCTCGAACGGCTTGTGCACGCGCAACGGTCGCCCCTCCAACCACTCGCCCCGTCGCATTAACTCCGCGATGGGACACGCGGCGCCTCTGGCAGGAGAAGCGGGCGACGCTTCCCCTTCGCCAAAATGAACGCGTCCAAAGAGGTACGCCGCGTCGTTCGATTTCGTATCCTTTTCCGTTTTTCCTCTTTCTCTCTCTTGCAACAGGGACCGGGAAAGGGGGATACCCCGAAAAGGATCCTTCCCCGAGAAGGAACCAGGCTCCGAGCCCCCCTACTGATCAGAGGTTCGAAGGCTGGCCCCCCGGAAGGGTTCAACAGCCGCCTCAGATCGCGTGGGCCCTACACCCACTACTGGTCAGAGGTTCGAAGGCCGGCCCCTCGAAAGGGTTCAACGACCGCCTCAGGCTACTCGGGCTCCGCGCCCAATACTGATCAGGGGTTCGAAGGCTGGCCCCCGAAGGGTTCACAGCCGCCTCAGACACCGAGCGAGGGATGACCATGGGTACGTTCGATACATAACCAAGGCTCAGGCTACGCTCCCGAGGTACCCTAGGACATTTCCGAGACCGGCGGGAACGATCTTGTAACAGAATCCCACCAGAGGGAGGCATCGAGCCCTCGGACCCCGTCGCCAGGGGACCAGGTCTGGCAGATCACCCGCAGGTACTTTTGGGCGCGCCTCTGGGCCCCTAGCCGACCCCTAACGAACGGGGCACGGACGTCCACTCGGATTACCCGCTTGCAGCTCATCGGAGACACCATGTTCGGCGCCCATCGAGGGCAACATGGCGCTTTCCCCCCCCCCTCCTCCTTGCGGAAAGGCGACGCAGGGGCGTATGTAAAAAAGCCGAGTCTACCCCTGACCGCCCTCTCGCTCTGTGCAGAGGCTCGGGGGCTGCTCTCGCAAACCCGGCTCCGGCCGAACCGTTGACAGCGTCAACATACCAGCCCGAGAGCTTGTGACCCGACCGTACACCTGGGCTACGGCCAGCTCGCATGAGGGAACGACCAGACCAGCCGAAGCACTACGTGAGGCAGTAAGACCTCGAAGGAGTGAAACCACTCCTCCGAGGCCTCGGGGGCTACACCCGGCGGGTGCGCTCGTGCGCACCCACCGGAACAAAACGCAACCGAGAAAGGTTGGTCCCCTTGCAAAAAAGTGCGACGAAAGCCTCCCAGCGAGTGCAAACACTCCCTTCGAGGCTCGGGGGCTACTGTCGGGGACCATAATTAGGGGTACCCTCAAGGCTCCTAATTCTCAGCTGGTAACCCCCATCAGCATGAAGCTGCAAAGGCCTGATGGGTGCGATTAAGTCAGGGATCAGTCCATTCGAGGGACACGATCACACCTCACCCGAGCCTAGCCTCGGACAAGGGCAGCCGACCCCGGAGGATTTCCGTCTCGCCCGAGGCCCCCCTTCAGCGGCGAACATATTCCCGGCTCGCCCGAGGCCCTGCCTTCGCTAAGAAGCAACCCTGACCAAATCGCCGCACCGACCGACCAAGTCGCAGAAGCATTTAATGCAAAGGTGACTTGACACCCTTATCCTGGCGCGCACCCCCCAGCCGGCAGAGCCGAAGTGACTGCCGTCACTTCGCCGCTCCACTGACCGGCCTGACAGAAGGACAGCGCCGCCTACGCCACACCGACTGCAGCGCCACTGGACAGAGTCAGACTGACAGGCAGTCAGGCTCTGCCGGAGGCACCATGGGAAGCTCCGCTCCGCCTGGCCCAGGGCTCGGACTCAGGCTCAGTCCCGGAAGACGGCGAACTCCGCCCGACCCAGGGCTCGGACTCGGGCTAAGTCCCGGAAGACGGCGAACTCCGCCCGACCCAGGGCTCGGACTCGGGCTAAGTCCCGGAAGACGGCGAACTCCGCCCGACCTAGGGCTCGGACTCGGGCTAAGTCCCGGAAGACGGCGAACTCCGCCCGACCCAGGGCTCGGACTTGGGCTCGGCCCCAGAAGACGACGATCTTCGCCTCGCTCGACCAAGGGCTCGGACTTGGGCTCGACCCCAGAAGACGACGATCTCCGCCTCGCCCGACCCAGGGCTCGGACTTGGGCTCGGCCCTAGAAGACGACGATCTCCGCCTCGCCCGACCCAGGGCTCGGACTTGGGCTCGGCCCCAGAAGACGACGATCTCCGCCTCGCCCGACCCAGGGCTCGGACTTGGGCTCGGCCCCAGAAGACGGCAATCTCCGCCTCGCCCGACCCGGGGGCTCGGACTCGACCTCGGCTTCGGAGGAGCTTCCACATCGCCCAACCTAGGGCGTAGACCAGCCACGTCAACAGGAGGCGCCATCATCACCCTACCCCGAGCTGACTCGGGCCGCAAGGAACAAGACCGGTGTCCCATCTGGCTCGCTCCGCCGGATAGGCAATGATGGCACCCCGCGTGCTCTGTGACGACGGCGGCTCTCAGCCCCCTTACGGAAGTAAGAGGACGTCAGCAAGGACTCAACCGCTCCGACAGCTGTCCCTCCGCCAAGCTCCATCGCTCCTTCGACGGCCACGACATCACACCAGCTGGGTGCCAAGATCTCTCCGGCTGCCACAACGGCATGTACCTAGGGCGCTAACTCACCTCCGCTAGACACGTAGCACCCTGCTACACCCCCCATTGTACACCTGGATCCTCTCCTTACGCCTATAAAAGGGAGGATCAGGGCCCTCTTAGAGAAGGTTGGCCGCGCGGGGACGAGGACGAGAACAGGCGCTCGCTTGGAGCCGCTCGCTCCCTCTCCCACGTGGACGCTTGTAACCCCCTACTGCAAGCGCACCCGACCTGGGCGCGGGACGAACACGAGGGTCGCGGGATTCCCACGTCTCTCACGCCGGTCTCCGGCCGCCTCGCTCTCCCCCCTTCGCGCTCGCCCTCGCGCTCGACCCATCTGGGCTGGGGCACGCGGCGACATTCACTCGTCGGCCCAGGGACCCCCCCCCCCCGGTCTCGGAACGCCGACACATATAAACCTAGAACCCTTGGATCAGTTTTTTAGATATATCAGCCAGAAAATCCCTTCAATGTCATATTTTCAACGAGAAAATCTCTTCAATTTCATATTTTTTATTCTGAAGTTTTTAAAATTCAAATAGATTGAACCAATTTCTAGTGATATTAAAGGGATTGGTATAGATTTTGATCGCATTGGAGAGATTTGCTTTAGATGAAACTAACGTCGTTAGCTTCAAACAACTAACGACGATACCATTTAAAGGGTTAAAATTTAAATTTGATGATATTGAAGAGAAACTTAAAGGGATTGCTATAAGTTTAAACGACATTGAAAAGATTATCTCCTTTGTTTTGGATCAGAGGAAATGAGAGGCAAGTGGTGGCTGATGATGTCGCCAACTGACAGCCAACCACACAGGCTAAAGGTCCATGGAGACGATGCAAAAATCCCAGGGATCACCTCCAATGCCACGAGCTTCGGTCCTATTAAACCTCCAATGGCACATGCCCGAGCTTTAGTCCTGATAAGGCCTTGTTCGTTTGTATTGAATTGCACTCGGAATCGTTCTAGCTAATCAAAGTTTATATAAATTAGAGAAGCAATCCGACTAGAAATTGTTCTGACCCACCAATCCGACACAAATGAAAAGACCTAAGGCTGCAAGCCACGAGCGCGAGGACACAGTGGAGATGGAAGGCGGTGAGCTGCGCAGCAGTGCGCCGGCGTGGTCTTGGGCCTGCTCCATGTGTGCGCGGGTGGAGCTGCGCGAGTGGCGAGTGGCGACGACGCAACGAGGCGCACAGGGTATCATCCTTGTCTTGGTGGCGTGGGCTCAATACTGGACGCAGGACGCAGGCTTTCTGTGTGGCCCAGACATGAGATTTGGAGTGGAGAGTGTTTCCATGTACTGGGCCGTTGTGAGGCTTCTTAGGGGGTGTTTGGTTCTGTAGACTAAAGTTTAGCCCGGGTCACATCAAACGTTTGACTTTCAAATAGGAGTATGAAATATAGACCCAACCAACTGTACTAGATTCGTCTTACTTTTTAATCTTCGGCTGAGAAATTAGTTTTATAATCCGACTACATTTAATACCCCGAACGGAGATTCAAACATTCGATGTGATAGGGGCTAAATTTTAGCAGGGGCAAACCAAACACCCCCTTAAATGAAAAATCCATTCGGTCCCTATCCCTTTTAAGGTAGTGTTTGGTTAAGGAGCCAAGTAGAACGGAGCCGTTTCATCCCTGATTCTAAGAACGTAGCCGCTCTGTTATATGTTTGGTAAGCTGGAACGGAGCGGCTCTGTTTTTTTGTTTGGTTGCAGACTATACGAGCGGAGCGTGACTGTACGAGCAGGCTAGAAATGGAGCGGCTCTGTTCGGTTGATTTTTTTGGAGTGAGATGGTTCCAGATCTGAAGAGAATAGTCTCTAATTGAAGCCACTCCGTTCTAGTTACTCTGTAACCGAACAAAAATAAAACTGTGACAGAACGGCTCCGTTCTACTTGGCTCTTAAACCAAACACTACCAAAGTTTCAAACTGCTTCGTATTGCTTGAACGAGAGTACGTATGCAAAAAAATAGCGTAATTATAATCAATGATGAAGATATAATTTATTTAGACCAAACTTCATTTAAAAAATAATACAAAAACTGTCTATAAAAAATATGACGAAGGTTCAGGTGGAAAACATTCACCCACGGCCGAGCGCAACGGTGCCTAGGCTCCGGTTCTACGCTGGCTCCGCCACTGCCCGCATCGCTGCCGAACTGCTCGAGGAGGCCACCACGCCCTGTCCCCAGTGCAATCCGCGACCAAGCTGTGGCGACGCCTGTCAATCCGTCACCGAAGCCGCGAAGGCGAAGGAGCGCAAACACGGAGGGAAACTGGCCATCGACGGGTGAGATGAGGACGTTGGAGGGCGAGATGTTGATGCCGCCGCCGACAAGGTGGAGGTCGACGGGCGGAGGGCGAGATGGGATGAGGACGGCGAGAGCGAGGCGGAAGTCTCCGAGCGGGCGCGCGAGTGAACGGGAGGAGGAGGCGCACGAGTGAACAGTCAATAGTGTGAGCGAACAAGTTCGCCACATATAGCGTTAACGGACTCTATTTTTACCGGAGAGGATAGCTGCTATTGCTGGAGGCGTAGCGGATGGTTTCGTCCGCTATATTTAGCGGATATGACTATTTACCGATCTTTGTTGGAGACAGACTTAGTTACCGGTCACCTAGGAGGAGCAGGAAGAATGTACGCGTAAATATTGACGATTATGAAATTCCAAGAAAAAAAAACATTGTAGCAAGATGAAAAGAGAGATGAGAGATAGAGGGGGGAGCAAAGGTCGATGATTGATAGTATGAGCTCACAAAATAGGTCGTCAGTGCGAAGGTGAATCCGCCGAAGAAGCTGAGCAGCGTGCTGCAGAACGGGAAGGTGATGGCGACGAACATGGTGAACCCTGCACGTACGCACAGGTTGCGTTGCATTTCGTCAGTGTTGATCGTCTAGTCTTCAGACTGAAACTGAGGTGAAGACTCTTATTGGGATTCAGATCGTCGTCGTCGCCGTTCAGAGTAGTAGAGAGGGCTGGCCATTACCGACGTAGACACTCCGGGCAGGCGACGAGGCGGAGCGCCAGGCTTGGACGGAACCCCAACTTCTTCACCAGCACCGTCTCTATCATGTGGAACACCGGCATCGCGTACACTTGCCAACGACCACAGTCACTGTCCATGGATGGTTCCATGCCACCAAAACATGGTAGCTGCCGATGAGATGGACGACAACCATCATGTTGGCGAGGGCGATGAGCTAGCCACTTGGGTTTCCTGAGGGTGACGAGGATGTTCTCGTCGACGGCGTTGCCGAAGGCCCAATAGCCGACGAGCGAGGCAGGGAAGTAGTAGCACACGTACGGTGACGACGACGTAGGTTTCCTGAGTGGTGAGTGTAAGTTGGGGAGCTGGGAGCAGTGCACGAAGTGGCAGGAGGCCAAGATCATGATGAAGTAGGTGAGCTTGATGTCCCTGCTGCAGCCGTTGTTGTTGTGGTCACCGCAGATCGTGTCGTTGAACTTCTTAAGCGACGTGCCGCCAGCGACCATGTAGACGATGTTGAGGCCCACCTCCACCACCAGCTGCTGCGGCACGACGATCCAGAGGGCCAGGCGGTCACCGAACGCGTGCTGCCCGACCTTGGCAACGGTACCGCGATCCACGGTATTTACTTTATTAGGATATATATATGGTTTAAATATTCTATCTGTAGATTTTTTTATTAGGCAAAAATCTAGAATGTTCCGCCCTCATCTATACCTGTTAAATCGTGAGTATATAATAACCAATATAAACTTAGCCCAAAACCATGAACTTGAACTTCAGCCATCAATTTTTTTTTACTATTTAACAACCTTTTGGACCATAGTGTTATAGAAGACTTAACGACTATTTGATGACAATGTAATGGAACTGTAATATGCTATGTAGTATTATATTATCCTAATGTTGCTATTTTATTCAATTATCTTTGTTGTTGTTGAATTGATGGTTAAATGATGATAGAAATTTTATAATGATATTTAGATGGACATACTTGACACATTTGTATAATAATATATATATTTTATTCAATTATCATTTTAATATATGTTTAGTTTTTATGGTTACGATTGACCTATATCCACATGGATATGGGTATGAGATTAAATTTATATTCAAGATTATTTTTATCGTTGATATGAGTATGAATATAATATTCAATAGGTATTTACCTATTGTCAGGGACCATATCGTGCATCTCCACCGTCTGCGGTCTGCCACAGCGTGATGACCCACGAGTAGGGGTGGATAATGAGCCAGCTCGGCTCGGCTCGTCCGAGTTCGAGCTGGCTCGTTAAGCTAACGAGCCAGCTCGGCTCGGCTCGTTAAGGTAACGAGCCACAGAGTCAGCTCGGCTCGGCTCGTTTACGAGCTCGAGCTGGCTCGTTTAGCTCGCGAGCTAGAGTAGAAAAAAAATAAAATGTACATAATAATTATTTTTAATTAATTTTAAACTAATTTAACAATAGAAAATAGTAATTATACTCATAGTTTCACAAACCACGTCAATATAACACTAAATTAGCACAATTCATCACTCATTAATTCACAATTCACATATATGTTCATCAGTTTAACCCATAATTATATTTGCATAGACCAAATTAACACATAGACATAGTTCATTAATCATTAGTTTAATTTATAGGCCATAGACACCTCATATTTGTATAACATGTTTATCAATTATTCTGCAAATGATATGCATATAGTTTCGTTTTGCTGGAATATGGTGGCTCGTTAACGAACCGAGCTGGCTCGTTAACGAACCGAGCTGGCTCGTTAACGAATCGAGCTAGGATGTCAGCTCAACTCGTGAAAAAAATCAAACAAGCCGATCCGAGCCGAGCTGAGCTGACCATGAACCGAGCGAGCCAGCGAGCCACGAGCATTTCGTCCAGCCCTACCCACGAGAGGGGCAGCTCCTTGAGGAACCGACCGATCAGAATTCAGAGCACGGTCATATCGCAATGGAAGACGGTGTTGCATACAGGAAGGAACCGGCGTGGTCATGGACTCATGGCAGGCACGCATGTACGTACCAGCCGAGCTCGGACATGGCGCGCGTAGGGAAGGCCGAGCACGCCGGCGCCGACCATGGCGGTGACGTTGTGGAAGGCGGAGTACCACCACTTGGCGTTTCCCGTGGCGTTGATGGGGAGCCCGTCGTCGGTGGCCTGCTTCTCCTACTACCGAAATCTAACCCTTTGCCGAGTGTCAGCCTCTTTGTCGAGTGTTTTTTCTCGGGCATTCGACAAAGAAGCCTTTGTTGAGAGCCGCACTCAGCAAAGTCCTGCTCTCGGTAATAAGCTGGATTACCGAGTGCAGGATACTCGGCACAGAAACACTCTCGACAAATAAATGTTTGTCGAGTGGCAAACACTCGGCAAAGGTGGCGCTCGGCAAAGGGCCGTCAGCGGCCGTCTAAAGCTGACGGTCGTCAGCATTTGCCGAGGGCCGGCACTCGGCAAAGAGGCTTCTTTGCCGAGTGTCAAATATCTGACACTTGATAAAGACCTCTTTACCGAGTGTTTTCTTTGGACACTCGGCAAAGCATATTTTTATTTTTTTATTTTGGCAACCAAACTTTTTGTGGTATGTTCCTACACTATGTAGACCTACATGTACCATTTTGGGACAATTATAACAGAGTTTTCAATAGGTAGCAGATTTAGTTCGTTTATTTGAATTTTTCGGAAAATTCAGATTTGAACTGCAGGTCACTCGAAACTTGAAAAACCATGCATGCAAAAATGATATCCATGCTACTTAGCACAAGTTACGACCGATTTCAGGAGCGGACCGGAAACTTCGAGCAACATGCTCACTGAACATGGCCGTGAACTTGTCATCCACATGTTTAAAAATTGTATAAAACACAAACAAAGTTAGAAAATCATGAAACTTGTCCACGTGTAATGATATCATATATAGAGACTGTGATAAAAATTTGAGAAAGTTTTGAAAAACCTGTGACACACTATGTGTAGAAACCTAAGAGATCATGTGTGGATCTCTATGATTTCATGTGTGGATCTCTTAGGTTTCTACATATAATGTGTCACAGTTTTCTCGAAACTTTCTCAAATTTTTATCACAGCCTCTATATATGATATCATGACACGTGGACAATTTTCATGATTTTCTGACTCTGTTTGTGTTTTATAAAATTTTTAAACATGTGGATGGCAAGTTCACGACAATGTTTAGTGAGCATGTTGCTCGAAGTTTCCGGTCCGCTCTTGAAATCGGTCGTAACTTGTGCTAAGTAGCATGAATATCATTTTTGCATTCACGGTTTTTCAAGTTTCGAGTGACCTGCAGTTCAAATCTGAATTTTCCAAAGAAATTCAAATAAACGAACTAAATCTGCTACCTATTGAAAACTCTGTTATAATTGTCCCAAAATGGTACATGTAGGTCTACATAGTGTAGGAACATACCATAAAAAGTTTGGTTGCCAAAATTAAAAAAATAAAAATATGCTTTGTCGAGTGCCTACAGGTGACACTCGGTAAAGAAGGTCTTTGCCGAGTGTCTAACGTGGGACACTCGGCAAAGATCCTAAATACATACTTTGTCGAGTGCCTATCAGTAGACACTCGGCAAAGACCTGTTTGCCGAGTGCCGGCGATCTGGCACTCGACAAAGACTATTTTTAAATTAAAAAAGCCTTTGCCGAATGCCTGCGATCTGGCACTTGGCAAAGAAGGAAAACATAACGTCCCCGCAACCCTTCTCCTTCTCTCACTCACTCACTACCCAACCCGCCGCCGCTGCTCCCCGCCGTAGACGTCGCCGCTCCTCATCATCGACGCCGCCTCCCCGAGCTCGGCCGCACCCGCCACTGCTCCTCGTCGTCGACCACGTGCACCCACCGCCACGCGCACCCGCCGCCTGAAAGGGAATTAGGCTTACACCCATTTCCTATACTAATTTTGGTGGTTGAATTGTCCAACACAAATAATTGGACTAACTAGTTTGCTCTAGTGTATAAGTTATACAGGTGCCAAAGGTTCACACTTAGCCAATAAAAAAACCAAGTATTGGGATCAAACAAAGGAGCAAGGGCCAACCGAAGGCACCCTGGTCTGGTGCACCGGACTGTCCGGTGCACCACCGGACAGTGTCCGGTGCACCAGGGAAGACAGACTTCAAACTCTTCACCTTCGGGAATTCTCGGAAGCCGGCGCGCTATAATTCACCGGACTGTCCGGTGTACACCGGACAGTGTCCGGTGCTCCAAGAAAGAGCGGCCTTACGAACTCGGCAGCCTCGGGAATTCACTTCGACTGCTCCGCTATAATTCACCGGACATGTCCGGTGTACACCGGACTGTCCGGTGTAACAGCGGGGCAACGACTACTTCTGGCGCCAATGGCTACCTGCGACGCATTAAATGCGCGCCAGCGCGCGCAGAGGTCAGGCACGCCCATGCTGGCGCACCGGACACTCTACAGTACATGTCCGGTGCGCCACCGGACATCCAGGTGGGCCCAGAAGACAGAGCTCCAACGGTCGGAACCCAACGGCTTTGGTGACGTGGCTGGCGCACCGGACTGTCCGGTGTGCACCGGACTGTCCGGTGCACCATACGATAGCCAGCCTGCACCAAACGGCTAGTTTGGTGGTTGGGGCTATAAATACCCCCAACCACCCCACATTCAAGTCATCCAAGTTTTCCACTTCTCAACTACTTACAAGAGCTCTAGCATTCAATTCTAGACACACCCAATTGATCAAATCCTCTCCAAACTCCACACAACGCCCTAGTGATTAGTGAGAGAGATTTGCTTGTGTTCTTTCGAGCTCTTGCGCTTGGATTGCTTTCTTCTTCCTTTGATTCTTCATTGCGATTAAACTCACTTGTAATTGAGGCAAGAGACACCAATCTTGTGGTGGTCCTTGTGGGAACTTTGTGTTCCAAGTGATTGTGAAGAGAAAGCTCACTCGGTCCGAGGGACCGTTTGAGAGAGGGTAAGGGTTGAAAGAGACCCGGCCTTTGTGGCCTCCTCAACGGGGAGTAGGTTTGCGAGAACCGAACCTCGGTAAAACAAATCATCGTGTCTCACTCTTTATTCGCTTGCGATTTGTTTTGCCCTCTCTCGCGGACTCTATTATATTTCTAACGCTAACCCGGCTTGTAGTTGTGATTATTTTTGAGAATTTCAGTTTCGCCCTATTCACCCCCCCCCTCTAGGCGACTTTCAATTGGTATCAGAGCCCGGTGCTTCATTAGAGCCTAACCGCTCGAAGTGATGTCGGGAGATCACACCAAGTGGGAGATGGAGACCGGCGACAAGCCCACTACGAGTTACGGGAGCACTTCATCGGAAGAGTCCCGCACCAAGAGGAAGGAGAAGAAGGACTCCTCCAAACGGAAGGAGAAAAGATCTTCTTCTTCACACCACAAGGAGAAGAAGGAGAAATCTTCTTCCCACAAGTCGCATCGGAAAGGCGACAAGCACAAGAGGATGAGGAAGGTGGTCTACTACGAGACCGACACTTCATCAACATCGACCTCCGACTCCGATGCGCCGTCCGTAACTTCTAAGCGCCAAGAGCGCAAGAAGTTTAGTAAGATCCCCTTACACTATCCTCGTACATCTAGACATACTCCATTACTTTCCGTTCCATTAGGCAAACCGCCAACTTTTGATGGCGAAGATTACGCTAGGTGGAGTGATTTAATGAAATTTCATCTAACCTCACTCCACAAAAATATATGGAATGTTGTTGAGTTTGGAGCACAGGTACCATCCATAGGGGATGAAGATTATGATACGGACGAAGTGGCCCAAATCGAGCACTTCAACTCTCGAGCTACAACCATACTCCTCGCCTCTCTAAGTAAGGAGGAATACAACAAGGTGCAAGGGTTGAAGAATGCAAAGGAGATTTGGGACCTTCTCAAGACCGCGCACGAGGGTGATGAACTCACCAAGATAACCAAGCGGGAAACGATCGAGGGGGAGCTCGGTCGCTTCCGTCTTCGCCAAGGGGAGGAGCCACAAGATATGTACAACCGGCTCAAAACCTTGGTGAACCAAGTGCGCAACCTCGGGAGCAAGAAATGGGATGACCACGAGGTGGTTAAGGTTATTTTAAGATCACTTATTTTCCTTAACCCTACTCAAGTACAATTAATTCGTGGTAATCCAAGATATACACTAATGACTCCTGAGGAAGTAATCGGGAATTTTGTGAGCTTTGAATGTATGATTAAAGGCTCAAAGAAGATCAACGAGCTTGATGAACCCTCCACGTCCGAAGCACAACCGGTGGCATTTAAGGCGACGGAGGAGAAGAAGGAGGAGTCTACACCAAGTAGACAACCAATTGACGCCTCCAAGCTCGACAATGAGGAGATGGCTTTAATCATCAAAAGCTTTCGCCAAATCCTCAAGCAACGGAAGGGGAAGGATTACAAATCCCGTTCCAAGAAGGTTCGCTACAAGTGTGGTAAGCCCGGTCACTTTATTGCTAAATGTCCATTATCAAGTGACAGTGACAGGGATAATGACAAGAAGGGCAAGAGAAGAGAAAAGAAGAGGTACCACAAGAAGAAGGGCGGCGATGCCCACGTGTGCCGCGAGTGGAACTCCGACGAGAGCACCACCGACTCCTCCTCCGACGACGAGGACGCCGCCAACATCGCCGTCACCAAGGGACTTCTCTTCCCCAACGTCGGCCACAAGTGCCTCATGGCCAAGGATGGCAAAAAGAAGAAGGTTAAATCCAAATCCTCCGCTAAATATGAGTCTTCTAGTGATGATAATGCTAGTGATGAGGAGGATAACTTGCGTACTCTTTTTGCCAACCTTAACATGGAACAAAAGGAAAAGTTAAATGAATTGATTAGTGCTATTCATGAAAAAGATGACCTTTTGGATTCCTAAGAGGATTTTCTAATTAAAGAAAACAAGAAACATGTTAAGGTTAAGAATGCTTATGCTCTAGAGGTAGAAAAATGTGAGAAATTATCTAGTGAGCTAAGCACATGCCATGACACTATTGCCAACTTAGAAATGAAAATGCTAAATTAATCGCTAAGGTTGATTCTTATGTTTGTGATGCTTCAATTCCCAATCTTAGAAATGATAACGATGATCTGCTTGCTAAGATTAAGGAATAGAATGATTCTCTTGCTAGCCTTAGAGTAGAAAATGAAAATTTGATTGCTAAGGCTAAAGATTTTGATATTTGCAATGTTACTATTTCCGATCTTAGAGATAAAAATGATATATTACGTGCTAAGATTGTTGAACTTAATTCTTGCAAACCCTCTACATCTACCGTTGAGCATGTGTCTATTTATGATAGATGTAGAGATGTTGATATCAATGCTATTTATGATCACATGGTATTAATTAAACAACAAAATGATCATATAGCAAAATTAGATGCAAAAATTGCCGAGCATAACTTAGAAAATGAAAAGTTTAAATTTGCTAGAAGTATGCTCTATAATGGGAGACACCCTGACATCAAGGATGGCATTGGCTTCCAAAGGGGAGACAATGTCAAACTTAATGCCCCTCCTTGAAAATTGTCTAACTTTGTTAAGGGCAAGGCTCCCATGCCTCAGGATAACGAGGGTTACATTTTGTACCCTGCCGGTTATCCCGAGAGCAAAATTAGGAGAACTCATTCTAGGAAGTCTCACTCTGGCCCTAATCATGCTTTTATGTATAAGGGTGAGACATCTAGCTCTAGGCAAGCAACCCGTGCCAAGTTGCCTAAGAAGAAAACTCCTAATGCATCAAATGATCATAACATTTCATTTGAGACTTTTGATGCATCTTATGTTTTGACTAACAAATCCGGCAAGGTAGTTGCCAAGTTTGTTGGGGGCAAACACAAGGGCTCCAAGACTTGTGTTTGGGTACCCAAAGTTCTTGTTTCTAATGCCAAAGGACCCAAAACCGTTTGGGTACCTAAAGTCAAGAACTAAAATTGTTTTGTAGGTTTATGCATCCAGGGGCTCAAGTTGGATACTCGACAGCGGGTGCACAAAGCACATGACAGGGGAGAAGAAGATGTTCTCCTCATATGAGAAAAACCAAGATCCCCAACGAGCTATCACATTCGGGGATGGAAATCAAGGTTTGGTCAAAGGATTGGGTAAAATTGCTATATCACCTGACCATACTATTTCCAATGTTTTTCTTGTAGATTCTTTAGATTACAATTTGCTTTCCGTTTCGCAACTATGTCAAATGGGCTACAACTGTCTATTTACTGATGTAGGTGTCACTGTCTTTAGAAGAAGTGATGATTCAATAGCATTTAAGGGAGTGTTAGAGGGTCAGCTATACTTGGTAGATTTTGACAAAGCTGAACTCGACACTTGCTTAATTGCTAAGACTAACTTGGGTTGGCTCTGGCACCGCCGACTAGCCCATGTTGGAATGAAGAATCTTCATAAGCTTCTAAAGGGAGAACACATTTTAGGACTAACAAATGTTCATTTTGAGAAAGACAGGATTTGTAGCGCATGCCAAGCCGGGAAGCAAGTTGGCACTCATCATCCACACAAGAACATCATGACAAGTGACAGGCCACTGGAGCTCCTACACATGGATTTATTCGGCCCGATCGCTTACATAAGCATCGGCGGGAGTAAGTACTGTCTAGTTATTGTGGATGATTATTCTCGCTTCACTTGGGTATTCTTTTTACAGGAAAAATCGCATACCCAAGAGACCTTAAAGGGATTCTTGAGACGGGCTCAAAATGAGTTCGGCTTAAGGATCAAGAAAATTAGAAGCGACAACGGGACGGAGTTCAAGAACTCTCAAATTGAAGGCTTCCTTGAGGAGGAGGGCATCAAGCATGAGTTCTCTTCTCCCTACACCCCACAACAAAATGGTGTAGTGGAGAGGAAGAATCGAACTCTCTTGGACATGGCAAGAACCATGCTTGATGAGTACAAGACACCGGATCGGTTTTGGGCCGAGGCGGTCAACACCGCTTGCTACGCCATCAACCGATTATATCTACACCGAATCCTCAAGAAGACATCCTATGAACTCCTAACCGGTAAAAAGCCCAATATTTCATATTTTAGAGTCTTTGGTAGCAAATGCTTTATTCTTGTTAAAAGAGGTAGAAAATCTAAATTTGCTCCTAAGACTGTAGAAGGCTTTTTACTAGGATATGATTCAAACACAAGGGCATATAGAGTCTTTAACAAGTCCTCAGGACTTGTTGAAGTTTCTTGTGACGTTGTGTTTGATGAGACTAACGGCTCTCAAATAGAGCAAGTTGATCTTGATGAGATAGGTGAAGAACAGGCTCCGTGCATCGCGCTAAGGAACATGTCCATTGGGGATGTGTGCCCTAAGGAATCCGAAGAGCCTCCAAATGCACAAGATCAACCATCCTCCTCCACGCAAGCATCTCCACCAACTCAAAATGAGGACGAGGCTCAAATTGATGAAGGAGAAGATCAAAGAGATGAGCCACCTCAAGATGACGGCAATGATCAAGGGGGAGATGCAAATGATGAAGACAAGGAGGATGAAGAACCAAGGCCACCACACCCAAGAGTCCACCAAGCAATACAACGAGATCACCCCGTCGACACCATCCTCAGCGACATTCATAAGGGGGTAACTACTCGATCTCGTGTTGCACATTTCTGTGAGCATTACTCTTTTGTTTCCTCTATTGAGCCACACAGGGTAGAGGAAGCACTCCAAGATTCGGATTGGGTGATGGCGATGCAAGAGGAGCTCAACAATTTCACAAGGAACGAGGTATGGCATTTAGTTCCACGTCCTAACCAAAATGTTGTAGGAACCAAGTGGGTCTTCCGCAACAAGCAAGATGAGCATGGTGTGGTGACAAGGAACAAAGCTCGACTCGTGGCCAAGGGGTATTCACAAGTCGAAGGTTTAGATTTTGGTGAAACCTATGCACCCGTAGCTAGGCTTGAATCAATTCGCATATTATTAGCCTATGCTACTTACCATGGCTTCAAGCTTTATCAAATGGACGTGAAGAGTGCCTTCCTCAATGGACCAATCAAGGAGGAGGTCTATGTTGAGCAACCTCCCGGCTTTGAAGATAGTGAGTACCCTAACCATGTTTATAGGCTCTCTAAGGCGCTTTATGGGCTCAAGCAAGCCCCAAGAGCATGGTATGAATGCCTTAGAGATTTCCTTATTGCTAATGGCTTCAAAGTCGGCAAGGTCGATCCTACTTTATTTACTAAAACTCTTGACAATGATTTGTTTGTATGCCAAATTTATGTTGATGATATCATATTTGGGTCTACTAACGAATCTACATGTGAAGAATTTAGTAGGATCATGACACAAAAATTCGAGATGTCTATGATGGGGGAGTTGAAGTATTTTCTAGGATTCCAAGTCAAGCAACTCCAAGAGGGCACCTTCATTTGCCAAACGAAGTACACTCAAGACATTCTAACCAAGTTTGGAATGAAGGATGCCAAGCCCATCAAGACACCCATGGGAACAAATGGGCATCTCGACCTCGACACGGGAGGTAAGTCCGTGGATCAAAAGGTATACCGGTCGATGATTGGTTCATTGCTTTATTTATGTGCATCTCGACCGGACATTATGCTTTCCGTATGCATGTGTGCAAGATTCCAATCCGACCCTAAGGAATCTCACCTTACGGCCGTAAAACGAATCTTGAGATATTTGGCTTATACTCCTAAGTTTGGGCTTTGGTACCCTCGGGGATCCACATTTGATTTGATTGGTTATTCGGATGCCGATTGGGCGGGGTGTAAGATTAATAGAAAGAGCACATCGGAGACTTGCCAGTGCTTGGGAAGATCCTTGGTGTCTTGGGCTTCAAAGAAGCAAAATTCGGTCGCTCTTTCTACCACCGAAGCCGAGTATATTGCCGCAGGCCATTGTTGCGCGCAATTGCTTTGGATGAGGCCCAACCCTGCGGGACTACGGTTACAAACTAACCAAAGTTCCTCTTCTATGTGATAATGAGAGTGCAATCCGCATGGCGGATAATCCCGTTGAGCATAGCCGCACTAAACACATAGCCATTCGGTATCATTTTCTTCGGGATCACCAACAAAAGGGGGATATCGAGATTTCATACATTAACACTAAAGATCAATTAGCCGATATCTTTACCAAGCCACTTGATGAACAATCTTTTACCAAACTTAGGCATGAGCTCAATATTCTTGACTCTAGGAATTTCTTTTGCTAAACTTGCACACATAGCTCATAAGTATACCTTTGATCATGTCTCTTTTATATGCTATGACTAATGTGTTTTCAAGTGTATTTCAAACCAAGTCATAGGTATATTGAAAGGGAATTGGAGTCTTCGGCGAAGACAAAGGCTTCCACTCCACTCTACTACTCATCCTTCGCCGTCACTCCGCATCACTCTCCGTCTTTGGTATAATCTTCACTCATATGTTTTATTTGCCAAAGGGGAGAAAATAGTTAGGAAAGGGCCTATATTTCATTCCAAGTATCCGTTTTTGGCGATTCATGCCAAAGGGGGAGAAAGTATTGGCCCAAAGCAAAAGGACCGCACCACCACCCTAATTTTAAAATTAATGATTTTCAATTAGTAAATTTCAAATTGGTATTTCTTTGTGTTCTAAAGGGGGAGAAAGTAGTATTTCCAATTTTTGATATCTTAAAACCCTCTTGAACACTAAGAGGAGAATTTATTTGAGGGGGAGTTTTGTTTAGTCAAAGGAAAAGCATTTGAAACAAAGGGAGAAAATTTCAAACTTGAAAATGCTTCACAAAAATCTTACTCATTTACCTTTGACTATCTTGCAAAAAGTCTTTGAAAAGAATTTACAAAAGAATTTGCAAAACAAAACTTGTGGTGCAAGTGTGGTCCAATATGTTAAAAATGAAGAAACAATCCATGCATATCTTGTAAGTATTTATATTGGCTCAATTCCAAGCAACCTTTGCACTTACATTTTGCAAACTAGTTCAATTCTGCACTTCTATATTTGCTTTGGTTTGTGTTGGTTTGTGTTGGCAATCAATCACCAAAAAGGGGGAGATTGAAAGGGAATTAGACTTACACCCATTTCCTATACTAATTTTGGTGGTTGAATTGCCCAACACAAATAATTGGACTAACTAGTTTGCTCTAGTGTATAAGTTATACAGGTGCCAAAGGTTCACACTTAGCCAATAAAAAGACCAAGTATTGGGTTCAAACAAAGGAGCAAGGGCCAACCGAAGGCACCCTGGTCTGGTGCACCGGACTGTCCGGTGCACCACCGGACAGTGTCCGGTGCACCACCGGACAGTGTCCGGTGCACCAGGGAAGACAGACTTCAAACTCTTCACCTTCGGGAATTCACGGAAGCCGGCGCGCTATAATTCACCGGACTGTCCGGTGTACACCGGACAGTGTTCGGTGCTCCAAGAAAGAGCGGCCTCACGAACTCGGCAGCCTCGGGAATTCACTTCGACTGCTCCGCTATAATTCACCGGACATGTCCGGTGTACACCGGACTGTCCGGTGTAACAGCGGGGCAACGGCTACTTCTGGCGCCAACGGCTACCTGCGACGCATTAAATGCGCGCCAGCGCGCGCAGAGGTCAGGCACGCCCATGCTGGCGCACCGGACACTCTACAGTACATGTCCGGTGCGCCACCGGACATCCAGGCGGGCCCAGAAGACAGAGCTCCAACGGTCGGAACCCAACGGCTTTGGTGACGTGGCTGGCGCACCGGACTGTCCGGTGCACCATACGACAGCCAGCCTGCACCAAACGGCTAGTTTGGTGGTTGGGGCTATAAATACCCCCAACCACCCCACATTCAAGTCATCCAAGTTTTCCACTTCTCAACTACTTACAAGAGCTCTAGCATTCAATTCTAGACACACCCAATTGATCAAATCCTCTCCAAACTCCACACAACGCCCTAGTGATTAGTGAGAGAGATTTGCTTGTGTTCTTTCGAGCTCTTGCGCTTGGATTGCTTTCTTCTTCCTTTGATTCTTCATTGCGATTAAACTCACTTGTAATTGAGGCAAGAGACACCAATCTTGTGGTGGTCCTTGTGGGAACTTTGTGTTCCAAGTGATTGTGAAGAGAAAGCTCACTCGGTCCGAGGGACCGTTTGAGAGAGGGTAAGGGTTGAAAGAGACCCGGCCTTTGTGGCCTCCTCAACGGGGAGTAGGTTTGCGAGAACCGAACCTCGGTAAAACAAATCATCGTGTCTCACTCTTTATTCGCTTGCGATTTGTTTTGCCCTCTCTCGCGGACTCTATTATATTTCTAACGCTAACCCGACTTATAGTTGTGATTATTTTTGAGAATTTCAGTTTCGCCCTATTCACCCCCCCCCTCTAGGCGACTTTCACCGCCGCCTCCCCGAGCTTCACGCGCCCCTCGCCGCGCCCGCCCCCGCCGCCGAGCCCTCATCCCCGTCGCGCCCGCGCCTGTCTCCCTCGCCCTTGCCCGCCTGCCGCCCCGACACCGCCGCCGCGCCCGCACACCTCTGTGCCCCAACACCGCCGTGCCCCCACACCACCGTCGCCGCCCCTCGGCCTCAACCGCCATCCCCACACCTTGCCCTCAACCGTCGTCGCGCCCGGCACCACACCACCGCTTGGTAATGTGATTGATAATTCTCTATATATGTGAGCATGTGATTGATAATGTGATGGATAGTTAGAGTTATATTATCTTTAGCTACTAGGTACTTAGAATTTGCATTATGTGGATATCCTTTTTTCTAGTAGATTAATAAAAGAATGCTGAATTCTAAAACATGCATATTACAAGGATAGAATAGAAGCGGATATATATATATATATATGAATTATGTCGTTGAATTATGCATGGATGTCTCATGGATTGGATATATATATGTGTGATTTCCGGCCATCGTGCCGTTAAATTATGTGTGTATGTCAGCCATCGTGCTGATAGTTTTATTTGCAGGATTTCGAAATCTCCCCGTGCAGGGGAGGTGCTGCCGAAATTTTTTGGTAGGCTTCTGTTAGAGGATGGAGGACCATTAGTGGATGTACACGGGCCATAGAGGAAGGAACGATGTCACCACTGAATGAATTAGAAAGACCGATGTTTTTGTGGAACGAGCATATGGTGAAGCTGCTAAAGGAGCGAGTCTAGTCCCATGCCCGTGCAGCAAATGTGCCAACCGGAAAAGAAAACCAAAGAAGGCCATGGTAGAACATATTTGGAAGAATGGATTTACACCGGGCTATACTTGGTGGATCTTTCATGGTGAAGCGCATCGTAGGAGAGAGGAAGTGCTGAGACAACGTGTCGAGGATTATGATGCCGATGCGGGGGTAGCGGATATGTTGAACAACTATCAGGAGGCACAATACACAGGAGGATGTATGTATGACGAGCCAGAGCCGACTGCAAAGGCGTTCTACGACATGTTTGACGCGGCACAGAAGCCCCTTCACGGTCAGACAAAGGTTTCTCAACTGGATGCCATTGGGCGTGTAATGGCGTTCAAGTCGCAGTATAGCATGAGTAGAGACACATTCGATGGCTTGTTGACGGTTATTGGGAGCCTGCTTCCGGATGATCACGTTCTGCCAAAGAGCATGTACGAGGCACAGAAACTCCTTTGTGCACTCAAGATGACGTATGAGCAGATTCATGCTTGTCTGAAGGGCTGCGTGCTATTTAGGAAAGAATACGTGGAGGCAAAGTACTGTCCGAAGTGTAAATCGTCCAGGTTCATGGAGGTAGACTCTGGTGATGGACAGAAGAGGCAGCTCGACATCCCCTTGACAATCCTATGGCACCTTCCGTTCATACCGAGGATCCAGCGTCTGTACATGACAGAGGAATCTGCAAAACAGATGACAAGGCACAAAAATGGAAAACAATACAATCCTGACAAGATGGTGCACGCATCCGATGGTGAAGCATGGAAACACTTTGACGCCATTCACCGTGAGAAAGCCAAAGAGGCTCGTAATGTACGTGTTGCGCTGGCCACAGATGGGTTCAATCCCTATGGAATGAGCGCTGCCCCGTACACATGTTGGCCAGTGTTTGTTATCCCAATCAATCTCCCCCTAGTGTGTGCTTTCAAAGGCAGAATATATTCGTGTCGTTGATAATTCCCAGACACCCGGGGAATAAAATGGGCGTGTACATGGAGCCTTTGATCGATGAATTGATACGTGCCTGGGAGGAAGGGGTATGGACGTATGACCGAGGTACGAAGACAAACTTCAGAATGCATGTTTAGTACCAGTACTCCATGCATGACTTACCGGTGTATGGGCTATTATGTGCCTGGTGTGTTCACGGTAAGTTCCCATGCCCAGTTTGCAAGGAAGCTCTCAGGTTCATTTGGTTGAAAAAGGGTGGCAAATATTCGTCCTTCGATAAACATCGACAATTTCTCCCTCCTGACCATCCATTCCGCCTAGACATCAAGAACTTTACGAAAGGTGTCGTAGTGACAAACCACCCACCTGCAACGATGACTGGTGCCGAAATTCATCAACAGATAGATGGGCTCATGGCCAATATAGAAGGTGGTTTTGTGTGATATGGTGAGCAGCATATGTGGACACATAAGTCTGGCTTGACTCGGCTCCCCTATTATGACGACCTGCTCCTTCCACACAACATTGACGTGATGCACACTAAAAAGAATGCTGCCCAGGCACTGTGGGCGACAATTATGGACATTCCTGATAAGTCAAAGGATAACGTAAAGGCAAGAGTGGTAGCGTTATGTGATAGACCAAACCAAGAGATGAAGCCGTCAAGTGGTGGAAAGACATGGAGAAGGCCTAAGGCCGATTTCATCCTAAGCAGGGCCCAAAGGAAGGAAGTACTTCAGTGGATCAAGATGTTGATGTTCCCTGATGGGTATGCAGCTAACCTGAGTAGGGGGATGAACTTATCTACTGTGCGAGTCTTAGGGATGAAGAGTCATGACTTCCACATATGGATTGAACGGATTCTTTCTGCGATGGTTCAAGGCTATGTCCCTGAGCATGTCTGGCTAGCGCTTTCAGAGTTGAGCTATTTCTTCCATCAGCTTTGTGTAAAAGAGTTATCTCGGACCATGGTTGCAGACTTGGAAAGATTGGCACCCGTGTTACTGTGTAAGGTTGAGAAGATATTTCCACCCAGCTTCTTCAATCCAATGCAATATTTGATTCTTCATCTCCCCTATGAGGCATGAATGGGGGGGGCCATGCAGGGACATTGGTGCTATCCAATCGAGAGATGTCTAAAGACTATTCGAAAGAAATGTAGAAATAAATGCAAAATCGAGCCTTCCATTGCAGAGGCATACATTCTAGAGGAGGTGTCAAACTTCACAACAACTTATTATGGTGACAAATTGCCGAGTGTGCATAATCCACCCCCTCGTTACAATGATGACGACAATGAATCGAACCTTAGCATATTTCGAGGCCAACTCGGAAGTGCAAGTGGCTCGACCACCAAGACCCTGACACATGAAGAGTGGCGGCATATCATGCTATATGTATTGACCAACCTTGAAGAGGTGACGCCATACATGGAACAATTTCTTCATGAATTCTGGCGTCGATCAAGGGACCTCACCCCACAGGAATATGACACTCTTCTTAGAAAGGGTGCGAGAAATGGGTTGCCCGATTTCATTTCCTGGTTCAAACGTAAGGTACGTGCTTAGTTTGTCAAAGAGATCCGTCTATGAACTCAATTTAGTGTCTTTTAACTTGCGAATACTTGCAGGGCCAAAGAGATCTGTCTATGAGTGCCGAGTTGAGACAAGTAGCCAACGACTTTGCTTATAGGGTCAAGAAATATACTGGGTATGACGTCAATGGATACCATTTTCGCACAACAAACTACGACCAAAATCGGTCCAATCGGAAAACAACGTGTTCTAGAGTCTTTACGCCTGGCCTTGACGATGTCGATTATTTTGGACGAATAGAAGAAATATATGAGCTCAATTTTTATGGTTCCAAACCTCTTACTCCAGTGATATTCAAATGTCATTGGTTTGACCCTCAAGTGACGAGACGGACACATTCTAATCTTGGGATAGTCGAAACTCGACAAGATTCCACCTTACCAGGAGATGATGTCTATATCGTGGCCCAATAGGCCACACAAGTGTATTATCTCCCATATGCGTGCCAAACGAAAGAACATCTTAAGGGTTGGGATGTTGTGTATAAGGTATCATCGCACGGGAGGTTACCTGTTCCTAACGATGAAGATTATAACTTAGACCTGGACACATATGATGGAGAGTTCTTCCAAGAAGATGGGCTAGAAGGGCGATTTGAGATAGACTTAACCGAAGCTATCGGAATGGACGTAGATATTGAAATGGTTGTTGATGAGGAGGATGATGAGGGGCAAAATGATAATAACTTAGTAATCCTTGAAGGCAATGATATTAATGATGAACTTGCGTCTTCCGATGGTGTTGACTATGAAATGGTTGATAGTGATGATGAGAGTTATGATCCGGCTAACCCCGACACATATGAAGATTATTTTTAATCGATGTAATGCTATATGACTTTTTATTTCGCACCTGTTTTTAAATATATCTTTTTATATGTGCTTATTTGTGAAAGGGAAATGTGCCCTTGGGCCATTTCTAAGTATTTTGGTGATTGAGTGCCAACACAAGTGCTTTTGTGTTAATCTATGCAAAGTGGTGGACAAAGTGCAAATCAAGTCAAAAGGTATGTTTCTAGACTTAGTACATTGTTTTATGGACTAATGTATTGTGTCTAAGTGCTGGAAACAGAAGAAATCGAATTGGAAAAGAGATGGCTTTGTTCAGCCAAAGTCTGCGCAGTCTGGGAGCACCGGACTGTCCGGTGGTGCACCGGACAGTGTCCGGTGCGCCAGGCTGGCTCTAGCGAACTTGCTGCTCTCGGGACTTCGACGGCGGTGTACGGTATAAATCACTGGACTGTCTGGTGGTGCACCGGACTGTCCGGTGAGCCATTCACAGGCGAAGTCGTCGGTCTCGGGAAGCCATCAACGGCGTACGGCTATAATTCACCAGACTGTCCGGTGAGGCACCGGACTGTCCGGTGAGCCAACGGTCAGCCGGGCCAACGGTCGGCTGAGGATTTCGTGTGTGACGCGTGGCCGAGCCAACGGTCACAAGGGTGCACCAGACTATCCGGTGTGCATCGGACAGTGTCCGGTGCACCAACGGCTCTGGATCTGCAACGGTCGGCTTCGCCAAATAAGGAAACAAATCCGCACCGGACAGTGTCCGGTGGTGCACCGGACTGTCCGGTGCGCCAGTCGACAGAAGGCAAGAATTGCCTTCCCCCAATGCTCTCAACGGCTCCTAGCTGCCTTGGGGCTATAAAAGGGACCCCTTGGCGCATGGAGAAGACAATCCAAGCATTCTTTGAGCATAGTTGATCACTCACACTTCGTTCTTGCGCACTTGTTCGACATTCTTAGTGATTTGAGCTCCGTTCTAGTGAGAAACTCGTGATAGTCTCTTGAGCTCAAGTCTGGGTTTTATGTGTGCGTATTTGCTGTGATCTTTGTGTCTTGAGTGAGTTGCTCATCCCTCCCTTACTCCGTGCTTCTTTGTGAACATCTTTGTAAGGGCGAGAGACTCCAAGTTGTGGAGATTCCTCGCGAACGGGATATAGAAAAGCAAAGCAAAACACCGTGGTATTCAAGTGGGTCTTTGGACCGCTTGAGAGGGGTTGATTGCAACCCTCGTCCGTTGGGACGCCACAATGTGGAGTAGGCAAGCGTTGGTCTTGGCCGAACCACGGGATAAACCACTGTGTCTATCTGTGTTGATCTTCTTGTGGTTATTGTGTTTTGCTAAGACTCCTCTCTAGCCACTTGGCATTACTGTGCTAACTCCTAATCAAGTTTTTGTGGCTATAAGTTTTTAAGTTTTACAGGATCACCTACTCACCCCCCCCTCTAGGTGCTCTCAATTGGTATCAGAGTCGTTCTCTTCAAGAAAGGGACTAATCGCCCGAAGAGATGGATCCTAAGGGGAAGGGAATTATTATCAATGATAAAGAGAAGGAGTCCTTCGTTAACGAGCCGAAAGGCGACAAGCCTACCGACTCAGGCTCGGGCCACAAACGTAAAGATGGGAAGAAGAAGAAGACGAGACGCATCAAGGAGATCGTCTACTACGACGACAACGACGAGTCCACTTCTTCCCAAAAGGACAACGACGACAACGACTATGACAAAAGAAAGACGGTTAATTCAAACTTCTCTTTCGATTATTCTCGTATTCCGTATAGTTCAAATGCACATTTGCTTTCCATTCCTCTTGGCAAGCCTCCACACTTTGATGGGGAGGGCTACGGATTTTGGAGTCACAAAATGCGTAGTCACTTGTTCTCTCTCCATCCAAGCATATGGGAGATTGTTGAGAGTGGAATGAAATTTGATAGTACTGATAGTCCCATGCTTATAAATGAACAAATCCATAAAAATGCACAAGCTACTACTGTCCTTTTAGCATCTTTGTGCAGGGAAGAGTACAACAAGGTGAGCGGCTTGGACAATGCCAAGCAAATCTGGGACACCCTCAGGATCTCACATGAGGGGAACGACGTCGCCATGCTCACCAAGATGGAGTTGGTGGAGGGCGAACTCGGGAGATTCGCGATGATAAGGGGCGAGGAGCCAACCCAAACGTACAACCGGCTCAAGACCCTTGTCAACAAAATAAGGAGCTACGGAAGCACGCGATGGACGGACCACGACGTCGTTCGCCTAATGCTAAGGTCTTTTACTGTACTTGATCCACATCTGGTGAACAATATTAGTGAAAATCCTAGGTACACCAAGATGTCGCCCGAAGAAGTTCTTGGGAAGTTCGTAAGCGGGCGAATGATGATCAAGGAGGCGAGATACGTGGATGATGCGCTAAATGGCCCAATCCAAGAGCCTCAAACTATTGCTCTCAAGGCAACGAGGAGCAAGGAGGCGCTACCTAGCAAGGTGGCGCAAGTAGAGGCGGCCGGACTTAATGATGAAGAGATGGCCCTCATCATTAAGCGCTTCAAGACGGCGCTAAAGGGACGCAAGGAGCATCCCAAAAAGACCAAGACGAAGGGGAAGCGCTCATGCTTCAAATGTGGTAAGATTGGTCATTTTATCGCTAACTGTCCCGATAATGATAGTGACCAGGAACAAGGGAACAAAAGGGAAAAGAAGAAGAATTACAAGAAGGCCAAGGGCGAGGCACATCTTGGAAAGGAGTGGGATTCGGATTGCTCCTCTTCCGACTCCGACAATGAAGGACTCGCCGCCACCGCCTTCAACAAGTCATCCCTCTTCCCCAACGAGCATCACACATGCCTCATGGTGAAGGAGAAGAAGGTATGTACTCGGGATACCACTTATGCTTCTTCAAGTGATGATGAGTCTAGTGATGACGATGAAATAGACTATTCTAGTTTATTTAAAGGTTTAGATAGAAATAAAATTGATAAAATCAATGAATTGATTGATGCTTTAAATGATAAGAATAGGTTATTAGAAAAGCAAGAGGATCTTTTGTACGAAGAACATGATAAGTTTGTAGAGGCTCAAAAAATCCCTTGCTTTAGAGATTAAAAGGAATGAAATGCTTTCTGGTGAATTGTCTACATGCCATGACTCTATTTCTAACTTAAAGAGAATAAATGATGACTTGAATGCTAAGTTAGAAATAGCTAGTAAATCAACATCTCGTGTAGAAAATGTTGTAATGTGCAATAGGTGTAAAGACTTTAATACTGATGCTTGTAGCGAACACCTAGCTTCAATTTCTAAATTAAATGATGAAGTGGCTAGTCTTAATGCCCAACTTGAGACTAGCAAAAGTGAATTTGATAAGTTAAAATTTGCAAGGGATGCCTACACGATTGGTAGACACCCCTCAATTAAGGATGGACTTGGCTTCAAGAGGGAAGCCAAGAACTTAACAAGCCATAAGGCTCCCATCTCCGCCAAGGAGAAAGGGAAGGCCCCTATGGCTAGTAGTGCTAAAAAGAACCATGCTTTCATGTATCATGATAGGAGACATTCTAGGAATGCCTATAGAAGTTATGATGCTTTTGATTCTCATGCCATGTTTGCTTCTAGTTCTTCCTATATGCATGGTAGAGATATGTCTAGGAGAAATGTTGTTCATCATATGCCCAGGAGAAATGTTGTTAATGTTCCTAGGAAAATTAATGAACCTTCGACAATATATCATGCTTGCAATGCTTCATTTGCCATTTGTAGAAAGGATAAGAAGGTAATTGCTAGGAAATTAGGGGCAAGATGCAAGGGAGATAAAACTTGCATTTGGGTCCCTAAGACCATTGTGACTAACCTTGTAGGACCCAACAAGAGTTGGGTACCTAAGACCCAAGCCTAAATTTGCCTTGCAGGTTTATGCATCCGGGGGTTCAAGCTGGATTATTGACAGCGGATGCACAAACCACATGACGGGGGAGAAGAAGATGTTCACCTCCTACGTCAAGAACAAGGATTCCCAAGATTCAATCATATTCGGTGATGGGAACCAAGGCAAGGTAAAAGGGTTAGGGAAGATTGCTATTTCATCCGAGCACTCTATTTCTAATGTGTTTTTAGTTGAGTCGCTTGGATATAATCTGTTATCCGTTAGTCAACTTTGTAAAATGGGATATAATTGTTTATTCACAAATATAGATGTGTCTGTATTTAGAAGGTGTGATGGTTCACTAGCTTTTAAGGGTGTACTAGACGGCAAACTTTATTTAGTTGATTTTGCAAAAGAGGAGGTCGGTCTAGATGCATGCTTAATTGCTAAGACTTGCATGGGCTGGATGTGGCATCGCCGTTTAGCACATGTGGGGATGAAGAACCTTCACAAGCTTCTAAAGGGAGAACACGTGATAGGTCTAACTAATGTGCATTTCGAAAAAGATAGACCTTGTGCAGCTTGTCAAGCAGGCAAACAGGTGGGAAGCTCTCATCATGCCAAAAATGTGATGACAACATCAAGACCCCTGGAGTTACTTCATATGGACCTCTTCGGACCCGTCGCCTATCTAAGCATAGGAGGAAGTAAGTATGGTCTTGTTATAGTTGATGATTTTTCCCGCTTCACTTGGGTATTCTTTTTGCAGGATAAATCTGAAACCCAAGGGACCCTCAAGCGCTTCCTAAGGAGAGCTCAAAATGAGTTTGAGCTCAAGGTGAAGAAGATAAGGAGCGACAACGGGTCCGAGTTCAAGAACCTTCAAGTGGAGGAGTATCTTGAGGAGGAAGGGATCAAGCACGAGTTCTCCGCTCCCTACACACCACAGCAAAATGGTGTGGTAGAGAGGAAGAACAGGACGCTCATCGATATGGCGAGGACGATGCTTGGAGAGTTCAAGACTCCCGAGTGCTTTTGGTCGGAAGCCGTGAACACGGCTTATCACGCCATCAACCGGGTGTATCTTCATCGCCTCCTCAAGAAGACTTCGTATGAGCTTCTAACCGGTAACAAACCCAATGTTTCGTATTTCCGAGTTTTTGGGAGTAAATGCTACATTCTAGTGAAGAAGGGTAGGAATTCCAAATTTGCTCCCAAAGCTGTAGAAGGGTTTTTGTTAGGTTATGACTCAAATACAAAGGCGTATAGGGTCTTCAACAAATCATCGGGTTTGGTTGAAGTCTCTAGCGACGTTGTATTTGATGAGACTAATGGCTCTCCAAGAGAGCAAGTTGTTGATCTTGATGATGTAGATGAAGAAGACGTTCCAATGGTCGCAATACGCACCATGGCGATTGGCGATGTGCGACCACAGGAACAATTGGAGCAAGATCAACCTTCTTCCTCAACAATGGTGCATCCCCCAACTCAAGACGATGAACAGGTTCATCAAAAGGAGGCGTGTGATCAAGGGGGAGCACAAGATGATCATGTGATGGAGGAAGAAGCACAACCGGCACCTCCAACCCAAGTTCGAGCGACGATTCAAAGGAATCATCCCGTCGACCAAATTTTGGGTGACATTAGCAAGGGAGTAACTACTCGCTCTAGATTGGTGAATTTTTGTGAGCATTACTCTTTTGTCTCTTCTATTGAGCCTTTCAGGGTAGAAGAGGCCTTGCTAGATCCGGACTGGGTGTTGGCCATGCAGGAAGAGCTCAATAATTTCAAGAGGAATGAAGTTTGGACACTGGTGCCTCGTCCCAAGCAAAACGTTGTGGGAACCAAGTGGGTGTTCTGCAACAAACAGAACAAGCACGGGGTGGTGACGAGGAACAAGGCTCGACTTGTGGCAAAAGGTTATGCCCAAGTCGCAGGTTTGGACTTTGAGGAGACTTTCGCTCCTGTGGCTAGGCTAGAATCAATTCGTATTTTGCTAGCATATGCCGCTCACCATTCTTTCAGGTTGTTCCAAATGGATGTGAAGAGCACTTTCCTCAACGGGCCGATCAAGGAGGAGGTGTACGTGGAGCAACCCCCTGGCTTCGAGGATGAACGGTACCCCGACCACGTGTGTAAGCTCTCTAAGGCGCTCTATGGACTTAAGCAAGCCCCAAGAGCATTGTATGAATGCCTTAGAGACTTTTTAACTGCTAATGCTTTCAAGGTTGGGAAAGCCGATCCAACTCTTTTTACTAAGACTTGCGATGGTGATCTTTTTGTGTGCCAAATTTATGTCGATGACATAATATTTGGTTCTACTAATCAAAAGTCTTGTGAAGAGTTTAGCAGGGTGATGACGCAGAAATTCGAGATGTCGATGATGGGCGAGTTGAACTACTTCCTTGGGTTCCAAGTGAAGCAACTCAAGGATGGCACCTTCATCTCCCAAACGAAGTACACGCAAGACTTGCTAAAGCGGTTTGGGATGAAGGAAGCCAAGCCCGCAAAGACGCCGATGGGAACTGACGGACACACCGACCTCAACAAAGGAGGTAAGTCCGTTGATCAAAAAGCATACCGGTCCATGATAGGGTCTTTACTTTATTTATGTGCTAGTAGACCGGATATTATGCTTAGCGTATGCATGTGTGCTAGATTTCAATCTGATCCAAGGGAGTGTCACCTTGTGGCCGTGAAGCGAATTCTTAGATACTTAGTCGCTACGCCTTGCTTCGGGATATGGTATCCAAAGGGGTCTACCTTTGACTTGATTGGATATTCAGATTCTGACTATGCTGGATGTAAGGTCGATAGGAAGAGTACATCGGGGACGTGCCATTTCTTAGGAAGGTCCCTGGTGTCATGGAATTCTAAGAAACAAACTTTCGTTGCCCTATCCACCGCTGAGGCCGAGTATGTTGCCGCAGGACAGTGTTGCGCGCAACTACTATGGATGAGGCAAACCCTCCGGGACTTTGGCTACAATCTGAGCAAAGTCCCACTCCTATGTGACAATGAGAGTGCTATCCGCATAGCAGAAAATCCTGTTGAGCACAGCCGCACAAAGCACATTGACATCCGGCATCACCTTTTGAGAGACCACCAGCAAAAGGGAGATATCGAAGTGTTTTATGTTAGCACCGAGAACCAGCTAGCCGATATCTTCACTAAGCCTTTAGATGAGAAGACCTTTTGCAGGCTGCGTAGTGAGCTAAATGTCTTAGATTCGCGGAACTTGGATTGATTTATAGCATACATGTGTTTATGCCTTTGATCATGTTCCTTATGTATTTTGTTGTTTACTTGTGGTGCTCAAGTTGTACAAACACTCCCCAGGACCTCACAAGTCCTTTTGCAAGTGATGCACATATTTAGGGGGAGTTGTGCTACAACTTGACCCTTTGAGACTAACTGTGTGCTTGAGTTTGCTTGATTTAGTCTCAAAGGAGGTTTGAAAGGGAAAAGGTGGACTTGGACCATGAAAGACTTCCACTGCACTCCGATGAGAGGGTAACTTATTCCAAGTTCATCTCATGTACTCTTATTGCCCTTGTATTCTTATTTGAAGATTTTGGTGAGGCAATGGGGTTCAAGGGCCAAGATTGATCCCATTTTGGTGCTTGATGCCAAAGGGGGAGAAAATAAGGCCAAAGCAATAAATGGATCAGCTACCACTTGAGAATTTTGAAAATAATATAATAGAGCTTTTGTTTTGTCAAAATACTCTTATTGGCTCTTTTTGTCAAAAGTTGGTCTCTTGTGGGGAGAATGGTTGATTATGGGAAAATAGGGGGAGTTTTTGATACTATGATCAATTTCTATTGGAACAACTCTCTTTATGTCTCTACAAGTGTGTTTGACTTAGAGATAGGAAATTGAGGTTGATTTTCAAAAACAAACCAAGTGGTGGCAAAGTATGATCCATATATACCAAATTTGAATCAAAACCTTTTTGAGTTCTCATTTGCATTGATATTGCACTTCTTTTAGTTGCTCTTTGTTGTGTTGGCATAAATCACCAAAAAGGGGGAGATTGAAAGGGAAATGTGCCCTTGGGCCATTTCTAAGTATTTTGGTGATTGAGTGCCAACACAAGTGCTTTTGTGTTAATCTATGCAAAGTGGTGGACAAAGTGCAAATCAAGTCAAAAGGTATGTTTCTAGACTTAGTACATTGTTTTATGGACTAATGTATTGTGTCTAAGTGCTGGAAATAGAAGAAATCGAATTGGAAAAGAGAGCCTTGTTCAGCCAAAGTCTGCGCAGTCTGGGTGCACCGGACTGTCCGGTGGTGCACCGGACAGTGTCCGGTGGTGCAGGCTGGCTCTGGCGAACTTGCTGCTCTCGGGACTTCGATGGCGGTGTACGGTATAAATCACCGGACTGTCCGGTGAGCCATTCACAGGCGAAGTCGTCGGTCTCGGGAAGCCATCAACGGCGTACGGCTATAATTCACCGGACTGTCCGGTGAGGCACCTGACTGTCCGGTGAGCCAACGGTCAGCCGGGCCAACGGCCGGCCGAGGATTCCACGCGTGACGCATGGCCGAGCCAACGGTCACAAGGGTGCACCGGACAGTGTCCGGTGCGCCAACGGCTCTGGATCTGCAACGGTCGGCTTCGCTAAATAAGGAAACAAATCCGCACCGGACAGTGTCCGGTGGTGCACCGGACTGTCCGGTGCGCCAGTCGACAGAAGGCAAGAATTGCCTTCCCCCAATGCTCTCAATGGCTCCTAGCTGCCTTGGGGCTATAAAAGGGACCCCTTGGTGCATGGAGAAGACAATCCAAGCATTCTTTGAGCATAGTTGATCACTCACACTTCGTTCTTGCGCACTTGTTCGACATTCTTAGTGATTTGAGCTCCGTTCTAGTGAGAAACTCGTGATAGTCTCTTGAGCTCAAGTCTGGGTCTTGTGTGTGCGTATTTGCTGTGATCTTTGTGTCTTGTGTGAGTTGCTCATCCCTCCCTTACTCCATGCTTCTTTGTGAACATCTTTGTAAGGGCGAGAGACTCCAAGTTGTGGAGATTCCTCGCGAACGGGATATAGAAAAGCAAAGCAAAACACCGTGGTATTCAAGTGGGTCTTTGGACCGCTTGAGAGAGGTTGATTGCAACCCTCATCCGTTGGGACGCCACAACGTGGAGTAGGCAAGTGTTGGTCTTGGCCGAACCACGGGATAAACCACTGTGTCTATCTGTGTTGATCTTCTTGTGGTTATTGTGTTTTGCTAAGACTCCTCTCTAGCCACTTGGCATTACTGTGCTAACTCCTAATCAAGTTTTTGTGGCTATAAGTTTTTAAGTTTTACAGGATCACCTATTCACCCCCTCCCTCTAGGTGCTCTCAATTTGTTTACTCTTAATTGCAGGTTTTTGGACAAATATGGTGGGCGGTAATTGGCTGAGGAGGGGGGAGGAGGAGCAGGACAGCGGACGAGGCAGAGCAGGTGGCGCAGCAGGACGACCTTGTCCAGCAGCAGATGGCGCAGCAGGACGACGACGACTAGCAGCAGGACGACGACGAAGCTCAGTAGACCGCCTCAGGTTCGAGGAGCATCTACCTGCGAGGTCCCGCGAGTCTCCCTCAGCGTCCCATACTTCGGGACAGGCGGCCGCTGATTCGGCCGGATGGGGAGAGGCATGTAACTTTATGTTCTTCATTCTTGTTCATATTATGTGTTCAAAATCATAATATAAACTAATACTTTTTATTTATCACTTGGACAGGTCTTGGACGGTTGTGGATTATGCTGGGGGTCATCGTCGCCTCCCTAATGGCATCCTCGGCCTGCTGTGCAGGGAACACTTCCCTGGACTGGTTGAGTACACCGGAGTGACGGGCCCAGCCTACACCTTCGACCACTACGTCATCGCCCCCGATGCAGTAGACCGGGACGGCCGGGAATTCAATAACAAGGCGGAGCGGGTGAAGCAAGAGCTGTGGGTAAGTCTTAGTATAATGTAAAATATGTCGCATTCGTTGCAAATTCTTGAAATAATGTATGGATACATCGTTTTTGTATGCAGGATTTCTTTAGATGCAAGGCTGGATACGAGGCTAGGGCGGATGTGGTGGCCACCACGAGTTGTAAGAAGCTCGTCGTCGACATGCACTATGAGGCCCGAATCCAGGCCATCGTCAGCTACCACGGCTCCGTCCTTGGGGAGAGGGTGACCAAACAGCAAGCCCGAACCATGTCGTTGACCAGGAACTAGTACCTACAGGTAAAGTCATGCATGTTTGGTACCAGTACTTCATGCATGAATTTTATTTTATCTTCTCATATGCACTTTACGTGTTTACTTTGTAGATGATTCCACATTGGTGCGCCGCACATCCTCTGTGCTGGGAGCAGATGGTGGATAGGTGGTGCTCACCTGAGTGGGACCAGATGCACAACGCTAGCTGGGAATGGTGTATGATGATGCAAGGTCCCTCCCACCACCAAGGCAGCCGGAGCCTGGGCCAATATGCAGAAGCATGGGTAAGCCCTCTTTTTTATTTAGGTATATAGCACTGGATTAGATATTATTTCTAACTATCTCGTTGGTTTTCTTGCAGTTGGCGTAACATGGTGGCCGGCCTTGCTCCATCTTCTCAACCTATGCTATGGCCCATAAGGGCAAGGCGACGTCTGACGTCACCTACAACCCAGATGACGGGCCCAAGGCCTACACCAACCCCACCGTCTACAGCCTCCTTCATGACTACACCGCCATGGCGCAGGAGGTCCATGGCCCATAATATGATCCGAGCACGAGCAGATCGACTCCGATGTGCTCATGAGGCTCGGAGGAGGCAAGAGACATGGGCGGTACTAGATTGTCGATGGGGCAATCGACTCGTCCTCCACTCCCACTCTGTCTCAGGTGCGGGCAAGGAGCATGGGCTCGAGTCCAGCCATACGACCTCGGCACGATAGCTCATAGCATCGCATACAGCAACTCAAGGTTAGTGCTTCTGTAACTCGTCCTTACTTGAGTTATATACCTTCTCTTTGAGTTACTATAACGTTGGCTTATAATATTACAGACCCAACTAGAAGAGATGGAGACGAGGATGATGGCGGAGCGGGTGGCGAAGCGGGTGGCTCGCGAGGCAGATCATCAGAGGATGGCGGAGATGTTCCAGTACATGCAGAGCCATGGCGCCGCACAGGGTTTCGCTCCGCCACCTCCATTGTTCCCTCCAGTTGACCCCGCTCGGTTCCATACTCCTGTGAGTATCAAAATTGTAGTTAGATGTTGGTAATGCATCTGGTATAACATATGCAATCTCTTCTCTGTGCAGGGCCAATCTGGGGCGGCATCTAACAACCCTCATGGTTCGCCCAGCCCAACGCAGCACCAGTCCAACCGCCCACCTCAATGAGTTTAGTGTTTAGACTATAAAACTTATGTTGAATACTTATGTCAGAGCTTGTGAACTTGTGTTGATACTTCTGAACTTGTGTTGATACTGTTTGTGTTGAGAACTTCTGAACTTATGTTTGTATATTAATGTTTGTGTTGGCTATATATGTTTGTGATGATCTATGATGTATATATGTGATATCTGTGAAATATCTTTTGTTTGTTTGGATGGAATAGGAAAAACAAATAAAAAAGGTGTGTACTGGTCACTTTGTCGAGTGTCACACTCGGCGAAGAGATACTTTGCCGAGTGTTAGGACCATAACACTCGGCAAAGAACCAAGACCTGGGCACCGGTATAGGTTCTTTGCCGAGTGTAGTGGCTCTGACACTCGGCAAAGAAGCACGCTTTGCCGAGTGCCATACATAGCACTCGGCAAAGAACCTGACATGGGGACCCCGCTGACGGATTCTTTGCCGAGTGCTGGTCGGTAGACACTCGGCAAAGGTAACTCCTTTGCCGAGTGTCACCTAGGACACTCAGCAAAGAACCTGACATGGGGACCCCGCTGACGGATTCTTTGCCGAGTGCTGGCTGGCTGACATTCGGCAAAGGTAACTCCTTTGCCGAGTGTCACCTAGGACACTCGGACACTCGGCAAAGACGCCGTCTCCGTCACCCGGCGCCATGACGGCTGCTTTTCTTTGCCGAGTACTGCCTGGCACTCGGCAAAGTCTTTGTCGAGTGCCCGAGAAAATATACTCGGTAAAGCCTTCTTTGCCGATGCACTGTGTGCCGAGCCCTCTTTGTCGAGTGCGACACTCGGCAAAGAGTTTGCCGAGTGTTTTTAAGGCTTTGCCGAGTGCTTTAGGCACTCGGTAAAGCCGTCGATTCCGGTAGTGTCCTTTGTGGCGGCGGGCCGCCACTGCGAGTCCGGACACCCTCTGGGTTCAGAGATCAATGTTGTTTTGTCAGTTATCACCATGCGAGGCACACTCAGATCGTCGAGATACCCCTTTCTTCTACACATCTTTAGGCTATTCGCAACGGTTTTCCCTAAATTTCTCTCCCTATATCACTTTTTTGCGTCACATCGTTAATATTTCATCCTCTACATTTCTTCCTCCCGCAACGGTTTCTGCTAAATTCCCCCCCTATACCCCACTTCAACATAAAATATCATTTTTTATATCTATCAATCATCATTTATCTATTTTTCTCTCAACTAACAATACTAGCGAGCACGGAAATCAATGCAAGGGAGCTGGCACAGTGATCCTCTTGATGTGGCGTGCGCACTTGTGCAGCAAGGGGTAGAGGAGAGAGTAGCGTTAAGCGCTGCGGCTTAAGGGGTACACTAAACATCTACAGGGATAGGGAAGAGGATGGTTGATGGCCGGCGCTGCAGCCAGTCTTATTTGTGATAGGGAGTGGACCGTATATCTTTGCAGCTATATATAGAGAGAGATTAATTTTTAGTCACTCTATTTATTCTATTTTAATCACTAAATTATTAAATTATTAAATACGGAAACTAAAACAATATTTAAGTTTCCGTATTTACTAATTTAGGACCTAAAGTAAATTAAAATAGAGAGAGTAAAAATTAGTCTCTATAAACCAAACCAAAAACCGTCCGAGTCGCATCTCGTCGAGAGAGCAGTGGACGAGCTGTGGTTGCATCTCCATGCAGCCGGTCGGCGTGCCTGAGGCCCTTGAGCTTGAGCTCTAGTAATAGAGAGAGCGGTCGTAGCATAGAGTTGAAGTCTTCTTGTTTACTGGCCAGTTTACCGTGTTTTTCTATCGTTGTTATATATCATATAAATATGTACTTTTTACGGTTATTATATATCATATTAATAGGTATTGAGATATTTATTTAAATATAATTATTATTTATTTCTTAATACATGTGATCTGATGGTTAGTCTCAAATTTCTAGAGCAGGAGGCGTATATTCGAGTGCTTGTTCTGCACTATTTTTGTGCGGTGTGGTAGCTATACGGGCGGGGTTGGGTGTTGGGCAGACACATTAGTTCGTTGTGCAAGTGCTAGGCGTGGGGCCCACAGGGCACCGCGCGGAGGCGGGGCACGTGGGACAGGAGAACCGGTCGAGACACGTAGAGTGTCAGTATGGAGGGTGAAATCATCCACATTATATTCTTAATAGAGTAGCATAGATAGATTTGTAAATAAAAGCAAGCTGTTAGCAGGCGACTCCAGCCTGATGCAGTTGCCAAGGACAACCCGGGCGAGAGTGGCGAGCGGCCATGCCTGCCTGCCTATCACGTCGTTGGGGCATGTTTGATTGTAAGGTGCAAAAAAAAAAGATTACCACATATTTTATGCCATACTTATTTAAAGTTAATTTATTCAAATTCTATGTCATATTTTGACATATCTAAGAAAATATTGACATGTTTTCATAAGTTATTGATAAGTGAGATCTACAATAAATAAATTTTTTTGTTGTAACTATGACTACAACTAAGTATATATTTAACTCGGTCAAACCATATATACTTAGACGTGACAAACTATGACAAATGAGATAGCCAATCAAATATGTTCTAATCCACCATTTCCTTAGCAAAATTTCGCTGAGCTAGCGTACATGATGTAATGACGTAATCAATAAGGTGCGTAATTTTTTTGAGTATATAAATTACGAATTTACGATGAACTCAAATAGGAGATCCAGTCAGACGTACCCGGTCGGAGACTGAAGTAAAAAAACACGTCTTGTTTTAATTCAGGCTTGGTTCGCTGGAAGCGACCTAGCTGTGACCTTCAAAGCTTGTACGGACGAGCAGAGCTCCAACGTACAGTAGCGGGGGTGAATGTGAATGTATGCCACGCTGCCATACGTTGTTTACATGGATTTTTTTTTAAGGATCTCTAGGGGTTGACTGAAGCAACTATAAGAGACGGACTCTTAGAGTAAGATTCCGTCTCTACATAATTCTTTATACATTTCTTAATTATATTTACTAGTATCATGCCCGTGCGTTACCACGGTACATCAATCATATTTGATAGGGTCACTACATGCGGTCAAATCGCGTAGCCCCGCTTGCGCTCACGTGCACGTCCTCGTGAACGGGGATATTCTCTCACCCTTTCAGTTTCTTTTTTTCGTTGTTGTATACAATATCAAATGCTCTCGGTGGTCCCGCAACGGCTCCTGGCTGTGGGGGTTCCACGTCGTCATGTGGAACGGGCCGAGCGCCCGTGCTGCAGAAAGTTTTGCCTGGGCCTTGGGATAGAGAAATACTTTTGTTCTGAATTTTCTTTTTTTTGCGAGACAGGTTCTGCTCAAATTACTTCCACGGTTCCACCATCGTCAGGCAGGCCGACCATTTGTGCACAGTGATAAGCACTTCAATTACCGAGCCCTCGTCTTGTTATTTTAGATAAAATTATTTTTGGATACCCGTCATAAATATCCCTGCCCGCTGCACTGCACTGTTCTGCCCCGCATGGCCGCGGGCGCGTTGGCGAGCGCCCCAGCGACGAGGTCGCTTCGTTTCTTCTGGTCCCAGTCAACACAGCTCAGCTCAGCTCGGCTAGCGAGCACCTCTTATCTACACAGTCCCCGACGCCCACCCGCCCGCATCACTGCGACTGCGAGCGACGCACCGACCCCCTTCGCTGGTCCCTGCCTGGCTGCCTTCTTCCCCCTCCCGTTCGATCGGTTTCACCATTCACCGTCTGCGCGCTCCAGCCGCCGCAGTTTGTTGCGAGCACACATCACGAGCGGGATCAGCGGGCGCGGAGCGGCGGCGGCGGCGGGGTGCGTGTAGGAGTGGATGATGGCGTGGAGGTGCGCGATGGAGGCCGTGATGCGCTCCTCCTAGGGTCGGCTGCGTCGGGTCCGTGACGCGCCCCCATACCTGGAGGGCAGTGACGTTGGAGGGGAATCGCAGAGTCGATGAGGGTGTGGAGGTGCACGATACCGACGACGAGGAGCGATTGGGCGATGTTCACAGTGGGGAAATCGCGTGATTGAGGGCAGGGACATGGAACCTGAGTCGCCTTCCCCTCTTCATCCGCGGTTGGGTCGCTGGAGCGCGGGCGGGGACACCATGCGGGTGCATGGCGGCTCGGACGGCCTCCGAAATGGCCGGCCACACCGTGGCTATGCGGATGCGTGGAGGGGAAGGAGAGGCAAGGGCATGGCGGGTCGGGCGGCCTCCGAGACTGCCGACCAGACCGAGGTTGTGCGAAGGGGAAGGTGAGTCGGATGGCCTCTCCCTCTGAGTCGGGGTCACAATGCTGCACGCATGGGTGAACTGGCGGGGCCATATGACAGTGACAACTTGGAGTCGGAGGGAGAGGTGAGGCAGGGGCATGGCCGTGCCAGGCGCCCACACTGCACTCTTAATTAGTAGTAGGGATAAGTAGTATAGAAGTGAGTGTAATCTCTCTCTATATATGTATATCTTCAGAGCTTTCTAAAATTACTCGTTTTGAATCAAATCAGCAGCATGAGCAACTGCCTGGATGATGCCTCCGTTTATGTAGCGCATGTGCATCACGTTTTTATGATACAACCGGATATATATCCAAATTTTGTACATCAAACCGATGCACATCTGAACATTGTCGTTTGGGTTCACCCCACTGATCATCAAACTAATAAAAGAGTTGCATCTAGAAACCTTAAAACCCATAAATTTTATCATCGTGTGATTGGTATAAGTGAATCAAACGAATCTATCTAGTTTCACTCTGTTCTCTCAAGTCTTAGAAAGACAAGCACGATCATGCACCGTAAGAACACGTGAGTCTCCAAAGTAACAAGTATTCACATTTACAAGGAACACGACAACAAACAAGCAGTGAAAAGTACAGGATTTTCAGCAACTGGGATGGCAACCACTTCACAAGATTCGGTAACATTCTTCCCCGCCTCCGCGCACATAATACTCCTAGAGTCCAGGCCATGGAACATGTGATCCACACTTCCCATCTTGCGCTTCACGCACAGCAGGAAGAAGAGCTCACCATCCTCTCAGGTGGACTCTGGTTGAGAACCATCCCGCCTTGTGGGTTCTAAACCTGCTGCCCTTGAAGCAGTTTCTTCGCTGAAATGAGGATGTAATAGTGACAGTGGGTAAATGATTGAGCAGCAGCACACTGTCTGTGTGTTCAAATGCTAGTTACTCACCAATCTCATAGAACACGTCGTTCACATTGGTAGCTGTTTTGGCAGAAGTTTCCATGAAGAAGAGACCATTCTCTTGAGTGTACGCCTTTGCTTCCTGCAGCATAGGATAATGTTACCTAATGTATTTTGTTTTGGTTCAGTAGACACCATCACAATCAAACGAGAGGAAGACAAAAAACATTGCTGCTATCATGCACCAACATTTTCATGCTCCCAGGTCCCAGCTTACACGAGACATCAAACTGGAAGTAATCACTAAAAAGACATTCTATGTTCCCTACCACTCTGAAACATATTGTTGGCCGATAAAGATGCAGCGATTGAATGCAAAAGCTTCTAGGATGAGAAATCACTAAAGAATGAAGATGGCAGCAGCTACATAAACAAATGTGGTAGCTCATGAATGTGTTAAAAATAGAACTTGAGAAGCACATTAACATACATCTGTTGACACCTGCCTCGTATCTAACAAATCAGCCTTATTCCCAGCAAGAGCCACTATTGTATTCGAGTTTCCTGCATTAAAAAGGAAAGGAAAATTAAAACAAAAACTTGTAGATCAGCAGCACATTCAATGACATAATACATCCACAGACAACCCCTTCCAAAAAAAATTCACATCGTACTCGCTGAATCAACTTCTTACACAGCTCTTCGATAGGACTGAGGTAAAAAGTGCATGTATTCAGGGGTCTAAGATCCAAAATATCAATATCTTTACTTTTGAAGCAAACTTCCACCATACAAGTGCATGTTCTAATATGTAGAGCACAGAGGTAAAAAGTGCAAAGTAGAACTATGTTACCTTGTGCTTGAAGTTCTTGAACCCATTTCTTCGCACGTGTAAAAGAGGCCTATAATGCATAAAATTTATAATGAGTACTGCTATTCATATGTGCACACCACAATATTAGTAATTTAGTATGCCTTAAGATTAAAAGGAGAAAAGAAGATTAGATTAAATTTGTTCATGGAGAAAATCAGAATAAATTTAAGGTTGCTTGATACATAAGACAAGTCAAGGTTACCTAAGAAAAAAAGTAGACAAGCTGTTGAGGGTGATTTGCATTGGAGACTGTAGAATTGACAACAACTGAAGTGGCCAGCACATTATCAGAGAATATACAGAAACGATACAGATTATTATCCACCAATCGTGTGGAATTCTGGTTCTCCTCTGAGTGACTCCTATGCTTCGGGTTCCGAAGCCACTCCTCTGTCAGTTTCACAGTTAGACAGTGCAGATTCTTCGAGAAGGATTCTGCTGCTAACTGGCCAAACTCAGCACTCTGAACAATTGCTGCCTTTGCACGCTCCTCTAGTGCCAGGGCATGGTTCTTCAATGTCACTATTGTTGAGCTGATATCATAGTGAGAGTCCTGAGCCTTGTATATTAACAGTGCTAGCCGGCTTATTATAGGATGAGCTTCATCTTTAGTGATTGCTCTCCCACTAACTGCCCCTTCAGAGAGCAATCTTTGACAATTCCTTATCTGCGAACTAAGCTCCCATGCAAGCTGAAGATTACCATGCTCTTTTGCAAGGATGACATACGCCTTTGCTAAAGTCATCTGATCCGCTAATTGGCGAGCAAATGATGTGCTGCTCAAAAGCTCTTCTGAGAAATTCACTTTCTCACGAGGGACTTCCTCGATCTCAACCATTATCCTGAAATAAATCAAAATAAAAACATGAGAATATGCACAGGGGCAATTTGTTCATAAATGGAACAGTTACTTTTGCTTACAGCAGAAGCAGCCAATCAAGTTCGTACAAAAGAAAACGAAGGAAGAAACCTCAATCTTTGAACTATAGTCCATGAGATGTGAAAGTGTTAACATTTTTAATTTGAGTAGTCCATTCTCATAGCATCAGTACTATTGAGGTTTTTATTTTAAAATGATATTTCCTCCAACATCACTTTCCAGTGAAGAAAAGTCATGTGAAGCCGCCATTTCTGAAGTAGAATTTAAATTCATCCAAAATTAACCAGATAGGTAACAGGTTTGCAAACCTTTGACAACAACTAAGTGCTTGGTGCTATCTTTTATTGAAAGAAAGCCTATACCATGAGCTAAAATCAACAATGGTCTCATATACCTTGGCAGTATCCTATTCTATTCATGATTCATCTGATCTCTCTTTGGCATCTTCAACTCTCAATTGTGCAGTTTCAAAAGGCTCATCAAACAGGTATCACAGGTAGGATTTATTGCTATAATAAGAAATTCAGTGAAGCGATTCAAATCCATGCCATTAAAATATTACAATTTAAGAGAGAGAGAGAGAGGCTTAAGTGTTACTGAAAGTTGCTTGACGCCAAAAGAAACATAAAAAAGAAATAATGAATGATGGCTGCCAAATGTCATACTTTTGGGAGTGTTTAGATACAACAAGAAGGCCCTAAATAATCACTTGAACTTATCAAAGTACGACATCACAATTTACACATACTACTGAACATTGACATATAATACAGATTAGGTCTTCTCTGTTACATGTCCACCCCAGATGAGAAGAAAGCATACGGACGATTGTTTGTTCAATAGGGCCTGCCCAGCATTTGGGGCTGTTCTACTGACCATAGCTAATGGTTTGCCTCCAAATCCCAGCTTCCAAGCAGGACCAAAAGTGCAGGAACGCAGGAAATGGGCGGCAGCAGCACGGACCTGGATGCGGTGGTCCCTGCCGACGAACTTGACGTAGAATATGTGCAGGTCGTCGTCGAGCTGGTCGAGGCGCTCGGTGGTTTTCGACGTGTGCAGGCCTTGGGTTCCTCTCCCTCAGCGACGTACACCAAAATATCTGCACGTCTCTTAACAGTTACCACGAAGAGAGAAACAGAAAAAAGACCACACAACAACCAAAAAAAAGAAAAATATCTTGTGAGCTTAGTTACATAGTCTACCTGCTCTCTACCAAGCACACATCAGCAAGCAATCAAAGCCAAGCATTTGACAAAATGAAGCCACTCCCCTTGTGATCTAAGCGAGCATCGGACAGTCCAATCAATTCTAGGTACATCTAGGCTCTGAAATTTGAATCGTAAAGGAAGTCAGCCACAGTCAATTAGGGAAGATAAGTGACATCAATGCATTCAATTCGCTTATGGAATAACAATTGAGATCAGTGCTCAAAGGTAACATCAACTCAATTACCAACATTAGGAGCCAAGGATCACACTCATACTACAACAAAACAGCTTGTCTTTTTTATTTATTCCATTCACCCTATTTCATGTAACATAAGTTAAACTAAAATTCAATGGCTTAGGTGGGAAGACTTACTGAAACATCCCTTAGGGTCAGAACTGCCAAGCCTAGTCCCCTGTCCCTAGTTGATAAAAACAAATATCAAAGTATGAATGTTTTCCATCATACCATAAAACATAATATGGACAACCACTGAACCACATAGCAATCTAAGTGAGTCCTAGAATACCTGGCCACCAGCCAATAAAATAATAGCCAACTTCCCCTCTGAAATGGCTCTCAAGCCCCTCCTCCACCACCTTTCTTTGTCCTCAGGAGTTCTGTCATCAACTGTCGAGACACTTGACTCAGGAACAGGCTCAAAGGTTGGTATATGAGCACATGTACTTGCATTAAAACACCATCAAATATTTGAGCACTCACTGAAACTTATACTGCATATTGAAGCACGCTAAGAGAAAGCTCACCTTGTGATCTAAGCGAGCATCGGACAGTCCGATCAATTCTAGGAAGATCTAGGCTCTGAAATTCGAATCGTAAAGGAAGTCAGCCACAGTCAATCAGGGAAGTTCAGTGACATCAATGCATTCACTTCGCTTATGGAATAACAATTGAGATCAGTGCTCAAGGGCAACATCAACTCAATTACCTAAGGATATTCCTGCACCTGAGGCGCAAGAGTTTGCTTCAGCTATTCCTGCACCTGATAAAGCACCAAATTACATGACAACTAAACATAAAAATGCAACAGAAAGGTTTCACCTGTTACAAATCGTTTACACAGGTTTCATTGACTAAACTGTGCATACACCTGTTTATAAGAGCACAAAACAGCTTACATACCTTTGTATTTGTACCAATATATGCACAACTTGGTGAAACAATGGATATTATCATGGTTCAAGCATGTCCCAATAATAACAAATTTCTGTTCTACAGAATTAATCTCGACCAGCTCAAAAAACCAATCAATTAACAGTGTCCATATAGAGCATCACGTGCACACAGAAGTAGAAAACAGCGCCCAACTATTTCATATTTTTAAGAGAGAATTGTGCAGCATAAGTGAATAGTCCACACATATACATCACCAAAATTATCATAACCCAAGCATTTTGCCTATTATTTGTAGAAAATAGGGAGAATTAAATTCTAGTTTTTAGAGTCAATGCCCTACCCACATGCCAGTAGAAAGATGTTGCATGTATTCTTCTAGGTCTTAAGTCATCACATAGACCCAGTTTTGCATATGCGATTTCAAAAGCAGACATCTTTGACGAAAATAATCATCTCAGGTCATCCAGAAAAATGAGAAGTCCCATCATAACATGACTTGGGAAAAGATGCATGTCAAAAATAGAAATGGCACATGTACTAAAATCACAGAATAACAGACATAGATATGTAGGTACAAAATACATCATGCATTCATGTTAAACAAAACATTAATGGTAACATCAGCATAAAAATAAGATCTTCGATCTTACAATTTAGACGTCTGGGTGTCTGCATCAGATTGTATACTAGATGATTTAGTAGCCAGTGAAGAGTTGCTTGCTGTATCCCCCACATTGTTCACTGAATCCACTACAATAGTCTCACTATGTCGCATTGTGTTGCTCGTCACATTGTTGTTTGAACGGTCAATTGGTTCTGAACTTCTGTCAACATCACAAACAGCTGAGCTAAATGTTTTTGTCTCATTGACACCACTTGCGGCCACATTTTCACTGGCTTTCTCCAAAGACGAAGATAATCGGTCAGGTACAGATGTGGCTTGTGTAACATTAAGTGCAGGCCGATTCAATTTCATGCAAAGGGCTGAAGTTTTCCCACAGGAATCATTATTTAGTTCACTACAATCCCAAGAACCATTAGCAGTTTTAGTATCCATGAGGGTTTCTTCACAAATATCACCTTTTAACACGATATGATCATTTTCTTTTGAAGGAACTAAAGCAGAATCAGGAATGCTGTTATTTTGTAGAATTGATTCTGTGGTACATTTGCCTGATGGGTTATGCACAAACTGTGTGTCTAAAGAAGGTTCAGGGCTTTGAACTATTACAGGTCTATTAGATACTGTGACCACTACATCTGCAGATTTATTAGAAAGGCTGCTTGTTGTCAACAAAGAGCCATTTAGAGTTCTACTCAGGCCTTCTATCACCATGTATAGATAATGTTGGCCACCCATCCATTCTAAGCTATCGGGTGATCTTATCGCAGTCCTTTTTTGTTTGGAAGAATATCAAGATACGGCTCCCATCCATTAGATCAGACAAGAGCTTACTGAGTTTGTGGGAAAGAGGTGAAAATCAACTCACACCATGTATAGATAATGCTGGCCACCCATCCATTCTAAGCTGCCGGGTGATCTTATCGCAGTCCTTTTTTGTTTGGAAGAATATCAAGATACGACTCCCATCCATTAGATCAGACAAGAGCTTACTGAGTCTGTGGGAAAGAGGTGAAAATCAACTCACACCGTGTCCATTTGTAATCGAAAGTAGCATAGTAAGTGAGCATAAAAGTTTTTAGTCAAAAGACCATCAACCATACATACCTTGGATACTTCTCATGATCTAAAATAACTTTAAAGAAGTGATTAATAAGCAAGTACTATAGTTTCAAATGCTTACAAAATCCTTCTGTTCTGATATATATCTTCCAAGGCTCCAAGATGGCAATTTTTCAGAGGTTAAGGCCACTCATACCAAGAGAATGCATTTGTCAAATATGGCCCATGACTCGAGGCTGTTACATAATTGATAGTTAATAACTGAAGCATAGCAAGGCGCTCATGACTATCAAATACTGACAGAATAATTCATCGAAGAGGTAAAAAGGGCACAAATACAACTCTTAAATAATCATGTCTGTTCTACCAAAGCTCTCAGGACTTTTGGATGGCAATGACCCTACACAGAATGACAACATTACACAGTTTGAGTACATAAAAAGCAGCATGACAAACAATGTAGTATACCAAGTTAAATTTTCTAACATCCAGTTTGTTTTGATAGCAAATAGTTTCCAGTCACATCCTTCAAAAACCATACAACTGGTGGCCCTGATTTTTGTTTCTGTAGAAGGAGCAGTGAGACAACAAAGTAGAATGCAATACAGTGATCTGATGAGCTTGTAAAACACTCCCTACCACATGATTGCCAGATAAAGTACTTGGATCTAGATAAAACAGTTACATCTACATTCTACAACCTGAACTTGAGTGACATTAGTTTATCTCATTAGTCAGCAGTAATCAATACGTTCCAAGTGCACACAAACGCTTACACAGCAGCAATGTAGCACCATTAAGACAAAAAGAATACCTGAGTAATCAGGCCAAGCTGGCATGGGCTGAATCTAGGGAGGACCATGATCTAGTAATTATAGGATTGGACAGGTGTATAAGTACTTTCAGTCAATGCAGTAGAACAACAAGTAAAAATGTAGTAGAATGCAAAATCACAAGAGCTAAATCTAGTTCGGGTAATTCTAGGAATGCACTTGATAGTGAAGCCATCATCCTCGACGCGGGTCTTCACAAGGGAGTCTGTAACCCTCTTCTCGAGCTGTCAATGCAGCAGAACAAGTAAAAATGTAGTAGAATGCAAAATCACAAGAGCTAAATCTAGTCTGGGTAATCCTAGGAATGTACTTGATAGTGATGCCATCATCCTCGACGCGGGTCTTCACAAGGGAGTCTGGAACCCTCTTCTCGAGCTCCTTGAGCACCTCGGCGAGCGGCTTGCCGATGCTCTCGGTGAGGGCAACAACCTCGCTGCCGGCGAAGTCGCTGCATCCTAGCGCGGAGCGGCGGTAGTGGTCGAGCGCGGGATGGGGCGGCGGCGATGGCTAGGCGAGAGGGAGGCGCAGGGAGGAGGGAGGGGAGAAAGGAAACGATAGATCGGTGGCGAGGATCAGGAACGACGGATCCAGGCGGCCATGGCGACCGCGAATGCCACCACGTTCCTCGACCACATTCCGCAAATGCCATCACGTTCCTCGGTGATGGGGATCGGGGCTGAGGCCGGGGGCCGCGTCCGCGCAGGGGCCACCCTCGCCGGGGCCATGCAAGGCCGGCGCGCCTGCGCAGGGATCGCGGCCGCCGCCGAGACAGCGCCCGCCGGTGGGGTCGGGGCTTAATGCCGCGCCGCCACCAGGGCTGGGGCTCAGGGCCGGTGCCGCCATGGCCGGATCTCTAGCACCCACGCTGTGGCTGGGGCCGGGGATGCCGCACTGCGCCGCTGTGGAGCCGCGCCGGCCGTGCAGAGGAGAACGATGAATGGGAGGGGGCAGATTGAGCTAGGTTGCTCGAGCGGACGGGGAAGGGGCGGACGGCTGACGGACGACGCACGATAAACAGGGACGTGGGATGGACGGTGGAAATTGAAGGATGGCAGAACGGCAGACTACTCTTACCTTCTTAATAAGTAGTACAGATATGAGATTCAGGATTGTATTTTGTATTCTTTTAGTGGTCTTTTGTATTTGAAAAACCGATCCACGAACAAGTTTGTAGATACCCTAAACAACTTAAAAGAGCATCCGCCGGAGGAATTCTCTAATTAACACATGCCTACAGTCCTTCACTATCATAATAACGAGAGCAAACCTTAAACTACGAATTTAACTTAAAACTTTTAAACCACAAGATTATCTTACCTACGCGCATTATACACTCTACGGCCTTGCATAATTCTGCACAAATGCCAGAAGAAACATTGGCGTCAAGACCTACGATTATACCACTATAAACATGTTGGTAAACACGTCACTGCTAAATGATCTTGTACTCTTGCACATACATGACAAGCTACATACCAAAATTTCCGTGCCAAAACAATACTACTACGCAACAGGATCCCATAGCAATACGAGAAATGTGCAACGTCTCATAAGAACAGGCACTGCATAAATTTTAGGAAAGAATGATTTCCATCGTCTAACTAGCTAACTTTTGTACAGTTTCCGATATTACATTCACGACACGGAAATGGCTCTAAAACTACCCCTCAAAAACGGCTGGCACCAGCTCAAGAGCCATCACCATCACTCCTTGTGCCTTCTCCCCACTACCCCATCTCTTCTCCCTTTTCATCCGCTTTTATGGCCTCATCAATCTCATCTCCCTTTTCATCCGCTTTTATGGCCTCATCATATATGCAGTAAACTCGCCATTCCATTTTAGGCCTTATTCAGTTGCTGAAAGGGATTTAATCCTCTCCAATCCTCTTCGATCCCCTCCTAACCGAACAAGTCCTTATCGAAAGTGGATATCAGAAGTCCAGAGATTCTCAATCCAAACCATAAGCTCGACGAACCTAGCGACTTGGCTCCAAAACTTGGGCAGTTACAAAAACGAATACCAGACCTCCAGGTCTGGTGCGAGGCGACCTTTTCGTCAGGTCGCTTTGTATGCCAAAGAAAAGCTATGCAGATCAGTGATGCCCACAGGTCTCCTGTCGCTTATAAAAAATGGTCCAGAAGAAGCACGCTTAATCTATTTCTCCCTCTTCGATATCAACCACCACTGGTGCATCTGCCAAATCGCCCTCCTCGTCATCTTCGTCATCTTTCATGTACAGCCCGAGCTTTGCTAGGGCGTTGCTGCTTCCCAGTTGAAACCCAGGGCTCCCTTCACCAACCAAGTTGGGCATCTCTTCGCATGTGATACCTCTAAGCATTTCAAGGTCTTTCAGAAAGTGGCTCCCTCCGTTGATGTCAACAGTTCTCTCCATCTGCAATCCAGCATTTGCTTACACTTCAGGTACGGTAACAGCATAGTGTAAGATGTTGCTTGTGGGGAGCATACAGTAGAAATTACCTCTTGCAAAGCTTTCCGAGCTGCTTCTCTCTCAATATCTCTTTGTCGTTTAGCTTCTGCAGCAGCCTCAGCAGCTGCTGCTTCTTCAGCCCTCTTGCAGGCATCCTCTGCAGCTTTAGCCTCAGCTTGCAACCGAGCTCTCTCTGTAATGGAAATTCTGTCACACAACTGTTGTCAGCTAAAAATGATTCTTCTGCATCTCACCTTGTCTTTGTAACCTCTCAAGTTCCTCCCTCTCGCGTCGAAGCTTCTCAGGATCCTTTTTGGTAGTCTGATATTAGCAATCAGGTGAGCTTACATTACAGTGAATAACACAAAACGCCCAGACAATAACGCTCTCGAGGAATCATTTTCATATACACACCTGATCAAGAGCCTTTTCGCGGGCCTTCAGAATCGTATCAGCAAAGCGGCTTCTCAGAAGGGCAGCTCGGATTTGCTTCTCAGGGGAGACCTTCTTAGATACATACCCCCCTAAAATTTTCATATATAGACCTGTATAAGGGAACCCATTTCTCTACAACAGAAGTTTGGGTATGCACCGGCCATCATGAAAATTCATGCTTACCCTCACCATAAGCAGAAACAGAGACAGGGTCTGTACTTTGCTCTGGTAAATTTAATGTGTCCAGTGAATCTGCAAATTAAATCGAGAGTGTGTAAGATATAAGTGATTATATATTCATGGGTTGCAAAGCCAGGAAATGTTATCTGCAAACATTTAGAGGTGTAATGTCAACTGTCCTTTCTTTTCAATAAAACCGGTTATGTATAGGAATTTTGTATAGAAAGAAAAGGTCCAGTTCAAATGTTCAAAGGCAATAAAGGTTTCATCCTACTCAACAGACATGTCCAATTATCGACCTCTGAAGATCACACTCAATAATCTGGATCGGCTGTTCAACCAATCGATTCAGTAAATCTCAGGTCAAGTGTAACATGAATCATTGTCTAGGTCTAGGATATAAAAGTCAAATCCATCAGCTCACGCAACATGAGACAGTAATTGCACATGTGCTAATTATCTTATCTAGAAAAGAAGTGTTGAAGACTTTATTCCAAATATTGATAAAACTATGAAACAAAACTTACCCTTTTCATGATCCAGGCCATCCACAGGTAGAATTTTTTCCTGCGTGTAGACAAAAGAAGACAGAGAGAGGGAGACAACAATCATTGAGATAACATCTTAAAATATCCTTAACCTCAAATCAATAATCAACAGTAATTTTGATTGAAACTTCTACTCCAAAAAATATTCAGAAAACAAGCTATATAGAACCTTTGACACGCTGTTTTGTTGAGCAGCTTTGGCATTCATATCACTTCCAGAAGAGCTACTAGAACCTGAGCCTTCGGAGGTAAAAACAGAAATACCATCAGTGTGTTGGACATGACAACCCAGCCAAGTTAAGGACATAACAAAGACAAACAGTATGCAGCAGATGTACATGTCTCCATTCTTGTTCTATAACCCTTCACATTAAGCAAGACTAAAAGTATATAACCACAAATATATATTACTTGCATTTGTTTTTTATGACTTGGCTCACTGAGACAAATTTGGGAAGTGGCAATTAGTTGGCTACATAGAATCCAATTTTCAATTTTGTACTTGAAATAAAATCATCAAATTATAATACACCCCATCAAGATAATGACATACAAATAAAATGCCATTTTTCAAATATGAACAGTAAGGATCCTGAAAATTAATTGAACGGATCCAAAGAGAACCATCTAAAAGAACACTGTTTTTTTCCATCAATGGTATAGTTCACTTTGAACTAAAGGATAAATTATGTTTCATTTTTCTGAATCATAACCAAATAATTCCCACAGTTGCTGTAGTAGAATGCACAGAACAGTACGGAAATACAGAAAGGATAAGCCAATGTGTTGATTGCTAATAAACAGAAGATTCATGAACACATTTCAATAGCAGAAGCTAGATCCTATTAGGGCATGTACAACCCTGAGACCGTGGATCGGTTTTTCCAAGTACAAGAGACAACTAAGAGACTGCATGATACAACCCTGAGTCCAGTACCATAGTGGTGCTAATAGAAAATTTGGGGTGAAACTTGTGAAATTACGTACCACTAGAGGATGATTCTGAGTCACTACTAGAACTGCTAGATGCACTATGTTTGCGGCTTCTGTCTGCTGTTTCATCTTCAAGTACCACAGGAGGAAAAGTCAAAACTGGAGGGTCATTCTCCCCAATATCAACATCCTCGTCAAAGAGCTCATTTACTGAAAACATGCATATAATATTTTAGCTTACATGAAAAATCAGTATCATAAATGAGCAATGGATGAGAAACAGACCTTCCTCGTTACACACTGACGGATTGATGAGTTCATATTGACTTCGAGACTGTTGAACAGAGCATAAAACAGTTATTTGCGAAATGAAACAATGAAATAGCAATCTCTAATACAGAAGCACCCACCTTAACCTCACGAGGGTCCTGTTCTGTAAAGTTTCTTGACGGATTAACTCTGTCATAGTCATCAAGTAGCTTCAGTAATTCAAAAAGTGTATCATCACCTAGAGCATCCATATCAAGCTCTAATTCCTCTTCGTCGGCGTCGCAATAGTCAGCGTGACTCCTTATGAGCTCAACTACATGATCTGGAATGAATGCACCATATGACTGTAATCTTGCACTTAAATCATATTTTTGCTCACTCGTCATTATTCTCTTTCTGGTTGGAACAATATCCCCTACCAAAGGAGCATCTTGTACCAACGGAGAGGTTTTCCTCTTCTTTGGTTGCAGAACTGGACTGTCGGCTGAATCTTCTCCCCGAAATATGTATTGCTTGGGTACACTTTTCTTTGAGGGTTTTTTCTTAGTGAGGTCTTCTTTCTCAATGGAAACTCTCTTAGTTGAATTCTTTTTTGTGGGCTCCCTCACAGGAGGCTTCTCAACTGGTTGAGGAGGCTTCTCATCTGGCTGAGGAGGCTTCTCATCTGGTTTAGGGAGCTTCTTCTCAATAAGCTTCCATCGGCTCTCAAAGTTCTTGCTCAAAGTTTTGGCCATTAAATGAACATCATTGTTAGCTGGGTTATAATTCATAGCGTTGCTGAAAGTGAGCCTCACATCTGCAGCAAATTCCAGAGGTGTAGAGTACATGCCTGCCTTCATCCTTTTCTGGATCGTACCCAAATCCATGGGCTGCTTGACTATTTGAAAGTAGTCAGGGATGTTCAACTTCACAATGTCAACTGGAACAAGAAACGGGCTTGCCCATACATGGCTCATAAGGGACTTGAGAAGGTTGGCACATTGTTTAAACGAGGATGTGTAGTTAATAGAGCTGGAAACAGGTGGGGCGACGGCTGTGGCCATAGGTGGTGGAGCTCCCCTATCCGTCTGCACTGAATTGCTTCGCCTGAGCTTCTCGGCTTTTTTCTTGGGCTGCATATGGCTTCTGGGAGCTGACGCGACCGTAGCACCATTCATGTTCACAACATTATGCCCTCCTGAAAACAGTCTAATCTGGAGGTCCTTCACCTGCGCAAGCTCATGGCGGAGCCTCATCTCCACGTCCTTCTTGTCTAGAGCAGTCATACTGGGCAGTGAGAACACCTCCCGGGGCACGCGGGTCACGTTGAACCTGGAGGCACATTCCCTCTCCTCAGAATTCACGCTGACGCACTTCCTCTTCGGCGGCGGAGCTACTGTCCCCGAGTCGACCCTCACGGGGCTCCCGAACCCCTTGAACTCCCCCATTGCCTCCACCCTGTGCCGGTAGTCGGGCACGAAGCCGTGGGGGTGGCCCTTAGACAACATATGCGTCTTCCCCACCATTGCTGGCGGCCGTGTCGGAGACGCGCTGCTGACTCCTCCTTCTCCTCCTCTCGCTAGCAATGCGCCGCCTTGGCCGCGGAATTCCTCCCGCAATTCCGGGAGAAAAAGCCTAACCCTAACCCCCGAGGCGGGAGGAGAGGGAGGCTAGCTTATTCCGCGGTGACCGGGGAGCAGGAGGCGACCCCTCCCCCCCTTACCAGAACCCTCGATTCGAGGGGCGGGGCACCTCGAGCGGACGCTCCGCGGCGAGGTGATCGAGCGAGAACTCACCGAGCACCACCAGCGCCGCACCCCCAACACACCACCCGGCGGCGCCGCCGCGAGATCTCGTGGCCTTCCACAGGCGCCGGCGCCTCCGTCCGCGGCACGAACCCCCTAGGGCTTTCTTCCTTACTACTCCTCGCGCTGCGCGGAGGCGATCAGGCGGAGGCGGCGAGATGGCGAGACGGCTGGAGAGTGGAGACTAAGGGTTTCTCTCTCCTCTGCCCCTCTCTTATCTCTCCCCTCGCGGACGGCTCGGCTTAATGGCTTCTCTCTCCGTTGCCCACGCGAGCCTTTGGAACTTTATATATCAGGGCCCATGAACGGTCGGTGGTGGGGCCGTGGGCCCCGGGCTGAAACGGAGACGCGGCGGCCGTGACTGGGTCGGACTCGGGAAGGTGCATCGGGGCCGTTGGGTTTTTGGAACGGACGGTGATGGTGGCTGTCCGCTGGGCCTGGATGGGCCCAGGGCTTCGCTGTTAGAAGCGCACGTGCGGATTCTAGCGCAGCAGCAGCTGCTTGCATTCTGGCCCCTGCGGCTCTGCCCCTACCTTCTTTTTTTTAACAAGGGATTATCCGGTCACCCCTTCATTATAAAATAGGTGTTGACGCCTTTTTGGAGCGCCAAACACTCAACAAGAACCGTGGCGGTGCCCTCTGCACAGGGGCGGACGGTCCGCGCGCAGGGGCCGGACGGTCCGCGGCCTGGTGCGAGGCGCGGTGGTACTCTCTGCGCAGGGGCGGACTGTCCGCAGCCTGGGGCCGGACGGTCCGCGGCCTGGTGCGCGGCTAGGGCTCCTGCCTGACGACCGGACGGTCCGCGCCCTGGGGCCGGACGGTCCGCGCGTACGCAGGGACGGCGGAAGATCGCCGACGGCGCCTGGATCTTGCTCCCGGGAGGGACCCCGTCGGGGAGTAGAGATCCTAGGTTGTGTCTAGGCTCGGGCTGGCCGACCTAGACTCCTCTAATCGACGTAGAGTCGAAGAGAGACGAAGAGTTTGGGGATCGAGAGGCTAAACCTAAACTAGACTAAAACTACTCCTAAGATAAATGCGAAATAGAAGTTGTATTGATTCGATTGTTGATTACAAATCGGCCGTATACCTCTCTATTTATAGAGGAGGGGGGCTGGACCCTTTACAAACTAATTTCCGAGCTTTTCCCGTGATTTTAGCTAACAACCATAACACAAAACTCGGAACCCTAATCTGTTCTGCGCACGCGCGGACCGTCCGGCCCCCAGGCGCGGACTGTCCGGACCGCGGACCGTCCGGCCTCAGGGCCGGACCGTCCGCCGGCTCAAATACGGTTCGAACATATGCCCCCCTGCCTTTTGGTGGAGCTGGGCGAACCAAAAGCAACTAACTCGATGTGCTCACATCGGTTTTCTTAGGCAACTTGCCACTTACTAGGATGGTATGCAGTGGCCTTGGTCTCGATGGTTGACTCAACGGACGTGATCCCTTTAGATTTGATCGAACTGTCAATCCCAACATCGCCGAGCGTCATACTGGTCCTGACCAATTCGTCACATTGCCTTCCTAATTCTTTAAGTGTTCTGGTGTAGCTCCGTAGTCGACCAGGTCTTCTCCTTGCAGGTCGTCTTCCTCCATGGGCGTCGGTACGTCGTCGGAGGTGTCATGGTTTATTGCAGATGAGTCGGCCTCAGGGGTCGGACGGTCCGTGCCCTGTACGGTTGGTCCGGTCTTTATAGTCGGACTGTCTGCTGTACCTGCAAAGAGCTGCACAATTGCTGTTTTATTTTCTGTCTTTATGGCCGTTTGATTTTCCTCAACGGCCTTTGGTCTCCATCTCTTTTGTGGTGGCGGATATTGCGGATGTGTGTCATTGAATATTTTTTCCGCCTCCTTCTCCTGATTCTCCTTTGCCCTAAGGCGCTGTAATTTTCGCTTTTGCGATCGTGTCAATCCCGATGGGCACCATCGGGGCATGGAGTATTTTGGATCGGCTATTTTATTGACAGTCGTACTTTCTTTTTTGTTTGTGTTGGCCGATTCACCAAAAATCATCGGCCCTTCGTTATTTTGTTGTACGACGACATCTGTCGTTCCTATTTTAATGACATCTTCCTTTTTCGTACTGTTGGAGGTTGTAGCTGTATGCCCCCCTGCCGGATTAGTCAGCCTTTGGGGCCGAGTTGTTCGGCAATCTTGCTGGGCATGTGCTCGTGGACCGGATTGAGGGGCTCTCAATCGGTCTTGTACTGGAGGTGTCAACCTATTGAATACAGATGTTTGGGGTGCCCCCCAAGCGGGGTACTGTGGCATCCCAAATGAGTATGGTGGCATGCCCCACATTTGATTTGGGACATATGGTGGAGGTATGTATGTGTATGGATATGGCATAGGTGGATATGGTGGTGGAGGTGTCCATGCAGGTACGTTAGGTCTTAATTGAACATTATGACCTCCCGTCTTTTCCGATTGGTGTGGTGGTCCAATCGGCCTAACCTGCCGTCGCACCTGGGTGGGTAAGCGAGGTCCCTTTGGTGGCCGGTTGCTGGGGCCAGCCTTCTTTTTCACATATTTAGACAATAATTGATTAAAGGTCGGGCTAGATTTTACCAACCGACCAGTTGCCTTGAACGTGTTAGTTTTCCACGTACCTATTTCTGGTCGTCGTGGTTTGAAGGTACGTGGTCGCCGCGGCTCTTCGACGTTGCCGGACCGTCCGTCAGAACGCTTCGGACCGTCCGGTGATGTTACGGACCGTCCGCGCCTAGACACCGGACCGTCTGCGATGCGTAGTATGGGTTCTCGCGCATATCCCTTTGTCTGTGCTTGCCCCCCAGCGCTGGAGTTTGTGATGGTTACCTTCAGTGTCTCCCCTCCATCAGGAGTCTTCTCGGCCATCACTTTCCTGCAAGAAATTTTGTTGTTTCCATCGGCCTCCCGTGCGTTGCCGATGATGACTTCTTTGTCTTTGCCTTTATCGGCTGTGTTGGGCCGAATTAGGACCTTTTTGCCATTAAAGTCGATCACATTCATTGGGAAGGGCTCCGTGTCCTCCTGAAATTTCAATCGTTCCTCATTAATGGCCGATTGAATTTGTCGTCGGAACACATTACAATCATTAGTGGCATGGGAAAATGAGTTGTGCCACTTGCAGTATGCGCGACGCTTTAGTTCGTCGGCAGGTGGAACGATATAATCAATTTTAATGTTACCATTTTTTAGTAATTCATCGAATATCCTATCACATTTGCCGACATTAAATGTAAACTTAACCTCCTCCTGTCGTTCCTTTTGAATGGACTGCAAGGAGTAGCAAGCCGAAGATTTGGCCTGCTCGGGCCAGACTATTTCGGCGGTGTAAACTTTCTTTGGTTCATCGTCCGAACTACTTTGATTGTGTTCTACTATAGGGACATTATGATGAACCGTTCTGACTAGTTCTTTGCTTCGGCTTTCACAAGCCGAAGCTCTCTGATGTAATTGTGCTAGAGTAAAGAACTGGATGCCTTCTAATCTCTCTTTTAAATAATAGCGCAATCCATCAAAGGCTATTCCCGCCAGTTGTTTATCTGTTAAATGAATTTGAAAGCATCGGTTTCTCGTATCCTGGAATCTCCGGATATAATCACTAACCGATTCATCCCTTTCTTGTCGTAGGGTCACTAAGTCTACTAAATCTAGCTCATAATCACCAGAGAAGAAATGTTCATGAAATTTTTGCTCTAAGTCTCCCCATGACAAAATGGAATTAGGAGGGAGCGTGGCATACCATGTGAATGCAGTCCCTGTTAAGGATAATGAAAATAAACGCACACGGAATGCTTCGGTGTCGGCCAATTCTCCTAATTGTGCTAGGAACTGGCCTATGTGCTCACGCGTGCTCTTCCCTTGGTCACCCGAGAACTTTGCAAACTCGGGTATCCTGGTTCCCTGTGGGTATGGGTGGCGATCAAATCGGCTGTCATAAGGCTTCCGATATGATTGCCCCCCAGGGATCATGCTTACTCCGAGCTTATCTCGGAACGCCCCGGCTATTTCTTCCCTCACTATACCAATTGCAGCCGGTGCAAGACCACCGGCTCTCTGGTCAAACATAGGTGGGGTTGGTTGCATGTTAGTATGTTGTCGTTCCCCCCATTGGCTTGAACTACGTGGTGCATTTCCATTTGCCCTATATGGCTCATATGTTTGATCGTTTCTTTCCGGCCTTCCAGGTGGGGCCGGAAAGCTTTCCTGGGCTTTGGATCCTGAATTAGTGGGCTGGTGCATTGCATAGTGTGATGGGAAGTGTTGCTGGGACGGGCGAGGATTCATGTAATAATCCTCCTCAAAAGACTTATGCGCGGACTGTCCGGATACGTACCCGGACCGTCCGTGGTCATATGCGGACCGTCCGTCATTGTATGCGGACCGTCCGGCTGGGTAGTTTAGGTTCTGTGTCATATGTGGTGGCTCGGGCGCATATCTAGGTAACTCATTAAAAATAGGCCCGACTGTTGTTGGCCCGAACGATCCGCGCTCACGTGCAGACGGTCCGGGCATGTGCAGATCGGCTGGTTTGCTGCCGATTTGCGGTTGCTTAGGGTACGTGTCCATCGGCATCCCATAAAGGGGTTGTGACTGGTCGTGACAACCTGTAGCCGATGTGTTATGCGCGTTATTTCCTAACTCAACCTCGTGCGAAGGAAAATTTGCGGTACTAGATTTATCGAATGCACGTACCAGTCTCTTAAGATCGCTTTGCATACCCCCTATGATGTTCTGCATTTGTTCACGCTGATCTTCTACATAATTTCTAAGAGATTGCAGATCGTTGGTATTACTTACATTGGGGATATCTGGCGTGGGTTGGAGCGAAGCCGGATCCGTTGCCCGATGTCGGACGACCTTGTTGTTCCTGTCCACTTTGAAGTTGGCCAAGAACTTTGCTTTCGCCTCCTGGATCATCCGCTCCTTGTGCTCCTCAAACTGGAGCTGCTCGTCAGCCGGCAAGGTTTCCCAAGTCGGCTCTATGATGTTGCTTAGAGAAATATCAGAGCTATCCTTTGAACCGGCCATTGAGGGCCGATCTGATGAGCTTAGATGTGTTCTCCCCAGCGGAGTCGCCAAAAAGTATGTTGACGCCTTTTTGGAGCGCCAAACACTCAACAAGAACCGTGGCGGTGCCCTCTGCACAGGGGCGGACGGTCCGCGCGCAGGGGCCGGACGGTCCGCGGCCTGGTGCGAGGCGCGGTGGTACTCTCTGCGCAGGGGCGGACTGTCCGCAGCCTGGGGCCGGACGGTCCGCGGCCTGGTGCGCGGCTAGGGCTCCTGCCTGACGACCGGACGGTCCGCGCCCTGGGGCCGGACGGTCCGCGCGTACGCAGGGACGGCGGAAGATCGCCGACGGCGCCTGGATCTTGCTCCCGGGAGGGACCCCGTCGGGGAGTAGAGATCCTAGGTTGTGTCTAGGCTCGGGCTGGCCGACCTAGACTCCTCTAATCGACGTAGAGTCGAAGAGAGACGAAGAGTTTGGGGATCGAGAGGCTAAACCTAAACTAGACTAAAACTACTCCTAAGATAAATGCGAAATAGAAGTTGTATTGATTCGATTGTTGATTACAAATCGGCCGTATACCTCTCTATTTATAGAGGAGGGGGGCTGGACCCTTTACAAACTAATTTCCGAGCTTTTCCCGTGATTTTAGCTAACAACCATAACACAAAACTCGGAACCCTAATCTGTTCTGCGCACGCGCGGACCGTCCGGCCCCCAGGCGCGGACTGTCCGGACCGCGGACCGTCCGGCCTCAGGGCCGGACCGTCCGCCGGCTCAAATACGGTTCGAACAATAGGTATTATAAAAGTTTTACCACGAAACAAAAGCATAACAAAAATAACAGGATGTAAGCAGATCAAACTCCTCCTAAGTTGGGCACGCTCAGAAGAGAAGGCGGAAAGATCACACACCCCACCGTCCAGAACTAAAGCCAAACTAAAATTACATCATCCTAACCATGCATTCGACAAGTTTTTGATCTTCAATACGGTTGCAGAAAGAAAAGAAAAAAAGGCAAAGCCAGACAACCTCTAACAAATCAATTTGCCCGGGGGAGACCATCCAAAAGAGCCACTGAAGACTTCATTTATCATCTTACGGATTTGTTGGCTTTCTAGCTCCACCATCTCGCTAGACTTCATTTTCTGCAGAACAGACCACTTAATCCAACCAAAAATAGCAAGTGTAAATCACATCAGTAGGGTCATGGAGGGCTTTGTTGTTAAAGCAAACATCATTTCTAAATTTCCAAATAGACTAAAGAACTGCCTCCACGCCTAGTACAAGTAAATTCCTTGCATTTTTCTTACAATTGTTCATCCAATGTCCAAAGAGAGAATCAAGGTTGGGACCTCTCTTCGCATCCAGGGCAACTTGTAACACTCTCCAAACAAAAGGGGACACATGGGAGTTGAAGAAGAGATTATTAGTAGTTTCTAAAACAACACAAAAGTAACAATAAGTCAATTCAGGCCAATTTATTCTTTTTCAAGTTTTCTTTGGAAATGATTTTATTTTTTTAGAACAAGCCACATAAATACTTCAACTTTCTAGGGCATTTTTATTTTCCAAAGAAATTTGAAAGAATTTTAATTCTGATATGGTAATATAAAGATTTGGCAGTAAAAACTTGTTTTGTTTAGCCTCCACATCACTCTATCTTCAGAAACAGAAAAGCTATATGTTGGGACTGTCTCTCGACAGCTAGGAGATCCAACACGAGTGAATGGTGATGGCAACAGGGCACTCGCGCGTGATGGCAAAAGCTCTGTTAATCTGGCCTCTCACGGGCACTGTGCGGGGGTATTTATAGGTATCCGAGTGCACGGCGCCTTGCGTTAAGGACGCATGTGCCCTCAGGTGCCTAGTTTATCCCCAGAATATTCCCATAAAGCGGGGTTACAAGCTGTAATTACAAGTACACCTTTACAAATTAGGCCCGTAACACAAACGCGGCCACGCAGGGCCCGTTACAATGGGCCTGATCTCATGTGGGCCTCGGAGCTGACCGAGGCCGCGCCGTGGAGAGGCGTTGCCGCAGGCCTTCGTCTGGTGCCGAATCGAGCGAAGGGTCTCCATGTTGTCTCTGGTGCCGATGAAGTGAAGGGTGTCCCTGCCTGCTTTGTCTCAGGGCAGGGGCTAAGCGGTGGAGACTTCGGGCGAAGGGTGGCGTTTCTGCCTTCGCTCCAACATTTGCCCTCCGAGGGACCAGTTCGACAAAGTCACCTGGTGCCGAAGACGTCGCTAGATGGCGGAGACGCTGCCCTCGCTCGAAGTGGTTCCGCGGGGGTTTTTGATGTGACCGTTGATGGACATCGTACTGTTGGACTGCGGGTTTTCCGAAGCGTCGCGCCCTGTGGGATTGCGGGTTTCCCGAGGAGCCGCGCCCTGCCTATAAAGGGGGGCGGGGGACGGCGCTGTTTGCACTTTGCCTTCCGCGCTCCGTGAAAACCCTAGCCGCCCGCCGTCTTTCTGCTCCTCTTCTTCTACTGCTCCCTTTGCTCGTCGGAGATCTGGCTCGAGTGAAGCAAACCGCCCGCCGCCGCCGACGGTACGTAGCAATGCCATCCTCTTCTTCTACTGCCGACGCCACGCCGCCGGCCGCCGCCTCGTCTGAGGAGACGTTGAGTAGCGTAATGGTGGAGGAGCTGCGCGCCGGCGACTCTGTTGATTTTGGTGTGTCACGGATGACGTCGGCCCGCGTCGAAGAGATGCAGCGCTTGGGCTACTTTGGCGGCGGAGTCGCTCGTGCTCCGGGGACGGAGGAAGTCCCCGAGCCGGAGGGTGAGTTGGTTGTCTTCGAGGCGTTCTTCGTCGCCGGTCTCCGCTTGCCTGCGCACCGGTTTGTTGGCGAAGTCCTGCGTAGATTCAACGTTCAAATTCATCAGCTGACACCGAACGCCGTGGTGGCGCTGGCGAAGTATGTCTGGGCGACGACTTCGTATGGCGGGCAGCCGTCGGTTGAAGTTTTTGCGAAGAATTACTGCTTGCATTGGCAGAAGAGGGTGATTGAGGACGGAGTTGCCCAGTTTGGGTCGTGCACATTCACGCCGAAGACCGGCAAGACCACAATGCCAGTAGTGGAGTTGGTTCCGTGCGCCCGCAACAAGTGGGGCAATTGGAATGAATTTTGGTTTTACGTTGCTGAGGCTACTGTCGAAGGCCATGAAGGACTGCCCGTGTCTGAGATGTGCTCTCACTATTACTCTGCGTATCCGCCTTTTGAAGTGGCAGAAGAGGATGCAGACGAAGGGGCCCTTCGATGCGCCGCCGGCCAGAGCAGTGGTCGTGATTTAGTTGAAGAGTTTGTGGCGTACGGGGTCTGGCCCTTGGCGCACGGCTGGGTGTTGGGCGAAGTGTGCCCTCGCCAGATGCCCTTTCACGGAGGAAGGGTGGTGCGAAGTCCTGCCTTTGCACTGAACTTGCGAAACCGTGACCCGGCCGCCTTTGTGCGTGATGCGGAGGACTTGGCGGTGCGGCTCGTGGGGCGGTACGTGGCGAGGACGGAAGGCCAGCGCAGCTTTGATATTCGCGGGTCAAATGAACGTTTGAACAGGGTCTTCGAATTAAATCAGTTGCCGTACGACGGCTACCCTGGTCAAGACGAAGCGGACCGCCGTGGGAAGAAGCCGGCGGTGGAGACTGGAGGCGACCCTGCGCTGACGGCCGTCCCCTCCTCAAAAAAGAGAAAATTAGGTACTGCGATGGGAGGAATCGGGGTGTCTGATAGTTTTGCTAGGGAGTTAATGAGGACGTGTGCGGCCCCGGGGGAGAGGATGTCTTCGCCCGAGCTCCGGGAGTCTTCGGCTCGGATGCTGAGGGTTACCGGGGGCTGTTGGCCTAGAAATGTTCCTGTCTCCTGCGCGGCTGAGGAAGACTGTTTTATATCTCGTATGGTTCGTCGGTGGAGGGTTTTTCCTTACGGGCGAAATATCGGTGCTGTTGTGTGGGCAGTGATGGACAAGGATCGCCAAGGGGCGGCGCAAAAACGCCAGGCGACCGTCAGGATTCACGATCCCCGGCCGAAAAGGCAGCGGGGAACGGCGAAGGCTGCGGCCTCCAGCGGAGGCAAGCCGCCGCTGGCGGCGAAGGCGGGCGCCTCTGCACCCAGCAAGGCGCCGGAGACAACGGCGGGCGCCGGAGTCTCCAAGCTGACGAAGGTGGTGCCGCCGGCCAGCGGGGTGGCGGAGGCTTCGAAGGCGGCCCGAACGTTGCCGCCACCGGGCAAACGTGTTGCCGACTTCGGCACCGACATTAGTGTGGACGATTATCTTGGGGGTAAGTCACCCGGCCGCTTCTTTTTTTTTTTTGATCGTTGATGCGTTGCAGGGTCGGACGAAGGCCGGCTTGCTATAGCTGTGCCTGCCGGGGCAATCGCGACGGCTGCGCTGTCGTCGAAAGCGAGGGGCGGGACCCTTGGCGCCGGAGGCGAGGTGTCGGCCCTCGCGTTGGTCAGAGACGAGGCTGGCGCGGCGACCCGCCGGCTGAAAGGAGTGACGGAGGCGCTGAGTCAGGCGACGGAGGCGCTGAGTCAGGTCCGCCGAGTTTTTTTTTTGTGGCGATGGCCTTACGTGTGCTCTGCAGGTGGCTGACTTCACTAGCCGCACTGCGTCGGGGGCACTTACGGCAGCCTTATCTGCCGAAGTCGAGAGACTTCGGACGCAACATGCTGACGCTGTCCGTGAGAAGTCTGCCTCCGACAGCAAGTGTCGTAAACTGGCGGACAAGGTGGCCGCCCTGGAGGAGGAAAAGGCTGACCTCCGGCGCCAGCTGGCGGGGGAGAGGAGGGAAACCAACGAGGCCATCGCCAAGGAGCAGGCCGCGCAGGCGGAGGCTAGGCTGGCACGGGCGGAGGCCAATCTTGCCAAGGATCTCGCCGAAGACCTGCGGGGGCGGCTCACCGCTCTGGAGAGCCGCGCGAAGGGGGCCGAAGCCGCGGTGCGAACGGAGGCCGAACGGACGCGCACACAGCTTATGGCCACATATCGCGAGCTGGGTGCGCGGACCGGTGACTTCGTGGTGCCGGAGCGAGAGGCCGGGCTTCGCTGTTTGGAATGGGTGCAAGAGGAGCTGCAGGAGCTCCCCACTGTCCTGGGGGGATTAATGTCGTTCGCCTCCCTGGTCACCTGCGAGGGGGCGATGAACGCACTCTCTCGCGAAGGGTGCCGGCACTATGAGGCCTTCGACCAGGCAGATGAAGATTTTGGGCGAGACATCTATAAGGTCGAGGACCCCGTGGTGAAGGAGTCCGCCGGCGCCCTCTATGACCGGATGTGGGGTCTGTATGGTGGTGAAGTGGTCAGGGAGCGGGCCGAGGCTGCGAGGGCTCAGGTAACGTTGTCGTTTGTTCGGCGTTTGCTGGATGTGGTCTGTGCGTGTGCTTGCTGACTTTTTGTATGTTTTGTTTTAGGCGGAGCGAGGCGAGCGGGTGGACGATTTCGGAGCCCTGAACGACGTCCCGCCCGACCCGGAGGCGGCCCCGGAGACCGCGGAAAACGCACCAGGCGCCCCCACAACTGCTGCGGCAGTTGAAGACCTGCCCCTGACGGTGGCCGAAGGCGCTCCCGATGCCCTCGCAGCAGCTGCGCCGACCGTCGCAGATCCGACGGCGGAGGCGGTGGAAACAATGGCGGAAGTGGCGGCGGAGACAACGGCGGAGGCACCCGCAGCGTCAGGGCCCTCGCAGGTGGCGTAGTGGTTGTTTAGGGTTAGGGAATTTTGGATGCTGTACTGAACTTTGGTTGCTGCGCAGGTTCAAGATTTTGGGCCTGCGCACGCAACCGCTGCTACTGAGTTTTTGGCGGCCTCGACCGCGGAGGGTGGTAATCAATATAGTGGGTCTGCATCTGAGTTTTTTGACTTTGCTGACTCCGGGAGCTCGGTTGAGTGGACTGAGGAGTCGTCGGAGGAGAATTTGGATTATTTTGCGGCCTTGGACGTGGCTGCGGCGGAGGCCTCGCCACACGCCGCGGACGCGTCGGACGTGCCAGGCCCTAGCGCCGGGCGCCGTCGACGAAGGGCGGTTGCAAAACGTAGGGTTAGCGCGGAGGAGCGGGCTCTGCTTCGTGTGAGTGGGGCTGGTCGGCAGGAACTGTTGTCTCTGCCGACCGCCGAGAGTGTGGGTGAAGGGGAACTGCGAAGGCTTTTTGCGGGTGAGGAGCTTAGGATAATGTTATTTAATTATAGGGAGATGGGAATTATTCCTAAGGTTGAGCCGATGTAGAGTGTGGTGCCCTCGCTTGTGTATGTGGAGGCTTGTGTGGTGGAATTGTGTGCCCTCGCGTGCATGTGTGTGAAAGCATTTTGTACTAACTGATTCGTTCGGCTGCGCTGTGCTTGCTTGATTGTAATTGGTCTTGGCGTGAATGTTTCGATGTTGTCGTTTCGGCCGTTGTTGTGCTAGTCCAGGTGTACCCTTAAGTGTCTTCGGCACAGATAGTCTTCGCGACAGACTTAGATTTTTTCCCGGCTGCACCCTTAGGCGACTTCTGCACGGATAGTCTTCGCGATAGACTTAGATTTTTTTCCGCACTTGTTGTGCTAATCCGGCTGCACCCTTAGGCGACTTTTGCGCGGATAGTCTTCGCGATAGACTTAGATTTTTTTCGCACTTGTTGTGCTAATCCGGCTGCACCCTTAGGCGACTTTT